>CM062816.1:89281385-90481385 GCA_031772625.1 Pinus tabuliformis | reverse complement strand
AATTAGCTTTTTGGAGACCCAGTTACAAGCATCTACTGTTGACCAGAAGATCTGATAGGAAGAATCAGTCAAGAAGCCATCTTCTTGATTGGTTGCATTGGCATTTTGATATAGTTTGAGGATATATTGTCTCGTAAGAAACACAGGTGGACATGTACTGCCACCAAGCTTTAAGTTTTAAGTTCAGTTCTTAGTATTTTGAGTTAGTTTGTTAGAGTTAAGTTTTTTCAATCATGTCAATTAGCATTGAGTCAGTTTCAGTCAAGTTTCAGTCAATAAATTGAGTCATGTTGGTTTGTCGGAATAATGGACTCCATAGCCCAATGGACGAAGGCAATGTCTAGCTCTCCCAGAGATCTGATGTTCTTGGCACCTCCACGGAGCGGCAGCTGCCATCCCAATTGGAGACAATGTTAGACTCAGTCTTGTCAGTCCTCTGTCAGAATCAAATTCACCAAGGTTCATTTCTCATCATTTGCAGTCATGAAATGCCATTTTGGTCAAAAAGAGTCATTTTAATCCTTGAGTCCAGGGTTTTGTCTCCAGAAGTGTGAAATAACGCTTGCAGGCCAGAGAGAGGTTCAATAAGTCTCTTATTTCAAGAGTTTCATCATCATTAATGCTCAAAGATATTTCTTCTTCAAAACTCTGTTTTGAAGAAGAAATTGTCAAACTTGTTTTATGATACGCTCCATTCACAAAACGAAACTCTTGGCAAATCATCCTAATTGTCGAATATACAACACGCTTAGCAATTTGGTGGGGTTTGATGGTGATTATCTTGAAAGTGAACCCTGTGTGGCTTGTAGCTGTCCAGAAGTGCCTCATACAAGAATGAAGTTGGACAATTTGAAATCTGAGACCAAGTTCACTGACAACTGAAACATTGTCAAATGCACATGATGTATCAAATGAAGTAAGTGCAGAGCTGAAAGGTCAACCTGATCTGATTATTGGAAATTACAACGATGGGAATTTAGTTGCATCTTTGATGGCACATAAACAAGGAATTACTAAGTGCAACATTGCTCATGCTTTGGAGAGGATGAAATACCCAGATTTAGACATATATTGGAGGGATTTTGAGGAAAAATACTAATTCTATTGCCAGTTTACTACAGATCTAATTGCAATGAATCACGCAGATTTCATTATCACTAACATATCAAGAGATTGTAGGAAGTAAGGATACTATTGGACAGTATGAAAGCCACATTGCTTTCACCCTTCCTGGTCTCTACCGTGTGGTTAATGGAATTTATGTTTTTGATCCAAAATTCAACATTGTTTCTCCTGGAGCAGACATGCAGATTTATTTCCCTTACACAGAAAAGCAGCACCGCCTTACTACTTTACATGATTCAATTGAGGAACTCTTGTTTAATCCTGAGCAGACAGATGAACATATGTGTGCCTTGAATGACCATGAAAAACCCATTATATTTTCTATGGCAAGACTCGACCGAGTGAAAATTATGACAAGATTGGTTGAATGGTTTGCAAAGAACAAAAGCCTGAGGGAGCTGGCTAACCTTGTTGTGGTTTCTGGTGATATTGACCCATCAAAGTCCAAAGACGAGAGACACGCCGTTATCTAGAGATGTTTTACAGCCTAAAGTATAGAAATCTGGTTAAAACCATGCCCTTAGCTGTTGAAGAAAATGTTGATGGGATTGAAGATGAAATGCTGGGGGAAGATGTGCTGCCCAATGGATCTTCTCATAAACATTGAGTGACACCTCTCCTCTACTTAACATGCATTTTTTGCCACCATAAGTTTCTAGAGAAGGTTTTTTTATCATTCACGATTTAGAATATGTGATTTTTCTTATGCATTTCTATTTTCCATGGAGGTGGGGGCCAATTTTGTTTTAGGATGATTGAACACCTTGATAAAATTGTTCATCACTGGTTCAGAGGCAATGTTTGCAGACCTTGAGCACCTCTCACAATTATCAAACAAGAAATTGTCAAAACGCCCAAAATAAAAGCCGAGTTGAAGTCTGGAGGGATGAAATTGCATTTTAGAAGGGTAGACTGGGTGTTTGCAAGCTGCGAGGCACATTGGATAGTGTCGCGGCGCACTGAACAGGCGCGGTGCACTGGGTGCTTTTACACAGTACAAATATACACTGGTGTGATGCACTCACTAGGCGCAGTGCACTGGGTAGAGTGCACGGCGCACAAAGCTAGAACAAAAATTTTCGCCTCTGCTCTCTAAAAACACAAATTTCTTGCTCCAAATGGATTTGTAAGGCTGAGAATCGCCTTTTGACAATGTTTAGTGTGATTGCAGATTGTTTCATTAGAATTTTTGTTTGATTTGGTTTATATGCATTTATGGTTGCCGTAATCAATGTTTCCCAAGGGGGCCATCGATACATTGGAATCACCTACAGGAATTCAATTTGATGCTTCTATGAGCAAGAGGACCATCAAAAATTTCCTTTCAAAGGAAACAGTTGAAGGCCACCATCAATTCATTGCCACCTGCATGTACTGAACTGGATATTGACACATGTGCTCCCTTCAGAGCTCAAGCAATAATTTTGAATCCTCCTGCATATGGACATGTACATATGGTAGAGTCTCTCTGTGTGTCTTTGCATATCTTCTTTACAATGCCTTGGATGCTCATGAATGAATTTCCTCATCCTTTAGCACTAGTATCACGAAGTGCTGGTTATTGGCTATCGAGTCTAGTTGCAGACATATTAATATGGTGGGAGATGAGAAGTATCATAAATGATTTCAGAAGGAAGAAACTGAAGCTTCCTCCTATTCGATATTTACGTGCATACCATGAATCTATTTCAGACTTGCCAACAGGATGCATATGGAGTCCACATCTTGTACCGAAAGCAAAATGACTAGGGACATTTAATGGACGTGGTTGGTTTCTGTTTCTTGAACTTGGGAATTAATTATAGCCCTCGTCAGGAATTTCTGTAGTGGTTGCAGGCTAGTCCAGCGCCCGTGTATGTGGGTTTTGGGAGTAGGCCTCTTGAAGATCTGGTAAAGGCTACTACCATAATCCTTGAAAAATTAGAATCAACAGAAAAGAGAGGAATTATTGACAAAGGATGGGGAAACTGTGGGAATCATCATCAAATTCCTGACTATGTCTTCCTTCTTGAGGATTTTCCACATGATTGGTTGTTTCCTCAGTGTCGTGCTGTGGTTCATCATGGTGGCGTGGACACAACAGCTGCAGGTTTAAGAGCAGGTTGCAAAAATATGGTTCCTACCTCTATAGATAGTAGCGAGAGAGTGTTATCTTCGTATATAACAATCCATATAACACTGTCAGAGTTGGAATGCCTTGGTGCAACAATATTTTCATGGTGTTGACGCAACAAAAATGGATAAAGCACCATATCATAGGAAAGAGGAGCTTCGATAGAATTGTATACAACTTTCCTCATCTAGGTTTCTATGAAAGGGAAACAGATAAAGCAGTATCAAAAAGCACCGCCACCTGATGAACGATTTTTTTTTTTAAGAATGCAAACATTGTGTTAAGCACAATGTGAGAAACTCATGTTACCCACAAATCACATCATCCATACGACAAGTGGAAGCTAGTAAAACAAGTAGAAAGACATAGGCTGCTTTTAAAGGAATCAGTCCACTTTTCTATAAAAGACCATCCTGGCTACGTTAATAAAATAGGAGAAGGGAAACACGCGGTAATCATTTCTTGTTGGGAGAGTGTCGGACATATAAGTTCATTCTAAACCCAGCCATTCTCCACCAAAGGGAGGTTGCCGAAAAGGAAAAAGGCAGATTTGGAGTCTTCATTGAAACGACTTGAAGAGGATTGCTGATGATAATACCAAGAAGAGTGCTGAAACTTGCAAGGCAAAGCAATGATGCCATCCATCAAAAGGCACAAGCTTGCAGCGAAAAAATAAATATTGCCAAGAAATTGGTTGAAGCTTCGAAATCAAGTAGAGAGGAAATTACGAGAAAAGAGTGAAGGTTTGAGGAGGTTATTTTGGAGATTGAATTTGAAAAGCGAGCAAGGCCACTGGAGCGGCTAAAGGAAAGTGAAATGGTCAAAGACCGAACGCACAAATGTAAAATGTATGACAATCAACTGTAGCAGAGAAATAAGCCACGGGGCCTATTTTTGTTTTCAGTTACAATTTCAAGGGATTCACACCTACAGATGTCACATTTTTCAGATCCGACTAAAAATCTAACAATGTTCCTTTTAGCGATGGATGGCTTTTCATCTTCAGTTAGTAATGATTAAATCATCCCATATTCTGAGTCGATTCATTTTTTGATATAGTGAGTCTATTTATCGTATTGAAGGTCATTGGGTAAGAGGTTGGAGAGTTCTGGAAAATAGTGGGAGAGGTGTGAAGGAAAACTTCACTGTACAGTTTTTGACAGGGATTTAATGAAAAGATACGACTCTGACTCCTGAGATTCTTGTGGTGTGAATTTAGCATTTGTCTTTTCCTTTGTTTCATATGTAGCTTGTTATGTTTCACATTTCATTTCATAATCATTTCTAAATGAATACTTTTAAGTGAGAAGGGCAGAATCCAGTTTACTGCTCTGCCTTGGGAAGGCATTCATGTTCTGTGTTTTCTTCTGTTTGATAAGGATTCGTCCATTGCCCTTGTCAACCCCTCAGCAGTCATTTCATTCCATATAATTTCAAAATTGAATGCTAAATTTATTGCCTGTCTTGCCTCCTGAGATAATCTGTGTCTCATATTTAATCTCTCTGCTCATGCTGTTCTTGATCCCACGCTACCCAGAAAACGCAGTCATTTATCAAAATACCCTTTCTTATCTATTTACTAGCCTAAAATCGGTTCCCATTTTAAGTCATCTCGCACCCTATTGCTCGTTTTATCGAGATAGACCCAGAGAGATCCCTCTCCTGTCCTCGTAGGGCTAGCTACGAGGCTGAGCTTGGTTTGATGTTGCCTTGAGTTTTGCCTTCTTCAGCCTAGGGCAGATCCGAGTGCTAACAATCTATAATCAAGGAAACAAGGGTTTCCTGAAGCTTGGGGAAGTGCATGAGGCACAAAGATTCATCAGACACAGTCAGGGATAATCTTAGTATAATAACTCTATCTCCTTTCCTCCTTTAGGCCTTCCCATAGAATTCTATTACTTCTCCCAATTAGTTTTTTAGTTGGGAAACAATTGGGAAATAATACGGGTTGGGTATTGAATTACCTGCGTGTACATGCTTTTATCTCAAGTAAAAGTAGTGTACAGGGAATAAAAAATAGTTTTTAATATATTTGGACCAAGTCTAGAAGGAGGGGTTGCCCTAGGCCATAAACCAAACATCACAAATACCAAGAGTGGTAAACGGTGTTATAACAATCACGGATATCCAAACTGCATTGAATAGAGAATTTAGCAGGCTGAAGTTTGAGGCACAGTCCATCATTGGGTTTATGGAGATCACGATGCTACTAGGCAAAACCCCTTGGGAGTTGGATCAGAGACTGAAATGCAGAATTCGCAAAGCTAACATGACTTTGAAGGATGGAAAACACCACAAATTGTTTGTAGCATCGCTAACGCCGCATTTAAGGAATGCGCTGTCACAACAGAGGCTAACAAATCAGGCCGAGGCCTTGGAAATCACGATGAGACTGCATGAGACCCCGATACAGGATCCTAACCTGGGAGTTCAACAGATCCATGCATAGTTGAGAAACTTGTGCCTTGAGATGCAGATTCTGAAACAAGATGGGACAACTCGCCCAGAGGTGTGTGATGAGGTATGTTGTGTTAAATGTAAGGGTCAGGGTCATGACAAGGACCAGTGCCCAGTTTTCACGAATTACCACATGAGATGAGGACCAATGTCATTGAGACCAGAGGCACAAGCAGGACCTAGCATGATGCCTATGTTGTGGTGCGCAATTTTCCAAATAGGAGGAAAGCATGCTACGAACAACTGCCATTTATTGCAAAAATACACGCAAAATTCGCAACAGTTGTTCTGTAATTTTGTAGGTCAGTGGGACATGATGAGCGCCCATGTAGAAGCTATGAACTAATGATGGATAGGACTCCCACCTACAGAATTCAGGCTAAAACATGGCCCCTTGACCAGAATGCAGGGATGGCGTGAACCTGATTTCAGGGGCGCGGACGAGGCCGAGGTGGATGAGGACCTAGAAGAGGTCGCAAACAGCTGATATGTTACAATTACGAAGGGCCAAGAAATTATGCCCGCGATTGTACGAATATGATGTGTCCATCATGCTTGTATTGTAAATTGTTTGATCATGAGATAGAGTATTGTCCCACACTGATAGCAAGGCTGCACGACAAGGGAGTGCTCCAACCTCCCCCAACTCAGAACTTGCAAATTATGAGGTCTGAGCTACGTGTGGAAGACCCTAACATAAACATTGTGCTCCAAAGTGGAATTACGATAGGGGATGACAAAGGAAAGTAGACTGAAGATAGTACTTGGGTTCACAAGGCTCTAACAAAAGAACCAGAGTTTTATTTGGAGCACACTAAGGAAACCTTCATGGAAGCTAGGAAGAGCATCGCTGATGCCTCCACTTCAGGAAGTAAAGATAGACTAGAGCCAGAAATCGACCCATCGATGCTCATGACATTCCTGGAAACATGCATGAAGTTGCTGCACGACAACAAGGTTGTAAAGGGACTACAGGAACTTATAAATAGATGTGTTGGGACTGTTCCGGAGAACCGTGCATAGTCCGGAAGGTTGGAAAGCACGCGACAAGGACGGGAAGAGAAATGAGGTTGACCGTGAAAATTGGGGAATATGAGATGGACCAAGTGATTTTGGACCTAGGTTCGGATGTGAATGTTCTGTTGAAGCAAACATGGGAGTGCATGGGAAGGCCTATGCTATAATGGTCTCCTATCCAATTGTGAATGGCAAACTAGCAAAATATCCTACCTATGGGAAGATTGTAGGGAATCACCGTAGATATTGAAGGAGCAAGCGCACTAGCAGATTTTGAAGTGATACAGATTGTTGATGATAGCAATCCCTACCCCATGCTATTAGGGATAGATTGGGCCACTGACATGAACGGGGTGATAAATATGAAGAAGCGCAAGATGATTTTTGAAAAAAGTCTCTACGCATAGTTGTACCTTTGGACCCTGTAGATGGATCACGCTACATGGAGCCAATGCATGACTGTGAAAGCGACAACAACTTGGACTGCATCTACAAGATCACTACGTGAGAGCAAGAATAGGTAAATCCCACTGTGGATGGATGAATCTCTTCGGAGTGCGAAAGCTCCTGTACATCGAATTCTAATGAGGAGATAGAGCGATGGCAGAACTGGTTACATGAGATAACCACGCTAAACTGCAACATGATGACAAGATCATTGCACTACGTATCAATGGACGTAAGGGATCTACTTATGTATGATGGGTTAACCGAGGTAGATGCCTTGCTGAATAGATTCAAAAGGGAGGTGTCAGAACAGCAACGTTTCGAGGCTTTGAAATGGGTACTGTGCGCTATGACTGTGAAGTGGTGGGGTGTGCACCAAGCTTTGAGGACTGGCACAAATGCAGGAGGATGATGTGCATGTGGTTTGGGAAGCCTAATATGTGATTAAAAGACAAGTATGATGGATGTGGTGATCCATGTGCACACCTCACCAAGTGGATAAAGGTCTATGGGGAAGAGCCACAACCTGAGTGGGTGCACCTGTTCTGTCATACCCTAGATATTATACCCATGAACTAGTATATAGAGACGGAGGTCCATCATGGGATGAGTGAATGGGACATCTTGCGCGAAGGGTTCCTAAACCTTTAGTTTGAGGATCGTTGGTAGGATACTGTTGATGACGTGCTACAAGAAGTAAAAGAAGCTATCTTTAAAATACCTCAGGAGCCAATAGAATTGATTCAACTTGAATGGGTGACTCAGCTAAACTGCGCGCTGGAGTGTTATAATGTAAAAACTGAAGAAGACAACGAGGATCCATGGAAAGTTAACATTCCAGAAACTGAAGGCTATCGTAAGGTTCAAGGGCCACTGATCGAAGACCCTGACATAACTGCACCGGTAAAAATAAAGCAGGTGAACATGGGTACAGAAGTCGAACCTAAGTATGCAACACTCGACAGCTACTGGGATGACACGAAAATGGATAAAGTCGCTGAGTTACTCCGTGAGTACCAAGACCTGTTCCCCACCAAGATCACAGACTTAAAAGGAATCATCAAAGATTTAAGAATGATTCAGATTACATTAAAGCTCGACATGAAGCTAGTTAAGCAGAGGCCTTACCGGTTGAATCCAAAGTACAAGGAGAAGGTCCGCATAGAACTAGACAAGATGCTTGCATCTGGAATCATTAAGCTGGTGGAAGAATCTAATTGGGTAAGCCTTATGATAGTGCAGGAAAAGAAGCAGAAGGGTGAGATAAGAATATGCGTGGACCTCAAAAAATTGATGATGCATGTGTGCATGACCCATTCCCAACTCCGTTCACAAATGAAGTATTGGAAAATGTCAGGGCCCTGGAAGCATATTCTTTCACTGACGAATTCTCAAGGTACCACTAGATCAAAATCACGCAGAAAGATAGGAGTAAAACAACCTTCATGACTAGGTGGGGCTGCTTTCAATTCACCGTTATGTCATTTGGGTAGAAGAATGTGTCAGCCATCATTTCACGCACAGTTGTTGTAACATTCAAGAAATATATCCACAAGTTCCTAGAGGTTTATCTAGATGATCGAACTGTATTTGGATTGGTTAAGCACCATGTAGCGAGCTTACGCTTCATGCTGGATACCTACTGATGACACCAAATAGCGATGAACCTCAAGAAGTGTACGTTCCTAGTTCCCTTTGGGAACTTGTTGGGACATGTGGTTTACAAACATGTACTGATGGTAGACCCTGCAAAGATTGCGGTGATTCTGAATTTGGAAGCGTTGTGAAATGTCAAACAGTTGCATGTTACCCTGGGACATACAAGGTATTACATGAAGTTCATTAAAATCTATGCCTAGATCACCACGTTGATGGAGAAGCTGTTAAAAAAGGATGTCTATTCTGCTATAATGATGACTGCATGAAGAGCCTAGATGTACTAAAGGAAAAATTGGCCTCTGTGCCAATCCTGGTCTTCCCAAAATGGGATGAGGAGTTTCATGTCCATGTTGACACGTCGTGTATAGTGATGGGAGAGGTACTAACACATGAGGGTGGATAGGGCTTGGATCACCCTATCGCATTCACGAGTCACAAGTTGTCTAAAGAAGAAAAGAACTATTCCACAACTGAACGTGAGGGCTTGGCTATGGTGTACGTGCTCCAAAAATATCGGCACTATTTACTAGGGGGACACTTCAAGATGTATACAGATCACTCTGTGTTGAAATACTTAGTCAATAAGCTTGTGTTGGGGGGGAGAATATGCAGGTGGCTCTTATTGTTCCAAGAATATGATTTTGAGGTCATTGTGAAGCCTGGATGCCTAAACACAAGATCAGATCACTTGTCGCGAATTGAGATGGGAGAGGAACCTACTAGTTTGGAGAAAGGAATACCTGACGCATAGCTCTTTTCTATGCACGTAGCAGATGTACACTTCGAATACATAATCCACTTTCTCACGACTAGAATTGCGCTAAAAGAGTACTCTATCTAGTAGAAGAAGGAACTGGTGGTGCGCGCAACATATTTTTCTGTCATCGCAGGGCACCTATATAATATGGGCAATGATGAGATACTGTGAAGGTATGTACCTGAATTTGAATGTAGTCTTATCCTCACAGACATGAATGGGGGCACTACCAGAGGACACTATGCAGGGAGAGCAACTGCGCAGAAGATCCTCTGCATAGGATTAGATGGGCAATGATGAGATACTGTGAAGGTATGTACCTGAATTTGAATGTAGTCTTATCCTCACGGACGTGCATGGGAGCACTGCCAGAGGACACTATGTAGGGAGAGCAACTGTGCAGAAGATCCTCTACATAGGGTTGTCGTGGCCAACCCTTCATCAAGATTCAAAAGAAAACTGCAAGGCCTGTGATGTATGTCAAAGAAAGGGTAAACCATCGTAGAGGGATGAGATGCCTTTGAATCCACAAATGATGTTGCAACCCTTCAAAAAGTGGGCCCTATCAAACCTCAGGGAAAGACGGGCGCACGATACATTATCACTACAACAAAGTACCTAACTAGGTGGGTAGAAGCGTGACCAGTAAAAGATTGCACAGTTGCCACGGCTGCGAAGTTTCTATTCGAACATGTACTGACATGATTTGGATGTCCAAAGATCTTGATGAGTGATTGTGGTACACATTTCTTGAATGAAACAATCAGCACAGTAACAGAAGAGTTTCAGGTGTATCATCAGAAAAGAACACTGTATCACCCATAAGCCAATGGGATAGTAGAATCATTTAACAAAAGACTGGAGACTGTACTGACCAAAGTCTGCAATGCGCAGTGGAGTGATTGGGATCTATGCGTACCTACAGTACTATGTGCTTATAGAACAACGTTTAAGAAACTGATGGGACAGACACCTTTCCAGTTGGTCTATGGAGTAGAAGCTATCATGCCAATGGAGTATATTGTGCCTAGTTTGAGCATAGAAGCGCTCACAAGTATGATGGACGCCGAAGCCTTGGAGGAAAGACTCGTGCAATTGGAGGAACTTGAAGAGGAATGGTTTCTAGCTGGCTCCCATCAGCAGGTGCAAAAGTAGCGCAAAAATGCCTGGCATGATTGACATATTAAGTTGCGCACCTTCAAAGTAAACGATTTAGTGTTATTATATGATAGTAAGTTTGATAAATTCCTGGGAAAGTTTTAAATGCATTGGCTGGGCTCATACATTGTTAAGGAGGTCATAGACAGAGGCACGATGTAGTTGATCAAGCTAAATGGAGAATTTCTCCCAGGCAAAGTGAATGGTAGTCGGCTGAAGCCCTACACGCGTGGCCTGGTTATTTGATTAGCTGATAGAAGCATAGTCGTAACGCCTCACAAAGCTAAAAGAAGGCGCGGGACTATTAGCAGATGCAAGGGACACAAGAACAAATCCAAGGAAACAGCTCCGACACCATGGTATCGAAACAACGCATACAAGAGATCTAGTAGGTAGTCGCTCAGTGCACTACTGACCTTGTAGATGTTCAAGTAGAGTTGGAGGGTCTCCACGCAAAGATCTCCACACCGACAGAGTGACTTGAGGGTGAGTCATGATGTTTGTGTTGTGGGCCTGTTGGGCGTGGAATCCCCCCCAAGGTAGGTTTTGGGGCTTAAAGCCGAAGTTTTGACTAAGTCCATTTTAAAGACTCCACTATTTGTGGGCATGGAGCGCGAAGTCATAATAGAGTCACAGGGTTATCCGCCCTTGTTTTTGTATTGTAATGTCAATTTGAAAGATATACCCATGGTCCACAGACCATGGGATTATATAAATAGAGTGAGGCTATAAGTGTAGGAGATAGTGAATCTAAGATGAGTCCAAGGAATTGATGAAGCATTGAGTCGAAGCGTAAATTGTGTCTTTGGGTTGTAGAGTAGGAGAAGGCTCTGCAGCTGAGTGAGCAGAGGCCTAGTAGTCTGCAGCTGAGTGCATGAACCCCTGTAGCTGAGTGCGCAGAGCAGGTCGAGTCTGTAACCATTGGAAGTATTGATAAAGAGAAGTTTTACCATATTTCTGTGTATATTTTACTGTTTTATGTATTATTGGGTATGAATTACAAGTTTACTATTTATTTATTGCGTGAACTCATATGAATATGTTGTATAAGTAAATATAACATAAGGCATCCATTTACACGAAGATAACTAGCTGGTGTAAGAATATAAGTAAGATCTCGGGTGTGACTTAGGGAAATGGTGCAGAGCACTGCTCCAGCAGCGCAGAAGCCCCATAACCCCTAGTTAGGGTTGTGGGAAGGCAAATATATCAGGGCGCAAAGGCCAGGGAAGTGCGTGAAGTAACTGCATGAAGGGACTAACAGTTGGACCGAATCAACCCCATTAGACATCTCCAGGGTGCGGAAACCTGGTTCCAACACCCCCACCCCCAATACTACTTTGGGTGAGACCTCAGCCTGCACTCTGTGGACTGTTGCTGAAAGGGCCAGTAGTACAGAGATTTGTTTGGCTAATTAACTCTGAACTTGTGTTATGCCCCAACAAGCCAACAGAAGCTAACTATTGTTATTGTTGTGCCATTACAATATTGTTGTTATGTAAGTTGTGATTATAGTGTGACCCCTTAGACTCCTATATATAGAAAGGATGCATTTTCATTTGTATGATCCAAGAATTGTTCATTTATGTAATGTAAGTGAGGTTTCCCACTTGACGAGGCTATTTTTGAACTCATTGATCTATCTCTTCTTCTATTTTGTAAGTTGGTTGCATAACATTTGGTATCAGAGCTTTGGATTCTAAGTTTTCGCTGCTGGAAACAAGCCATCATGGAATTTTCACTATAAGTATTTTTCTATGAGGGTTCAAAAGCTAAAAATTTTATCATGAAGATCTACAATCTTGATGAACTTCATGTAAAAATTTCAGATCTTGGTTCGTTATATTTTCAAAGATATGATCCAATGGCATTAGGGTTTTAGCATGATCCAGAATTTCGTCGCAAATAGGTGACCCTGGAAAAATCGTCATATCTTCCTCTCTAAGCATCGGATTTAAATTTCATAAAAATTTGCCAAAATATAATGCACTATAGTATCGTTTTTATCTTTTTGAATACCAAATCTCAAAAGAGTGACACATGGCACTCTGTACAAGTTCGCTCTACTGAACTAGTCTATAATTAGGTCATCGTGGGAGATTGGACATAAATTTATCTTGAAGAATCAAAATTTGGTTAGACTTGTGGCATTAGAAATAAGACTCATAGGGCTACCACAAAACCTAATTTCAGACTTTGAAGATCCAAATTTATAGAGATACAATAGATTCAACATCGAGTGCCTACAAAGCAAGAAAGGTGTGTATTTTTTTTTAATTTGCATAAGTTTTGTTTGAAAAATTAGTTCGAAATGATTCGAGGGGCATAATGAAGCATAAATATCATTATTTGATTCGAAAATGAATCAAAGAAAGAAAATGGAAACACCTATGAAGCAACTAGAAATATCTACTATGACAAATGAAGAATAGGAATAAATGCAACATGATATATCAAAATTATGAGACCAAGTGCAACAAATTTCAGTTGCGCAAAGGGTCACCAAAAATAAATGGAAGCTAAGATGGATGGTTTGAAGAATTTTTTAAAAGAATACATGGAAGGTATGAAATATGGCATACAAGAAAAAATTAAAGGTAACATGGAAGATTGGAAGACTGTTTTAAAAGTAGACATGGAAGGTTTGAAGGAAGGCTTGACAAAGTTGCTACAAAAAATGCTTTCTAATGGTGAAAAGGTATTAGATGAACCTCATGATGAGAGAAAGTGGAATGTTAATCATGATTTCATAGACTCTAACTTTCTATTGAAGACCCAGCATACTCCAAATATCAATATGAGGAATTTTGATGGCAAGGATCCGGTAACATGGATACTTTAGATGGAGAAATATTCTGATCTCCATAATGTGCAACATACACAAAAGGTACCCATTGCATCTTTATATTTAGAACCGAATAAGTTTGTATGGTATAGATGGCTTTTTACTCATAAACCACTTGTCACTTGGTCATTTTTTACAGAGGAAATGATAGCAAATTATGAGGATACAAAAAGAAACACCTTCTTTAGCTAACTGATAAATCTCAAACAAAAGGGTTCAAAGGCATAACACATTGAGGACTTCCAAAAATTGAATATCAAGATAAATGATATTTCAGAGGAGCATATGATTGATGTCTTCATAGTGAATTTAAAGGATAACATCCAACATGAGCTTCTCCTTTGGGAACCTGATTCATTAGCGAAGGCATTCAGGGTGGCCAAAAAAGTTGAAAGTAAAATTATGGCAACAAGAAAGTATACCACTCACAACTATAAAGATGAAAGTGTTGTTTCTCCTAGCCTTCCACAACCTACGAGGTTGTCACCACAACAGTTGGAGGAAAATAGATAAAAAATGGCTTTCTTACAGTTGTGATAACAAATACACTAAAGGTCATAAGTGTGCTCAGAAGAAATTATTTTACATAGATTGTGAAGAGGAGCAAGAAAAGGATCAAGAAATGACAAAAGAAGAGGATATACACCTAGAACGAACGCCAAATAAAGAAGAAATGAATATGACAATATCTTGTAATGCATTGGTAGGAATTACCACTATTCAAACTCTCAAGATATGAGGACATGCCAAGAAGAAAAAGGTAATAGTATTGACTGATTTGTGTAGTGCCCATAATTTTGTTCATTTTAAGATAGCTAAGGAATTGAATTGCTTCCTATATCCAGCAACAGAGTGTCAAGTAACAGTTGCAAATGGAGGAGCTACAAATTGATCTAGAAAGTGTCATAATATCAATATATCCCTCAAGGAATATGTATTGAATAGTCCAATACTTTCCATTCTAATGGGTGGTGCTGATGTAGTACTAGGATTTTAATGGTTACAATCTTTGGGGACGATAAATTTTAATCCTCAAGAACTTTTATTGAATTTTTTTGGGGAAGGAAAGGAAGTTGAATGAAGGGGTATCACAGGGAATCTAGGAAATATAATAAGCTCTAATGGCATGACAAAGCTTCTGAAGAAAGAGAAATGAGGTGTAATTGCACAATTATGCTCACTAGATATTCAAACATGGAAATCATCTTTAAGAGAAAATTATAAGGTTCAAGTAGTGGAATATCACATCGAGCATCAACAAAAACTTCCCCAACTTTTAAGGGTAACCTCACTTTGGCATAGAATTGAATGAAACAATGGGAAAATCAAGATAGCAGTGAAATAATTTTTGATGTAGGAAACTGGGTATTTTTACAGCTACAACCTTACAAAAAAATGTTCCTCAATCAAGCTAAGAAGAATAATAAATTATTACCAAAGTACTATGGTCCCTACATGGTGTTGTAGAAGATTGTACTAAGGCATACAAATTGGAGCTTCTTGCATCTTCCCGAGTGCACCCAATTTTACATGTTTCATGCTTAAGGAAGGTTATAGGTGACAAGCTCTGTTATGCAACTAGCTCACAAAATAGAAGAAAAGATAGATCAACGACGTCAAAATCAATGTTTTTGAGGGGTAAACCTCCTTTACATTACACAAATGAACAATTCTTCTATGATACAAATGACAAGGCATCCTTTCTATATATAGGAGTCTAAGGGGTCAAAATATAATCAGATCTGACATAGCAATAATAATGTAAAGGCACAATAATAACTATATGGGGACTAAATGAGAACAACAATACAATAAGGCGGTTGTACTAATAAAAATAAGGGGCTACACTAGTAGTATATGGACCTAACATGCCCCTCTCCTTCAAAAAAAAAAATTCGTCAACCCTTGAGTAGTTCTGGATGCTTTTGTATAAAATTCTCATCCTCCCCTTCAGAATATTCAGCAGTTAACTTCTTCCACTTAATTAGATACTTTGAAATTCATCAATTTCATAGCTGTTGGGTTCTTATTTCCTTGACTTCTTCAGGTTCCAATATGATTTTTCCTTCCTCATCAAGTTCCAACAATATTGTTTGAAATGGAATCTTGTCACCTATAAACTTCTTTAAGCAGGAAACATGGAAAACTAGGTGCACTCGAGAAGATGCAGGAAGCTCCAATTTATATGCCATAGTACAAATATTTTGCAACACATTGTAAGGACCATAGTAATTTGGTGATAATTTATCATCATTCTTAGCTTGCTTGAGGTACATTTGTTTGTATGGTTGTAGCTGTAAAAATACCCAGTCGCCTACATCAAAACTTCTTTCACTGCAATGTTGATTTGCTTGTTGTTTCATTTGATTCTACGTCAAAGTGAGTTTATCCTTTAAAAGTTGGAGAACTTGTTGTTCATGCTCGATGTGATCTTTCACTGTTTGAACCTTTCTCCTCTTGATGTGTCCTTCTATCTTGAGAGTGTGAGGAGTGGTAATTCATGCCAATGCATTAGAAGATATGGTCGGATTTATTTCTTATTTCTCTAGGGTTGGTTCCTCATGTATATCCTCTTCTTTTGACGTTTCTTGATCCTTTTTTTCCTCCTCTTCACAATCTATGTAAAATAATTTCGTCTTAGCACACTTATGGCCTTCAGTGTATTTTATATCACAACTATAACAAATCCATTCCGCTATTTTTTCTTCCAATTTTTGTGGCGTCAACCTTCTAGGTTGTAGGATGCTAGGAGAAATAAAACTTCCATCTTTATAGTTATGAGTGGTTGGCTTCCTTGTTGCCCTAATTTTACTTTCAATTTTTCTTTCCAACTTGAATGCCTTCTCCAATGAATCAAGTTCCCAAATGTGAACCTCATGTTGTGTTATCCTTTAAATTCCCTATGAAGACTTCAATCCTATGCCTCTATGGAATATGATTTACCCTTATATTTAATTTTCGGAAGTCCTCAATGTGCTCTACCATTAAACCCTTTTGTTTTAGATTTATCAATTGGCTAAAGAAGGTGTTGTTCTTTGTATCCTCATAACGTGTTATCATTTCCTCTGTGAAAATTAACTAGGTCACAAGTGGTTTACGATAATAAATCCCTCTATACCATAGAAACTGATTCAGTTCTAAATATAAAGATGCAATACATACGTTTTGTGTGTGTTTTCACGTCATGTAGATCAAAATATTGCTCCATCAGTTGTATCCAAGTTACTGGATCGTTGCCATCAAACTTCATCATATCTACCTTTTCGTCATTAGGAAGCCTTTCTTATAGAACATTTGCCCACCCTCCTTCAAGCCTTCCATGTATTTCTTCAAATATTCCATGTTTCCATTCAATTTTTATTCTATAACATTGATCTTATTGATCATAGCTTCAATAGCTTCTATTACTTTTTGTGGGAGCGAAATTTGTTACACTTGGTCCCATAATTTTGACATATCATGTTGCATTTCTTCCTCTTCTTCATGTGTCATGGTAGAGATTTCAAGTGGCTTAATAGGTGTTTATATTTTCTTGCTTTGATCCATTTTGAAATAAAACAATGATATATATGCTTCACTATACACTTTGAATCACTTCAAACTGGTTTTTCAAACAAATGTTATGCAAATTTTAAAAAAGTGCACACATTTTTCTCGCTTTGTAGGAGCTTGATATTTAATCTATTGTATCTCTGTAATTTTGTATCTTCAAGGTCTTAAATTTTCTCCCATGGTATCCATATGAGTCCTCTTTCTAACCCCACAATTTGGATCATTATTTCATTCTCCAAGAAAGAGTTATGCCCAATCTCCCCTGATGACCTATCTATAGACAAGTTCAGTAGAGCGAAATTGTATGAAGTGTCATGTGTCACTATTTCAACCTTCGGCCCTGAACATGATACCAAAGAAACTAAAGTCTCTCCTATTTATGTCACCTCTTATGAAATTTGAATCCAATGCTTAGAGTGAACATTATCATGATTTTCCCAAGGTCACCTATTTGAGATCAAATTCTAGATCCTGCCAAAATCCTAACTTCCTCAGTTCATATCTCCGAAAATGTAGTGAAACAATATATGAACATCAATAAGGATTTTCATCAAGCTTTCATCTCAAATGGTTTTTAATTTTATTTTCCGTAGCTTCATAGAAACAAATGTATAGTGAAAATTCCACGATGACCTGTTTGAAGCAGCGAAACCCTAAAATCCAAGCTTTGATACCAAATGTTATGCAACTAGCTCACAAAATAGAAGAAAAGATAGATCAACAACTTCAAAATCAGCCTCTTTGAGGGGTAAAACTCCTTTACATTACAAAAATGAATAATTCTTCTATGATAAAAATTACAAGACCTCATTTCTATATATAAGAGCTTAAGCGGTCACAATATAACAATAATAATGTAAGGGCACAACAATAACAATAGTGGGCTTCTATGGGGAACACTAATAAAAAGGGGGTTTCACTAAGGGGGTTTCACTAATAAACAAAAGGGGCTACACTAGTAGTATAGGGACCTAACAAGCTCCCAGTTCAAACAATATTGCCAAAACTTGATAAGGAAGGAAAAATCATATTGGAAGCTAAAGCAGTCACGAAAACAAGAACCCGATAGCTATGAAATCAATCAATTTCAAAGTATCTCATCAAGTGGAAAAACTTACCCACTGAATGTTCCACATGGGAGGATGATAATTTTATACAGAAGCATCTAGAACTACTCAAGCATTGAGGACAACATTTTTTTGAAGGAGAGGGTCATGTTAGGTCCCTATACAACTAGTGTAGCCCCTTATTATTATTAGTGAAACCCCCTTATTGTAATGTTGTGTCCATGTAGTCCCCATATTATTATTATTTTGCCCCATAGAAGCCCACTATTGTTATTTTTGTGCCCTAATATTATTATGTAGGCTCTGACTATATTCTTACCCCTTAGACTCATATATATAGAAAGGAGGTCTTGTCATTTGTGTCATCCAAGAATTTTCCATCTGTGTAATGTAAAGGAGGTTCCCCCCTCGAAGAGGCTAATTTTGAAGTCGTTGATCTATCTCTTCTTCTATTTTGTGAGCTAGTTGCATAAAATTATAAAATTCTCTAAAAGCGCCGAGGTTGCGAAGAATAGGAATTATAAAGGATTTCATTGCAAAACCAAAGAGCCAATGGACCCTTTCTCTCTCCTTCAAGGGGACACATGGTTGTAGGTGATTGGCCTTGAGAAGATGATGAGGTAGATGATGTCAGCATGATGTGGCAGTAAGATTTGACATTTTGGGTGGCCTAATGGGGAAAATCCAGGTGGCATGTGTGACCACTAAGGAGATGCCACATGGTAATGATGACATCATCATGACATCATCTAAAAGGTCATGTATTGGAAGTCAGAGTTCTCATAACTCCTGTGCAATTTATTTATGAAGAAGCTTCAATGAAAGGGGCTTTGATGTGATGGTGCCTGGACGGGGAAACCAATAGAACCAAGGGTGTAAATTGAGACCTAGCACCTAAGTACTATGGAGCATATCAGAAGAAGGACACATTGTAACATTTTTCTAATTCCTTTTTGAAAAAGTTACGATACAAGGAGCTTCTGATGTTGAGTAGCACTTGGTCATGGGGACCCAAAAGAACCAATGCAGCAGAGCAGACTTAGAACCTAAATTCTATGAAGAATTTCAGGGTTAGAGTTTTCATAACGCCTTTATAATTACTTTTTCTGAAAGACCCGATGCCCAAGACCTCTAATGTTATTTGGTACTTGGTTGTGGAGACCCAAGAAAACCAAGGGCGTAGAGAAGAGCTTAGGACGTAAGTGTTATGTGTTGCCATGTGGGAAGTATTTTAGAGGTCAAAATTTTAGAACTCCTATGTAATCGTAACTTGGGGAGAAGTGTTGATATCAAGGGCTTTTGATGTGTTATCATTTAGTCATAAAAGCCCAAAGAACCAAGGGAGAGAGTAATAACAAGAGGATAAATGCCCCTAATAGGAGCCTGAAATGTTGGAAATAATACTGAGAGGGGGGGCGGGTGAATCAGTATTATCAGATCAGTAAAACCTTTCAAACTTTCATACTCAGAAACATATACGCTACTTCAATTAAGTGAACCCACGTGTACACGCTACTGTGTCTAATGCAACTAGCGTATATCTAGAGATCTTATAATTCAGTTAGCTTAATCTTCAGTGAATGCATCAGAACATTATTAAGCATATTAATAGTAAACAGGTGCAGTATAACAGAACAGAACATCACACAAGACCCACACACATGAACACCATGATATAAGGTGGAAACCCAATGTGGGTGAAAACCACCTGCTGCAATTCGTCTCTTTCTTCTTTAATAAGAAACTTCTTTTACAATGTACTGGTGCAGTCCTTTACCAGTACGCAGGCTACGACCTGCAGAGGGCTACAACCCTCTCTCGTTTTCCAACTACTTCTGGAAGGGAGCTACAACCCCCTCAGCTCTTGTACTAGCCGATCCATTCACTAGTACGTAGGTGCTGACCCTACAACCTTCTTTCCTTCAGTGACCACGTTTCATCAATTTTCAGACTGGATCCAAGAGTACAAAACAAACATTACTGCAATACAATCATCAACTTATACTTGCATCATAATTCATAAAACAAACCAATACTGAATCACTGAAACCCTGTCATCAAGAACACAGAACCCAAACCAGAGCCCAGAACTCTGCAACAACCACCAGAATCAACAGCAACCTGAAATATCAAATCTTATTATGCATACGCTACTTCACTGTATCAAAACCGCGTGTATACGCGCTTTCTCCAAAGGTAACCCGCGTGCAGATCTAGAAATAATTACTTATGCCTTCGCTGTCAGATCCGACCCTTGCCAAGCGTCCCGAACAGATAACTCGCAATACTAGATCTTCTCACTTCGTCAGACACACCTTGCTTGCCTTTACTTGCCTAATGATCTTCTCCTTATATAGCCTTAGGCCCTTTACAATACCACGGTCCAAAACCATAGTAACACAATACCATCAACTTCAAAACTAGGGATCAACACGTCCGTCGAGACACCATGGTCCAAAACTATAGGCACAACTTCCAAGGAATAACCGCCACGGACCAAAGATAAGTTTTCCACATAGGCACAACTTCCAAGGAATAACCGCCACGGACCAAAGATAAGTTTTCCACATACACGCTCTTTTACTGAAGCCAACCTGCGTGTACACGCGACTTGGTATATAGTGAACCTGCTACGCGACTTGGTATATATACGTATACGCGACTTGGTATATAGTGAACCAGCGTGTATATATTTTTTCTTCATACTTGTAGTCTGATCATCAATTCCTTGCTGCTATGCTTCTGCACTATGATTTGTCATCAGTGTGAGTTGCCATCAAGGACAACACTTGTCTCATAATGCCAACAATCTCCCCCTTTGGACTTGATGGCAACCACCACACCAAGATAAGTTTTCCACATAGGCACAACTTCCAAGGAATAACCGCCACGGACCAAAGATAAGTTTTCCACATACACGCTCTTTTACAGAAGCCAACCTGCGTGTACACGCGACTTGGTATATAGTGAACCTGCGTATACGCGACTTGGTATATAGTGAACCTGCTTGTATACGCGACTTGGTATATAGTGAACCAGCGTGTATATATTTTTTCTTCATACTTGTAGTCTGATCATCAATTCCTTGCTGCTATCCTTCTGCACTATGATTTGTCATCAGTGTGAGTTGCCATCAAGGACAACACTTGTCTCATAATGCCAACAATCTCCCCCTTTGGACTTGATGGCAACCACCACACCAAGTCACTCTCCCCCTTTGACATCAAGGGCAAAGGGCGGACCAAGATATTTTCTTCTTTGGTATACCTTTGGCTGTCCATACTCTCCCTGAGTACATGCTGAAATTTCTGATTTGGCTCCCCCTTTGTTTATGCCAAAGTGTACCAATCTATCCATGCTCCCCCTGAGCAGATGCAGGTTCTAAGACCAGCCATTCAGATCTGTACCATAAGCATCAGTCTGCAATACTCTTTCTTTGATCAAACAACAAGATGTATCATTTAGTTTCATCAGCAACTTCTAACCATAATGTCAACAATGAATTATTTGAAGTATATGCTCCCCCTGAGTGTGAGCCAACCATTTCCTGATTCTGTTCTGCTCCCCCTGAGCCTGAGCCAACCATGACTGAACCTGGGTCTGTTCTGCTGCCCTTTCTTCATATACGCGACTTTGCAGCCTGTAACTCGCGTATATACGCGACTTGTCTTCATTATATCAGCGTATGCAAGGAATACTGAAATTCATCACTTTCAGATTCCCCTGTGTCTGTTATGTCAGCTGACTGAGTTATGCCACACTTTTCTGTCTCTGTCTTCTTCAATTCCTGGAACTGTGATGATGTATGGTCCTCTTGTTTTGAATTTTGAAATCTGCTCCTGCATTCCCTTGCTTTATGTCCATATTTGTTGCATGTATAACATCTTACATATTTCATGTTCCTTCTATCACAATCAATTGCTTTGTGTCCATATGCATTGCAGGCAAAGCAATATCCTCTGAAATACCTGGGATGCAATGATCTTTTGTAATGGTCTTGAACCATTCTACTTCTACATCTGGCTGCAACATGTCCAAGATTATGACATACATGACATTCAACATTATTCAGTGGAAGAGATAATCGTGTATCACGTCCATAGTTAGGATTAAAGGATCTTCCTTGAGGAATTTCTTTCCTTGGTTGTTCCTTGTTGAGCATTTCAGATTTCTCCTTAGAATTTCTTGCCTCACCTTGTGAACTAGATTCACCTTCAACATATTCATGAAAACCAAGACCAGTTTTGATAGCAGGAGACCTTTGGCTATTAAGAATATCATCCAAGACTTTAGTACTATCTTGAAATCGTAAAAGCTTATCCTTTTCTTCTAGTTTACCTTTCAAGATATTTACCTCAACTTGATGTTGTTCTTCCTTTTTCAGATACTGATTCCTTAGGTCTTCTTCAGCTTTTCTTCCTTCTTCCACTTGTCGCTTTAGTTTGATCACTTCATGTTCTTGATCTTCAAGAGCTTCTCTGTTCTGTTCTCTTGATTTTTTAAGATCTTCTTTTAGAGAGAGGATCTTTGATTCAAGCCTTTGAATAGTTATGCTCTGATCCTTTACTACATCCTGCAATTGCTCCCTTACCTTGGTTACTGTCTCCAATTGTTCATTTAATTTGGTAACTTCTTCAGTTTCTGCATTCTTCTTTTCATGTGCCATGAGACTTCTAATATCTTCACTATCATTGAATGAACTTGTAATATGGGTATAATAACTTCTACCATCTTCTTCAGATATCTTTCCTTTGTTATGAGGGCATCTAGCAGCATAGTGACCAACTCTACCACATAGAAAACATTTGAAAGGTAGCTTACCTTTGAACCGTCCAGTTCCCCGTTCAAGATTCTTGACAAAATTTACCTCATCTTCTTCCTCTGACACTTCGAATGCGGCTTCTGGTGGTACCTCTTGTCGCATTTCAAAAGCAGTTAAGATCCCGTGAAGCTGTGACATGGTGATTTTCTGCACATTCTCCTTTTCTTCTATGGCAGATACTTTAGAATCAAATTTAGCAGACAGAGATCTCAAAACCTTTTCAACTAAGACAACTTCCTCAAATTCTTCACCCAGATCCCTCATACAATTCACAATCTCATCCATACGCAGGAAATAATTAGCTATGCTTTCATTACTATGCATCTTAAGAGTTTCATACCGGATTCTGAGAGTTTGAAGCTTTGCTCTTTTTACCTGATCATCTCCTTCGTAGCTTGTGACGATTTTGTCCCATATTTCCTTAGCGGATTTGAAATGCATGATCTTCATAAATTCTGATTGTGTCAAACTAATCAATAGGACAATAACAGCTTTGGCATTGAGCTCATATTGCTTTTTCTCTGCTGGATCTGTAGGAGTTGTTGATGGGAATTTGTATCCTCCTTCTACGATTCCCCAAATTTCTGCTCCAAGTGATTGTAGATATGCAGTGGTTCTTATCTTCCAGTGAGTAAAATTGTTCCCATCAAAGACTAGTGGCCTGATGTGTGCCTCTCTTTCTGGATTAGCCATTCTGATGGATCTTTTCCTTCAAGCGATCAAGCTTCCTCTGAAGGACCTACTCTGATACCAATTGTTGGAAATAATACTGAGAGGGGGGGGGGGGTGAATCAGTATTATCAGATCAGTAAAACCTTTCCAACTTTCATACTCAGAAACATATACGCTACTTCAATTAAGTGAACCCGCGTGTACACGCTACTGTGTCTAATGCAACTAGCGTATATCTAGAGATCTTATAATTCAGTTAGCTTAATCTTCAGTGAATGCATCAGAACATTATTAAGCATATTAACAGTAAACAGGTGCAGTATAACAGAACAGAACATCACACAAGAGCCACACACATGAACACCATGATATAAGGTGGAAACCCAATGTGGGTGAAAACCACCTGCTGCAATTCATCTCTTTCTTCTTTAATAAGAAACTTCTTTTACAATGTACTGGTGCAGTCCTTTACCAGTACGCAGGCTACGACCTGCAGAGGGCTACAACCCTCTCTCGTTTTCCAACTACTTCTGGAAGGGAGCTACAACCCCCTCAGCTCTTGTACTAGCCGATCCATTCACTAGTACGTAGGTGCTGACCCTACAACCTTCTTTCCTTCAGGGACCACGTTTCATCAATTTTCAGACTGGATCCAAGAGTAAAAAACAAACATTACTGCAATACAATCATCAACTTATACTTGCATCATAATTCATAAAACAACCCAATACTGAATCACTGAAACCCTGTCATCAAGAACACAGAACCCAAACCAGAGCCCAGAACTCTGCAACAACCACCAGAATCAACAGCAACCTGAAATATCAAATCTTATTATGCATACGCTACTTCACTGTATCAAAACCGCGTGTATACGCGCTTTCTCCAAAGGTAACCCGCGTACAGATCTAGAAATAATTACTTATGCCTTCGCTGTCAGATCCGACCCTTGCCAAGCGTCCCGAACAGATAACTCGCAATACTAGATCTTCTCACTTCGTCAGACACACCTTGCTTTCCTTTACTTGCCTAATGATCTTCTCCTTATATAGCCTTAGGCCCTTTACAATACCACGGTCCAAAACCATAGTAACACAATACCATCAACTTCAAAACTAGGGATCAACACGTCCGTTGAGACACCATGGTCCAAAACTATAGGCACAACTTCCAAGGAATAACCGCCACGGACCAAAGATAAGTTTTCCACATACACGCTCTTTTACTGAAGCCAACCTGCGTGTACACGCGACTTGGTATATAGTGAACCTGCGTATACGCAACTTGGTATATAGTGAACCTGCTTGTATACGCGACTTGGTATATAGTGAACCAGCGTGTATATATTTTTTCTTCATACTTGTAGTCTGATCATCAATTCCTTGCTGCTATCCTTCTGCACTATGATTTGTCATCAGTGTGAGTTGCCATCAAGGACAACACTTGTCTCATAATGCCAACATGAAAGCCTTAGCACCTACATGTTATACCCTTGGTCACAAGTAGTAGTCCTATGAGGAAAAGAGGATAAGAGTTAGCGTAAGAGGGGCTAAAGTCATCAGAATCTCATAATACCATAATATCATTTTAATGAAAAGTTACAATATGTTGTGGCTCCAAAATTTCACTATGGTGTAAAAGCTCTGAAATGGAAGAACAAAAGTGTGTAGAAGATGGATGAGTCAATAGTAAGGAACATGATCATGCAGAGGAGTTGGTCGATGAAGTCAATGGAAATTGTTGAAGGCAGGAGACAGAGATAGAGATCATCACATTAGGGCAGTGAGGAACACGCTTCACAGGGAAGAGTGTTAGCCTTGCCTTGAGTTGAAAGAAATAAATCCCTGATCTCTCATGTACACCTCATTGAATTAAATGAAGTGTAGAGAAGCCATCCTAAATTACTATCCAGCTATGTGAACTGTGAATAAGCATGGAGAGACTCATTAGAGTGGGCAGGTACACCAAGAATTAATTCTAAGTATGGATATCACTCAAATTCCCATTTTAAGTAGATAATGAGGTAGAAGTGGGCAATAAAGTTGCAATAGTATGCATGGAAAATTTTAGGGGCTAATATTCGTAGGTGGGCTAATGTTCCACGATTTTTCCGAAAAAAGATTCGCAAATTTCCATTTTTTTATAAAATTGATCCGCCCAAATTCTACAATATAAAATTATTTTACCTTAAAAATCGCCAACATTATATAGAGAGTATATATAAAAATCATTATAAATTTGAATGATTTTATAAATACATCAATAAACATTTTGTAGTTTGCATATTAGGGACTAGTGAGATTTTCCAATTTTTTAAGCTATAAGAAAATTTTCCATCCTTAAAATTTTCCCAGATAGTAGGATGGAGAGACATGCAGGAGTACACACTCAAGCAACATGAATGGTAGAGTGATGGGAAATAGCGGAAAAATTTTCCAATGTTTAATAGAGGAATAAATATTAGGAACACAACTAAGGAAAGTGTGGCGAAAGAAGCATTGTCATGAGTGAGCTATGAGGAGAGCTCTGTGTGAGTGTGCGTGTTGTTGTATGAGGCCAAGTGAGTCTGTTCTATAGAGAGAGGCCGAGAGTGCCTATGTAGAGGAACTACCATGAGAGATGAATGCATTTTGTGAGAACAGAGGGCCTAGAGTAATGTGGTGTTGTGGTGTGAGAGGCCAAGAGAGCCTAAAAAATATAAGGTCGAGAGCTGAGTGTATATTGATGAAGAGCAGAGAACAAAGTGTTGCGTGGGATGTGATGAGTGGTTGTTGTTGAGTATAGTAGTGGGTTGTTTTAGAGTGAGTAGAGTGAGCAGAGAACAAAGGTTATATCAGGCAAAGTGGTTGTCATCTACAAAGAAATTTGAGTTCCTTATTGAGTGTGGGTTGGAGCCTACATACAGGAAGTTGGTGCTTCCATCTCTAGTTGGTGTCTGAGAAGTTTTGGGGGTTGGTGCCTCCTCCAAGTTTCTTCTTGCATAAATTCAATGAGCTGCAAGTTGGTGTTTGAAACAAATCAATGAATTTGGTGCTTCACATGGTGCTTTTGGTAAGCTGGACAAGTGTTTACAAATGGAGAGAGTTGGTGCTTCCAGTTGGTGGGTGCTAGCAAATAATTAAAGGGAGTTGGTGCTTCATATAAGTGGTGGATCAAAAGAAGATTGATGTAATAGAGTAGGTGATTTTATTTTACATCAATAACAAGAACACGATTTGGTGGTTTTTTTCCTAAAAGGGTTTCCACATAAAACCTTTGTGTCTCATGTGTTTGTTGCTCATGATGTGCATGCCTGTGTTGGTTGATATGGTTACTATTATGATTTTTTAAGTTTGATCACATATAATGGATTCCATGTTTGAATGAAGAAATATAAATTGGCATAAAAGTTAAAATTAGCCTTAATACTGATTCAATCCCCCTCTCCATATTAACATTGTTTCCAACAAATCAGTTTTTTGCTAGCAACATTGATATTTGAGCCACATTTGCAGGCCTCTACCCATAAATTAATGAAACTCTCAGAAATAAAAAATAAAAAATAGAAAAGGCCTCTAATGCAAAAATTGAGCAAGGACTTAAACGAGCACATCCTAACCATGAAAGATGTTAGGTCTAGTATATGTTTGAATAATGGACCCAAATTTAATATCGAGCCAAGGTTTGTGGACTTCGAGATGCAACATTCAAAATGCCAGAGTGGGACTTTGGGAACCTACAAAAAAAAACCTTAAACTAATCTAGAAACTTCTCACACCTGGTGTTCCTTCACTAGACAAATCTTCCCTCTAATCCTACACTCAAAATAATTCACTAGAAACAAAACCCTAACCATAAAAACACCAATCCTGCAATATACCAATGATTGAAAGAAATCCATAACTATTGGAAATTGGAAAGTAAATCCTAATTGAGGAGAACACCTTAATTATTGATGAACTGGGAATCTGATAATTAACCCCTTAACTCACTAAGAAATTCAAACATAAATATTTCTTTCATAAACTAGGGAGACATAGAAATCAATACTCAATAGAATACCTAAGCCAAAGAAATTAATAAATGCTACTTTGAAATCTTGCACTGGGGTTCTTTCATCATTCAATTCTGAGTATAATCAATGAAAATAAAGATATGGTTTAAATCTTCCTAAAGTTAAATCAACACAACATGATTAATCAACCATATGAGAAAACATTGTGTGCAAGAGCTGGAAATAACCACTCTTTGTCCTAATAATCACACAAACTTGCATCCATTCTATAACAAATGCCTTGTCTTCTGTTAGCTACCTATACCAATAGGTTTCATATTTCATGATTGGCAAATGGAAGTGCCAAATATGCTCTGCTTTGGTGATGCAAAGATCCCATATTTCCAAGAAAAGACAATGTGTGTACATAGCTGGATGTTGACTCAATTTGATGGATGGTCCAACAGCCTAATCTGGATCATGCCATGTTTCAATTTTCTGTTGCAGAATAGAGAAAGAAGTCTGTCCAAACTGTTTAATCTTGGCAGACCAGTAGTTAGGTAGAGAATTAAGGTTCCCAACTACTTAATCTAGGACCTTGGAAGCAATAAGGCTAGCTCTAGATAGAAAATCAAAAGAAAAAGGCAAAAGAAAGAAAAAGGCACATAAGGGTCTGCAAATCTAAGTGCACCCTCCATGAAGAAACAAAAAATGCTAGGCAGGTAGATGGGTAGGCAGATGGAGTTGCAGAAATGTCATTCCTTACAATTGAATGTTTGGTAACCTTTTATAAAGGAACATCATTGGATAAGAGAAGGTTCTCTTCTCCATCATGTTGCAGCAAAGCAAAGGAGCATGTCTAACTTCCTGTTTCCCCCTTTCACATTCATTACTAACATCCCTTCACCAGTTGTGTTCATGAAAGAATTCAAGGTATTATGTTGGTTCTTATTCCTTTAAAAGCCACATTTCTTGTCTAAAAATCTTTTCATTTTGATCTACTCCCTAAGCTAAGTTGTTTTCATATAAACTTAGTGATATCACTCCTCATTCACCTTTTTCCATTCATATTAACCCCTAACTTCTTATTATCTAAATCCCCTATGTTACCCTTTCCCTATTATTATAAACACTATGGTGTATAAACCCCAAGCATTCTATAAATATCCCTTCCCCTTGGCATTATAGCCATATGTTCACAGTCAGGGATTAAATTGACATCAGGTCAGTTTAAGAACCCAAACCCTACCCGTCTTCCCCCTTCAGAAGTTATCTAAACCATTTAACCCCTTCATTTGCTAAAGAATCTTGTAAAAAACCCTTGTAAAAAGCCAATATTGCCCCTAACCCTCATTATTTGTAAAAATGCACCAAAAGCCCACATTTCGGCTTTATCCAAAGTCTGGTGCAAAAGCGCATTTTCATTGAAAATACACTGAAAACCCATGTTATCCGCCGAACTCCTAAGTCCCCGCCGAGCACACATTTCAAAAGAAATAATTAAATAATCCCCGCCCGCTGCCGTATCGTCCTGACGCCTTATCGATCCATCAACCGTCAGATCCGGCTCTTCTCATCGGACGGCCCACATGCATATCGGGTCAGGCCCGTCGTCCGTAAGATAGCACCCGAGAAATTGTCAGAGGGTGACGTCAGGCCTCCGCCACGCGTCACCCCCGTATTCTCTCGGGTCGCCCTCTGACAAAACCGCGACCGTATCTAAGGCGGTCCGAGAAAACCCGCTTACCACTTATGGTTTTCCGCTGCTCACATCACTTCCCTGTCATTGCCACGAGATGCACACGTCATTGCCTCCTCACCCGTGGACCACTCACCGCTTGCCACGTCACCCGAACCCGAGCTGCCCAAATTCACTGTAAAGAGAGTCGTTTAGGTCGAGCATTTGCTCTATCAGGGCCCTGTGCAGTATTCCAATTGCTGTCACTGCCATTTGCCCTCTGTGCCTCGCAATTCACCTCTCTGTCCAAGAAATATTCCTCTGTGTTCGTCTGTTCACTGAAACCAGTTCTAGTACAAACAGAGTCCTAAAGTAGCCATGGAGACACCAATAGCATTGAACATTCAACCTCTGAATGCCCCACAAAGAGAGATAGAATGGAAAGCTCTAGGAGATATTGATTATCAGATGTTAGACTGGTTCCCAATAAATTCTAAATATAATATTCATATGCTAAATGAATTAAGAGCTCAACACCTCAGTGGAGCTGATATTTTAGGGATTTGGGACTCCAACTTGCCCATTTACAACCTCCCTCAAGTCAATGCCCTTCCAGACTTGATCCATAGATGCTGTGAGTGCTATGATCCATGCCAGAGAGCTGTTCTCAATCCCTCAGGTGAAGTCTTGTTTCATATTACCCCTGAGGCCATAAATCAAATGCTCAACTTCCATTCTGCAAGACCATTGACTCCTCTCTCCATGTTAGATTTATTAAAGAAGGGGGGCAACCTATCCAGTGCCCAAATCATCAAAATTAATCAGTTATTCATTCAGCCAAGCTCTGAAGCTCTGAGAACACCTCCTATTGGACATTCATATCTAAATGACTTGGGGAAGATGCTGGTAGATTTGATTAGCTATGTCCTGGGCTACAAGGGAGTTGAAGATGTTGATGATACCATAATGGCCATGCTGTCTATATTTTCTCCCGGGAAGCCTCCTGCTGTGCACTATGACTATGCTGAATATATTGCAAACAAGATTCATGAGCAGCTGTTGAATCTAGAAAGGGAAAAGATGTTCAGATACACCTCATACATCTATCATCTGTTCTTATTTTATCAGCCAAACAGTTTCCCCATTCCCCTTAAACTTGATGCCCAGGGGAATCCAAGGTCTGTAGTGTTTTGGACCTCAGTTTTTCATTGCACCTCCCGTTCACCATACACTTACTGTGAGTTCATAGACCTGTTCATTCATCCAACAATGACCCTGTTATATGGTGTTCCTCCTCCAAGATTAATTGAGGAAATGCAAAGAATTCTACATCTCTCCAAGTCCTACAGCATTGGTGATTGGTACTTTTACCAACACCACACAGTAATCAGAGTTTATGGCTGTGAGTTGGACCCCTATAGGCTGCCAAGATATGTCCCTATGAGACTATTTGCCTTGGAGTACTTCAGGCAGTTTGGGAATGCAGACCAGATCCATTTTCATAGCAAAAACAAGAAAGTGCAACTCAAGGTCAGAAACCAGCTAGGCCCTTTTCTTTACAACATAAGGGAGGAGGGATGGAAGGAAGCAGATAGCATGCTAGAGGCCCTTCGATTAGAAACTAGTTTCAAATGGATGCCTTATGACCCTAATCATTTCATTTCTCTCAGGAGGATAAAACACAAATTGGGTGGCTATGCTCACCTTAAATTGCCCCATATTGAGAAATATGCCAATCTACCAAGTTGGGAAGAGGGCACTCTAGAAGAACCAATCACTAGAGAGAAAATGCTACAAAGAGAAGCAAAAAATATTGAGAAAGAGGCTGACTTGGAAACTTGTGGACAGGTTTCCTCTTCACACCAAAGGCAAATAGGAGCAGCTGCCTCTTCCTCCACAGCACATCAGCAAGCAGCAATGACTACTTCTAGCAAGGGCAAAGAGAAACAGATGGAGCCAGAGTAGCTAGCTCCCACAGAAGAGAAACAGCAGCAGGGAGTACAACAACAAGAGGTACAGCAGAAAAAACAGCAAGAAAAGGAGCCACCAGTGCAACAAGAGCAAACATCACAGGCCCCAGTATCCACTGAGCAACAGGCTCAAGAGAATATGCCCCCTAGCCAAGAAAAGACAGTGGAGGCTTCAGTGCTACAAACTCCACAACAAGAAGAAAAGGGAAAGAAGAGCGATAGAGAGCTGGAGACTCCCCTCACCACATCCACAAATCAAGGGGAGAAAAGGCACAGAATGAATCCCCTCTCTGAGGAGGAAATGCCTATGGGACAGTCTTTGGGCATGGGCCCACCAAGCATGGAAGCCTCAGCAAGTTCCTTTCAGCAGGAACAGGAAGAAACAGTTGGAGGAGAAGTCAGCTCCTCAAGCCAGCAAAGGGGAGCTGAAGCAAGCATCAAACAGCAATTCATTGATATTAAAAGGAGGAATGAGCCACTCAAGATACAGCTCTATAATCACTTGTTGAAAATGGCTCCTACTAACCAACAAAGGTTGATGTCTGCATACGATGTACATGAGGGCAAAATGATCATGAGCCACTTTATGCCAACCATGCTGCAGCCACAATCACCTTCCGACTACATAAGGACCAACCTTGAGGTCCTTGCCAAGGACATCCACCCAATGGATCAAATTGGATTGCATAAGCAGACGGGTGAGATGGTGTATGCCACCTTGGCAGACAAAACATTGGTAAATCTCAGGCTGGAAAATAGCCTAAATAATACAGCTGCCCAACTTGAGTTGGAAAAGGCTTCCTCCCAGGCAAAGGACAACCGAATCAAAGCGTTGGAGGACATCATCATAGAACTTGGGCATGATCCCAAGGACATCAAGGCTGTACAAGCACTGTTGAAATTGAGGGATGCAGATATGGCAGCATTGAGAAAGATGATCAAAATCCCGGCAACTCTTCATCCTCAAACAGAAGAGGTTGCCCAGCTGAGACATGACCAAGATGCAGCAGCTATGCTGGTATCATTATATAAACAGCTGATCCAGACACAAGAAAAATTGGGAGAATCAGAGGCTGCACTGCAGGCAGCATTGCAACAAAAGGAAGGAGGCCAAACTTCTCAGCCCCCTCCAGAGATAATCAATCTGGAGGAACCTCCTCAGACTACTGCTCCTCCTACAGAACAGCCAGGACAGACAGCACCATCTACATCAGCACCAGCACCAACAACAGAGCAGGCTCCAAGCCTAGATATGCAGAAGCTCAAGAATGAAATTCAGGCCTTAGAAGCCCAAATGGCAGAGTTAAATGAGGCCAGGGAGAATTTAGTCAAGTTAAACGAAAAATATGATAAATCCAAGCAGACTGTAGCAGAAAAAGGAAGGGAAATAAAGGCCCTTAAGGAGAAGATAAAGGAGCTAGAGAAGGAGCTCACACTTGACAAAGTGACAGCTGAGCTCAAAACAGTTCTATGGGCCAACATTGGCCAATCAATCACTGATCAATGGCAGTACATTGAGACTATTCATGAGCAGATGGAGCTCATAGGGAAAGCACATAGGGAAATCCAGAGGGCAAGGGCATCTCTAGGCAATATGCCTGAGGTTGCCAACAGAATGATTAATGTGCTTAATAACAGAACAAGTGCTCAGCTAGCAGCAATGGGAATTCCCAATAGAACTGAAACCATCCAGCTGATAAAGAGGGTCCTTACACTAAGAAGCCTGGTACAAACACTGGAAAGAAGAAGCCAGGACATGCAGACAGAGGTTAACAGGTTTATGGACAAGTTTGTAGCATTACAAGGCAGAGGTCTTCCTGGCTTACTGAACAGTGCAGGGAAACTACTTTCACATGAAAACTATGCTAAGAGGGTCAACACATTTGCTACAAATCAGATCACTGAAAGGCCAAGTACTTCAGAAGAAACTGGGCCAGCATCTGGGCAAAGTCTCTACAACAGAGTGGAGAACTTATTTTTTATAATGAATGAGATCAAACATTTGTTTGAAGTTCCTCCAAACTTCTACAAATACACAGAAGCAGATGAGACCTTAGAGGCAATTCTGAGACATCGATTGCCCACACAGGAATTCTGGACTAAAATGATACAGTTAATACTGTGAACCAGAGCCTCTCATCAAGTTTTTTTTTTGTCATCTAAAATGCATAAGTTATCGTGCACAGGAAAATTTGATGAATTCAGTGTGCATGGAGAAGAATGGGCTGAGCCAGCTCAGCAAACCTACTCGGCCAACAAAGCAACACTGACAGCTACAGATGACAGGGCCGAGAAAGCTGCAGCACAACAAATCCATAAAGACACATCATCCAACATTAAAACAGAACGTTCAACCGACTCAGTGGCCTCCAAAGGTCAAAAAGTCTTCTGACAGAATTAAAGAGCATTTATTTTGTATTCAAAGCTGTAATAACTTCCTTATCTACTATTCTGTAAGAGTTGGTGAACGTATTTATTTCTCAAGTGACTCACCGGTTCAGATATTTTTGTATGACCGATTGTATATATTCCCCCTCGCATAAGCTTGCAGGGGTTGTTGTTGATTTCTTTTCTAGAGTTCTTCTGCTGTAAATTTTCAGAGAATTAATACAAAAGCCGATGGAATTTCCAAAGCTCTGCGTTGTCTGAGGCATTATGGTGTTTTGCTGAACGTTACAGGATTCCTGCGTATCTCATGGCACAATAAGTTTTTCTTCAAACTTTCGTTATGTGTTTTTGTTATCTTTTCATAGCTCATTCATGCTCAATGTTTCACAGTTAATAGCAAGGAAAAAGAATAGTTCCAGGATTTAATCATAGATTACCCTGAACTCAATCTAAGCTATTATAAATGTTTTTCTTCAGTTATAGTAATAAAGGTGTAATTCTTAATTGCTGCACCTCCACACTATATCTTTCACAGTGATTATTGTTTCAGGAATTCAAGTCTGCTCCTGTGCAATATATCTCTTTCTCACACTCCCAGCTTAGTGGAAAATTCTTAATTGCTTTCCACTGGTTATATACACTTCACCATCACAATTTAAGTTTGTTTCATGAAGTATTTAAATGGCCCTGTAGTTTCAGCAACCCAACTCAATATTTCAAACAACCTGTAGCCACAGACTCCATTGCCCAATGGATTAACACTATCTGAAGACTTTCACCTTAGGTACAGAAAGATATCCCTCAACCAAAACATAAATCAAAACCTGAACTCATAACTAGCCTAAAATCTTCACAAAGCAGAGATAAACCTTAAAGAGAGAGCCCTCTCTGATTATAGGTGGGCTAGAACCTATAATCCAAAGATTGGTTAGTGGTTACCCCGGCCGTATTCCCTTGGGAGTCAAAGGGAACAACCTGGGTGTTAACATAATTGGCGACTCCGCTGGGGAACATATTTTTCAACTGTTGTCTGTCCCTAGACAGTGGTTCTAAAAGCATGAGCAGTTCCTTGAAACAGTTCTAAAAAATATCCTAAAAATACCAAAAAGAAGTTCAGAAGCTGGCTCCCAAAAGGAAAACTAGGCACACTAGGTCAAATCCTGACCCAAATCCTCCTCCTGTTTTCGATAACCCCAATTTGATCCATAAAACTCACAAAATCCAAGAGGAATGGGAGCAGTCTCCTGAAACTAGCCCTGAGGCAGTTCAGCATAGTTTTATCCCCACCCCTGCTAAACATACTACTCACCTCCATACCACTCATTCCTCCCCCTCTTCATCATCCACTTCACAAAATATATTGGCAACACCTAATACTCAAACTGCTATCGTTGTTCCTGTTGTTCCAGTTGTCTCACCTATCCCACCAAATATGGCTAATCGTTATGCACCCCTACAATTACCCAACAATCTTGGGGCCATGCCTCAGGATTACCAAGGCAAAATCACTTATTTTGATGGAACCAGTAGATACAACACCCTTCCAACATAACCCAAGCAACATTTCTCAAAAGACAAGTAAAAAGGATAAGCCTCAAGATCAAAAAGAGAATCATGAGGAAGGCATCAAGGATTCCATTGAAAAAGAAAGGGCTATTAACCAAAATACTAAGACTCAATCTGAAAAACCTTTTGACTTAAAAGCTGAAATTGGAAAATTGAAGATATCCATTCCTCTTTCAGAGTTGGCCAAACACAACATCTACAAACAACAAATAAAGAGATCCCTTCAACTTACTCACAACAAGGATGATGTTAATGTGTTAGATGATACTCCAGAACTACTTTTCGGTCCAGAGGTTGATGGAAAAACAGCAGTTACAGGAATCTTACCTTTTTATGTCAGTCTGCATGTTCATGATAAGGTATTACACAATGCAATGTTTGACTCAGGTGCTTTCCACAACCTGATGCCCAAATCAGTCATGGAAAGATTAAATCTAGATATTACAAGACCATACAAGGACTTATTCTCATTTGACTCCAGCCAAGTTAAGTGTTTAGGATTGATAAAAGATCTCTGTGTATCACTTGTCCAATACCCAAATAAGACAATCCTGATGGATGTTGTAGTTGCTGATATCCCACCCAAATATGGAATGCTGTTATCAAGATCATGGGGGGCTAAACTTCAAGGTTCCCTACAGTTAGACATGTCATATGCCACCATATCTGTCTTTGGGCAACCTAAGAGACTATACAGAGAAACACTGATGAAATACATGGTAAGCAGTGAAGAAAAACCTCAAAACTTTCCCATATATGCTGTCCATTCTGACATAGATTCTTATATTCTCTTCAACGATAATACAGGTCCTACAAATGATGATGAAACCAAGACACTGAAACAAGATCATCGTATTAATGAACAAGCTGCTGCTCTAGAAATCAAGCTGATGCAATCAAATAATGAAACTGTCCTAGAAGACAAACCAGGCGAAAAACCACAACTTCAACTCACAATTCCATGTTACAGAGAAGCTGTTAAGTCTCCCCTAAAACAAGAGATCCTATGGTTCCCTGAATTTGATGGGTCAGTCAACAAATTAGGGGCAGGAGCTGGAGTTTGGATACATAACAAGCAGAACAGTCATGCAGAAGGTCGAGCCTATAGGCTAAACTTCAGGTGTACCAACAATATGGCAGAATATGAAGCTCTTTTACTAGGCCTAAAACTAGTAAAATCCTTACAAGCCACAAAGGTTTCAATCATGGGAGATTCAGACTTAATTATCCAACAAGTGAAGGGAAATTTTGTCACGAATGACAAAAGGTTGAGATCTTATAGGTCTGCTGCTGCTGAAATACTAAACTTCTTCACCGAATTCCAAATCACCAAAATCTCTAGAAATCATAATCTTCATGCTCATAGTTTGGCCACATTTGCAAGTACTTATAAACTACCTTTTGAACCCAAACATTGTTTTACAGCCGAGATAAAACACAGACCTTCTGTCCCAAACAATATTAAAGACTGGCAAGTATTCGAAGATGATACCCAGATAATTAGCTTCTTGACCTTGCAGCAAGAATTTGCAGGACTAAATATTGACACTGAGGGAGCAAGTCAATCACAAATACTAGGTGAACAGAACCACAAAGAAATATCACCCAAAACAGCTAACCAAATGCTACATCCAACAATTTTCAACAAAGACAACATACAAGAAATTCAACAAATCAGTTGTGAAGAAATAGCTGGTGCTGAAGCTGAAGTGATACAATTGAAAGACAATTTTCTTCCAACAGGCCTAACTCCATTAGAGGATATTTTTGACTCAAATGATGTCCCTAGAAAACCAAAAATGCAGCCCCTTAATGCTGCCATTGAGGAATGCAACATCGGAACCATTGAGAAACCCAAGATAATAAAATTGTCTGCATCCTTACCTCCTGATCAAAAACCTAAATACATTGACCTCTTCAAAGAGTTTCAAGATGTCTTTGCATGGGGTTATGAGGATTTAAAATCCTATGACACCTCTGTTATCCAACATACTATCCCTCTCAAGCCTAATCAAAAGCCATTTAAGCAAAAATTGAGAAGGATTAATCCCATGCTTCTCCCTTCAATTGAAAAAGAGATACAAAAAATGTTTAAAGCTGGTATCATAGCCCCTATCAGGTTTTCTGATTGGATTTCAAACTTGGTTCCTACAAGAAAGAAAACTGGTGAAATAAGGCTTTGTGTTGATCTAAGGAACTTGAATCAAGTGTCCTTGAAAGATAATTACCCCTTACCCAAGATGGATCACATCTTGCAAAGGGTAGTGGGGGCCTCAAGAATTTCATTACTTGATGGATTCTCAGGCTTTAATCAGATCCTAGTACATCCTGATGATCAAGACAAAACTACATTCACAACCCCATGGGGAACTTTCAAATATGTGAAAATGCCTTTTGGATTGAAAAATGCAGGGGCTACCTTTCAAAGAGCAATGGATATTGCTTTTGCCAAAGAGATTCATGACTTCCTGGTTATTTATTTAGATGACCTCACACCTTTCTCTAAATCTGACCAAGAACATTTGAAACATCTAAGGCAAATATTCATAACATGTAGGAAATATGGAATTTCCTTGAATCCCAAGAAGTCTCTATTTGGTTTGGAAGAAGGTAAGCTGTTAGGGCATATCATTTCAAAGGATGGCATTAGAATTGACCCAGACAGGATACAAAATATCTTACAAATTCCCCACCTAAGAAACATCAAAGAATTACAAGCCTTCTTGGGAAAGATCAACTTCTTAAGGAGATTTATCCCAAATTTGGTAGAATTGAGCAGATTACTCAATAACATGCTTAAAAAGAATTCAAAAGTAAAATGGGCAGTAGAAGCAAATCAAGCTTTTGAAGGAATAAAATTGGCCCTTACCTAAACCCCAGTCTTAACAAATCCTCAATTTGACAGAGAATTTATCATTTTCTCTTTTGCCTCCCAGCATACCATTGCTGCTGTTTTAATACAGAAATATGACCAAGGAAATGAAAAACCCATTGCTTTCTTTAGCAGAGCTCTTAGAGATGCACCTCTGAAATATCAGATCATGGAGAAGCAAGCTTATGCTTTGGTTAAGGCCATTAAAGACTTTAGGATTTACATCCTATACTCCCAAGTTATAGCTTATGTGCCAAGTCCCATTGTAAAAGACATACTCACTCAAGAAAACTTAGAGGGAAGAAGAGGAAAATGGATTGCCAACATCTTGGAATTTGATATTGAAATAAAACCTACAAAATTGATAAAAGGGCAAGGTTTGGCCAAATTAATGACAGAAGCAAACTTCCAAGCCTTAGACATAAACCAGCTGGACAATGAACCGGAGCTGGCGACTCCAAAGATCAATGTAGCCTTTGAACAATCCCCTTAGTATTCTGATATATGTTATGTGTTGCAAAACCTGTGTGCTCCCCCAGGATTGTCCAGAACTAAGTGTAGGTTCCTAAAAATGAAAGCTTCAAGATTTTGTGTCATGGATGGCAATTTATTTTGGAAAAACCATGAAGGTATATTGTTAAACTGCTTGATTGAGAATGAGACTAACAATATCATGAAAGAGTTTCATGCAGGTGATTGTGGTGGACATTTGTATTGGAAGTCCACCGTGGACAAAATACTGAGGGCTGGTTACTATTGGCCCGCTGTTTTCTCTGATGTTAAAAAAATTACCACTTCATGTCACAAATGCCAAGTGTTTGAGGGAAAGAGAAAGTTACTGCCACTACCTTTGAGACCTATTGCAACAGAGAGACCTTTTCAACAATGGGGATTGGATTTCAATGGGGAAATTCATCCTTCATCTTCAGGCCAACATAGATGGATTCTAACAGCAACAGACTACTTTACTAAATGGATTGAAGCTGTTCCATGCAGACAAGCAAATGATTCCACTATCATTCAGTTCCTTGAGACCAATATCCTTGCTAGATTTGGTTGTCGTGATAAGATAATAACAGACAATGCTGCTGCTTTCAGATCTAAGAAGATGGTGAACTTCTGCCACAAATTCCACATTACCTTGGGCCATTCTACTGCATACTATCCCCAAGGAAATCGCCTAGCAGAATCATCAAATAAAAGCCTTGTAAACATCATAAAGAAGGTGTTGGAAGAAAATAAGAAGAATTGGCATAAGAAGTTGGTCAATGCCTTATGGGCAGACAGACTAACAACCAAGAGATCAATTGGGGTCAGCCCATATGAGTTAGTCTATGGACTAGAAGCTAAATTCCCTTCATCACTAGGAGTTCCTGTTATGAAACTACTTCAAGAAAGTCAAGCTGAGCCTAATGACATGCAAAGAAGGATCAATCAAATAATATGTTTGCAGCAAACTAGAGAACAAGTTTATAGCAGAGTTCAAGTTTTACAAGAAAAGTTAAAGAAATCTTTTGATAGAAAGACTAAGGCTGAAGATTTCAACATTGGAGACAAAGTCCTCAAGTGGGATTCAAGAAGGGAAGATAAAGGAAAACATGGAAAATTTGATTTCCTTTGGAGAGGACCATTTGTTGTTCAAGCAGTACAAGGAAACAATACTTATTTCCTTAAAAATCTTGATGAAACTGATTTGGATGAAGGTCCTGTGAATGGCAGGATGTTGAAGCACTATTTTGACTACTATCCATGAGTGTAGCCTAAGTTTCCCTTGTACATATTCAGGTGTATATATTACTTTTAGAAAATATGTAAATAATGCAGCTTCCCAAGTTTTGTGTGTTATCAGCAAAAGGCAATAAGTTCAGAGATCTACCAAGATGGGTAGAGCACAATTTTGAGGTTTCAAAGAAGAATACTCCAAGTTTTGGTAAAAGAAGTCAACGGCCCAGGCATTCTGACCTGCTGTTCTTGGTCTTTCAAATGGAAAAACCATCCCCATGTGGAGCCACTGTTAGCTACCTATACCAATAGGTTTCATATTTCATGATTGGCAAATGGAAGTGCCAAATATGCTCTGCTTTGGTGATGCAAAGATCCCATATTTCCAAGAAAAGACAATGTGTGTACATAGCTGGATGTTGACTCAATTTGATGGATGGTCCAACAGCCTAATCTGGATCATGCCATGTTTCAATTTTCTGTTGTAGAATAGAGAAAGAAGTCTGTCCAAACTGTTTAATCTTGGCAGACCAGTAGTTAGGTAGAGAATTAAGGTTCCCAACTGCTTAATCTGGGACCTTGGAAGCAATAAGGCTAGCTCTAGATAGAAAATCAAAAGAAAAAGCCAAAAGAAAGAAAAAGGCACATAAGGGTCTGCAAATCTAAGTGCACCCTCCATGAAGAAACAAAAAATGCTAGGCAGGTAGATGGGTAGGCAGATGGAGTTGCAGAAATGTCATTCCTTACAATTGAATGTTTGGTAACCTTTTATAAAGGAACATCATTGGATAAGAGAAGGTTCTCTTCTCCATCATGTTGCAGCAAAGCAAAGGAGGAGGTCTAACTTCCTGTTTCGCCCTTTCACATTCATTACTAACATCCCTTCACCAGTTGTGTTCATGAAAGAATTCAAGGTATTATGTTGGTTCTTATTCCTTTAAAAGCCACATTTCTTGTCTAAAAATCTTTTCATTTTGATCTACTCCCTAAGCTAAGTTGTTTTCATATAAACTTAGTGTTACACTAAAAAATGTCACCATGACTATTTACAGTTAGTATGGCTCAATCAACAGTCATACTACCCTCTTAGGCAAGTCTTATGCCTCTGTTATCCATCTCAAACTCAAAGAAGAGAGAAAGTCTTGTAAAAAATGTGTTTATCTCTGGGGTCGCAGGTTCTCTCAAGCCTTACCTGCGGGGACGCTCACAATGTTCACAAAGTCTGCGTCTTTGGACGCTCTGTATGTCAAAGGACAGGTGCGTCCTTCTGTAAAAGGCAAAATGCGCAAGTTTCATCTTAAAAAAGTTACTTGTGGTTACTTCTAGAACCTTCTAGAGGTCGGTTTGATGAAATGGATGCGCCTCCAGTTGGTTCATGTATCTCTATTAAGGGGGAACTTATCCCATCAATAAGGGAGCTATCCCACCCAAAGCGGGGGATTATCCCATTGATGGTGGACCTGAATAACCTCTTTACAGCACTATAAATAAAGGCATTGAGCCAGAGGGAGGAGAGGTTGAAGCTATACATTTTCTTTGGGTAAATGCTGCAGGAATTAGGACTCCCATTTAGAACCTTGTGAGGAGAGATTGACTTTGCTTGATTCTACTTGGAAGTGGGTGAGCTTTGTCAAAGTAGAGGAAAACCCTTGATAGACCCTGGGAGGAACTTGCACAACACCAAGGCCAGGTTGTAAGAGTTTCTTTGTTTCGTTATTAATACAAACTGGTTCATTTTTCTCAATAGCTTGTGTTAATGAGTTATTTCATGTGTTCCTTGGTCTGCATGTTGAATATATGTTTTATTATATGAGATGCAAGTGCTTGGTAATTGTTTGATTGTTTGTGGTTGCAGGAATTGATGTGAAGGAGGAGCTCATCCGGATCGGCAAGGATGGACTACAATAACAGCGTTTTGGAATAAGGTAAGCCTAAACACTTGTAGTTTTCATATTTTAAAAGATGTATTTAGAGAAAGATTGCTCCATTTTGTCTTGTTTGTCGCTAGAGAGTTTAGACTCCTAGGGAGGTCCGTTTTGTCCGCACAAATGACTTTTTCCGCCACGACAAATTGGCGACTCCGCTGGGGAATCCATTAATGAGAAAGTCTTTTCCTTTGTGTGAACTTTGCTCTGAGAAAATCATTTTTATTTTCTGGTTTTTGACTATGAGAATTAGTATTTGGGTGGCTTAGCTTTAGATTTAGTTAGATTTGGTTTTTCTTAACTTTTCCAGAGAGACGCACCCTCTGAGTGCTGCACAGTGCGTCTTTGGACGTGTTATTGCCGTTTGCACAGAGCGGGCCCGCGCCTGTTATAACGGGTTGCCTGTGTCTTCCTGTAGAATTTAGGAAAACTCCATTTTTGCTTTAATTGCTTTTAGATTTTGTTTTTTCTTAGTGTTTTCTGCCCATATCCTTTAGTACCCTGTCAAAAATTTTCACCTGAACTTGTTTTGTGAGCTTTGAGTGTTTTAGTGGATTTCAACGAAGTTTAGGCCTAGGGTTTGATTTTTGAATAGGTCCTGTAGTGACTTTGACGGTAGAAAGTTGTCCAACCTTAGATCTCTCTGGTTTGTCAGCCTTCTTAGAAGTCGGGCCTGTCGTAAAGTCTCCTTGTGTGAGCAGCTTGCCATTTAAGTTGTCTTTTGGGTCAAATTTCGAATTACTTGTTTATAAAGTGTTGATGGTTACTTCTAGAACCTTCTAGAGGTCGGTTTGATGAAATGGATGCGCCTCCAGTTGGTTCATGTATCTCTATTAAGGGGGAACTTATCCCATCAATAAGGGAGCTATCCCACCCAAAGAGGGGGATTATCCCATTGATGGTGGACCTGAATAACCTCTTTACAGCACTATAAATAAAGGCATTGAGCCAGAGGGAGGAGAGGTTGAAGCTATACATTTTCTTTGGGTAAATGCTGCAGGAATTAGGACTCCCATTTAGAACCTTGTGAGGAGAGATTGTCTTTGCTTGATTCTACTTGGAAGTGGGTGAGCTTTGTCAAAGTAGAGGAAAACCCTTGATGGACCCTGGGAGGAACTTGCACAACACCAAGGCCAGGTTGTAAGAGTTTCTTTGTTTCGTTATTAATACAAACTGGTTCATTTTTCTCAATAGCTTGTGTTAATGAGTTATTTCATGTGTTCCTTGGTCTGCATGTTGAATATATGTTTTATTATATGAGATGCAAGTGCTTGGTAATTGTTTGATTGTTTGTGGTTGCAGGAATTGATGTGAAGGAGGAGCTCATCCGGATCGGCAAGGATGGACTACAATAACAGCGTTTTGGAATAAGGTAAGCCTAAACACTTGTAGTTTTCATATTTTAAAAGATGTATTTAGAGAAAGATTGCTCCATTTTGTCTTGTTTGTCGCTAGAGAGTTTAGACTCCTAGGGAGGTCCGTTGTGTCCGCACAAACGACTTTTTCCGCCACGACAAATTGGCGACTCAACTGGGGAATCCATTAATGAGAAAGTCTTTTCCTTTGTGTGAACTTTGCTCTGAGAAAATCATTTTTATTTTCTGGTTTTTGACTGTGAGAATTAGTATTTGGGTGGCTTAGCTTTAGATTTAGTTAGATTTGGTTTTTCTTAACTTTTCCAGAGAGACGCACCCTCTGAGTGCTGCACAGTGCGTCTTTGGACGCGCTGTTGCCGTTTGCACAGAGCGGGCCCGCACCTGTTATAACGGGTTGCCTGCGTCTTCCTGTAGAATTTAGGAAAACTCCATTTTTGCTTTAATTGCTTTTAGATTTTGTTTTTTCTTAGTGTTTTCTGCCCAGATCCTTTAGTACCCTGTCAAAAATTTTCACCTGAACTTGTTTTGTGAGCTTTGAGTGTTTTAGTGGATTTCAACGAAGTTTAGGCCTAGGGTTTGATTTTTGAATAGGTCCTGTAGTGACTTTGACGGTAGAAAGTTGTCCAACCTTAGATCTCTCTGGTTTGTCAGCCTTCTTAGAAGTCGGGCCTGTCGTAAAGTCTCCTTGTGTGAGCAGCTTGCCATTTAAGTTGTCTTTTGGGTCAAATTTCGAATTACTTGTTTATAAAGTGTTGATTTCCATTTTACAAAAGAACAAAAAGATTAGAGTTTTGTTTTGACTAGTTTTTGGTTCTGCAATAAGCTAGTCCTTGATTTGATTGTGATCAAGTAAAACACCTTAGAATAATCATTGTTGGCTTTGCCTCATTAGGATTAATTAGGGTAATTTCCTTTTGCTTTGTTTTGTTTTTTGAGTGAATTTTCATAGATTTCATAGTTTGCAATTGATTTTTATTAAAATAGATTTATGTTTTTCGTTAAATAGGAAAAATACAAAAACATCTTCTTTAAAAGTCTTGTTTCAAGTAGCTTTTTGTTTTTGAAAGAGAAAAAGAGTTTTTTCGTGAAAGTAAAGAGTGGTCATGTTTTTATGCTTGGAAAAGACAAACGAATTGTTTCTTTGATTGTCTTTAATTAAGAAGTTGCTTTTATAAAAAGTGCATTCTCTCAACTTTTTAGTTAAACAATTCATCGAAAAAGTAAAGTAGTGGGTAAATCATCCTAGGTGCATTTTGTAGTGGTTTCGAGTCGAGTCAACACACCACTGGTTTCACTTCCATCACCTTTTGACTTAAGAAACAACCTTAAAAGTAACGCTTAAATTAAAATCAATCTAGTTATTTTTATTTTTCTAGGGCTCTGAAACACCAACATAGCTTAGGCTAGGGTCTTGGAGTAGGTGAGTACTTAACTCTCCAAGACTACAAAACCAAACAGATAGTTTATCTTGAGTAGAATAAATCCAATTATTTCAATTGCATTCTGGGAAAGCTCCTCTTAAAGGAGAAGCACGAGCTCGTGTCCGAACCAGTGAGGGGATCATTCCCCCCTCGTTGGGAACGACGCCAGACAGTACGTATTACAAACGGTAAACCTCGGATTAACCATTGTCGAGGAGCCAGGGGTCACTTATCGGTAAACCTTGGATTACTGTCAAGGAGCCGGTAAGGGGATTGAGCTTGTTACTCTGCCCTTGCGTGCTGTCAGAGTTTAGACTGTTCCCCCAGGTGTAATTGTTGTGATTGGTAACTTTAGTGACCATAATCTTTAGGGTTCTACCGAGGTGACGGTGGAGGGAAGGTCCCACTGTACCTGGAACAGACGTCGGTTATACTCACTTGGATTTTCCGGGGGTTCACTTCACTTCGAGACGGTTAAAGTGGAGGAACTTGTGCCGGTCTATTCATTAAGCAGGTTGCCGGGGTAACTGTTCCACCCGCCATTTCTGTACTGAATCCAGCGAGGTTGGATTTCATCACCAACTAGCGCTTTTGGTCCGGAAGACTACTATTTGTGTTTGGTTTGACGCTCTAGATTCTTTAGGCGTGTGCTTCAAATTTGTTTGCTTCTTTAGAAGACTTTAGGTGGTTTGATTTGAATTTTTTACTTTGTTTTCGTGTGTTGTAGTTAAAAATCTTTAATTGTGGCGGAATTACCGAGACAGTCCCGTAGACTTCGGGGCCAGTCTCCTGAAGTTGTTTCTGTGGCCGAATTGTTGAGAAGATCCCGTAGACTTAGGGGATCACCTCCTCGAGACGACCCGGGTAATTTAGAAGGTTTAAAGGTCCTTGTAACTCCTCCTAGTGACAGTAGAGTAGGTTCACCTGAAGAAGGAGAATCTTCCTTGGTAGTCCATCCAGATTACCAAAGTTTAGAGACAGGTTATAATCCCAAAGCTGTTACAGTTTCCGAGCTTGCTGGTAGTTTTTCATCTGCCAGTGAAACAGGCGAAGAACCTGAAATTTCCGAACCTGTTACTCCAACTTCTAGTGTTCCAGATTCACCAAGAATAGAAAGAATTATCACCGAAAATCTTCCTACTGGTTTGATTGCTATAGAAGAACTTGCTCCAGAGGAGGATATAGGTGTCTCTAACCTTGAAGGTCAACTTACTATTGATCTAAGGGAGCGTGAATCCATCTTTTACAGTCCTCCTAGAAGTACTACTTGGTACCTTTCGTTAACCAATTATTTGGACAACTCAGGGGTAGGTTTTTCTCCACCTCGTACTCCTTTTCCACCTAGAGGTATTTACACTCCTGTAAATATGACTGGTCAGTCGTCCGTGTTTACTCAAAGTCCTGAATCTTTTTTACACGGCGGTCCTTCTGTTCCCACTGGGTATCAATCTCTTTCTGGTACCTTTGCGGGGGCATCTCCTCAACCCGTTGATCGTGGGTTATTAATTGGAAACAGTGGTAATGTACCATTGGGTGTAGGAGACATTTACATGATGTCAGGTTCAGTTCCCGTTTCTCAACCTCAAGGTGGCCAATTACCGCCTGGGGGGCAACCGCAGTTAACGCCTGGGGGGCAACCTCAAGGTACACAAATCATGTCTGGGGGGCAACCTCAAAGTCAGTATGCACCTATGGTGCAATACGCGCCTCAAGGTCAACCCCAGCCTCAATATGTACCCCAGGGTCAACCTCAGTATCAATATCAACCTCAAGGATGGCAACCTCAAGGGTATCAACCCCAAAGTTATCAACCTCAAGGGTACCAACCTCAAGGTCAAGGTCAACCCCAGTATCAGTATTTACCTCAAGGTTATCAACCTCAAGGTCAATACTCGAGTCAAGGTTATCAACCGCCTCAAGGTCAGTCATATGTTCCAAGTGTGGGAACTGCACCTTACAATTATCAATCCTACCCTCAATCCGGTTATGGATCTCAGTATCCTCAACCTGTTACGGGTCAATACCCTGGAATGTTAGTATGGGATCCATCACAGGGTCAACAGGTGTTGCAGCCAAGTGTACAGATGATTCCTCAAGCTGGACAACCCGTAGTTTCTGGTCCAACCCAGCAACCGCAACCTGTCCAGCCAAATGTTCAAACTTCTGTAACTTCGGTAGTTACTCAGCCGCCAATTGCACCTAGCACTCCATCCCAAACGGCTGCTGCAACTACCGCTACATCTACCATACTTACTTCTGGAGTATCGACGGCTCCAGTTTCTACTGTCCCTGTTACCACACCTCAGACATCTTTACCGTTGTCTGGATCTACGATTCAAACCACGGTCCAGATGCCTATAGGTCAGCCTGGTATAAGTACGGTTGTTACTACTCAACCTCAATTTGTTCAACCTCCGTACCAGGGACAGTATCAACATGGGCAAGCTGTCCAACAACCGGTTTACCAGTATCAACCGTATCCTGGGTACACTTATCAACAACCTCAACAACCCCAGTACGGTCCGGTTAATCCTGGTTTTCCAGGAGGATATAATATCCCAAATGCGACTCCTGTTCCTAGTTATCCTGGATATCCTCCTCCTGGGGCTGGTATTGTGACCCAGAGTTTTAGAGATCCTAACCGGCAGTTACCGTTTATCGCAACTTTGGATTTACCAGACTTGACGCGCCTAACGAACGATCCAATTCAATATCTTCCGTTCTGGCCGCCAATGCCAAATAAGTTGCCCAGTGATATACCCAAGTTTGAAGGTAAGTCTGGAGAGGATCCGTCCAATCACGTGATGACTTACCACCTCTGGTGTGCTTCAAATTCTATCTCAGATGATTCCATCCGCTTACGTCTTTTTCAACGTACACTCATTGGTCTCGCGGCCAAGTGGTACATTGAGTTACCACGGGCCTCTTTTTACAACTTTAGCCAGTTAGCTACCTCGTTCTTAACTCACTTTCAGTTGCCGGTCAGATACGATAACGGCACGGAGTTATTAACTTCACTAAAACAATCGACGTCCACGTATATTTCTGATCACATTCATGAGTGGAGACGTCGTAGGAGGTTAGTGAAAGTTTTTATCCCGGACCAAATCTTAGCTGAATGGTTTGTCAAATCATTATTACCGAAGATTACTGAAGATGTAGCTAAGGCCGGAGTAGTTACTGAGGAGCAAGTCATTGCTCAGGCACAATACCTTGACTTAGTTTACACTCAGTCGGGTACATTACACGAGAAGATTCCGGATCTTCCAAAGTCGAATCAAATCGCTGCTACTCCTTCGGGATCTCATGCCGCTGATGGTATGATTGGTATCGTGACTACGAAGAGCAAGAAGAAGTCTTCCAAGGCTTCGAATACTCCAATTATCACTTTGCCTGATTCTCCGACAGGAGAGTCTTCTCCTCCTGAACTTACCGCCGATATTCACGCTGTAGAAACATCTACGGCCAAATCAAAAAACGGTGGAAAGAAGAAAGGAAAGAAGAAGGCTAAAGCAGACAAGGCTCCAAAGGAGAAAACAGAAAAGTCGGAAACCAATGACGAAAAGCGCAAACCTCGATATCCTTGTCTTATTTGTGAAGAGGATCATTTTACGAGAGATTGCCCTCATCGGGCCGAGGTTGTGAAAATAGTCAAAGGTGCTCCCACTCCTGCTGTGTTAAAAAATCCATTTCCGGAGCAGGAGAATAAGATGATAGGTTCTTCTTCGAATGCCAGTGAAGAACCCATTTTGATGATGTCTCATGTGAGGATTGCGACTCGATCGCAAGATTATGGTAGTAAGAATCCTGTTGATGGTAAGGAAGCAGAATCTTCTCACTCTAACCCATCAACCTCAGCTCCTGGTTCCGATCCACTACAGATCGAAAAACCTAACCCAGACTTAGTGATTAAGCCGCCCGCCAAGGGTGTACTTCGAAGGTCTGCTTTCAATCCACATGCGAGAGCAGCCCAGAATTACAACATTGTTGAGGACTTAGCTGTTTCACCCTCAGCAATGTCGGCATTAGAAGTGCTGCAATCATGCCCAGCACAACGAAAATTGCTTTTGTCGGCTATCGGAGCTGTTGATGTTCAGGATCCAAATCTAATGATCTTCGATCTAGAAAATAGTACACCGCGTCTCCCCCATCAAATGGCTTTCCAAATTCCAGTGATAGTCAAAAACAGACCTATTCATCGGACTGTGATTGATGAGGGAGCTTCTACGTGTATTATGTCGATTCAATGTTGGAGATCCCTTGGTTCTCCTTCGTTGAACCAATCCCCCACCATCCTTAAGGCCTTTGACGGCCGTGGGTTTCGTCCGTTTGGTATTCTACAAGAATTGCCTATAGGGGTAGAAGGTAAAACCGTTAGTCTGGATGTGGAAGTGGTTGATGCCCCTCTAGACTACAACCTTCTTTTGGGTCGAAGTTGGTCATATGCTATGACAGCGGTTGTTTCATCGGTCTTCAGAATAATCAAGTTTCCACATAACGGTAAGATCGTGACTATTGATCAGCTGACATACTTTTCATCCGACCCAGCCTCTTCAGAGAGTATCCAGCATGTCGGTAAGACGACAATCCCTTATAGGGACGTTGGTGTAGGTTTAGTTAAGGATTCCGGTTTACTGGGAACTTTTCCTCTCCCTCCACTCAACGTAGACCCTTCATTTGCGACAATTCATATGATTACATCAGAAAACATTGTTTATGACGATCCTTGGATTGTCCCATCTGACTCTGAGATAGACTCATTCGGTGATGCTATGCCTTTGAGTCCATATGAAATTGCTTATGAAGCTGTCATGTCTTTTACCGACTCGCATTCAACCGAAATCGACCAAATGAATGTGGTCAGTGAAGAATCACTTTTCACCTCAACCTTAGAATGGATTGCATTTCCCGAAGTCGTGTCATCTGACGAACAACTTCGCGAAATCCTAAGTGTAGATGATCTACCATGGGAGGATCTCCATCACAGATCTTCGTTTTTACCTAAGGATGATGCATTTGAAAATGATTTTTCATCTATCTTTACCGCTGAATATGTCAAAGACGCTCAGGATCCAACGAAACATTCTGATTCAGAGCTGAATTTAGGGAATATTTCTCGTACTATTCCCATTGATATTTCAGTGAAGCCCGGAATTGAGGAGAACATTCATATAGGTGCCGCATGTACTGAAGAAGAAATCCAAATTTACAAGGCCCTATTCCAAGAATTCCGCGATGTGTTTGCCTGGTCTTACGAGGAAATGCCGGGAATCGATCCTGCCATTGTTGTTCATGAAATAAAGACCTACCCGGATGCTAAACCCGTCCGGCAACGGTTGCGTCAGATTCACCCTCGAAAAGCGGCTGCGATTAAAGCAGAAGTCGAAAAGCTGTTGAAAGCAGGTTTCATTTATCCGATCCCGTTAACGGATTGGGTATCGAATATTGTTCCGATTAACAAGAAACAAGGAACAATAAGAATCTGTATCGACTATAGGGATATAAATCGAGCTTGTCCAAAAGACAACTATCCTACACCTTATATCGATCAAATTATTGATGATTGTGCCGGAAGTGAAATGTTTTCCTTTATGGATGGTTTTTCGGGCTATAATCAAATCAATATTCTACCTGCCGACCAACCAAAAACGGCATTCATTTGTCCATGGGGGACATTTGCTTATTGCAAATTACCTTTTGGGCTTAAGAATGCCGGGGCTACTTTTCAACGGGCGATGTCTTATGCATTTCATGACATCAAGCACATTGTGCAACCCTATCTCGATGATTTGCCTGCTCATTCTTTACATCGAGCTGATCACCTTGTCCATCTACGAGCAATCTTTATGAGGTGTAGGCATTATCGAATTCGGTTGAATCCCCACAAGTGTGTTTTCTGTATAGAAACAGGTCGATTGCTGGGATTTGTTGTTTCAAAAGCCGGCATTCGCGTCGATCCCTCGAAAGTCGAGGCTATCATCAAATTGCCTCCTCCTTCGAGTTTGCGCCAACTCCAAAGTTTGCAAGGGAAAGCGAACTTTTTACGCCGATTCATCCCAAACTACGCCGAGGTCACTAAAGGTTTTACACGGTTGTTGAAACAGAACGCACAATTCTTTTGGGACGAGATTGCCCAACAATCTTTTGATGCACTTAAACACGCGTTGACCCATGCACCGTTGTTGCATCCTCCCAACTACAACCAGGACTACTTCTTATACCTCGCAGCTTCGCATTCCACCATTGGAATGGTGTTAGTTCAAGAAGATGAATTCGGAGCGGAGCATGTGATATATTATCTTAGTAGGACCTTGAATCCCACTGAGCTAAAATATTCGCATGTGGAGAAATTGGCCCTGGCAGCCGTTCAAGCTGTCCAGCGTTTTCGTCACTACATTCTTCTCCGTAAAACTACAGTTATTTCGGATTGCAACCCTATGATTTATATCTTGACAAAACAATTGCTAGGGGGCAAGTACTCTAAATGGATTGTTATCCTGCAAGAGTTCGACTTGGAGTTCGAGAAGTCCAAGTCTAAGAAATCCTTAGTTTTCGCGGAATTGATGTGTGATTTCCCTAGTGCTGACACAGAGACTGTGGCAGAAGAGTCCATTGCGGACGAATCTTTGTTTCTTATCAGTACTGTAGATCCGTGGTACGGGGATATAATCATCTATCTCCAAACCCAAACCTTTCGGCCTGAAGCTTCCAAAGCGGAACGTCGAAAAATTCGGTTTCAATCCCAGCCATACAGAATTATTGGAGATACACTTTATCGCCGGGGGCAGACTTAGTTTTTCGACGTTGTTTAACTCACGAAGAGGCTGAGAGAGTTTTGAATGATTGTCACTCTGGAGCATGTGGCGGTCATATGTCTGGGTATGCCACAGCTCAGAAGGTGTTGCGCGCTGGCTATTTCTGGCCGTCTATGTTTAAGGATTGTATCATTGCCGTCAGGAAATGCCACAACTGTCAAGTGTTTGATCGCAAGATGCGCGCTCCACCTGCTCCTCTCCACCCTATAATTGCCGCTGGTCCATTCGCCAAATGGGGTATCGACTTTATTACTTGTAACCCTCACTCGGCCGGGGGGCATGCGTATATCATCCTTGCGGTTGATTATTTTACTAAGTGGGCCGAGGCGATGCCTACATTCGACGCAAGCGGAAAAACAGCTGCAGTTTTCGTATTCAATCATATCATAACTAGGTTTGGTGTCCCACAAGCAATCATTACTGACCATGGGAGCCATTTTCGAAACATCATGATGACTGAGCTTACAAGCCAGCTTGGTTTGCGCCACGATAGCTCTACTCCTTATTATCCGCAAGCCAACGGTTTGGTTGAGTCTATCAACAAAGTTCTGGTTATCATGATCCGACGAACCATTGGTGTTCATCGGTCGAATTGGCACAACATGTTATTTTCAGCGCTATGGGCATACCAGACCTCAGTGAAAAATTCAACAGGGTTCACTCCTTTCCAGCTAGTTTATGGCTTGGAAGCTGTGTTACCCATTGAATGCGAAATCCCATCACTTCAAATGGCTGTCGAATTACTTCCAGCTACTTCCGAAGAGGAGAAACGTTTATTATACTTGGCTAAATTAGATGAGACTCGACGTGACGCTACATTGGCAATCGAGACTCACGCGAAACGAATGAAAGCTCAGTATGATAGAAATGTAACCCCTCGAAGTTTTTCGGAAGGAGACCTAGTGCTATTATATGATCAAGCTAACGATAAGCTAGGTGCTGGAAAATTCGTTCCTATGTGGCATGGACCCTACATTGTAAAGCGAAAGCTAGCAAAAGGGGCTTATGAGCTGGTTGATTTTGATGGGGACTCTTTGGGTAAACCCAGAAATGGACTTTACTTAAAGAGGTATTATGCTTAAATGGTGGATGGAGAAATCTTTAGATAGGTTAGATTTTCTTTCTAGCTAGCGTGTTTGTTAGTTTAGTCAGTGTGCTTAGCTTAGAGAGTGTGTTTTTTCGTCGTTATTCTGGCTTATCTTGGTTTTACTCTTGATATTGCAGATGTCGACGCCTCTCCAAACATACATTGGATTTGCTGATGGTGCTTGTCGTAGTACACGGAATATCTCTTCCGCAGCTTGGGTTATCTATTCGCCCTCTGACGAGTTAGTTTCTATGCATGGGGTAAGCCTCGGTCAAACAACGAATAACATTGCAGAATACAGTGCAGTGGTTGAATTATTATCCGAATCTATTTCATTTGGAATTCGACATTTGATAGTGAGGTTAGATTCTGAACTTGTTGTATTACAGCTTAATAGAGTTTATGCCATTAGAAATCCTGTGTTATTAAGGTTGTTTTTGAGAGTGCGTCTCTTGGAACGTGAATTTGATTACATTGAATATCAGCATATTCCAAGGTCTTTAAATACATTAGCAGATGCAATTGCTTCTCGAATGTTGGACAGACATTTACGATAATCATGCAAGTAAATTTAAAAACATTTCATCACATATGTTAAACAAGATAAGCCGGTAATAGTGATATATATAGATAGGAGTGTGTCAAAAAATATATACATCGTCTTCGATCATAGGTTGAAAAACACCTTATGATCGGCAAAATGATAAGTACAAAAAGTCAAAATGTCACATGTGACTACAAAAGTGACTAGTCAATCACTGGTGGTGCTCTCTGTATGACACCACTGCACGGGCTACCTTACGCAAAAATCTCCTAAACGGTCTAGGGACCGCGACTACGAAGCGCTGAAGTCTGGTAGGAATGTCGTCCATAGTAGTCTCAGGTATATCTGCCGTGAGACGCTCTAGATCATGCTCCAACTCAGCTAGTACTTCTGTAGCCGCATCCTGCGGGGTCGGTACCGGTGCAGCTGGATGTAGTCTATCAAAAGGCCGGAGGTTGGCTGGACGCTGTGGACCAACATCTGCATTTTGAAAATTTTACTGTTAGTTTTGAGACGATATATATGAAAAATAAAAAAATACATAATTAGAAAACTTGTGAAAAATAAAGTACCTCTGTCATCCCATTGTTCTCCCGGTGGAAGAACCATGTCCGAATCACCTCTAAAATCCACTCCGGCATACGGAAAGTCCTGTATCGAAAAAACCTGGTCCTCTAACCAGTGAAAGTAACTATCTGAGAATCGAACCACCGCCGCGCCCTCGTCAGGATGCCGGGCCATCACCGCAACCCATCGTATCAGCTTTGGCTCCCGAGGACCCAAGATATCAACAGTGAGTTGCTGAGGGATCAGCATTGGAACTCTCTCCAAGGCAAAGCTCACGACTAGAGGCCCATATCCAAAAGTCTTTAGTCGTCCGTTCTTTGCCTTGGTCAGTTGGCTCTTCATATGAGCCGACACAGCTTCACACCAGTTGAAAATGGTGCCTTGGTAACAGTCAATTGCCATCCGCATTTGGGATCCGGAAGCAATGTGTAAAGCGGCCGCGCCGCAAATTCTGGTAACCGTGAACGCTATGACTTTGAGTTCACGCAGAGTGATGTGTTTTATCTCTATGCCTTTCGAATGGTGAGCCCCAGGTGTGCACCACTCATCGCGGAGACTATCAAGGGATTGGCCACCCAGCCTAGTCCCCGCAAGACTAAGTTGCTCGCCTCTGTTCGGCAAGCCAGTGAGAAAGTATACATCCGAGGGCTCTATCTCGAGCTGGTGCCCTCCTATGTAAAAGCATTGTTCTTGAACGTTCCATCGCTCAACCAGCCATTCCAAGAATCTTACCTGGCCCCTCATGCCCGGTATGGTCCAGTATTTGTATAACCCGCATGCTCTTAGGGCATCCAGGGAAGGTTGATGATTTATTGCAACTTCATCATCCTCTACATGCTCTCGTTCTCTCCAATCTAACATGGTTAATACCCTGCACATCAAAAATAGCAATTAGAAATTGATTTGGGAATTTTTGGTAGTTTTTTGAGGGAGTTGGGGTTTTGAAATGCGCACTTCTCAGAAGACGCACCCCGGCTTTGTAGCACAGGGCGCCCGGACGCGGCTGGCCTGAAGGCGGGCCGCGTCTTCCGACCATTTTCCCGTATGAGAAAAAGTCGGGGGACACGGGTCATCCGAAAGGCACTCGCGTCCGCCGAGAGGCGCATTCCAAAACCAAAACCCCCCCAAAAAAATGAAACTAAGACCTAAAAATTGATTCTAAACGGATAGAAATGCAGAGTAGGATGTGTAAAATACCTGGATAAGACGGCGTTCGATTCCGACGGTCGGATTTTCTACAGTGACCACGGGAAATTTTCTTGTCAAAAGCTCCTTTTTCAACCTCAACAGTGAAACGGTAAAAATGGCATGGTAAAAGGTCTCTTTATAGGTTTTTTGGATGAATTAGTTCATTTTTTACCATGAAAAGGTATTTCTCGATGTATTTTTGCCTATTTTAAACAGGTATGAGTAATGTGTTGCTTTTGTGCAGGACAAAGGGATCTCGAGGGAAATTGTCATTTTTCACAAACAAAAATATCAGAGTCATCTTTTAAGCCCTTTTCTGACTCCTAAAACATGAAAAGATCGCCGAGCGTTTCTTTTACACTCGTTAAAACGGAATTAAAAGACGGTCCCCTTTTAGCTCTTTTCTGACCGCAAAATCAGGAAAAGATTGCCGGGTTTTTGTCGTTTCAAACTCGATAAGGAAATAAAACGACGTGTCCTTGATCACTTTTTACTTTTCAGGTCAACGACACTATTATGAAAGTACTCCTTGGTCGCAAGATCAAGCGGTTCCCCCAGGTATTATTTTATACTTTTTCGGGCTTGAGGGACACAAATGTACGAAAAAGTTCAACGTGGAGTCTCCTTTAGTTTTTTCAGACTCTCTAAAATTGAAAAACGCCGAGTTTCTCCTATACTGGGCTCGTTAAACTTTTACAGTAGAGGACCTGTTCAATTACAAACAGGAACGAACCACTCCTTCCTAGGGTTCGAATTTAAACTAGGTTGGACTCGTCCGAAGGATGAGCTTATAATCAAGCATATGTTATCCTCCTCAAGCTTGTTAAAAATAAAGAGGTACTTGCCAGAAATGGTGGGGGAAAAGAGAGAAGAATGAACCTATTTGTTACCTTTTGTCTCGAAAGAAACTTTATCACCGCTCTTGAACACGACACTGTCTCATTCATCTGGGTTGGGAAATCTTTTACCTCACAGTTGATCAAACCACTTTGAAAGTCTTTAACCGGGTTCCGGGGATTAACTTTGAGTTATTCATTACCAAGCCATCTGTCGTGTCGTTATGTGTTCAAGAGGTCTGCAAGCAAAACTTTCATCTGCAAAATACTTGTCATCCATTTGATCATCCTTGAGTCAGTCCTTACAGCAACATTTCTTCAACTTGAACAATGATTTCGTGTTGCGGGCTTGCCTGCAACGGGTCGCTTTCTATCGACATCGACACATTATCTAGAAAGATGACTTAGGAATCGACAGTACCTTGAAGTCTGCATGCATCAATGGCAGGTTTCTCGCCTTTGACGTCAGTTTACATCATTGACTTTCGATCAAAGGATTCCGTGAAGTGTTCGACATCAAAACATCTATTCACATTTCACGGGTTGTGCTTGGTACTTTGAGAACCATTGACATTACTGGTGGTCTCTCTCACGCTTGTTAACAGTTTACATCATCGACTGGTAATCAAGTGGTTTCTAACATGTTCGACACCGAATCATTTAATCACATGGCTAGAATCGTACCAATTCGGGAAGTAGAAGTGAAGACCCTGGATCTAGTTTTTACCATCCAGGCTGCGAGGAGTTTTGTATTCATTATCTATGTAGACTAATCATAAACAGATGGCTGCATCCATACTGTGTCTACAAAAGTCTATAAAAATGATGTACTGCAAGATCATTCCTGTATCAGAGTAGTTAGTCCATTAGTTAAAGTTTTGAATCTGAGTATGGGAATGCCTACCTCAGTGATGATATAATCTTATACATGTATTTTGTGTTGAAAATTGCAGGTTCCAACCAGGTCATCCACAAGACAATCCTTGAAATGATAAAGCGCTTCACCCTTCCTAGAATTACAAAACCCTAATCTATTCCAGGCTTCGCACTTTAGGGGGCAATCTGTTACACTAAAAAATGTCACCATGACTATTTACAGTTAGTATGGCTCAATCAACAGTCATACTACCCTCTTAGGCAAGTCTTATGCCTCTGTTATCCATCTCAAACTCAAAGAAGAGAGAAAGTCTTGTAAAAAATGTGTTTATCTCTGGGGTCGCAGGTTCTCTCAAGCCTTACCTGCGGGGACGCTCACAATGTTCACAAAGTCTGCGTCTTTGGACGCTCTGTATGTCAAAGGACAGGTGCGTCCTTCTGTAAAAGGCAAAATGCGCAAGTTTCATCTTAAAAAAGTTACTTGTGGTTACTTCTAGAACCTTCTAGAGGTCGGTTTGATGAAATGGATGCGCCTCCAGTTGGTTCATGTATCTCTATTAAGGGGGAACTTATCCCATCAATAAGGGAGCTATCCCACCCAAAGAGGGGGATTATCCCATTGATGGTGGACCTGAATAACCTCTTTACAGCACTATAAATAAAGGCATTGAGCCAGAGGGAGGAGAGGTTGAAGCTATACATTTTCTTTGGGTAAATGCTGCAGGAATTAAGACTCCCATTTAGAACCTTGTGAGGAGAGATTGTCTTTGCTTGATTCTACTTGGAAGTGGGTGAGCTTTGTCAAAGTAGAGGAAAACCCTTGATGGACCCTGGGAGGAACTTGCACAACACCAAGGCCAGGTTGTAAGAGTTTCTTTGTTTCGTTATTAATACAAACTGGTTCATTTTTCTCAATAGCTTGTGTTAATGAGTTATTTCATGTGTTCCTTGGTCTGCATGTTGAATATATGTTTTATTATATGAGATGCAAGTGCTTGGTAATTGTTTGATTGTTTGTGGTTGCAGGAATTGATGTGAAGGAGGAGCTCATCCGGATCGGCAAGGACGGACTACAACAACAGCGTTTTGGAATAAGGTAAGCCTAAACACTTGTAGTTTTCATATTTTAAAAGATGTATTTAGAGAAAGATTGCTCCATTTTGTCTTGTTTGTCGCTAGAGAGTTTAGACTCCTAGGGAGGTCTGTTGTGTCCGCACAAACGACTTTTTCTGCCACGACACTTAGTGATATCACTCCTCATTCACCTTTTTCCATTCATATTAACCCCTAACTTCTTATTATCTAAATCCCCTATGTTACCCTTTCCCTATTATTATAAACACTATGGTGTATAAACCCCAAGCATTCTATAAATATCGCTTCCCCTTGGCATTATAGCCATATGTTCACAGTCAGGGATTAAATTGACATCAGGTCAGTTTAAGAACCCAAACCCTACCCCTCTTCCCCCTTCAGAAGTTATCTAAACCATTTAACCCCTTCATTTGCTAAAGAATCTTGTAAAAAACCCTTGTAAAAAGCCAATATTGCCCCTAACCCGCATTATTTGTACAAATGCACCAAAAACCCACATTTCGGCTTTATCCAAAGTCTGGCACAAAAGCGCATTTTCATTGAAAATACACTGAAAACCCATGTTATCCGCCGAACTCCTAAGTCCCCGCCGGGCACACATTTCAAAAGAAATAATTAAATAATCCCCGCCCGCTGCCGTATTGTCCTGACGCCTTATCGATCTGTCAACCGTCGGATCTGGCTCTTCTCATCGTACGGCCCACATGCATATCGGGTCGGGCCCGTCGTCCGTAAGATAGCACCCGAGAAATTGTCAGAGGGTGACGTCAGGCCTCCGCCACGCGTCACCCCCGTATTCTCTCGGGTCGCCCTCTGACAAAACCGCGACCGTATCTAAGGCGGTATGAGAAAACCCGCTTACCACTTATGGTTTTCCGCTGCTCACGTCACTTCCCCGTCATTGCCACGAGATGCACACGTCATTGCCTCCTCACCGCCGCATCATCGCCCGGCCCGCCATTGCGCTGACCTGTCCGCCACCTCACCATCCCCGTGGACCACTCACCGCTTGCCACGTCACCCGATGACGTCATGCTGACGTCATCTGACCCTGACCCCACCTGATGACGTCATGCTGACGTCATCCAAAAAAAGCGCCAATAACCCAAAAGTCCATATTTTTGTCGAAAAACGCGATTTTTCTCACTTTTTGCAAAAAACAAGAACTATTCTGCTCTGCATGCAAATTACGTTCATTCGTTGCCAACCTGCGGAAATCGACCCAGAGACTGCCGGCGCTTCAATTCCACCTGCATTCGTAGCCATTGCCTGCAATTACAGAGGTATTTATCAAAATTGCTCCTCCCGCGCCTGGTTTTATCCATATTTGTCCAGATACTAGCTTAAAAGAGTGAAAAACACTGAATTTACCGGCAAACCTCCAGTAACCTGTGCCTATTTCCAACTATTGAGTCGAAAGCTCCTCTGCAGAACCTGCATTTCGCCAAATTTACCTAAATTTACAGCTGGTTCGCGCATTCGTGAACTAGAACCCGAGCTGCCCAAATTCACCGTAAAGAGAGTCGTTTAGGCCGAGCATTTGCTCTATTAGGGCCCTGTGCAGTATTCCAATTGCTGTCACTGCCATTTGCCCTCTGTGCCTCGCAATTCACCTCTCTGTCCAAGAAATATTCCTCTGTGTTCGTCTGTTCACTGAAACTAGTTCGAGTACGAACAGAGTCCTAAAGTAGCCATGGAGACACCAATAGCATTGAACATTCAACCTCTGAATGCCCCACAAAGAGAGATAGAATGGAAAGCTCTAGGAGATATTGATTATCAGATGTTAGACTGGTTCCCAATAAATTCTAAATATAATATTCATATGCTAAATGAATTAAGAGCTCAACACCTCAGTGGAGCTGACATTTTAGGGATTTGGGACTCCAACTTGCCCATTTACAACCTCCCTCAAGTCAATGCCCTTCCAGACTTGATCCATAGATGCTGTGAGTGCTATGATCCATGCCAGAGAGTTGTTCTCAATCCCTCAGGTGAAGTCTTGTTTCGTATTACCCCTGAGGCCATAAATCAAATGCTCAACTTCCATTCTGCAAGACCATTGACTCCTCTCTCCATGTTAGATTTATTAAAGAAGGGGGGCAACCTATCCAGTGCCCAAATCATCAAAATTAATCAGTTATTCATTCAGCCAAGCTCTGAAGCTCTGAGAACACCTCCTATTGGACATTCATATCTAAATGACTTGGGGAAGATGCTGGTAGATTTGATTAGCTATGTCCTGGGCTACAAGGGAGTTGAAGATGTTGATGATACCATAATGGCCATGCTGTCTATATTTTCTCCTGGGAAGCCTCCTGCTGTGCACTATGACTATGCTGAATATATTGCAAACAAGATTCATGAGCAGCTGTTGAATCTAGAAAGGGAAAAGGTGTTCAGATACACCTCATACATCTATCATCTGTTCTTATTTTATCAGCCAGACAGTTTCCCCATTCCCCTTAAGAAACTTGATGCCCAGGGGAATCCAAGGTCTGTAGTGTTTTGGACCTCAGTTTTTCATTGCACCTCCCGTTCACCATACACTTACTGTGAGTTCATAGACCTGTTCATTCATCCAGCAATGACCCTATTATATGGTGTTCCTCCTCCAAGATTAACTGAGGAAATGCAAAGAATTCTACATCTCTCCAAGTCCTACAGCATTGGTGATTGGTACTTTTACCAACACCACACAGTAATCAGAGTTTATGGCTGTGAGTTGGACCCCTATAGGCTGCCAAGATATGTCCCTATGAGACTATTTGCCTTGGAGTACTTCAGGAAGTTTGGGAATGCAGACCAGATCCATTTTCATAGCAAAACCAAGAAAGTGCAACTCAAGGTCAGAAACCAGCTAGGCCCTTTTCTTTACAACATAAGGGAGGAGGGATGGAAGGAAGCAGATAGCATGCTAGAGGCCCTCCGATTAGAAACTAGTTTCAAATGGATGCCTTATGACCCTAATCATTTCATTTCTCTCAGGAGGATAAAACACAAACTGGGTGGCTATGCTCACCTTAAATTGCCCCATATTGAGAAATATGCCAATCTACCAAGTTGGGAAGAGGGTACTCTAGAAGAACCAATCACTAGAGAGCAAATGCTACAAAGAGAAGCAAAAAATATTGAGAAAGAGGATGACTTGGAAACTTGTGGACAGGTTTCCTCTTCACACCAAAGGCAAATAGGAGCAGCTGCCTCTTCCTCCACAGCACATCAGCAAGCAGCAAGGACTACTTCTAGCAAGGGCAAAGAGAAACAGATGGAGCCAGAGCAGCTAGCTCCCACAGAAGAGCAACAACAGCAGGGAGTACAACAGCAAGAGGTACAACAGAAAAAACAGCAAGAAAAGGAGCAACCAGTGCAACAAGAGCAAACATCACAGGCCCCAGTATCCACTGAGCAACAAGCTCAAGAGAATATGCCCCCTAGCCAAGAAAAGACAGTGGAGGCTTCAGTGCTACAAACTCCACAACAAGAAGAAAAGGGAAAGAAGAGGGATAGAGAGCTGGAGACTCCCCTCACCACATCCACAAATCAAGGGGAGAAAAGGCACAGAATGAATCCCCTCTCTGAGGAGGAAATGCCTATGGGACAGTCTTTGGGCATGGGCCCACCAAGCATGGAAGCCTCAGCAAGTTCCTTTCAGCAGGAATAGGAAAAAACAGTTGGAGGAGAAGTCAGCTCCTCAAGCCAGCAAAGGGGAGCTGAAGTAGGCATCAAACAGCAATTCATTGATATTAAAAGGAGGAATGAGCCACTCAAGATACAGCTCTATAATCACTTGTTGAAAATGGCTCCTACTAACCAACAAAGGTTGATGTCTGCATATGATGTACATGAGGGCAAAATGATCATGAGCCACTTTATGCCAACCATGCTGCAGCCACAATCACCTGCCGACTACATAAGGACCAACCTTGAGGTCCTTGCCAAGGACATCCACCCAATGGATCAAATTGAATTGCATAAGCAGACGGGTGAGATGGTGTATGCCACCTTGGCAGACAAAACATTGGTAAATCTCAGGCTAGAAAATAGCCTAAATAATACAGCTGCCCAACTTGAGTTGGAAAAGGCTTCCTCCCAGGCAAAGGACAACCGAATCAAAGCGTTGGAGGACATCATCATAGAACTTGGGCATGATCCCAAGGACATCAAGGCTGTACAAGCACTGTTGAAATTGAGGGATGCAGATATGGCAGCATTGAGAAAGATGATCAAAATCCCGGCAACTCTTCATCCTCAAACAGAAGAGGTTGCCCAGCTGAGACATGACCAAGATGCAGCATCTATGCTGGTATCATTATATAAACAGCTGATCCAGACACAAGAAAAATTGGGAGAATCAGAGGCTGCACTGCAGGAAGCATTGCAACAAAAGGAAGGAGGCCAAACTTCTCAGCCCCCTCCAGAGATAATCAATCTGGAGGAACCTCCTCAGACTACTGCTCCTCCTACAGAACAGCCAGGACAGACAGCACCAGCACCAACAACAGAGCAGGCTCCAAGCCTGGATATGCAGAAGCTCAAGAATGAAATTCAGGCCTTAGAAGCCCAAATGGCAGAGTTAAATGAGGCCAGGGAGAATTTAGTCAAGTTAAACGAAAAATATGATAAATCCAAGAAGACTGTAGCAGAAAAAGGAAGGGAAATAAAGGCCCTTAAGGAGAAGATAAAGGAGCTAGAGAAGGAGCTCACACTTGACAAAGTGACAGCTGAGCTCAAAACAGTTCTATGGGCCAACATTGGCCAATCAATCACTGATCAATGGCAGTACATTGAGACTATTCATGAGAAGATGGAGCTCATAGGGAAAGCACATAGGGAAATCCAGAGGGCAAGGGCATCTCTAGGCAATATGCCTGAGGTTGCCAACAGAATGATTAATGTGCTTAATAACAGAACAAGTGCTCAGCTGGCAGCAATGGGAATTCCCAATAGAACTGAAACCATCCAGCTGATAAAGAGGGTCCTTACACTAAGAAGCCTGGTACAAACACTGGAAAGAAGAAGCCAGGACATGCAGACAGAGGTTAACAGGTTTATGGACACGTTTGTAGCATTACAAGGCAGAGGTCTTCCTGGCTTACTGAACAGTGCAGGGAAACTACTTTCACATGAAAACTATGCTAAGAGGGTCAACACATTTGCTACAAATTAGATCACTGAAAGGCCAAGTACTTCAGAAGAAACTGGGCCAGCATCTGGGCAAAGTCTCTACAACAGAGTGGAGAACTTATTTTTTATAATGAATGAGATCAAACATTTGTTTGAAGTGCCTCCAAACTTCTACAAATACACAGAGGCAGATGAGACCTTAGAGGCAATTCTGAGACATCAATTGCCCACACAGGAATTCTGGACTAAAATGATACAGTTAATACTGTGAACCAGAGCCTCTCATCAAGTTTTTTTTTTGTCATCTAAAATGCATAAGTTATCGTGCACAAGAAAATTTGATGAATTCAGTGTGCATGGAGAAGAATGGGCTGAGCCAGCTCAGCAAACCTACTCGGCCAACAAAGCAGCACTGACAGCTACAGATGACAGGGCCGAGAAAGCTGCAGCACGACAGAGCCATAAAGACACATCATCCAACATTAAAACAGAACGTTCAACCGACTCAGTGGCCTCCAAAGGTCAAAAAGTCTTCTGACAGAATTAAAGAGCATTTATTTTGTATTCAAAGCTGTAATAACTTCCTTATCTACTATTCTGTAAGAATTGGTGAATGTATTTATTTCTCAAGTGACTCACCGGTTCAGATATTTTTGTATGACCGATTGTATATATTCCCCCTTGCATAAGCTTGCAGGGGTTGTTGTTGATCTCTTTTCTAGAGTTCTTCTGCTGTAAATTTTCAGAGAATTAATACAAAAGCCGATGGAATTTCCAAAGCTCTGTGTTGTCTGAGGCATTATGGTGTTTTGCTTAACGTTACAGGATTCCTACGTATCTCATGGCACAATAAGTTTTTCTTCAAACTTTCGTTATGTGTTTTTGTTATCTTTTCATAGCTCATTCATGCTCAATGTTTCACAGTTAATAGCAAGGAAAAAGAATAGTTCCAGGATTTAATCATAGATTACCCTGAACTCAATCTAAGCTATTATAAATGTTTTTCTTCAGTTATAGTAATAAAGGTGTAATTCTTAATTGCTGCGCCTCCACACTATATCTTTCACAGTGATTATTGTTTCAGGAATTCAAGTCTGCTCCTGTGCAATATATCTCCTTCTCACACTCCCAGCTTAGTGGAAAATTCTTAATTGCTTTCCACTGGTTATATACACTTCACCATCACAATCTAAGTTTGTTTCATGAAATATTTAAATGGCCCTATAGTTTCAGCAACCCAACTCAATATTTCAAACAACCTGTAGCCGCAGACTCCATTGCCCAATGGATTAACACTATCTGAAGACTTTCACCTTAGGTACAGAAAGATATCCCTCAACCAAAACATAAATCAAAACCTGAACTCATAGCTAGCCTAAAATCTTCACAAAGCAGAGATAAACCTTAAAGAGAGAGCCCTCTCTGATTATAGGTGGGCTAGAACCTATAATCCAAAGATTGGTTAGTGGTTACCCCGGCCGTATTCCCTTGGGAGTCAAAGGGAACAACCTGGGTGTTAACATCTTCCAAATTAGATTTTGATGCTAGAAATTTTTAAATTACTAATGCTAGTTCAAGAAAGACAAATTGGATCAAACACACTTTTTAATCTTAAAATTAAAGACCAATGTCCAACAAGTAATTATCCAAAACAAAGATACAGGTATATTGTTTAAATAATCAAAATGTTCTTCATCCAATAGTATTTTCTGCAATCACTACAAATCAAATACTGTAAGTGCACAGGTGTAATCCATTATTCCAATGATTACAATTGTAGACTATGCAAATTTAATTGACAACAATATCATGCAAACTTGATAAACCAAGCAGTCACAATAATAAATAATGCAGACTTTGTTTTCACATCAAGTCATATTACCACAAGGTTTGCATTCAAAATCCAATCTCAACTATTGGTTCCAAGTCACACCTTAATTGTACACTAGGGTTTTGGTTTGTAAACAAGTCTTAGTCTAATAAATGTAAATGAAACTATGTGCTCTTCGATTCTTTTCAACTCATTCAACAGTAATCAAATATGTCATTAAATACTTCAAACCCCAAGTCACAATGTTTAGCAAAAGGTTTCTAATGGAAAATGTTTGTTGAAGTTATGTTATGACATAGAAATTACAATATTTATTGGATCTATAGTTCTATGAATCTAAGTCTTTCCTCAATGTACCTTTGTATCTCATCCTTGAAAAAAAACCTCAGACCATGATCACAATTTAAACCCTGAAGATAGTCCACTTCAAAACTCACAAAACAATGTGATGTAACTTAAGATCCTTATCCACACAATCAAATGTATCAAATTTACTAGTAGGATATTTCACACTTAAGGCTGTAAATTACAAGATCTGAATATGAAGTAAGCACAAATCAAATAACCATGCAAATGGAATAAAAACAAACAACACACTTTCATTAAATATTGAAAATAAATCACAATAGTTAATGCACCAAAAGATGAAATATACAATCCAATAATAGACCAATAAACCATTCAAATAGATAAAATAAAAAGAGAGGTGTTGAGTTGGTTGGTGGGCCCAACCAATCCATCTCACACCATTTTCAAACTACTAAAAATGTAGAACCAATATAAGCATCAAATACATTATAAAATAAAGAAAGAAACTCGCATCAATTTATTTACATGTTGTGCAGTTCTTTTACATCAGGGAACAGAAGCTTAGAATTCTAGTAAATCAAAGAGGGGGAAACCCCCAAAACTCAATTCAATAGCATGAGAGTATGGAATGGCTTTCTATCCCTCTAGCCATAACTTTGTTGTTTTTATACATTTCAAAATACAAATTTTGCTTTAGGCCAGCCAATCCATTACAAAACAAGATGAGGAATTGAATCCAAAATATTTTACATTGATGGATACCTAGTAAAACCATAATCCAATAATGGAAATATATATCTAATAGGAAAATTTCCAATTTCAAAGAACCCTGTGTATCTCCCAAACCGTTGTGAATTTGCGAAAAATATTTAGAAGAAATCTAATTTTCCATATTTTCAAAAAAACTTGTGTTTTGGAATTCTAATATTTTTCTTCATCTCCATGGAAATTGAGGACAAAGTTGATAGTTGGAAACCTATGCAAATTTTGTGGTTGATTTGTCAATTTTATTCTAGATATTCACATGTGTTAGAAGATTGGATTCTAACTCATGTAGAGGTGTTAAAACATCATTTTGAACAAAAATCCCCCTTGGTTTTCCCTAAAAGTGTGTTGAGATGTTAAATCCCCAAACTGGTTGCTCTTTAGTGCTGGCAGAACCATAAACTGGTGCAGGCAGAACGTACATACACACAAATTATCTTTAATAATGATTTTAATTTTAAATATTTAAAACAAGGGAAAGGTGCTAAATAGTAAATATTTACCTTATAATGCACAAAATGATGACAATAACCCTAGGAACTAAGTGAAAACATGAATCACTTTAGAGAAAAAAGTGATGTAAAATCAAACAAAATGGAGGCCTAACAACAGACATTTCGTCAAACACATCATGAACATGTAATCTACATGTCATAATTAAATATTTGAACATAAGGGTCTCATACTTATCTGAAAAATCATCAAGAAGGTTTGATTTCCTCTCATAATAGTTGCATTATCATCTATTAGGTCATACATCCATTAACTTTTTTTTACTAATCAAAACATGATGAGAACCATAACTAAAGTCTACTATAAAACTGTGATTGTAACCAACATATAACTAGAAGCATAGAAATGATAGAACATCCTTTAAATCCACATAATAAAAAATACATTTACTCAAGAAATACATGGGGAAAATAACTCTTATTAACATATGCAAAAGCTAACCAAGTCAGGGACTTATATGTACCACTAGACCATAGATTTGACTGAACAAAATATATCTTTCTACCAATGACCCCATGCCATATTCAAAGCATGAATGTGGGATCTCATTGAATAAACCAATCAAAACCAAACCAGGGTTTCCAGAGGCCAAACCACCTCAACCCTCAACCAATGATTCCACCTCATGGTCAGACATCACTAACCATCACTAGATTAATCTCTACCCAAGATGTCCAAGGCTCCATAGCTTTTAAGCCAACCCGGCTCTATATCTAGTAACTCAACCCATAGTTGTCATAGGGCTTCGGAGAATTTCTCCAAAAAATGCTCCAAGACTAGTAACTCAACCCACGAAGGGCTCTAGAGTGTTTTTCCAATTAAGGCTTCTAGGAATAGTAACTCAACCTAAGCAATTCCAGGGCTTTTAGAGCATTTTTCCAACCAAGGCTCGAGGAACTAATAACTCAACCCAAAACCACTAGGAGCATGAGAACTAGTCAAATAATATGAGGGAAATCCCATAACACCATGGCTATCTAGGAAATGGCAAGACTATATAAAACCAATGTCAATCTAGGAAATCCTCGATGTTAATGAGATTTCATAACCAAACAACAACATACATATGTCGTGCATGAAAAAACTAGAAAGGAAATCATACAAGCAACCAGGTACCTGAAAATCAAAGCCACTGCAGTTGTCGATCTCATTTCCCTCTTATGCTTCCTTCTCTTCCTTTACCTGCTTGCTCCAAATCTAAGTTATGACACATTATTCCAAGAGTGCTCTAAGAACACTCTAAGTGTGCAAGAGTATGAGAGAGAGAGAGAAGAAGAGAGATCCAAGATAAAACTAATAAAAGGTTGGGAAATGATCCTCATAATCCTTTTTATCATCCAATCCTCTATTATTCATTTTCTTTTATTTTTCCTTGAATTTTCCTCACATGCAATTATGTGACCTTTCACTTTCCTTTTCTCATATTTTCCATTATTTTAACAAATAAAATTCTAGTTAATGCCTCTTTGTTTTTTCCATTTCCTTTTCGAATTTGCATAGCCATTTATTAATCACAAGTGATCTCAATCACTATGTCACTGAAGGATTTTTGTAATTCCACACATTGATTCCTCGTATCTGGCAACTAAAGGAAAGGTGAGAGGGGACAAACATAGGCGAGAGTGATTAAATTATGAGCGAGAGTGAGAATGCAGTGGAATGAATGTTCAAATATGGGTCATATTTAGAACTAAATGGTAAACCCTATTCAAAATTAAATGGAAAACAATTAAAAAAAATGGTGGTGGGAGATATTTATTACCAAAAACTAGCAATGTTTTATTGCATGGGGGGTTAGGCAGATGAGTGAGGGGGATTGTGGAATTCATACGTCGCTACCATGTTGGAAAATTTGTTTTAGAAAAAAGAAATTGTGTGCCTTTTGGCTCAATTTGGGCTTACCCAGGTTCAATCTATAATGTGCACCAACAAAACCCTTGAGCACTGGCCCTTTTGACAATGACTTGCAAGCAAATCACAGTTCCACCTGAAGTGACTATGGGAGGATGCAAAACTAGGTTTATGCAACCTTGAATGATCAGGGGATTTGGTATTATTATGTTTTCTTATTCTTGGCATTCATAAATCACTTTGCCGCAATAGATTAATCACTTAAACATGCCATATAAAACCATAAACCATCACTATGCTAAAGTAAAATGCAACTGAAATTATTGCTACTCTATAATAGATAATAAGCAAATATACACATCAAAACACCAAAGTACCATGGTTCACCCCAGTGTAGGGCTACGTATACATGACCTGCTACTTAATGTAATGAATCTTTGAAACCTTAACAGTTCTTGGCCTGTGCACTCAGATACAGGGTCTATCCTGTGCTACCAAATTACTGATCATAATAATTCACCCATAACACTAATCTAGATCAAAACTGATTGATTGATTGATCTCTCTTCTTATTATTTTAACCTATATATAATATTACATTATGGGGTTACATCATCAAAATACCATGGTCCAAATACCATGGACTCCTTAAAAAAAGCAACTATAGCCCCAAAACCATTTTTCCCTTACAAAATCATGTGTGTTTACAAAAGGGAAGGGCTTCGACCAACCTTGAAGCCCTTATGACACCATGCAATATATTAAATTACTCATAAATGAGCTCCACTGTGTGCTCTACTTCACGCTACCATCCACAAAATGTAGAGGCTTTTCCAAAATCTAGGCCAAGTTGGGTTGCATCCAACACTTACATGTGACTCATCCCAAGTCACTCAGCCGATTTTCCTATAATATTCACTACAATATTGTTGTAGGCGTTGTTGAAATGCTACAGAATGTTTATGACTTTCTTCTCTTCGTTGGACACTTCTTGCATTAGTGCTTCTGTCACCTGTTTTGTAGCCTTTTGCACCACTGTTGTCTCTCTCTGTCAAAGCTCTTGAAGCTTCTCATCCACTTCTTAGGACAGTTGGAGAGCCTCATCCTACCATGGGTGAGTTATTTCTGTCAGAGTATGCTCTTCCTTCCTTAGCTTCTCTATCTTCATCTAGAGGGAATTCCCTCATTGATCTTTGTGAGTTTTGTGACATTGGTAAGGTCATCACAGTTGTCTAAATCTCCTATAACCATTACTGCTTCTACTGATTATCCTCTTGTAGTTTCTTCACATTTGGATCTTCCTACAGTGAAGTCTAAATCTATTTAAATCTCTCATCCAATAACTTCCCACAATATGCCACTAGTGCGGAGATGCCACCCATTGCGGTCTTCAAGTCAACCTCCCTCTTCTCTCGCACTTCCTTTGGTTACGTTGGATGTAGCTTCATCTGTAGCTTACTGATCTTCATCTCATATGTCAATTGCAAATCCACAATCTTATCCTTGTATCCTTTTACTGCAATGTCGTGCTTCACGGCTTTGTCTTCCACTGGTTCCTCTTCTTAGACCTCAATGTCTAGAATCTCGCGACATGCTACTTCGATGACCTCCTTCAGTTTCTATTGCTACTATACTGCTTGATACCTCTGTTGGCTCACTTGGTTGAGCTTATGCTTTAGTGAAGCTCACTCTCTCTCTACCTGAATCTTTAGCTTCGAAGTGAGATATTCACGCTACTTCAACTCATCTATGATTTCTTGATGCAACTTGTGTAATCTCTAAAGTGGGACCGTTGTGATGTTCATGTTCACATACCTCCACTATTTGGCTTGCTGTTGTAATTCGACAGAGTTAAAACGCACGGATCCGATAGGTATTTATTCTATTTGTGCTACAAGTGTAGGCTCTACTGGTCTTTCCTCTCCAAGCTTCTCCTCTACCTACACTGATTGTCTCACTGTTTGTGCTAATGTCTTTAGTTTGACAATGCACTCTGTGATACTTGTTAGAAGTGCAATGTAGCGGTCCTCTAGATTACTCTATGATTCTGATGTTTTTTCCTGAATTTTTTCCCTAATCTCTTTCAAGTCCCCATCAGTTAGGACCAATGGCATTGTGTCATTTGTCTTGTCTTCCTTCTTCTTCATTTTGCTTCGTGTGGAAGCTTTGGCATGTGCATTCCTCTTCTCTGTGATAGTTGGTTCTATCTCTATATTTTTAGACTCTCTATTATGATCATCATCTTCAGGAGGATCTTGTGACCCTTGTCGTATTGTTCCTCTTGTTCTGACTCTTTCTCATCCCTGTCCTTCCCACTCACTTCCTTGAACTACGCAATGCCCTCCTCTATCAGAGTATCCTCCATCTATGTCTCCAGCACAGTGATCCACTCCGTAGGCCACTGCTATATCTGTGCTAGGAGATTATCCTTTGTCACTAAATATGTTAGTGGATGCCATGTCTTCCTTGTGTCCCTATAAGCCTGTATGTAAATTGTGTGGAATTCGGCCTTAAACTTCGCGATAAATTTATACTGCTCATATAGTGTTGGTGAAAGGAAATGAATCAAACCATTCTTAAATGTTAATATCACTTAGAAAATTTCCTAATGAAAATAGTCAGATCGAAAGAAAGACGGAGCACAAATTAGATCCATTTCCTTTATGGTTGACTTTAGCATACATCTCATACTATACTTAAAGGACGGACGAATTACTTGAAAGGGCAAAAGATTCGATCTGTCCATGGGATTCCCATATCTCGGTGACATAGCCAAGTGGTAAGGCAGAGGACTGCAAATCCTCCATCCGCAGTTCGAATCCAGGTGTCACCTTGTTGAGGTAAGTAAATGGAAGGAAAAGTCTGTAATGCTCTTTGAGTAATTGCCTCGATTCAGAATCATTTTTATTTTTCTATCCGAGAACTAATAGGAAATAGATACATTACATGGGGAAAGCCATGTGCAATGAGAATTGCAAGCACAGTTTGGGGAGAGATTTCTCGCTCTTACTGATACTGAAGAGCAGATCATCCACTCCATCCGACGAGCTCCAGGTTCGAGTCCCAGGCAACCCGGATCAAATTTCTGATAGGTACCTCTGTGCACTTATTCTGGCTCTGGATCTAATCAAGTTTTTTTAATTATTTGTTTCTATTCACAGGGAACGAACTATCGCACTACGGGTTCTCCAAAAAGGTGATAAATAATTGATATTCCACTCATATAAATTTATTAATAATTTGGTTCTAGAATTGCGTTGCACTTCGTTATAGCGAAAAAAAAAAATACTTATTCGATCCTATCTGTTCTCATTCCAATTTATCTTCCATTTCTAGAACCAGGAATAAATAATTTGATGGAGTATCTAACCACAGATAGATCTATAGAGTGTGGAATATATCTAAAAAAGAGAGAGTCTATCTAAAATACCTCTATATTCTATCCATATATTATAGATTCAGTATCTATCCCGTTGGGATAGATATTTAAATTCCATCCCAGATATTGGTTGACATTGATACATGGATCATATTATACTGTAAAATAACAAGCCTTATGCTTGGGAGCCTCTGATGATTTTATAAATGAAGTTCTAACCATGACCGTAATTATAGAAAGACGCGAAAGCGCAAATTTATGGAGTCGTTTCTGCGACTGGATCACTAGCACTGAAAACCGTCTTTACATTGGATGGTTCGGCGTCTTGATGATCCCTACCCTATTGACCACAACCTCTGTATTCATTATTGCTTTCATCACAGCTCCTCCAGTAGATATTGATGGTATTCGTGAACCTGTTTCTGGTTCTCTTCTTTATGGAAACAATATTATCTCCGGTGCCATTATTCCTACCTCTGCAGCTATCAGTTTGCACTTCTATCCCATCTGGGAAGCAGCTTCCGTCGATGAATGGCTATACAATGGGGGTCCTTACGAGCTAATCGTTCTACACTTGCTACTTGGTGTAGCTTGCTATATGGGTCATGAGTGGGAGCTTAACTTCCGTCTAGGTATGCGTCCTTGGATTGCTGTTGCATACTCAGCTCCTGTTGCAGCTGCTATATGATCGAAGTTATATACTATATAATATAGGTCTTGTGCATACAAGTAATGGGGAACATACGAAGGCTTTGGAATATTATTTCCAAGCATTAGAACGGAACCCATCCTTACCACAAGCTCTTAATAATACGGCCTTGATCTGTCATTAAGTGCGACTATCTGTACCATAGAATAACTTAGTTAATAACTACTATGAGTAAGGACAAAAGAAAAGGCTTTCTACATATGCACCATCCCAAGTAACGGTATTTTATCAGCTGTAGCGAAAAAAACTCTCATAGTAGCCCGAATATGAATAGATAGAGCCTAAATATTCCATGGATAATAAATTCAATTGATGATGGAAGCACCATAAAGATCAATTATTGAAAGAAGGTTCAGGCTGATACGATCAAATCTGCTCATTGACAAGAATCAAGAATCAACTTATGTAATAGAGTTGATCTACTAAGCTATTGAGCAGCGGTGTAGCATCAGATCCTAAAGATGTGAAGTACTCCAGCCAGAGAGTACTCTCCAAAAATTCTATACAGAACTGAGATAGTTACCTTGCAAAAAGACTTTGATTTGGACAATCAATCTAAAGTATAGAAAGAGATATACTTCATCTTTTTGAGGGTAGGAGAAAAGATAGAACCTGATCATTGAATTGATTGGAAGTTAAATCAGAAACTCATGTCATTGACTTTGTTTGGTCCTTTGGTTAATATGAACTCCCAATGAATCATCTCCAATTCTTTGGAAATTTTGGTAGAGGACTAAAGAATAGTGGATTGAGCCATATGAGGTAGGAAACTCTCAAGTACGGTTCTGAGGGAAGAAAACTTTTCCAAGTTTACCTATCCCGACCAAGGAGAACAGGCCATTCAACAGGGAGATCCTGAAACTGCGAAGGCTTGGTTTGATCAAGCTACTGAGTATTGGGAACAAGCTATAGCACTTCCTCCGGGCAATTACATCGAAGCACAAAATTGGTTAAAGATTACAGGATGCTTTGGAGAATGAGAGTTTCTATTATTGGGAAATCGTTTTCATTATTGAATATCTGACTCAAAGTCAATGGGATTTTTCCAGAATATTCCCAAAAATTAGATTCTATTTCGTCGACATCTTATAGGAATATATTTACAATATAAAAAGAATACCTTTTCTGATTCTGGATTGTTGATGGATCTTCTTAATAGGGGTAAGGAGAGTGTTGGTTCACTAACATGTTTAAGTCCATATGGTATAAAATGAAAAACATTATGTTATCCCATGCTCGTGCTAGTTCAATGGTATACCACAATGAGGCATATCAGGCAGCTTCACAAACATCCAAGATACTAGAGGTAACTATTAACTTTCTGGCTCTCTCCATGCAAGCATCATAATTATCAAATTTAACCATGTGTAGTGAAATGGAGTACCTTTCTCTTGAAACTCATAGCATTGGTCGTCCATAAACTCTTGGCATAGAAATGTGGCCCAGTTGTATTGAACCAAATTAGTGCACTACGTAGCTAATGAAACCACCAATGTAGGGATATAATTAGCCCAACATTTCGTCATGATTTTTCCAGCCAATATGTGTGTTGCGAAGTGAACTACCTGGTCATTGATTGAGTTGATATCATAACCTCACTTCCCTTTCGTCAGTGCAAAATTCTTCTTCATGTTGTCTGTTATGGCTTTGTCTTGATATTTCCAAACAAACTCCTATGTGGGGTTCATCCCTTGATAAGGCAGTATTGTGATTCTCCATATTAGCATTGGCTCGATAAGGATCCTCTTCCACATCCATAGGTATCCATCGTGCACCAGCACAAGCAATTGTATCACACAAGTTGTGCTTCCTGGACTTCTGCTAAAGTGTGGCACATTCAACATATTTAACGAGTCCGACTTTGCTAATCCAACCTCCCATTGTTGCAGTTCTAACCATGTGTTGTAGCAGTTGAAACACCCTCTAAAATTCTAGCCTGCATCCAAATTTTGGAGCCTTCCTTGGTTTTTCCCCTTGATGTTCGAAAACACTCAAGCTCATCCCAGGAGCTCTTGTAGAGTCTTCAGACAAATTTGTTTGATTTACCATCAGTCATCTTTAGGAATGTTGGTTACTGTGTCATGCTTGTAACTTTGTTCTGGCAATTTTGAAGGTTTCTCTTTGTGTGCATGATTTGTTTTCACTCTTTCAACATCAGTTGCACTCATGCACAAAGGTGTAAACATTATGGCGCAAGTGTCATGACGGTCATTCAAGGATATATCTCTAGTGTTGCACTTAACGCTCTTAACCCATCAGTAAGTATCACTGAGCACATGTTTTTCCTATTGGTTTGAGGTGTCTTGTCATTGATTCGTGCTAAGTGTGTGATAAAAATGTCATGTATGCACAAGTACACTTGCTTTCACACTTAGTCATTTCTCCTAAAAAAATTCGACCATACAACCCTCCTTCAACCGGACCCCGATCTCAATGACCTTGCACTAATGCCGAGAACTACGTAGAGCTTATAGCTATCCTCCGGGAAACTTGCACTATGCAATTCTGGAAGTGAGACAGCTACATGTCTCCCAAAACTATGCAGAAGCAATCTGAGAACCCGATCCAGTTTGTGCTTCCTGCATGATCACCCATCAAGCCTCCTACTGGTCAACAAGAAAAATGACTTGAGCTATGACCCAGGGCTGCACTAATCTCCAAAACTGTACAGAATGTGTCCAACCTAATTACCTTGCACTGCTTGCAGAAACTGTGTAGACATGTGGGACAGGCCTCTGCTGCCTGTCACTGCACTATCTTGGGAAAGTGTGCAATTCTGAAAGGAAAGCTTCCCTATTGGCCTGTTGTGTTCTCCCTTAGAAAATTGTACAGATTTACAAGTCACCTACCCTTCTACTTGGCTCTGCACTCACCCAGAAATTGCACAGTTATGTCTGCGATCCTTGCTGCATGTCCCTAACTACCTCCCAGAATTGTGTAATGTTGATCAGTAGCTCCTCCAGCCCAATCATGTCCTCCTCTGGAAGACTACGTAGATTTTTCTACCAGTGCCACTTGCTCCCCACTCTATCTTCCTTGGAGAAACTGTGCACATCCTAGCTGGATGACCTTTTCATTGCTCTCCTTGAAAATTTCACAGATTGGCCAAGCAATTCCTTGACACCCTGCCTGGTCTTTCTCCCAAAAACTATGCAATTCTGCCTCCCAGCTAGGATTTTCCTCGCAACTGTCACTATTATCCCAGAATGAACAAATATACCTCCTAGTGACATCTTCATAGTTTTTCCTGACTATGCTTCAAAGCCTCGCATCTTGGCCTATGTTGTGCTCTGCTTAGTTTCAGTGCCTTATCCCTCTCTCGGTCACCTGCACCGAAACAGAAAACAATGCATCATGTTAGATTAGGAGATTTTTAGATTTGATGTCATCTCATCATGAGGGATTGTAGGAATAGGTACATTAATGAAACATGATGCAACAACAAACGAGATGAAGAAGAGGCATATGCTAGAAGACTTGCTCGTAGTCGAACGAACGCACGAAGCACATTGAGAAGCAAGTGAAAGGGACACATACACATGCACTAAGAAAATACCAAGACCATCGAAGACCCCGCACACTTGCCATGTGGAGGTGAAGAAATGTTACAATGACAACACAACATCACTCAACAACACAACAACTCGACACATACATCACAATCAGCTAGTACATGTCAGCAATGTCATGTCGAGTTGTGTCATGAGTTGTCTCAGTGACATCACTACTATGGGCCATACTTGTTGTAATAAATGTAATGTAAAATGGAATTCCAAGGGACCCACATATGAATTTGAAGAGTCATGTAAAGTCAAGACATAATAGGAAGCCAAACAATCATGAGGGAATTCGAAGAGTCACAAGGGTTAGTTATCCCCCCTTAGCTATATATACCCCCTCATTGTTTGAGCAAAGGACATTTCACCTTGGCTCCTCCCACATAGCCTTGAGAGTCTATAGTCCATTCTTTGAGGAGTGAGGAGCAGCTCCAATGTCCCACTAATGGGACTAGTGATGTATGGTGTACAAATGTGTCTTGGAAAATTTGCTTAATTCAAAAGCCTGTCTCAGACTAGCATGCTTTCACACATGTTTTGTATATGTTTGTAAAACTATTCTTTAAACATTTGTAATTCATTTTTTCTTAACATGTACTAAGATAGTTGATCTAATTCAGTTATTTTAGTACTCATATTGTTGAAGATGTGTTGTATTATTTATCATTGTTGTCCTGTCCATTTGGACTACTCCACCGGACATTAGAAAGAGTACCTTTGTGTTTTCTTGGTTTTAACGATTGTCACCCCCGTGTGGACTACTCTGCTGGATGGTGTACATGTTTTCCCTTGAAATTTGGTTTTCACGACTGCCGCATCCACTATGGAATATTACGTTGGATGGTGGACATATCCTTTTTGTTGTTCGCATTTGCTTCTTCCTGGGCTGGGACTATTCAATCTCATTAAGAGGCTCACTTCACCTCCCCCTTTTGACAGTAAGAGAGCATGAACACATAGTTACATTAAGAACTAACCAGGCATACTCACCTTGCTTTCTTGAAGTTACAAGAATAACACTCTCATGTGATGAACAATAAGAGCTAAGGAAAATCTCTAAGATAATGGAAACTCGGCCATCATACCTGATGGGACTCCTACACCAAACAATGTGAGGTCTGCTTGGGACTTCATACCAGGGAGATCCCCTGAATGTTGGTGGCTCCAACACTATCAACATTTATAACACGAGAAGGAGGGATGCTAGTAGTTTATGGATGAATGTCCTCTCAACCCCACCTATCCATCATATGATCAAGGCAGTAACACGAACTCCCTCTCTCCAACGTGCAACTCTGAAGTTGGTTACTCCTCACTTCTGACACCCAAACAAGAAATTTCATATCATCACATTCGCTTTGTCCATCCATCACTCATCAGTTTTCCAAAATTTGTTCGACTGATTCCAAGAGTACACAATCTTCCCTCTTCGTAGAGGAAGAAAAATACTACACCCATAGGAGTGTTAGTCTTGTCCGTTGAAGAAGTAATCCTCGCCATTCTCGAAGAGTTGGAAAAAGATGTAGAGAATGAAGAGGAACCTCCTGTTTTCCTACAAGGAGAAAAAGTTAACAACACATTCTTGGTCTTAGGTTTCGGTGAAGGCAGTGGAGGAGGTAGAGGCAGAGACGAACCAATAGATTTAGAGGTTGAACTGTCTGATTCAAAAGAAGAGGAGTATGAAGAAGAGGAAAAAATGGAATTTAAAACCTGAAATAGATGACACAGGGCCCATTGGCACTTCAAGGTGCCTTGCACAATATGGCAAGGCACGCAGAGAAGTTGTTAAAAAAGTATGACCCTGATAGAGAAGTGAAGGTAGAAAACCATCTAGACACGCTCTACCTACATCTGCAGACACTCGAGGTAAGTTACGACGATGTTGCATGTAGAATATTTCCATGTACATTGGATCGCAGAGTAGTTGTATGGTACCATAGCCTTCCTATCAACTCCATTCAGAATTGGGGGATGTTTAAGAGAATTTTCCTTGATGAATTTGTTAATCATAAAACCCCCACAATGTTGTTGATAGAATTGGGTAGTCTTAATATGGAGCCAAAAGAAAAGGTGAAATACTTTAACCAGAGGTTTATCCGTATTTTCAACAATTTCACTGAAGACGCTAAATGTCATGACTCCATCACAGTCGACTACTACATGTCTACACTACCGACTAGCATTCCGTAGTTCATCAAGCAAGTTGCAAAACCAACACTTTTAGGGAATTGCTAAGAAGCAATTGATGTGGAGAAATACCTGCGTGTGATTGGAGTTGTTAGCACCTAAATCTGCCTTAGGCTGAAGGAAGGCAAAAAATAGGGTAACCACAAACCACGCTCAGTCTGGTAGCTAGCCCTACCAAAGCAGGAGAGGGCTCTCTCTGAGTCACGCTCAGTGAATAGATAATAAAAAACGGTCTGAGATGACTTACAATGCAATATTTACCTTAGGCTAGTAAGCGAATAGGGATTCTGGAAACAATTTTCATGAATGACTGAGCTTCTGGGATGTTATGGGACCGGTGCTCAACAAAGAACAGAGAATTTAATACAAAGGCATAGATTATTCCGTGAGGCAAGGTAGGCGGAAAATGCAACAATTTAGTTTGAGGTACCGTGGCATGAATAGATTGCTGAAGAAAGTGAAAAGGGCATAGTGACATGAATCCTTTTCAACAGAAGAATAACACTGAACATGAAATTTTCCCACAGGCAGAGCAATAAAATTGAATTCTACCTAATCTCACTCAGAAAATTTCACTGGAAATGAACATGAATTGAATTATGAAACATAACAAAATACATATGAAAACGTAAGAGACACATTTTCTACACTCACAACCACAAGAATCTCATGAAATAGAGCCGCTGCCTTTCATTAATTCTCTGTCAAAAATACACAGTGAAGAAACAAAGTTTCTTTCCCACAGTCTCCCAGAAGTTACAAGCCAACCAACCCTTTGCAAATAACTTGCATATAATATATAGAATGTGTGAGGAAGAGATGGAATGCCCAACGGTTGGGGAGTTACTCGAATCATTGCAAAATGGAGATGGAGAGCCAACCATCAGCTACAGGTGCAGCGCTACAAACATGACATTTGGCTTGGGTGACCGTTTGCCTTCCTTTGCCACTTGTATAGAAGCCAATCTGGAGAAAAAACACTTTAAATGCCACCTTTGGTGCCAAAAAACCAAAGTGTAGATGAGTGGGCCCACTTGGAGAAGTCGTGAACCGAAATTTTGCGAAACGGAAGCAAATTGGCAAATTTTCCTCTATGCATCGCGCCATTTTCTCTGTGCATCACGCTACTTTGGGGCTTGTTTTGGGGCACTTGCAGGTGTCCAAAATGTGCCCAAGTGGGCTTGATGGAAAGCCTATCCTATCTACTTTCTAACCCAACTAGAATTTTCAAATTTGGTGCTAATTTGCCCCTCCAAATCTCCATTCTCCCAAGACTGCTTTTTGTGTGTCAAAAAAATGGCAGAGAGGCCATTTTTGGGTGTTTTTTGACCTTTAGGAGACTCAGATCTTGCCCAAATTTCTTGCCCGGACACCAGTAGTCATAATTTTACATGCTAAATCCAAAAATGCAAGCCATTCCTCATTTGGAGCTCTAGAATTTTAGCGTCGCACCATTGGCGCGGCGCACAGGGAGAAAATCCCTGTTTTTTACCCAAAAAATTACCAAGTGACCAAAATTTCCCCAAATTTTTTGAAATTTGGGCTGGAGGATCTCTATGGGGTGTTATGATGGGCCAAGGAAGCCTCAGCCAAGATTCGAAGCTAATATTTCTCTTTTGCCCTTTTTGCTCTTCTTGTTGCTTTCCTCAATTTTGTCTTCAAGTTCCTTATCCGGGGCTGTGCATTCATGTTTCACACCCTGTAACGGAAAGCCATATGTCTCAGTAGAGTAAGGTCCTGGTTGGCCTTGTCCAGCAGCCTCTCCAAATGCATGTTGACCCTCTCAAGCCAAATCTCTCAATCAGCCTCTATCTCCTGCTGAATAGGTGTCTTCTCATTTAGGCTTCTTTGGGCAGCCTGCTGGTCTTCACGGATGTTTTGCAGCTCCATGATCTCATGCTGGTCCTCAAGCTGCTTGTTTCTCTGCTCCAAATACTTGATGATCCATTTGGTCCTCTCCACATTGAGTGACAAGTCTTGGATCTCCGTGTTCTGCTCTTGAATAGTCATCCTAAGTCGGGCGCTCTCCACATCTGCATTATCATCCTGAATGAGGATGAAATCGGCCTCCTGTTCACTTGATGGCCCTTCATTATGCATGGGTTTCTTGTCCTTGTCTTGTACCTATGTTTTTGATGTAGGGAGCGAGGCCCCTTCCACCCCGGGTGGAGATAACACTCCCTTTGCTGCTGCAAACAAATGCCTACTACCTCTCTGATAGGTGATGAATTCTGGCACACTAGCAGTCTCATGGCGCTCATAAACTCATAGTCCGATGAATGCTCAGATGCCATGACTTCTGTATAAAATACCTTGAGGGCAAGAGGACTATTGTTTATGAACTGTACTTAGGTTTCCTTTTGATGATGGTGAAGCTGGGTGTTGCTTTTGTGATATCTGCCACCAAGGGGAACACCGGAAAAAATGGAGTATTAGGAGGGGAGTAATGTGATGGGAGTAGGGAAGTTTGTTTAGGGATATGTAGGGGGTTTTGGGTATTTGATAGGGTAGGGTTTTTGGAGTTTTGAGAAGGTAGGGTTTGGGGTTTTAATAAGGTAGGTTTTTGGGGTTTGTATTGACCAATAGGGGGAGGGGAAAGGGAATAGGTTTTGATAGTGTTTTGGTGTAGTGATAATAAGAAAAATGTCATGGGGGATAAGGAAAAGGGTTAAGGAAGGGAAAATAGAGCCTTGGCATCAACATCACGATTATACAACCCTAGCAACAATGGTTTTTTTGGTGTCTTCCTGTGGTTGACTTTATGAAATTTGTTGCATTCAATCATAGGCATATAACCACCATATCACTCATAAAATTTGATGAACAAGTGATGTTATAGAGCCTACCTTGCAATTTGATGGGCTTCACAGGAAACTTGAGGCAATTTGGCACAATTTCAGGCCTTTTAGCCCTGTGCGCCGCGCCAGTGTAAATTTACACTGCAAATTTTCTCCTAGTGCGCCGCGCTCCCTCTGTGTGCCGTGCTCTTTTCCATGTGACTTTTCGAGGCCTTCCCGGTGTCCAAATTGAGTGCCGGATAGCTTGTTTGAAATTTCCTTGAGTCTAATTTCCAATCCAACTAGAATTATTGAATTTGGAGTTCATTTTCCCTGTCAAAAAGCAAATATCCCAAGACTAGTAAAAATGTGCCAAATGAGGCTGCCTCAAGGAAGAGTGTTGTTGCAATCAACTTGTGAATGTCGTCCTTAACTCCAAATTGAGCTCATGATAGCTCATTGGAAGGTTATTTGTGTCTAGATATCATTTGACTCATCAAAAAAGTCATTTGGCCAACCAAGCTAGGAGAAAACGTGATTTTCCCAAGGTCACTTTAGAGGTGCATCAATTCTCCCGAGGCAATTGTATTTTTGACATTTCTCTAAAACCATGACACCTGTGTAAGAAGTGAAGGAGGTTTTTCATCCTTGGACTTTTGTGGACAAAAATGTCTCTCAATTTCTCCAAATTCATCTTTCCTTGCTCAGAAACATCATTTGAGTGAAACCTACCCCGATGTGTGGAACAAGAGATTTGTTCAAATGAAGTGAAATGAAGGGGATAGGGAGCTTCTAAATTCTTGAGGAAATTTTGGGAAGTAGGGAGGGATGTTAGGAAGTAGCGGAAAGTGGAATATTAGAAATTAAGTGAGGGGAAGGGGTCCAAAAAGGAAAAACACAGGTCCAACCTAGAAAATTGCCAGGCTGTAGCGAGAAACTAGGGTTTGTGCGAAAATGATGAATTTGGGGGATCTCAGTGATGGGAAGTGTTTGATAAGGTACTTTAAGGATAGGGGAAGGTGTATGAACATCAGGATACAAGTTTTTTCAATCATTTGACCGTCCAAGAGAAATTGCCTTCAAAACCCTAGGAGAGGGAAATGACCTTACCTAGGCGCAACTGAAGCATGAACAAGGTGTAAAATGACCCAGTGGAACTTGACATGATAATGAAAACCTTCTGAATGATGGTACACTCAGCTGAATAGTGACATAGACTGACATTTGGGTGACTTTGGAAGGAGTGAAAGCAAACCCTAGACCTAATGCCTAGTGATCAAATTTTACTTGAAGACTCACTAAAATGACAAAATTTGACCTTGACACCTTAAAATCACTTTGTAAGAGCATGTTTGATCACTGGAGGAAGGATGGAAAGACTGACACTAACATTGGCTCTAATGGGCGATGGTAGCTCCTTGGAGGTGCCAAGAACAGCAGATCTCTGGAAGAGCTAGATAGTGCCTTCGTCCTTTGGGCTATGGAGTCATCATTTTGACAAACGACATGCAACTCTTGACTCATTTATTGACTGAAACTTGACTCAGACTGACTCAAATTTGTACTTACAATGACTGAAAAAACTGACTCAATGTAAAAGGAACTGACTCATGACTGACTTAACTAAAACAAGAACTAATAAAACTTATTCAATGGCAGTAGTCCATCAAGATTCGAGGGTTTCAAATCATGATGACAGACACCTACGTACAATATGTACAATCGTGTGTAATGTGTCTTTCAATGTAACCAATCAAGTAGATGCCTCCTTGATTGATTCTCTGGATTAGATCTTCTGGTCAACAACATATATTGGTAACTGGGCCTCCAAAAACAAAGTTGACCATGATCTCCTTCATCACTGAATACTGCAATAATCACCTTCACTGCTGACTGCACCAAATCTGCCATTAGATCCTGAAAAACATGAAGATTCTCCTCCTGCTGAAGAAACAAGGTGTCTATTTCTTGTGATGCTGATCTCTTTTCACAAATAAGAGTATGTTCCTGGTCCTTAAAAAATTCGGAACAAGTAGATGAGCAGCTCTCCATTTCAAAGAACATTTCAAAACATGAGACATATGAAGAAGAATCTGAAAAGGAATCCTGAATGATCTGATTTTCTGTGGTCTGAATATACTGTAGGTCATATTCATATGATATGACAGCCAGATTATCATGTTCCTTATTACATTCATCACTTAAGAGAAAAGAAACTTCAGATGATTCTTGAAACCCAACACAATCCTTTATATCATCTACCACGAATTCATCTAGAGGAATGTTTTCACTTACTTGAGCAAAGATTTGAGCTGATTGGATTATTTCTTCATGAAGACTGTGTTTTGATGACATGAGAACATTTGGATCCATAACCCTACCTTCTTCATCCCAAACGATTTTAACAGCAGAGTTCTCTTTCATGGGACTTAGTACAAGTTTTCTTGGTCATCACAATCTGAATCTGAATCTGAAATGGGTGACTTGACATTATCACATTCTGGAATTAGAACTGGACTTCCTTACATGTTGTCTTCTTCTATGGATAGATCTGAACCGACAATTTTTCTTTCATCACTTTCAGCCATATGGAACTCTTCAACCTGCTGATCTATTTCATGTAATTCATGTTGACTGTCAAGATGCAAAATTCCTTCATTTTCCACCGTACAAAGATCTTGATTCTGCTGCAACGTTTCCTGAGCATCTTGATGGGACTCCTCTAGTTTCTCTTCATGTTGCTAAAATGGATTCTCGTACAAGGCTTCCATGATCTCATCATCCATAAAATTATCATCCTCATAGTATTTTTCAAGGCTTTCAATAAAAGTAGAAGCATGTTTGCAACAGTCATGAACTAGATTTAATGATGGATAAGATTCTTGATATCTTTCAATGAACAGGGAATGAAAATCCTTTAAACAGTAAATACAAGTAGGCGGCAAACTTTCATACCAAGATCGGGCTTCATCTTCCAGGGTAGCCATAAACATTTTCATCAAACAGTCTTCAGGAAAATTGATCTTTAATCTATGCACATGAATGTGAAATTTCACCAGATGAAGAGCAGCGTCATTACCTTCACATTTCTGAAAACAGGAAAATTCTTTGACCAATCTACCTTGGGAATTTTTTTGGAAAACCTGGGATGTGATCTCGGCTCATGGGAGTGTGTCTTCTTGCAATCCGCTCCATTTTTAAAATGTCAAAGCTACTGATCTCTCTACAGTGGAGTCACCATGAACCACCGATTCCTGGATTCTTCAGTGAATGGAGTCGCCAAGTGAATGATTTCAACCTTCTTATGCCTGATCGTTGTTCACCATCAACAATCAGCTCTGAACTTGAGATATGTACTGGGGAAAAACAATCTTCAAGAAAACCATTTTCGTTCCCCAGTGGAGTCACCACTATGTTAGCACCTAAATCTGCCTTAGGCTGAAGGAAGGTGAAAATTAGGGTAACCACAAACCACGCTCAGCCTGGTAGCTAGCCCTACCAGAGCAGGAGAGAGCTCTCTGCGAGTCACGCTCAGTGAATAGATAATCGCAAATGGTGTGAGATGACTTACAATGCAATATTTACCTTAGGCTAGTAAGTGAATAGGGATTCTGGAAACAATTTTCATGAATGACCAAGCTTCTGGGATGTTATGGGACCGGTGCTCAACAAAGAACAGAGAATTTAATACAAAGGCACAGATTATTCCGTGAGGCAAGGTAGACGGAAAATGTAACAATTTAGTTTGAGGTACCGTGGCATGAATAGATTGCTGAAGAAATTGAAAAGGGAATAGTGACATGAACCCTTTTCAACAGAAGAATAACACTGAACATGAAATTTTCCTGCAGGCAGAGAAATAAAATTGAATTCTACCTAATCTCACTCAGAAAATTTCACTGGAAATGAACATGAATTGAATTATGAAACATAACGAAATACATATGAAAATGTAAGAGACACATTTTCTACACTCACAACCACAAGAATCTCATGAAACAGAGCCACTGCCTTTCATTAATTCTCTGTCAAAAATACACAGTGAAGAAACAAAGTTTCTTTCCCACAATCTCCCAGAAGTTACAAGCCAACCAAACTTTGCAAATAATTTGCATACAATATATAGAATGTGTGAGGAAGAGATGGAACACCCAAGGGTTGGGGAGTTACTCGAATCATTGCAAAACGGAGATGGAGAGCCAACCATCAGATACAGGTGCAGTGCTACAAACATGACATTTGGCTTGGGTGACCGTTTGCCTTACTTCGCCACTTGGATAGAAGCCAAATTTGGAGAAAAAAAAATTTAAATGCTGCCTTTGGTGCCAGAAACCAAATTTTATATGAGCGGGCCCACTTGGAGAAGTCGCGAACCGAAATTTTGCGAAATGGAAGCAAATTGGCAAATTTTCCTTTGTGCGCCGCGCCATTTTCTCTGTGCATCGCACTACTTTGGGGCCTATTTTGGGGCACTTGCAGGTGTCCAAAATGTGCCCAAGTGGGCTTGCTGGAAAGCCTGTCCTGTCTACTTTCTAACCCAACTAGAATTTTCAAATTTAGTGCTCATTTTTCCCTCCAAATCTCCATTCTCCCAAGACTTCTTTCTGTGTGTCAAAAAAATGGCAGAGAGGCCATTTTTGGGTGTTTTTTGACCTTTAGGAGACTCAGATCTTGCCCAAATTTCTTGCTCGGACACCAGTAGTTGTAATTTTCCATGTTGAATCCAAAACTGCAAGCCATTCCTCATTTGGAGCTCTAGAATTTTAGCGTCGTGCCAGTGGCGCGACGCACAAGGAGAAAATCCCCGTTTTTTACCCAAAAAATTACCAAGTGACCAAAATTTCCCCAAATTTTTTGAAATTTGGGCTAGAGGATCTCTATGGGGTGTTATTATGGGCCAAGGAAGCGTCAGCCAAGATCCGAAGCCGATCTTGCTCTTTTGATTTTTTCTCTTCTTGTTGCTTTCCTCAATTTTGCCTTCAAGTTCCTTATTCGGGCATGTGCATTCATGTTTCACACCCTGTAACGGAAAGCCATATGTCTCAGTAGAGCAAGTTCCTAGTCGACCTTGTCCAGCAGCCTCTCCAAATGCATGTTGATCCTCTCAAGCCAAATCTCTCAATCAGCCTCTATCTCCTGCTGAATAGGTGTCTTCTCATTTAGGCTTCTTTGGGCGGCCTGCTGGTCTTCACGGATGTTTTGCAGCTCCATGATCTCATGCTGGTCCTCAATCTACTTGTTTCTCTACTCCAAATACTTGATGATCCATTTGGCCCTCTCCACATTGAGTGACAAGTCTTGGATCTCCGTGTTTTGCTCCTGAATAGTCATCCTAAGTTGGGCGCTCTCCACATCTGCATTATCATCTTGAATGAGGATGAAATCGGCCTCCTGTTCACCTGATGGCCCTTCATCATGCATGGGTTTCTTGTCCTTGTCCTGTACCTGTGTTGTCGATGTAGGGAGCGAGGCCCCTTCCACCCCGGGTGGAGATAACACTCGCTTTGCTGCTGCAAACAAATGCCTACTGCCTCTCTGATAGGTGATGAATTCTGGCACACTAGCAGTCTCATGGTGCTCATAACCTCATAGTCTGATGAATGCTCAGATGCCATGACTGCTGTATAAAATACCTTGAGGGCAAGAGGACTGTTGTTTATGAACTGTACTTAGGCTGCCTTTTGATGATGGTGAAGCTGGGTGTTGTTTTTGTGATATCTACCACCAAGGGGAACAATGGAACAAATGGAGTATTAGGAGGGTAGTAATGTGATGGGAGTAGGGAATTTTGTTTAGGGATATGTAGGGGGTTTTGGGTATTTGATAGGGTAGGGTTTTTGGAGTTTTGACAAGGTATGGTTTGGGGTTTTAATAAGGTATATTTTTGGGGTTTATATTGACCAATAGGGGGAGGGGAAAGGGAATAGGTTTTGCTAGTGTTTTAGTGTAGTGATAATAAGTAAAATGTCATGGGGGATAAGGAAAAAGGGTAAGGAAGGGAAAATAGAGCCTTGGCATCAACATCACAATTATAAAACCCTAGCAACAATGGTTTTTTTGGTGTCTTCTTGTGGTTGACTTTATGAAATTTGTTGCATTCAATCATAGGCATATAACCACCATATCACTCATAAACTTTGATGAACAAGTGATGTTATAGAGCCTACCTTGCAATTTTATGGGCTTCATAGGAAACTTGAGGCAATTTTGCACAATTTCAGGCCTTTTAGCCCTGTGCGCAACACCAGTGTAAATTTACACTGGACATTTTCTCCCAGTGCGTCGCGCTCCCTCTGTGTGCTGTGCCCTTTTCCAGATGACTTGTGAAGGCCTTCCCGGTGTCCAAATTGATTTTAGGATAGCTAGTTGGAAAGGTCTTTGAGTCTACCTTACAACGCAAATGGAATTTTTCAATTTGGAGTTAATTTCCCCTGTCAAAAATCAAATCTCCCAAGACTAGTCAAAATGTGCCAAATGAGGCTGCCTCAAGGCAGAGTGCTGTTGCAATCAACTTTTGAATGCCTTCCTCAACTCCAAATGGAGTGCATGATAGCTCATTGGAAATACGTTTGTGTCTAGTTATCATTGGACTCATCAGCAAAGTCATTTGGCCAACCAAGCTAGTAGAAAACGTAATTTTCCCAAGGTCACTTCAGAGGTGCATCAATTCTCCCGAGGCAATTTTATTTTTGACATTTCTCTAAAACCATGAAACCTGTGTAAAAAGTGAAGGATGCTTTTCTTCCTTGGCCTGTTGTGGACACAAGATGCTCTCAGTATCTCCAAATTCATCTTTCCTTGCTCAGAAACATCATTTGTGTGAAACCTACCCTGATGTGTGGAACAAGAGATTTTTCGAAATGAGGCAAAATGAAGGGGATAGGGAGCTTCTAAATTCTTGAGGAAATTTTGGGAAGTAGGGAGGGATGTTAGGAAGTAGGGGAAAGTGGAATCTTAGAAATTGAGTGAGGGGAAGGGGTCCAAAAAGGCAGAACACAGGTCCAACCTAGAAAATTGCCAGGTTGTATCAAGAAACTACGGTTTGTGCGAAAATGATGAATTTGGGGGATCTCAGTGATGGGAAGTGTTTGATAAGGTATTTTAAGGATAGGTGAAGGTGTATGAACATCAGGAAACAAGTTTTTCCAATTATTTGACCATCCAAGAGAAATTGCCTTCAAAACCCTTGTTGTGGAGGTAAATCCTCTCTGCGAACAGAGATGATCCCTACTAGCCCAGACCGGGTCTAGAAACAATCACACAATGCTATCACGCAAGTTCCTAATTGCAAATAAAAAGTGGATGGTGAGAACCTACTTGGATTCCAACGCTAATATTCGTAGAAGAGACGTCACTCTCGTTCCTTTGCCTCGGCCGGTCACGATCCCCACGATCTCCATGATTGGACACCTGCACATGCAAAGAATAACACGAATACAAGCATAAAATCTAGTAGATGCTATTATATTATTAAGCATTCAGAAAAGATATAACTCAGCATCAAACATAAGACAATGAGAGTGGAACCATAATGATAGTCATCTATTATTGATAAATAACAAAGAAGAATACAACCATTGTTCTGACGTCAAATCCTCCTTTGGCTGGGTAGTCAGCTACACAAGTCTTGCAAAGCTTGTTGGGATAGGGAACAAGCCTCTCTCTCTTTGGGTGAAAAGAATCTCCTTACTTAGATTTGGCCTTATGGGTGCAAAGAAGGCTCTTGCAGCTTCAAACTCTTGAGCTCTTGGTATTCTCTATCACTATGCTGGAACTACTGACTAGAACTAGCTTGCTCAAGGCATAGAGGCAAGATTTTATAGATAGAGAAGAAAGAGATAGGATCAACCACATTATTCATGGGATTAGCTTTATCACTTGCAAACTTCCATGAAAGGTGGCAAACCACTTCCCTTCTATGGAGATTCGAAGCCAAACCATCCTAGCTCAACATAGATTCAGTTGGTGAATGGGTTAAAGAGAACCTTCGGAAGCTTATTCGTTGAAAACTTTACTCAATTCGGTTGGCGCGAGTGCGACTCTGAGACAGAGTGCCAATGGCGCGCCCTCTTTAGAGGATTTTCCTCATTGGTGCGGGCAGTGAACTGTGGACCCGCGCTAATGCAAAAAGAGCTATTTTCATGGGTATTTTGCAGGAGATGTCTTCAGGGGAAATGAAGCTCATACTTAGAGGAACATGATGCAAGTGGTTTCAGGTCATGTCACTTCTCACAGGTCCTAGAATGAGTCCTTCAGTGTGTGGGTGAGGGGAAATGGGGACGGTGACAAATGGTGACAAATTGTTGTGTAACAGATGCCCCCTAAAGCATGAGGCCCGAGAGAGAGAGGGGTGAAATGCTTTACAAGAACATGCGTGACTGAAAACACAGCCGTTGGAGAACCAGCGTAAAGAAGTACAACTGATATCTCAAGTACATGATATATGTGGTATGGGCGCAGCCATCCATAACAGAGTACATAATAATCTAGATCCAAGGCATGGACGCAGCCATCCAGAGAGGATCGATAAATAGACTCAGGCATGGTCGCAGCCACCTAGTGAATGAGTCATGTAGTGATCATAATAAACCACAAATCGCAGCCTGGATTCCAACAAACAAAATCCAGGGTCTTGTGCTCCATCTCGACCCAAACAGAGTACAAGTTCAGGCATGCGAATACATGAGTTGAAGTCGAACATGCATGAACATCGTCTGATTACCAATCAATGATGAAAACTGTTAACAGACGCGAGAGGTACCACCAATAATGACAATGGCCCTCAAGGTACTATAGGTACAATATACGGCGTGCGAATAAGTGAGCTGGCGTCGAACACCCGCAGAATCATTCGATCGGAGGCCAATGATGAAAACCTCACATCGAACACGAAGAACCTGCCATTGAGGCATGCAGGCTCCAAGGCACCAGAAGGGAGTCTCTAGATCAACTTCCTGGATAATGAGCTGAAGTCGACAGGAAGTGACCTTGATCAAAGGTGGGCCATAATGTTTCCCACATCATTGACGCGAGACAGAGGAAGAATGTTGTGGTGAACCAGAATTATGTGAGGCATCAGAGGGGGGTTGTAATTCTGCAGAGGTCAACTGCTCTTGAACATATCGGCGGCACGACAGTGGACTTGGCAGTATTTGACATTAAATGATCAAGGGTCATGGTGACAAAGCAATGAGTAGATGAGAGATCAAATAGGATAACCCAAACCCATGGAGGCTAGTGTAAAACAAGATGAGATGTTCCCACCCAGACACGAATGCAGACTAGTGCCATGTTCAAGAGTGACATACTGCCGACATGACAATAATTATGGGTCCATTTTCCCCACCATTGCTGGTGAGTACCCCAGTTATTTTTATCAAGCTTGACGGGGATAGCATATGCTTGTAAGGTGTCATTATGACAGAATCCGATGTCATTAAGTTTTAACGAGCCTGACAAGGGAAGAACTCAGCGTCTTTTCCTGTTTAGAGAGTCTGAAAAGACAACAGAAAAGTGAACTCAAGGGGGGTCCTTTTTTGTAAATTTGTGTCTCGCGAACCCGAAAAAGTATAAAACAATGCTCGAAAGAACTGCCCGATCATTACGATCGAGGAGTAATTTTCATATGTAGTGACATCGACCTGAAAAAGTAAAAAAAATGATCGATATCACGTCATTTCGTAACCATTAACGAGCCTGAAACGATAAAGACCCGAGAATCTTTTTTCTTTTTACACAGTCGGAAAAGGGTATAAAGACGACTGCCTCTTATTTACGTTTTAACGAGTTAAGAGGGGTAACTCGGCGATCTTTTCATCTTTAAACAGTCGGAAAAGAGCTGAAAGCAGACCTCCATTTTTTATTCTCTTTAACGAGTCAAAAAGGGAAAATACACGGCAATCTTTTCATATTTTACGAGTCAGAAAAGAGCTTAAAGGTGACTCGTCCTAGAGGAACGAGTGGTATAAAGGGTAGCAACTGGTTCCGGCAATGGTGGAACTTCTCAAAACATGTAATGGTCAAGAGGCTGGCTAATAAAACCACTCATTGCTGCGGTTCCTCAGGAAAGGAAAAACAACCAAGTGAAAGCATATGATCGGCCAAAGAGATGGCGGCGATGGAAAGAAACAACCAAGGCTCACCTAAGTTTAATGGATAAACGACAATCACGAGATGTAAATCGAGTATGGGTTCATTTTTACATAAGCTTTAACCATGGAGAACTCTGCTTGGATTCGGTTTCATGTTTACACAAGCTTGAAACGAAAAACTATGCTTGTTATAAGCGCGCATGCCCCCAGCATAATGACGCAAATCGAGGTACATGCCCCCCAAGCTTCATTGCATTCAACAAAGTGGATGGAATGAAGGTTCACTCTCGAGATCGATAAAAGACTCGACTTGTATTGTATGAGTCGCCAAATTGTTTTGGAGGTAAATCCTCTCTGCGGACAGAGACGATCCCTACTAGCCCAGACTGGGTCTAGCAACAATCACACAATGCTATCACGCAAGTTCCTAATTGCAAATAAAAAGTGGATGGTGAGAACCTACTTGGATTCCAACGCTAATATTCGTAGAAGAGACGTCTCTCTCATTCCTTTGCCTCGGCCAGTCACGATCCCCACGATCTCCATGATTAGACACCTGCACATGCAAAGAATAACACGAATACAAGCATAAAATCTAGTAGATGCAATTATATATCAGTCATAAAAGATATAACTCAACATCAAAAATAAGACACTGAGAGTGGAACCATAATGATAGTCATCTATTATTGATAAATAACAAAGAAGAATACAACCATTGTTCTGACGTCAAATCCTCCTTTGGCTGGGTAGTCAGCTACACAAGTCTTGCAAAGCTTGTTGGGATAGGGAACAAGCCTCTCTCTCTTTGGGTGACAAGAATCTCCTTACTTAGATTTGGCCTTATGGGTGCAAAGAAGGCTCTTGCAGCTTCAAACTCTTGAGCTCCTGGTATTCTCTATCACTATGCTGGAACTACTGACTAGAACTAGCTTGCTCAAGGCATAGAGGCAAGCTTTTATAGATAGAGAAGAAAGAGATAGGATCAACCACATTATTCATGGGATTAGCTTTATCACTTGGAAACTTCCATGAAAGGTGGCAAACCACTTCCCTTCTATGGAGATTCGAAGCCAAACCATCCTAGCTCAACATAGATTCAGTTGGTGAATGGGTTAAGGAGAACCTTCGGAAGCTTTTTCGTTGAAAACTTTACTCAATTCGGTTGGCGCGAGTGCGACTCTGAGACAGAGCGCCAATGGCACGCCATCTTTAGAGGATTTCCCTCATTGGCGTGGGCAGTGAACTATGGACCCGCGCTAATGCAAAAAGAGCTGTTTTCATGGGTATTTTGCAGGAGATGTCTTCAGGGCAAATGAAGCTCATACTTAGAGGAATATGATGCAAGTGGTTTCAAATCATGTCACTTCTCACAGGTCCTAGAATGAGTCCTCCAATGTGCGGGTGAGGGGAAACAGGGATGGTGACAAATGGTGACAAATTGCTGTGTAACAACCCTAGGAGAGGGAAATGACCTTACCTAGGCACAACTGAAGCACGAACAAGGTGTAAAATGACCCAGTGGAACTTAACATGATAATGACAACCTTCTGAATGATGGTACACTCAGCTGAATAGTGACATAGACCGACATTTGCGTGACTTTGGAAGGAGTAAAAGCAAACCCTAGATCTAATTCCTAGTGATCAAATTTTACTTGAAGACTCACTGAAATGACAAAATTTGACCTTGGCACCTTAAAATCACTTTTTAAGAGCATGTTTGATCACTGGAGGAAGGCTAGAAAGAATGACACTAACAGGAGTCATTTTATAGGATGAACCAGCTAAGGACTCCAAAGACATGGCCAGGAGGTCACAAACTATCATGAGCAAGGTAAAGGAAAAAGAAACAAGTGAAATTGAGACCTTTACTCATCTCCTCAAGTCCTTGACAACTAAAGTAGTAGAACTCAAGCAATGGACAGCTGAGACAACATTGAGCAGCAAACCTCTCAGTTTTATGCATTGGAAGAATATGACATCAGGTAGTAGCAGTAGCCACCCAACTAAATCTACACAGAGTTCAAATTTTGTGTTCCAAATGGACCTAATTGCTAAGGATAGCTTCTATGAGTTCCACGAAGCATAACATTCGAAGAAGACCTGTCCAGATTAGAACTAAATTATGCGAAACCTGGCTTCAAGGATGAATGATCATTTTGATGCCAATGAGCAAGTTCATCCAAAAGATGAAGATGATAAAGAGGATGCTACATCTGATGAATCTCCAAGTTCTTGGCATGTGGTTATCATGTATCAATGCCTTAATGTTTCCTAGAAGAAAACAACCACCGAGAAGGAGCCCCAAAAACAGAATAGTCGATACAACTTGAGAAGTCAAGGGGCTCCCACTGTGATTGAGATACCGAAAGAGAAATTCAAACATATTCTAAAAAAAGTTGATGCAATGACATCCTCAACATAGAAAGCATAAAGAAAGTTTGGAAAGACAACTACAATGAAAGATACTTCTATAAGCAACAAACTCCAAAACACTCCATTGGAAAGTACAAACACAAGTCTTCCCTTGGACAACTCGGTGAGTCTTCCCACTTTGGATTACAATATTTTTGAATAAATGAAGAAGACCCTTGCGAATATTTCTCAGTATGATATTACCAAACTCATGGGTGAGTGAGGTATTCTTTTGCACGCATTGGAGAAAAACTCCATAGACAATGTTGCCTCTTCAAGCAAGGGACCAAGTAAGTCTCTTGGATCACTCACATCTGCACTCAATGCACTTCACATGGGAGAAGCAAACTCACTCTAGCCACCATTTTTGTTATCATTCAAAATATTCAACTTCAATGTCAACAACTATTTGGTTGAATCCGGCCTATCAGTCAATGTCATGCCAATCTCCATTACTAAAGAGATCAATGCTTAATGGAGTAGTATAGCCACGCAGATCATCCAACTTTACCAAACATGTGTACCAACCATTGGTGAACTTCAGGATGTTATCATCTAGTTATCGTCTGATGGACGAGTTCACCAATGTATCAACATTGTGATCATGGACATCCCAGAAGCATATGGATTATTGTTCAGCAAAGACTAGTCTAGCAAGTTGCAAGGATATTTCTCTACAGACTGGTCACACTTATGGCTTCCGTACAAGGGAAGAAACAACTAGATTCAATTTTTACCAGATAGATACATGAAACACAATGTTAATCCCTTGAATGGTCAGAATGAATCGTTGGCTTTCACAGAACTTTTGTTTGGTAATTTGTTTCTCGAAATGCATCTGGGGTGTTATCTTGCACAACCGAGCCCCACCACACCAGATACACAGTTGGGTCTCCTTCCTTTCCCAATTGGTGGAAATGAAACTTGTACAATAATTTGTATAGTAGTAGCAGTAGCATTAGCAATGCTAGTGTGACAAGCGGTCCTTGTACAAATGACTTGTGGACTTTGTATTTTGATGGATCCAAAACACAGGAAAGCTCTGGATCTGAGTGTGTTCTGATCGACCCAAGGAATAGAAAGCACTTACTCTCAAACCATTTAGAGTTCGAGTGCACAAACAACACTACTAAATATGAAGCACTCAGCTTGGGTTTGCACAAATCCCTCAACCTCAATGTTGTTATGCTAAAAGTGGTAGGTGATTTAGCGATTGTGGTATGGTGAAAACATACACTATGTCTCACCTCGTCTTAAAAGTTACCAACAAGAGGCAAGGTAGATTATCTCTAATTTCCAAGCTTTTAATGTCATAGTTGTACCAAGAATGCGCAATGCAACTGTAGATGCTCTAGCAAATGAAGCTGTTAAGATGACACCACTTAAGGAGAGATTTACTTTTGAAATTTTGTATAAGCCATATATCCCTGAGAACATTACTGATTTTCATGTTTTTGATGATCATGAATAGATACTGCATTTGATGGCCAACACTGATGTCTTTAAAGACACAGCAAAAGATGAAAACATGAACGAACATTATTTGCAAGACACAGCTGATGACAGCAAAGGAAACCTGATCCCCAAGGGTGTGTTTTGTAGGTTTTAACCCCATACAAAAATTACCTGCATATGAATTCTAAAAAACAGAAATAAACAATGGCAAGAGCATAACACATAAAACAAATAAACATAGAGATTTTCCCTTGGATCCCAAACCCGGGACTACCAGATTGATTTTTCATTATGTTCCTTTCAATGTTACAATACATATATATACATCCTAAAGCATCCACAAACCCCAATCAATTAACCCTGGATTAGAACATAACCGTAGTTCCCTTGATTAGATCTACAAAATACCATGGACCGAAAACCATCGCACCCAAAACCATGTGCGAAAACCATGCACAAACAATAGGTAGGTTCACCCACCTAATATAGGGTCCAAAAAACAATTTGTCAAGGCTCTACCCCGGATCCCATATGGGGGGGTTACCGCCCCCCTCAAATCCCCCATATAGGGGGGATGTCGCCCCCCCAGTAACCCCCCCACTGCATGTCGCTACTAGTCGTGGAATGAATATAACACAACCCAACATGGTTTCACTTCAGAAGCTATATGACTTGTAGAACCACTTCAAAGGGCCCAGGAACACCAAAACCCATAATTCCACACTGATGTACAAACAGATTAACCTCGACACAAAAAGAGATCCAAAGTTCGTAAATCTCAGTATGTGTTGCACACCGAAAGAATGAAAATCCTCTACCTGGTTGTTGAAATAGTACTATGATGTATTTGCATGGACATACGATGACTGGAAAACATATGACATGCAAATAATCCAACATGTCATTCCGATCAAAGAAGGAGTCAATACATTTTAGCAGAAGCTCAAAAAATTTCATCTGTCACTTGAACCCCTCATACAGAAAGAATTCACCAAGTTTTTGGATGCTCAGATCATTTACAAGGTTTTTCATTCTCCTTGGGTTTCAAACTTAGTTCCTGTAAGGAAGAAGTTTAGGGAAATTTTCCTGTGCGTAGATATCCAAAATCTGAATCACGCCTCGAACAAAGATAACTACCCTGCGTCGTCTATGGAGCACATCTTGCAGATAGTATGTGGAGCATAAATGTTCTCTCTCCTTGATGGATTTTTTTAGATATAACTAGGTTCTGGTAGCAGAAACTAATATACTTAAGACTACATTCCGTACCAAGTGGGGTACATCTCTTACGAAAGAATTCCTGTTTGGCTGGTAAATGCAGCTGCAAGTTTTCACCGTACTATTGACATTTCCTTTCATGGGATAATCAGACAGAGTGTGGTGGTTTACCTTGACGACGTGACAATATTTTCTAAGAAGCGATCATACTACCTACCCCATCTTAAGAAGACCTTTGAGCGATGTCAAAAGTACATGATATCCTTTAATCCCAAGAAGATCGTATTTGTAGTGTCTGAGGGGAACCTCCTTTGGCATATCATCGCAAAGAGTGGGATCAAGGTTGAATGAGACCGACTTTGGACTATCAAGTAGATTGCTCACCCAGTCAACAAGAAAGATATATAATAATTCTTAGGGAAGATCAACTTCCTCCAAAAGTTCATCTCAGATTATGCGTAGATTGCCAAACCTATCTAAGACATGATCAAGAAGGATGCAGTCTACAACTGGGGAAAAGTGTAAAAGGACGCATTAACCTATATCAAATAGGAAATAGAAGATGTACCTGTGTTGTATAGTCTATATTTCAACAAATATTTCTTACTTTATACATTCGCTTCTGACAATTCACTCATTGTAGTGCTCACACAGAAGGATGAGCTAAACAATGAACATACCATCTCTCTCATGAGCCTGAGCATGCAGGCACCTGAGCTCAACTATCCAACCATGGATAAACAATCATATGTTGTACACAAGGTAGTGAAACACTTCACACCCTACTTGCTAAGAAATCATTGCAAAATCTTTGTGCCACACCCTGCATGTCAGAGCATTGCTTGTTCAACAAGAGCTGGGTGAAATACGTGTGAAATCGATGATAGGATTACAAGAGTTTGATCTTGATATAGATCCCGTTCACATTGTCAAGGGTCACGATCTCTGCATACTTTCAACATAGGTAGTACATGGGCAAGAGGAACAAGGACTCACTAGTTCGGAGAAAGAAATCGACATGTACAATATAGAGTGAGCACCACACACTTCGCACTGCAACTCTTGGTATGAAGAAGTGCACCAGTACCTTGAGAATGACACCATGCCCTCTCACTTTTCCATATGATAGAAGAGGTCACTTTGCCTCAAATCCTTATCTTACCAGTTGGTGCATGGAGTGCTTTAGAGAAAGCACAACAATGGCATTTTTCTCAGGTGCCTTGAGGCACACAATTCAAAGAGATTATTATGTGACATGCATGATGGACCAGCCAAAGGTCACTTTGTGGGCAACAAAATAGCGCACAAAGTCATGATAGGTGGTTTCTACTGGCTCACATTATTTAAAGATGCACATGCTTATGCCTGCAAGTGCCCAGTTTTTCAACGATGCGCCAACAAATCTCGAAGGTCAGAAGCCCTACTATAGCCTATTGCAATGGATGAACCATTTCAACAATATGGCTTAGAAATCATTGAAGAAATATTCCCACATTCATCAAAGTAGCACCGCTTCATTCTGACTATTACATAGTACTTCACATGGTGAATGACCAGGAAGTCATTAGCAGAACATCATCTAGAGGTTTGACATTCTAGTATCACTTATTTTTGACAATGCAACTTACTTTGCTTCATTGAAACTGTATGATTTTGCATTGAAATATGGTTTTGTGCTTAAAATTTCAGCTAACTACTACCCATGGGAAAATGGTCTTACCAAATCTACAAACAATAATCTTATTCACATCATAAAAAAATACCATTTACTCTGAGCAGCGAAACTAGCATTGCACTATGGTGAATTCACTTTTGGTTGATAGAGTTACACCTAAGCCCTCTATGACAACATCTCCATACTTCCTTATTTTTGTCTAGGAAATCCTCTCTACAGACAGAGACGATCCCTATAACCCAATGAGTGGGACTAGCAACCTATGTGACAATCTACTAGACACTTTCCTAAGTTACAATCGAAATAGGAGAAGAGGAATATGTCCTACCTCATTCTGATGTTATAATCTTTGCCTTCATTAAAGGCCATGAATTGCTTGCACCACGACCTTAATACTACTACTCACAGTGTTTGAATTCCTATGCAAGATATCGTGACACAACAAAGCATACAAGTACAAATAGCATAATCAAAAGTAACCTACTTAACAGATCAAGGAGCATTAAGATAAATGATGAATTAACATACAAATTTATGGAAAATGAACAAGTAGTTGTATATATTAATAGAATAAAGGAGGAAGCATACAACCAACCCTTGATGTCAATCAGCTCTCCTTCAATGAATGACCAAGTCCAAGCTCAAGATCTCCAAGAACTCCTTCTCCAATTGAAATGAGTAGCATGTAGGTACAATCTTAGCATAAGGGTGAAAATAGCCAAAGACCAACCATTTGGGAATGGTTAAATATGAATATATATCTAGGGAAATGGAGTTAGGATCTCTCCAAAGATAGGATAAGGCCCTAATCTCAAGGAGGTATCCCATAGGGATAAGACCAAAGGGCCAAGTTGAGATAAATCGACTTCATCCATGTCGAACAACCTCCATCTCATCATTCTGGAAGCCTCTAAATCACAAATCTGTTTGTTCTCCTTGGGAAAACTAGCATTTTAGGGATCATCGTGGGTATCCAAGACAAAAGTGCACTCGAATCGTGAGGCTAGTATAATGCAACTAGTGATCAGCACAGGTTTCAAGTGTCATGGTCGTGATGATGATAAAATTAGGGTTTTAGAGCCCCTTTTCTCCAGGGAAGGCTCAAGAAATTTTTCATTAGCGTTTTAGGGAGGATCTGAGCTACATATTAGGATGGGTGCACGGCATGATTGCCACGTTTCAGGCACTTTAGGGTATGACATAGGGAAGTGGAGGAGGCATGAAAAAATATTGTATAACAAATGCTCCCTAAAGCATGAAGGCATAACAACGAGTGATGGCTGAGATTCTTTACGATCTTTTACAAGGACAAGAAAAAACACTATCAGGAGACTGGAAAATTAAGGATGCATATACATATACATATCTGATATCAAAACATGAATCCATGGTATGAACGAATCCATATGGATAAAAGAGGACTATGTGGAAAGATCCATGGTATGGGCGTAGCCATCCAAATGAAAAGGATCATCTATAAATCTAAGAAACAAGGCATGTACATAGCCATCCAATTTAAAAGGATCATGATCATAAATGTAAAGTCCCACAGTATGGTCACAACCATCCCTACATCAGAAACATGAGTACAATCATGAATATAACTCCACATAGCCTGAGTTATAGCAGGCAAAATTCAGGGTCTTGCGCTCCATCCCAACCTAATCAACGTATGAATTCTAACATAGAAATGAATGTATCGAAGTTGAGCATGCTAGAAAACCACGTGATTACTAGCCAATGATGTCGACCATTAACAGGTACGAGAGGAACCACCAATAATGACAATGGTCCTCAAGGTAAGACAGTACAATCCGTGAATGTGAAAATGAAGCTGAAGTCAAACACTTGTGGAATCATGTGATCAAAGGCCAATGATGAAAACCTATCGTTGGATACCAAGAACTTACCATTAAGGCATGCAAGATCTAAGGTACTAAAAGGGAGTCTCTAAGCCACCTTCCTAGATAACAAGTTGAAGTCGACAGGAAGTGATCAGTCGAAGGAGGGCCATGATGATTCCCCCATAATTGACACGAAACAAGGAATAAAGTGAATGAGTGTGTTAAAGAATATAGCAAAAGGTCAGACAATGTATAGGTAACAAACTGCAGATAGGACCTCTCTTGAACATATCAGCCACATGACACTGGAGTGTGGTAGCATTTGACTCAACATAAGACCAAGGGTCATGATGACAGAATTCAATAGTCATATGAGAGGCAAAATGGATCACCCAAACCCAGAAAGACAAGTTACTAAGTGAGGATATCCCAAACCTGACAAGAGAAACAAATGAGTGTCATGTTCAAGAGAAACATTGTTTCCTATGCAAGAGATGTTTCAATTTCACTATTTCCCCACTATTTCTAGTGAGTACCTCTTTATTTTTACAAAAGCTTGAAGACAATACCATATTTTCGTATAAGTTCACCTTTCTGATGAATCCATCCTAGTAAGTTTTATGAGTCCTAGGAAGGAGAAACTTGGGCTCATCATGGTGACAAGTATTTCATCATTTTACTTTTACAAGCTTGATGGAAGAGTAACTCAGTGTCTTTTTCATATTTATAGAGTTTGAAAAGGAGACAAAAAAAACTCCATCAGGTCCCTTTTCGTAATTTGTCTCTCGAACCTAAAATGATAGAAAACAATATTTGAGAGAACCTCTTGACCATGTCGACCAAGGTGTTCCTTTTTCGTAAATAGTCAATCCCAGCATGAAAAAGGGGTAAATGAATACTGAAACAATCTCAATTCATTTAATTTAACGATTTTGAAATAATAAGTACTCGGCAATATTTTCATTTTTGAGAGTTAGAAAAGAGCTAAAAGATGACTCCTCTTGGAGGAACAAGTGGTATAAAGGATAGCAACTGGTTCCGGTGATGATGGAACTGCTCAAAACATGTAAAGGTCAAGAGACTGGCTAATAAGACCACTCATCACATATGTTCCTTAGGCAGGGGTAAAACAACCAAGTGAAAGCATATGATCGGCCAAAGAGATGGTGACTATAGAATGAGAAAACCAAGTCTCATCTGGAAAAAATCGGTTGATAAAAATGTAAATCATGAGATGTAAAGTGGTAATGGTTTCATTTTTACACAATCTTGAAACATGAGAAACTATGCTTGAGTATACTTGAAAATGGTTTCATTTTTTCACAATCTCGAAAGATGAGAAAAAACTATGCTTGGATTTGGTTTCATTTTTACACAAGCTTGAAACAAAGATAAACAATACTTGAGATGAGTTTACATGCCCCCATCATAACGGATCAATTCGATGAACATGCCCCCCAAGATTCATTTCATACACCTAAGTAGACTATTGGTTACTAACAGGTGGATGGAATAAAGGTTCTCTTACGAGAACAAGTGAAAGACTCGACTGGGATTTTATGAGCTCTAATCAAAGACTCCAATTAGAATGGGATTTGTTCCATTTTTTAATGAGATTGACAGAGGAAAAGAACCATGCTCATGACACCTTGTTTCATTTTTTTAACGAGCTTGACATAGGAAAATAACTTTTCTCATGGAGACCTATTTCATTTTTTAACGAGGTTGACATAGTAAAAGAACTATCCTCAGGGCCCTTGTTTCATTTTTTAATGAGCTTGACACAAGACAAGGAACTCTAATCCAAACCTTTGATCACAGGCCAAAATAGGCCATGGTTTCGAAGAGGGTCTCAGCATATGGTAGAACAACACTCTTGAAGGGATACATGTCCAGGGATCCAAATGAATAATCAAGCTCCAATGCCCCCAGTACATGGTGTACTACATCACCTACTAGGTCATCAGTAGATGTGGGCATGGAACAAATGGCCACATAATTAACCTGTGCCAGGGGTGATATCGCTTACACACAAGAACCATTTATGGATGATGGCTTATTAGGAGTTGATTTAGGACAAATGAATGTAAACTAATCAATTATCACAATTATTCCTTCATGTGGGAAACACATCACTCGAAAGAGGGAAGAGACAAGAGATCCCATGACATAAACATAGTCACAACCAAGAAGTAGATTAAAATCTAAAGGGCCTTGGACAACCATCATGTCTATATAGACAACCTTTCCTCCCAAAGTAATAGGCATCTTAGGAAGGATCCCTAATGGTTGACTGGTTCCTTTGTTAAAAGCTAACAAGTTCTAGGTGACGGGGACAAGGTGAGGAGAACCTAAATCTTGCCAAACAGTCAAGGACATGATGCTAACAGATGTGCCCCTATCTATGACTGTGCTAGGTATGGTCATATGGTAAGCTTATACTGTAATCTGGAAAGGCGCATATGACGGAAGACGATATCCTTCCTGTCAACTCCAATCAAAATAAGTGACTAAACTACTCTTATCAGGTGTCATAGGAATGTGAGAGCGAGCTTCCCTCTTTCTCTATGGGAATAGTATAATTGCTATCATGCACCTCGGGAATAGGAGGATTTCCCTCCAGTTCATTCGAAACTGAAGAAACTAGAAGAACCTAAGCAGTATGAGGTTCACTCTCTACCAGAAAGGTATAGTTAAATGAAGGTGGAGTCATGTTTACCACTTTCTCAACCAATGTTTGTTTGAGAAGGAACTCACGAGACTCACTTTCAGAGATAGTGGGGTTAACTAAAGATGAATTTTGATCAATCACTAGATCAACTACTAAAGGATCAGGGGAAAGCTTTCGATACCCAGTCAGAAGACAAGGCTGGGAAGCTATAAAATTTTCCAACTCTTTGGAAGCTCCATCCATCATAGGAAAAAGGTAAATGGGATGGTTACCTTCACACAACTTACAGGGAAATCTGACTTTTCCCTTTTTCCCATGAGCTTTACAGCTACTAGTTGAGGGTTTATCACCAGCATGATATCCAAAGGCCGATGACAAGGTTGATGTGAACTTGTGGACCACAGTTCTAATACCTCGGGAATACTAGGACAATTCTGAAGAAGGTGGTCACCCCTACATAACATGCAAGGGAATTTTACTTTTTGGGGATGATTGGAAGATTTTTCTACATCAATTGCATCTGTAGCAATGGTTTTTTGGTTTCCCCCTTACTTATTTTTCTTATTCTTCATCATCCAATTCTTCTTCTTCTTATCTTCCTAGATACTAGCATCTAGACATTCACCAGGCAATCAGGAAGAGAGGGGTGAAGAAATAGGCAAAGAAGGCAAAGGATCAAATTTAGGGTCAACATGATGTTGATGTTTTTCAAGTGGAGGAGAACTCAGTTGAAAAAAGTTTGGACACTCGGAATCACTGAGGTCGAAAATAACCAAACTGAAAAACTAATGGTCAATCCAGGAAGGGAAAACATTGCCATATAAGGAGCACCAGTATTTCCAAAAGAAGAAAAAGGACAAGGATCCCTGTCAGAGGGGTTTCCTTCACTGGTAGACTCAGGAAATGTTGCCATTAGTATCAACTTAAGATCTACTAAGGAGAATTCCCACCGAGAGGATGTCTTTCCATGGCCAATTAATTGATTTTATAACTTTAACAAAATAAATAAAAAGGGGTAATCGAAGGAAAAATGGTTTACAAACTATTTGTGAACCATTATATACACCTTATCCAAAACCAAGGACTTGACGTATGATGGATGATGTTAGGCCCCTATACTACAAGTGTAACCCCTTATTGTTATTAGTACAACCCACTTATTATATTGATGTACCCATGTAGTGCCCATATTGTTACTAATGTGCCCCATAGAAGCCCACTATTGTTATTATTGTGCCCTTACATTATTATTGTTATGTCGGCTCTGATTATGTTATGACCCCTTAGACTCCTATATATACAAAGGAGGTCTTTTCATTTGTATCATCCAAGAATTGTTCATTTATGTAATGTAAAGGAGGTTGTCCCCTCGAAGAGGCTGAATTCTAAGGCGTTGATCTATCTTTTCTATCTTTTCTTGAGCTGGTTTCATAACATTTGGTATCAGAGCTTTGGATTCTAGGGTTTCGCTGCTCCAAACAGGTCATCGTGGCATTTTCGTTATAAAGTTTTTTCTATGACCTTTCAGAAGTCGCAAACAAAACCCATTTGAGAAGACATCGTTCTGAACCTCAGATCCGAATTTCAGAGCTGTTCGCACTATATTTGTGGAGATATGATCTTAGGAAGTTGGTCTTTTTGTAGACTCCTGAATTACATTCCAAACAGGTGACCTGGGGAAAATAGTCATAACTTTTTCTCTGAGCATTGCATTGAAGTTTCATAAGAAGTTGCAGAAAGAGGACAGAATGTAGTTTCTTGTATATATTTTTTAGAGCCCGAGGTCGAAAAATTGACACGTGGCACTTCATACAAGTTCTCTCTTCTGGAAAGCTCTATAATCCGGTCATCTTGGGAGATTGTGCATAACTCTTTTTTGGAGAATCCAATTTGGATCAGACTGGTGGCATTAGAAAGAGGACATAGAGGGCTACTACAGGTAGCAATTTTAGAACTTAAATATCCGCAAGTACAGAGTTACAGTCGTTTCAAGATCGAGGTCCTAAAATCAAGAAAAAGCAAGATGAGGAAGTTTGATGGCAAGGATCCGGTAAATTGGATACTTCAGATGGAGCAATATTTTGATCTACATGGTGTACCAATGTTACAAAAGGTATGTATTGCATCTTCATATTTAGAACCGAATCAATTTTTATGGTATAAAGGGCTTTGTTCTCCTAAACAACTTGTTACGTGGTCAATTCTCACAGAGGAAATGATAGCACATTATGAGGATACAAAGAGCAACACCACAACAATTGGAAAGAGTAAAAGGGCTTTGTGACATATTTGAAAGTAAAATTATGGCAACAAAGAAGTCTACCCCTCACAACTTTAAAGATGGACATGTTGTTTCTCCTAGCCTTCCACAACCTACAAGGGTTACACCACAACAATTGGAAGAAAAAAGAGAAAAAGGGCTTTGTTACAATTGTGATAGAAAATGCACTAAACGTCATAAGTGTGTTGAGAAGAAATTATTTTACATAGAGTATGAAGAGGAGGAAGAAAAGGATCAAGAAACATCAAAAGAAGAGGATATATGTCAAGACCCGACCCCAGAGAAAGAAGAAATGAATCAGAACATATCTTGTAAACTATTGGCAAGAATGACCACTCGTCAAACTCTCAAGATAGAAGGACATATCAAGAAGAAAAAGGTGTAAGAAGTGAAAGATCACATCAAGAAAGAAGAAATGAATTCAACCATATCTTGTAATTCATTGGTCGGAATTACCACTCCTCAAACTATCAATATAGAAGGGCATATCAAGAAGAAAAATGTTCAAGAAGTGAAAGATCACATCGAGCGTCAAGAAATGAATCCGACCATATCTTGTAAAGGATTGGAAGAAATTACCACTCCTCAAACTCTAAAGATAGAAGGACATATCAAGAAGAAAAAGGTTCAAGCAGTGAAAGATCACATCAAGCATCAACAACAAGTTCTCCAACTTTTAAAGGATAACGCCACTTCGGTGCAAAATCAAATGAAACAACAGGTAGATCAACATCATAGTGAAAAATGTTTTGATGTAGGCGATTGGGTATTTTTACTGCTACATCTAAAGCAAGCTATTTATGAGAAGGAAATGTTGGCAATACTACATGCATTTAAAAAATGGCGACCTTACCGAATGGGAAGACTCTTCAAGGATGAGGATGTGGAAGCATTGTTTTGTGCTATTTCTATTATCCAACTAGATTGGATAAATGAAGCAAGGGATGAATGGAAGAAGGACAAAGAAGTATGGCCACTTATTCAAAAGTTTCAAAAGATCCCAATTCAAACAATATTTCCAGATATTGAAAAGGAAGGAAAAATAATATTGGAACCTGGAGCAGTCACAGAAACAAGAACCCGACAGCTACGAAATCGATCAATTTCAGAGTATCTCATCAAGTGGAAGAACTTACCTGCTGAAGATTCCGCATGGGAGAACAAGAATTTTTTACAGAAGCATCAAGAACTACTCAAGCGTTGAGGACAACACTTTTTGAAGGAGAGGGGCATGTTAGGCCCCTATACTACAAGTGTAACCCCTTATTGTTATTAGTATAACCCACTTATTATATTGATGTACCTATGTAGTGCCCATATTGTTACTGTTATGCCCCATAGAAGCCCACAATTGTTAATATTGTGCCCTTACATTATTATTGTTATGTCGGCTCTGATTATGTTATGACCCCTTAGACTCCTATATATAGAAAGGAGGTCTTTTCATTTGTATCATCCAATAATTGTTCATTTATGTAATGTAAAGGAGGTTGCCCCCTCGAAGAGGCTGAATTCTAAGGTGTTGATCTACCTTTTCTATCTTTTCTTGAGCTGGTTTCATAACATATGACCTCCCTAAATGTTGTGTTTGGTGTATCAGGTTTACAAGGTGGCTGACTTGGTTACCTGTGGCTAATGAATAGAAACCTAGTGTGGTCTCCCAATATTTACTTGATGGTATGGGGAGCACAAGTCAATGTTAGCATTGTCTAACACATAATCATTCAATGAGAGCATTCCCATACACTTCCCATACTAAAGTTCCTCCTATATACCCTAAAGTACTGGAGAACCTTCGATATACTTCCGTACTAGAATGGGATTTCACCATTGAGATACAATACAGGCAGCTAATGACAACTATTATGTTTAAAGACATTTGAACACATATCTAGCCTAGACCTCTAGATATTTGCATTAATTTCAAAATTCTCCTTAGGTTAATTGAGGTAAAATTTAAGTTTATATTCAACTAAGTTTCAGTTTTAAGGCTCAAAGTGATGTTGCCTGAACACCTATATGCAACTACATGAGAAAAGGAAAAAATTTTGTTTCAATGAAAGCTATACTAATCAAGGGAAGAAATACAATCAATAATGCATCGACAACATGCATCAAAGAACATGCCTTCCACTAGCTTTCACTCTCATCTTCGAAATGCAATGCCAAAAGTAAAAAAGATATTCACTTTTCACTATCCTAAATGCAACCTTTTCGAAAGAAAAATGCTTTTAACTTTACTTAGATCCACTTATATGAATTACATTTTTCTTTCACTTTGATTCAATTAATGCAAACTAATGCAATGAGAAAAGGAAAATGCAATCAACTCCACGAAAATGAAAATTTTTTTCACTTTATGGTGTTGAATGCAAGTAATGTCTCAAAAATACTTAAATGACGAAATCTTTCACTTTTTCTTTCTTAAACATAAGAATGAGAACAAGCATTTTCTTTCAGTCCAACCAAAGAAAATAATTTGTAATCTATGCTTGACAATGGAACTAAAGAAATCTTCAAAGCTTCAACACGACTCGACACTAATGAAAACAACTTCAAATCAATGAATCAAAAGTAACTTGGAAAATATGTCCCGATTGCAGGAGGAATATTGAATGGAAGCAATCAATCTTAGGAAAGAAGACCAAACAATGAGTGGAGGGTGACCTAGAAGCCCTAGAAATCCTAGAAAGAAATGAAGCTTCAAACACACATTAACAAAGTCAAGAAACAATCGCAGCCATACAATCATAACAACCAAGACAAATACATTGTAAACACACTAGAAAATAATTGATAAAGGGAAAAAACACTGAAAACAAGAAGAAACCCTAATTTTTCATTATCCTCTAGGATGAGTGCACTCGTTATAGGAAGAAGGCCGATGCAAGGGTAATCATCATGACTGTAATTTAAAAAGTAGCAATGAAAGCATGGCTGTTAAATTTAAATCCACAATGGGTGAGAAAAATAGGGAAAAATAAAAAATCGCCAAGACTGGAACAAACTGAGTGTCCTTAAGCAATAACCAGTTAATGCAAGTAGCTACAGAGAAGAAAACAAGCCAAAAAATGGTGGTTGTTCAAACTCATCATAGAATTAGATTGAAAGATTTGATGGAAAGGGTTATAGCTTCCCCAATGGAGTCACCATTTTGTTGTCTAGGAAGTCCTCTTTGCAGACAGGGATGATCCCTCTAGCCCAATGAGTGGGACTAGAAACCTACGTGACAATCTACTAGACACTTTTGTAAGTTACAATCAAAATAGGAGAAGAGGAAGATGGCCTACCTTGTTCTAATTCTATAATGTTATCCTTTTTTGAAGGCCTTGAATCACTTGTGCCACGGGCTCAGTCCTACTTCTCACAGTGTTTGAATGCCTGCACAAGAGATCAAGACACAACAAAGCATACAAGTATAAATAACATAATAAAAAGTAACCTACTTAATAGATCAAGGAACATTAAGATAAATAATGCATTAACATACACATCTATGGAAAATGAACCAGTAGTTGTATATATTAATAGAATAAAGGAGGAAGAATACAACCAAGCCTTGATGTCAATAATCTCTTCTTGAGTGAATGCCCAAGTCCAAGCTCAAGCTCTCCAAGCACTCCTTCTCCAAGCCCAATGAGTAGCATGTAGGCAAAATCTCAATATAAGGGTGCAAATAGCCAAAGACCAACCATTTGGGAATGGGAAAAGATGAATATATAGGCAGGGAGAGGGAGTTAGGATCTCTCCAAAGATAGGAGAAGGTCGACATCTCAAGGAGGTAGCTCATAGGGAGAAGACCAAAGAGCCAATTTGAGAGAACTCGACCTCATCCATGTCAAACAACCTCCAGCTTATTGTTATGGAAGCCTCTAGATCACGAAGCTTCTTGTCCTCTTTGGGAAAACTTGCCTTTTATGGATCATTGTGGGTATCCAAGCCAAATGTGTGCTGGCATCGTGAGGCTAGTATAATACAACTAGTGATCAACACAGGTTTCTAGTGTCAGGGTCACGATGATGCTAAAATTAGGGTTTTAGAGCTCCTTTTCTCTAGGGAAGGCTCAAGGCATTTTTCATTAGTGTTTTAGGGAGGATCTGAGCTGCATATTGGGATGGGTGCACTACATGATTTCCAAGTTCGGGAACTTCAAGGTATGACACAGGGAAGTGCAGGAGGCATAAAAAAAATATTATGTAACACTTGTACACAGAAATGAAGCCATCCTTCCACCCAATAGCTACTTTCCTGCTCTCCAGCTATCCCAAGAATCCTTAGGCAAGCCATGTCTATTGGTTCATCGTCGAATGGACACATTACTCAAGTTACAGGAAGAATGGATGAAAGCAAAGGAAATATTTTCACTCCACCAGAATTGTATCAAGATATGGTTCGATCGAAATTCTGTAGGGAATGCTAGCTTCGTTGTGGGTGGCTTAGTCTTGAAGTGGCTAAACCCCACAAAGACAAAGGAAAATATACAAAGTTCCAATCCCTATACATTGTTCCGTACATGGTTCGCGAGAAACTTGGCCAACACATGTATCGCTTACAATCACTTGAAGGGAGGATTGATAACCTTCTTGTCAATGGACAAGATTTAAAATCTTATTTTCAATGATCTGGGTTCATGCCCCACCTATGTACATAGCATGCTTTTTTTGTTTTATTTTTTTACTTTGTTGTTTTTCCTTTGTTTCGCTTTGCTTTTTTTTATTGTCTTGACATTTTATTTTTTAAATAAGTGTTCTCCTATACTGTGCTTTAGCTACGAATAAGTATGTGGCTGAATTTAAAAATGTCTTATGACACTACAACACTTGGCCAGTCCTATGTGTATCTTCTTTATGCTTTGTTGTAGCTTTTGGTAGATGAAGCCTGGACAAGAAATACGATCCGTCCATAAGGAAAGCTTTGGTCAAACAATGAACTTGTGTCCAAATTGGGAAACCTTGCGCCTCTACTTAGTCTTATGCTCTATGTGTTCAAGCTTAATCCAACTACTAGAAAGACAGAAGGGGAAAAATCTAAACATGCAAGCCTAAATCAGAGATATTACATGCTTCTCTGAAGGAACAACCTCTTCTGCTCTCAATAATTTAGGATCCCTCTTCTGCCCCAAAAATAAATAAGTGCCTATGCACAGTCCTCTTTAAAAAAAATACAAAGGCGAAAGAATAGAAAGGCTTCCTCTACAGAGAGGTGAAGTAGGCAACTCCACCATGGTACTAACCATACTTGTAAGCAATGGAGCAATGTTTGCGTTCCTGTGTGACTTTTTCAAGGTACTATCTAGGCCTATTGGCGGCATAGCAACACCAAAGATGAAGAATTATATGCTGCAAATATTAAGCTTGCGAACCAAACTATTTTCCCTATTTTGAAACACTGTGATATAGATGAAAAATTTGTTGTGTTTGACTGAGTTGGGACAAGGTGAACCATGTCTATCCATGGTGTAATTGGGGAAGCCAGAGTATCCAATGCAATGATTCAATACTCCCTTAACGGCTAAGGCCCTATGCTGTAAATGAACCAAAACAGAGAAGTTGGTATTCAACCAATGTGTCGCCAAGTGTTGTAGCAGCTGCAACACCTCCCAAAATTTTGGCCTGAATCCAAATTTCAGAGCCTTCCTTGGTTTTTCCCCTTGATGGTTACAAACACTCAGCTCATCCCATGAGTTCTTGTCAAGTCTTTAGACCCTTTTTCTTGATTAACCACTAGTCATATTTGGGCATGTTGATTTCTATGTCATGCTTGCGAGTTTGTTTTGGTTATTTTGAATGTTTGTCTTTGTGTGCATGAGTTTTTTCACTCTATAGACATCGGTCACACTCATGCAAAAAGGTGTAAAAAATTTTGTGCAAGTGTCGTCATGGTCATTCGAAGACATATCTCAAGTGTGGTGATTCTCGCTCTTAAACTGTGAGTCAGTCTCACTAAGTTCGTGTTTGTCTTTTTGGTTTGAGGTGTCTTGTGATTGAGTCATGTTAAGTGTGTGATCATAATGTCATGCATGCATAAATACAGTTTCTTTCACACTTAGTCATTTCTTCTAAAAATATGTGGACCGGACAACCCTCCTTCAACGAGACCCCAATCTTAGTGACCTTGCATTGTTCCTAAAACTACACAAAGCTTGAGGCTGTCCTCCAGGCAACCTGCACTATGCAATTCTAGAAATGAGCCAGCTGATTGTCTCCCATAACGATGCAGAATTTGTCCCAGAAACTAATCCAGTCTGCGCTTCCCAGAATATCACCCATCAAGCTTGCCACAGGTCAACCGAAGAAATGACTTGAGCTATGACCCAGGGATGCACTGGTCTCCAAAAATGTACAGAACTTGTCTAGCCTATCTACCTTGTACTTCCTGTAGAAACTGTGCAAACATGTGGGACAGGCCTCTGCTACCTGTCACTACATTGTCCCGGGAAATTACATAGATCTGAGACGGAGGCTTCCCTGCTAGCCTGCCTTGTTCTCCCTCATAAAATTGTGTAGATTTTTCTATCACCTACCCTTCTACCCCACTCTGCACTCATCCCAGAAATTACAGAGTTATATCCAGGAGCCTCGCTGCCTATCCTAGACCGTCTACCAGAATTGGCAATGTTGATCAACCATTCCTACAACACGATCATGTCCTCCTCTGGAAAACTATGTAGATTGTTCTACCAGTGCCTCCTATTTCTTGCTCTGTCTTCCCTGGAGAAAATTTGTAGATCCCAACTATATGACCTGTCCAATTCTCCCCTTGAAATTTGCACACATTTTCCAAGTAGTTCCCTGACACCCTGCTTGGTATTTCTCTCGGAAAATGTGCAATTTTTCCTCCCAACTAAATTTTTCTCTGCAAGTGCCATTGCTATCCCAAATTGCACAAATATGCCTCCCAGTGACATATGTGGAGTTTTTCCTGATAGTTCTTTTGAGCCTCACATCCTAGCCTAAGTTGTGCTCTGTGCAATTTCAGTGCCTTGTCCCTCTCTCAGTCACCTACACCGAAATAAAAAACAATGCATCATGTTAGACTAGGAGATTTATGGATTTGATGTCATATCATCATTAGTGATTGTAGGAACATGTACATTGATGAAAATGTTCATGACGATGAACAAGATGAAGAAGATGCATATGCTAGAAGACTTTCTCGTAGTCGAACAAACACATTAAGCACATCGAGCAGCAAGCGAAAGGGACATATACACATGCACCATCAAGCAAAGTCCAAGACCATCAAAGACCTTGCACACTTTTCCATTCTGAGGTGAAGACATGTTACACCGAGAGCATACCATTACTCAACATCACAACAGCTTGACACACACACCACAATCAGCCAGTACATGTCAGCACTGTCATGTTGAGTTGTTTCATGAGTTGTCTCGGCCACATCACTACTATGGGCCATACTTATTGTAATCAATATAATGTAAAGTAGAAGTCCAAGAGACCCACATATGAAGTTGAAGAGTCATGTAAAGTTGAAAAGTCATAGGAATTCAAAAAGTCATGAGGGAATTCAAAGAGTCACAAGGGTTAGTTATCCCCCTTTGGCTATATATACCACCTCATTGTATGAGCAAAGGAATTTTCACCTTGGTTCCTCCTGTTATCACTCAGGTTGTCCCTCAGGTTGGAGTAAAGGGGTACGACCGAGGTAACCACAAACCAACTTTGGACTGCAGGTTCTAGCCCACCTGCAGTCAGAGAGGGCTCTCTCTTTCTGATTTAGCTTTGTTGATGATGATTTTAAGCTAGCTATTGAGCTTGGGGGTTTTGTTTGTGTTTTGGTGAGAAGATTAATGTTTTCAGGTAAAGAGGCAACGCATATTCTGGTAAGTTTCAAACCATTGGGCATGGAGTCAAGGAGTAAGACTGCTGGTGTGTTTTCTTGGTCACAAGAGGAATAAGGAGTAAGGTAGCTATACATGGAACAATTTTTCAAGTTTAAAGGATGGAAAGAATGCTAAGGGAGGATAGGCAATTAAGAATCTCTTAGTCAGCTTAATAGAGAAGGGTGGATGAGCTCTATCTAAGGGCAGTAAAAAATCCCTAGATAATCTATCAAACACATGTGAATTAGGGTAAATATGAGCCAAGGGGAATTCATATTCATGTCCAATTCATTTCAGATGAAAATATAAAGAAACAACAGAAATTGAGCCTAGAGTGCAGTTAAACAAATTCTAAGCTAATCATTCTTTTTGTTATTTAGAGGGTGAAAAATGAAAACAGAGGTAAGAGGAACTAATTGATTCATGTTGCAGCACAACAATTCCATCATTCAGTCTCCAGAGACCATTAACAACACATCAGAGAGTCATTCCTCCAATCTCTTCAGCAATCTTTGATTAAAGAAAACGTATCAGACATACAGTGTGAGCCTCTAATGAAAAGTTATCAATCAACCAACCCTTGAAACAATGCAGAGGGTGGTATATATAGGAAAAGTTCTCAAAATTGTTTATTACAGCTGTGACCTAAACACGTCTGAAAGTAAATGATTACTTTAACCTAAACCTATCAGGAATAAATGCAAGAAAATATCTATGGGCTGCATTGAGGGCAGTCGTATCAAAACTGAATTAATGTGTTGTCCTCGGTGGCTTGGTGCAGTGCTTCTGCAATAACTTTCCATGGACTTCTGCTCCATTGTAGTTCGGTGGCTTTAAGTGCTTTAACTGTGATTTGAGAGCTGGGATGGGCTTATACCATCTGATTTGACTTTGCTGGAGGCCATTCAATGCTGACCTGCTTTGGGAACTGAAGATTTCTATTAAAAAATTTAACTGATACTCTTTGCCGCTTCATCTTTCCTCTGATACTCTTTGACAAATGAATCGGGCCAGTTCTCTTCTTCGCTGTGGGTCAAATCAAAACTTAATGGCCGTTGTTCGGCCCTCTGTTACCTTTAGAACTGTCTTTTGATCCCTTCTGCATGCCTCGCGAAAGAAAAATGGGTAATTCAGTGCCTTTCGGGCTTGCTCGGGGTTGCGTAATGAGGGGTTTTCCATTTCGGCCCTTTTCCCGAATCGCGCATGAAAAACTGCCTCGGAATTTGAATCCGAGCTTCCTAAGCACGATTTTCGCCTTTTGCTCCAAAAATTGATGATGATGTCAGTGGGTGGGACCCAGTACGGCGGATTACGTTAGCATGATGATGTCAGCATGTATGGCGGGTGACGTGGCAGTGACATGGTGGAAGTGACGTGGCAAGGGTGACTTGGCAGGAGGCCGATGTTGCGCAGACGATGTGGCACGATGATGAGGCATACACGTAGAACAGGACAACTGACATGGGGCGTGCGAACAGAAGGCGGAAAGCGGTTTCATCAGATCGCTTTCTGTACGGGAGCGATATCCGTCAGAGCCCTTCCGATGCAATAGAAGGCAGACAGGTGTCTTTGGTACGGCGGAGAAACCGTCTCGCCATTGGAAGCTAACGGCCGAGCAGCGGGGTGCCTCCGAAATCGCCGATAGCCATCGGATGGGGAGGGCCCGATCCGATGGTGGACGGAATAGGTGAATCGGCGGGGGAATAATGGACGGGCACGCTAATATTCAGATTTTGATATAGCGCAGCGGGGAGGGTAAAAACTTAGGAAATGTGGGTTTTCGTGGGTTATTTTAGGCGGGTGGGGGCATAACTTAACATCTAATCAAGCTTTTGAACTTTAATATTTAGCAAAAGATTGCGGAGGGGTAAAATGTGGGGTTTTAAGGGGTAAGGGGGCGGTGAAGGTTGTTATTCTGACCAGGTGTCAGAGTAACTCCTGCTAGGACACGGATGGGTTAAAAATGGCCCTAGATGGACTGTTTTCTCCTAGATTTAGGAGAATAGGGCTATAGTGCCAGGGAGGGGATATTTAATATATTTTTTGGGGATTTGTATACATAGTTTTAGTAGGGGAAGGGGAAGAATCTAGGGAGTTAGATAATAGAATTAGTAGTCAATATGGAGATGATGAGGAAGCGCTAAGGTAAGGAACCTTGGGCTATTTTGGGGGAATAGAACTTTGTAACAGAAGAATGGAAATCCTTGAGTGAGGCAGATCTTCATCAAGGCCATTGTTATAGAAGATGATGAAACTAAGAGGCTCAAGCATATCTTGATCTCTTCAAGGAAGTTAGTGAGTGATTTGGGGAATAAGAGGAAGGGGGAGTTAGTTATGTCCAGTTTGAGTTCCTCCAGATGAAAAACTGCATCATGATTATGATCTGAAAAGATACAACACTTTAGAAATACAAAATTGATCATGCATGAACATTCTGCAACCTCAAAAACTACCTACCCAACCTACTTTCCTAGCATATTTTATTCTTTTAGATTGGGTGCACTTAGACTTGCAGACCCAGCTTTACAATTTTTTCTTTTTTGTGTTCTCCTATCTAAGCCTACACTTATTTCTGCCAAGGACCCAGATTGAGCAGTTGGGCTCCTTTGATTCTCTACCTATCTACAAATCTGCCAAGATTAAGCTGTTTGGACAAATATCATTCTCTATATTTTAAAACAGGAAATTGAAACCTAGGGAGACCAAGGTTAAGTTGTTTGTCCCTCCCTTTTATAGAACATTATTTTAAAAATGGTTAAGTTATCAAAATTTGGATTCAACAGTGGCATTTGGACTAGCACACTTTCATAGCATCTTCTTTGACCTCTTTTGGAAATATGGAACCTTGCAGCATGAAAGATGACATATTTGGCATGTAAAAATGTCAATCATGAAACATGAACACCTGTTGCAACATGAGGCTAACAGTGGCTCCACTTGGGGATGGATTTTCCTTGTAAAAAGCGAAGAATAGAAGGTCAGAATGGCTGATCTTCTGTTGTTGCTGTAGATTTAAAAAACTTCTTTGTGCTGGCTGTTAGATAATTGAAACTTTGTAGTATGAACAACCTTCTCCTCAACTGAAATACTATGAAATGCATAGCACTGCCTGCTTTCTTCTGCATGCTTGCTATTATGTAGAATGTTGCTTGAGCTTTGTATCTTTGAAACATTCTCAAAACATGGATCAAAACTGATATGTTTGCCTCGTTTTTGCTCTGAGCAAGGGTGCTGATATGAACTGAAAATACTGCTCTGTTTTGATATTCTAGACTAAAGACTGCAAACGGCTTCCCTTTATCATGAATTACTGTGATGTGACTGTGCTACTCTTTGCTGTTTTGTTGAGGTTAGTGCAGAGACAGAGCTTTTAAAACTGGAACACTAGTATTGGCTGTGTCTTCACAAAATTTACTGCTGTTCCCTTGACACTTAGTTTGCTTATATAAAAATGAAAACAACGTGCTGATATATACAAATATCATTGTACAAAAGATATATACAAAGCTGCACTGTATACCCTAAAAGGGATCATGGTAATGTTTCAGCATACGGCCATTGACAGGGCCTTCCTCAGCAGTTCTGTCCTCTACGGATTTGAGAAAATAAGTTTTGTTGAATTGAGGCTTCTGTGATCCATATCAAGTTTAAGAGAAATTCTTCGGCGTAAATCACAAGATAAAACATTTTTCGACGCGTTTCGAACCAACTAGTGTGGTTCATCATTAGGACAAGTTGAAGAAACAGATCCAGCCTAGCAAGCTAAATAGTCTGAGCAGAGCCTCCAACGGCTAACTTGACCAACGGCTAGTTTGACTCTAGGACCGGGGTCAAAATTATTTTATTAAATTAATAAGTAATCTTAAATATTTTTCTAACTAACCTAGCATCCTTTTGGTATTTTATTTTATTCTGATATTATAATGCCCTTTATATAACTAATTAACTTTTAATAATTCTCTTAAGTAAGATTATTTTATATTTAGTCAATTTATTCATATATTATAAGGTCCTTTATTTAACTAGATTTCCTTTAAAAACTAATTAACTTATAAATTTTTTATAAATTTTTAACTAAATACCCATTAGAATTTTATATATTTATATATTGATCCCAGAGATTACTTATTAATTTAATAAAATAATTTTGACCCCGGTCCTAGAGTCAAACTAGCCGTTGGTCAAGTTAGCCGTTGGAGGCTCTGCTCAGACTATTTAACTTGCTAGGCTGGATCTGTTTCTTCAACTTGTCCTGACGATGAACCACACTAGTTGGTTCGAAACGCATCGACAAATGTTTTATCTTGTGATTTACGCCGAAGAATTTCTCTAAAATAAGTGTTATTTCCCTGAACAGCAGAAATAACGAATGACCCTCTCCATAAAAAATCAAACTTGGCATGTTTGCCCTTGTCTTCTCTTCTTGAGTCCCACCTTAGAACTTTGTCACCAATGTTGAAATCCTCAGCCTTAACTCTCTTGTCAAACATCTTTTTGAACTTTTCTTGCAAAGTTTGAGCTCTATGATAAACTTGCTCTCTAGTTTGCTGAAGATGAATGGTCTGATTAATTCTCCTTTGAATGTCATTTGGTTCAGCCTGAATTTCCTGTAACAGTCTGATAGTAGGGATGCCCAAGGATGAAGGAAATCTAGCCTCCATACCATATACTAGCTCATAAGGGATCATCCCAATGGATTTCTTTCTTGAAAGTCTGTCTGCCCATAGGGCATTTACCAGCTTTTTGTGCCAATTCTTCTTGTTCTCTTCTAGCACTTTTTTTATGATGTTGATGAGGCTTTTGTTAGATGATTCAGCCAAACCATTACCTTGAGGGTAATAGGATGTAGAGTGGCCCAAGGTAACATGAAATTGGTGGCAAAAATTGATCATCTTTTTGGACTTAAAGGCAGCGGCATTGTCAGTGATGATTTTCTCAGGGCAGCCAAATCTAGAAAGGATATTGCACTCGAGGAATTGGATAATGATGGTGTCATTTGCTTGCCTACAGGGAATGGCTTGAACCCACTTAGTGAAATAGTCGGTGGCTGTTAGGATCCATTTGTGCTGGCCTGAGGAAGAGGGATGGATTTCTCCAATGAAGTCAAGACCCCGTTGTTGAAAAGGTTTTTTGATTGAGATGGGTTTCAGGGGCAAAGGTAATAGCTTTCTTTACATCTGCAAAAAGAGAAGGCCAGTAAAAACCAGCTCTTAAAATTTTATCAGCAGTGGACTTCCAATATAGATGGCCTCCATAGTCACCTGCATGGAATTCTTTCATAAAGTTGTTAGTTTCACTCATGGTTAAACAATTAAGCAATATACCTTCATGATTTCTCCAAAATAATGCACCATCTATGACACAAAACTTTAAAGCCTTCATTTTTAAAAATATTTTCTTGGTTCTGGACAATCTTGGTGGAGCAAACAGGTTTAACAGTACAAAACATATGTTATCACTAGAATCTATAGTTCATGTATATGTTAATTGTCCATAAGTTTTTATAAAGTCTTGAGGTCTTGTAAATAGGTTTGTTAGCTTATGTCAATTTCAAAATTTGAAATTCAAGAGTTATGGATGAAATTCGTGTAAAGGCAAGGGTATTAGTCATCCTCCATCATTGTTAGTTATGTCATGTCATGTCATTGGTACTTGCGCAGTTTCCCAGCGCGGGTATGATGTCTTAGGTACTTGCGCAGTTTCGCAGCGCGAATGTGATTGGTCAGTTCTGCTGCGAAATAATGTTTGCGTGTTTTCGTAGCGCCCCGTTTGTCAGCGATTTCGTAGCACATTCCCTTAAATTTGAACTGCCCGCGCTACGAAATCGGGGTTTCAGGCTTTTGTGCAGCGTTTTTCCCTGAATGTCTAATCCGAGAAGTAGTGAGTCACGAATCCGGTCATGATTGTTTCTTCACACCATTTCTATGTCATGATTAGCCATTACTTTGCCATCAGGTCCGAAGTCATAGAGTTAGGTGTCAGTTTGGAGGACGTTATAGAAGATGGTCATTCCATAATGTGTTCTTCATAACATATGAATGTTTTTTCTCTATGAAAAGCTTGAGCTTTATTCTAAACAGACTACTGCAAGCGAGCCTGATCTCTACAGCTAAAGAGTGTTTTCTTGCTGCAAACCACCGTCATTCCCTTGTGTAGAATTGCGCAAAGAAGCATGGAAAGAAAGGAGCACCGTTCGGGTAAATGTGTGAGAACAGAGCCGGAGGGATTAGATGTAACCCTCGGGAATGAGGAGGTAGCAAAGGCGTTTAGAAGTGCTGGTTGTTGGCGGTTTTGTGAAAAACTAAAGGGTGGACATGCAGAAGTGACCAAGGCATTTGCATTGAACTTCACTGGACTCAATTCGAAGGTGGCCATGTTGGAGTTTCCGGTATCCCCTGAAGTCATCTCTACTGTCACAGAAATCCCGAGGGGTGGCCAAGAGTGGTTCAAGAATTTCAAGTTTGACATGGGTCCGTGTAAGGAGTTCTTAAAGGCACCATATGTAGACGAAGATCTCACTAAAGCTGTCCCAAGGAGCTATCTAAAGGAGAATTATGCTATGCTATTGACATGTATCCAGAAGTACTTGACATGTGAAGGTCGGTACAACAAAGTCTACTCATACCATTTCAAGCTGCTGCTACACTTCACTGGTAAGAGCTCAATAGACATACCTTTTTACTTATTCAGGAGTATTAGTAAGATGTGTGATAAGATTCAGTTGAAGAAGGAAGCTTATGAAACATCTCTTTTTCATCATGGTCTGGTTAAATTACTGGTGTTGGATAGCCTACATAAAATTGGTAAGGACTGGGATTCGTTTGTGTTCATGGCCGGTTTCCCTAGTAAAACGGGCCTCACTCCATTACCTGTAAGAGAAAGAGAAGATAGGAGTGAGGAAACTACTTTGGCTGAGATTAGGAAGGAAGTAACAGACCATAAGAAGCCCAAAGCTAAAACAAAGAAGCCAGAGAGGTCTGTAACAGTCAAAGAAACACCTGAAGCATCAATGAAGAAAACTCCTAAGTCAGCAGCTAAAGAAACACCTGAAGCATCAGTAGACAAAACTTCAAAATCATCTAGAGTATCTGAAAAGGAAACTTCTAAGTCATCTCCTAAAGAAACACCTCAATCATCAAAACAGAAGACTCACAAAGGAAAAGATGAAATTAAGTCTAGTGAAGTTGAAAGGGTTTCAAGGGTGAGAACCAGAGGCCAGCTAAGCAAAGAAAAAGGAAAGTCAGCCCCTCTGGAAGAGAGTCCTGTTTCTAAGGGTAGTTTAAATGACTTGTTGGAATCCATTGAATTAGAACAAGAGCATCCAATTCAAATTGAACCACTTGAAATTGAGCAAGATCAATTGGTATCACCAATGCATATTGATCTAACACAATCTTCACCTGAAAGTTCTAAGAAGTCAAAGGCTTCTAAAAGGTTAAAGTTTGAAGAACCAGGTGAAGAGTATGCCTTTAAACCTCGCAGGCCAATGACTAGAAGGCAAATGAAAGAAGTAGAAAAGGCTCAAAAAGAGAAAGTACCTTCAGAGATGCCTAGGACAGAGGCACTTGAAATTTTCTCTGAAATAGTCCAAGCAGCTAAAAACAAGAACAAGGACAATAAGGTGGTTATTGGTCAAAGAGGAAATGTGATTGCCATTAAGAAACAAGCTGGAGCAAGCAAGGAAATACCTCAGGTTCAAAATGTTTTTAAAGAAAAGGCAGTAAGATACACAAGCTATAAGAAAGCTGTAATGAAAGGTAAAACAAGTTTGATCAGTCAAGCTAGTTCAGTATCAGATGCTTATGTATGGACAGTGCCTGCTCTGAAGCAGGCAAAGGTTATGAAACAAATGAATGCAGGTCTAAGAGCCGAGAACAAGAAGTTGAAGGAAGAAGTCATCAGCCTGAAAGAGAAGCTAGACAAGCTAGCTAAATGATTCAAAGAGGAATGTGTTTTTTCAAATTTTGACATATTTTGGGGCCACCGTCTTCTTAAAATCTTTTTGAGACTTTTTGATGTATTCACACCTGTATAGAATGACTGAAGAAATCACAGACTTGAGTTATTGCTGTTTCAAGGTTCATGTATTTAATTTTGATGACCTACAGCAGTTTCGTAGCGCGCTACGAAACTGCTGTAGATGACTGGTTATGTTGAAAACTTGAGTTGGAATGCTGAGGTCAGCAAATATTTAAAGAGATGATTTAATGCCAGCATGGAGGTTATGGAAGATCAGTCAGATATTTAAAAAGGAGGCTAGGTGTAAATATTCGAGGTAAAGGTAAAGTTTTGTCTTTTGTTGAAAGTCACTTTATCTCCGAATTTTTAGGGTTTTGATAGAGCTGCTGAGGTGTTAAGTGATACACTTGTCTAGTTATGGGATAGCCAGATCATGAGTTTTATTCAGTCACACGGGACTATCCAAGGATTAAATGGCTTGAAGATGGATCATTAATATATGAACACCGATGGGAGGCAGCAACCGAGAATATAGGCTTCATTTTCTTATTGGTTGTTGAATCATCTATGCATCAGGTATCCGGAGCTGTTCTTAATGAGAGCCAGTTTGATGTGTTTCCAACCAATTATGCTTTCATAAGTGAATAAAGAGTTAGCCATCTAGTGTTTGAAGGATTTTATTAAGAGTTGTGAGAGAGCCCTCTCTGATTAGGAAGGCTAATTCCTAATCTAAAGTTTGGTCTGAAACAGTTACATGAGACCTTGCTTGGTTGCAGTCCCTAGTACTGGTTTTGTGATAACATTTTGGTGCGTCTGCCGGGAGGAAGGAGCTGGCGCTGGAATTTGGATCATGAGTCTAGCTGATGAGAGTAAGTTTCTGTCTTATAAGCTCAATTTTGATTGCACAAATAACATGGCCGAGTATGAGTCCTTGGTTTTAGGCCTAGAAAGTTTGATTGAGTTCAAGGCAAAAAACATTGCTGTTTATGGGGACTCTGAGCTAGTTATAAAGCAAGTTCAAGGTGTTTACCAAACAAAAGATGCAAGAATGAGAGCTTATAGGAATTTAGTGTTAGAATTGTTGGAAAAGTTTCAATCATACACTTTCAATGTCAAAACCAGAGAGCAGAATTCCATGGCAGATTCTCTTGCTGTAGCAGCTAGTCTTTTTGTCATTCCTAAACATGCTTCTGACAGTTATGAAGTCAAAGTCCGCCATAGGCCAGTAATCCCTGATAATATATTAAATTGGCAAGTCTTTGAAGATGACCAGCAGGTGAAAAGTTTCATAGAATTGAAAGGAGAATTTGAGCATTGTCAAATTGATCAGCAAAACATGTTAGTTGAAACAAAAGAAAAGTCTGAGGTATTACAGCTCCAAAATAATCTCATCCCTAAAGGTCTTATTCCACTTGAGAAGCTTTTTGATCAGAATGATGTCTTTAAGGCGCCAAGGTTGCAAGCAAATGAAGAGGAGATAGAAAACTGCAATCTAGGTGATTTAGTAGCGCCTAAATTGATCAAAATTTCAAAATTTTTATCAGCTGATCTAAAGGTTAAGTACATTGATCTGATGAAGAAGTTTATTGATGTGTTTGCTTGGAATTATACTGATCTCAAACAATATGATTCCTCAGTTATACAACATACAATCCCCATCAAGCCAAATGAGAAACCTTTTAAGCAAAAATTGAGAAGAATAAATCCTCTGCTAATGCCATTAATTGAGAAAGAAGTCAAGAAGCTGTTTGATGCAAAGATCATTGTTCCTATCAGATTTTCAAATTGGTTAGCCAACTTGGTTCCAGTGAGGAAAAAGAACGGAGAAATAAGGATTTGCATAGACTTTAGGAATTTGAACAAGGCTTCACTCAAGGACAATTATCCTCTTCCTAAAATGGATCTTATGTTGCAGAATATTGTAGGTTCTCAAAGAATGTCAATGTTAGATGGCTTTTCAGGATACAACCAAATCCTTGTTCATCCAGAGGATCAGGAGAAGACAGCCTTTACTACACCATGGGGCACCTTTATGTATGCTAAGATGCCTTTTGGCCTCATGAATGCAGGGGCGACTTTCCAAAGGGCTATGGACATTGCTTTTGCAGAGGAGAAAGATAAATCAGTTGTGGTATACCTTGATGATATCACAGTATTTTCAAAGAGAGAGGAAGATCATTTAAAGCATCTGGAAAAGATATTATTGAAGTGTAGAAGGTTCGGCATTTCTTTGAATCCAACTAAAAGTATCTTTGCTTTGACTTTTGGTAAGTTGCTTGGGCATATCATTTCTCAAGAAGGCATTAAAATAGATCCAAATAGAGTTAGTGCTATTTCAAGGCTGGATTTGCCAAGGAGTAAGAAAGAAGTTCAGTCTTTTCTTGGTAAAGTCAATTTTGTTAGGAGGTTCATTCCTAACTTTGCAGAGGTGGTTAAGCACATCACAAAAATGCTAAAGAAGGGAGCAGACTTTAGGTGGACAGCTGAGGCAAGAAAGTCATTTGAAGAAATTAAAAAAGCACTCACTCAAGCACCGGTTCTTATTAGTCCTGATTTCTCCAAGGAATTTTTAATATTCACTTATGCCTCTGAAGATACAATCGCTGGAGTTCTTTTACAGAAAGGGAATCAAGGTACTGAGCAGCCTATCTCATTCTTTAGTAAAACATTGGCAAATGCTGAATTAAAGTATAACATTTTAGAAAAGCAAGCATATGCTTTGGTAAAGGCAATCAAAGATTTTAGAATCTATGTGCTTCATTCTCATATTATTGCATTTGTGCCAAGTGTTGTTATTAAAGAAATTCTCACACAAGCAGACCCGGATGGTAAAAGAGGGAAATGGATAGCCAAATTGTTGGAATATGATATTGAAATTAGGCCAACTAAATTGGTGAAGGGTCAAGGGTTAGCAGAGTTGCTAACTCACTCAAATCTAGACTGCAGTGACATTAATTTTAATGCAGAAATATCAGAAATTTTTGAAGAAGAGGAAGAGTTGGTTCAAATCAATGAAAAATTTCTGATATCTGAATGGTATAAGGATGTCTCATTTGTACTACAGCACAACAGAGCCCCTGACAATCTTCCCAAGTCTAGAGCTCGTTTCATCAAGCTGAAATCTCTTAAATATTTTGTTTATGAACAGAATTTATTTTGGAAGGATGCTGGAGGGATTCTACTAAGTTGCTTGATTGAAGAGGAGGCTGATAGGGTGATTGAAGAATTTCATAAAGGAGACTGTGGAGGTCACCATTATTGGAAGGCGACTGCTAATAAAATATTGAGAGCCGGGTATTTTTGGCCCACCATGTTCAAAGATATTTACAAAAAGGTTGCAGCCTGTCATGAATGTCAGTTGTTTGAAGGTAAAAGGAAGCTCATGCCTATGCCTCTAGTTCCTATTTATGTAGAAGCGCCCTTTCAGCAGTGGGGGCTAGATTTTATAGGTGAGATACATCCCTCTTCATCAGTCCAACATCGGTGGATACTTACAGCCACTGATTATTTCACAAAGTGGATAGAGGCAGTGCCAACTAGACAAGCTAATGATGCAGTCATTATTTCCTTCTTAGAGAACAATATTTTATCAAGGTTTGGATGTCCACTCAAGCTTGTCACAGATAATGCTCAAGCATTTAAGTCTAAGAGAATGATAAACTTTTGCCACCAATATCATATTTCTCTTGGTCACTCTACAGCCTATTATCCACAAGGCAATGGTCTAGCTGAAAGTTCAAATAAGAGTCTTGTGAGGATTATCAAGAAATTGCTGGAAGAGAACAAGAAAACTTGGCATTTGAAACTGAAGTATGCATTATGGGCTGATCGCATATGCACTAAAAGATCTATTGGAACCTCTCCTTATGAACTTGTGTACGGAGCAGAAGCTATTTTTCCAACGTCTCTTGGTGTCCCAGTTATGAAATTAATTCAAGGACTTGAAGAAGAGCCCAATGCCATACAGAGGAGGATTAATCAATTGATTGCATTACAAGAAAAAAGGAATGAAGTGGTTGAAGATTATCAACAAAATCAGAATAGAGTCAAGAGGGCTTTTGACAAGAAGATTAAAGATGTGACCTTTCAAATTAATGACAAGGTTTTGAAATGGGAAGCCAAAATTGAGGAAAAGGGCAAACATGGTAAGTTTGAGAATTTATGGAAGGGGCCATATTTGATCTCTGCCTTCCATGGAAACAATACTTATATTTTGCAAGAAGTTGATGGATCACAGTATGCTGGTGGGCCTGTCAATGGCAGGTTCTTAAAGCATTATTATCAGTGAAAAGTCTGCCAAGTAGTTCATGATCATTGTAAATAATCATTGCTTTTGAAGTGTTTTGTGCTAGCAATAAGTGACAAGCTGAACTAGCAGATTTTAGCCCGAGGAGAAGGCCCACAAAGTTTGAGAGGAATGCTTGTCAGCCAGATGTGAGTGTAATAAATGGATAAAGCACTGGTACTACGTGTTCTTAGTGTACCACAGGGGCACACTATCCCTAGTGGAGCCACTGTTATCACTAGAATCTATAGTTCATGTATATGTTAATTGTCCATAAGTTTTTATAAAGTCTTGAGGTCTTGTAAATAGGTTTGTTAGCTTATGTCAATTTCAAAATTTGAAATTCAAGAGTTATGGATGAAATTCGTGTAAAGGCAAGGGTATTAGTCATCCTCCATCATTGTTAGTTATGTCATGTCATGTCATTGGTACTTGCGCAGTTTCGCAGCGCGGGTATGATGTCTTAGGTACTTGCGCAGTTTCGCAGCGCGAATGTGATTGGTCAGTTCTGCTGCGAAATAATGTTTGCGTGTTTTTGTAGCGCCCCGTTTGTCAGCGATTTCGTAGCACATTCCCTTAAATTTGAACTGCCCGCGCTACGAAATCGGGGTTTCAGGCTTTTGTGCAGCGTTTTTCCCTGAATGTCTAATCCGAGAAGTAGTGAGTCACGAATCCGGTCATGATTGTTTCTTCACACCATTTCTATGTCATGATTAGCCATTACTTTGCCATCAGGTCCGAAGTCATAGAGTTAGGTGTCAGTTTGGAGGACGTTATAGAATATGGTCATTCCATAATGTGTTCTTCATAACATATGAATGTTTTTGCTCTATGAAAAGCTTGAGCTTTATTCTAAACAGACTACTGCAAGCGAGCCTGATCTCTACAGCTAAAGAGTGTTTTCTTGCTGCAAACCACCGTCATTCCCTTGTGTAGAATTGCGCAAAGAAGCATGGAAAGAAAGGAGCACCGTTCGGGTAAATGTGTGAGAACAGAGCCGGAGGGATTAGATGTAACCCTCGGGAATGAGGAGGTAGCAAAGGCGTTTAGAAGTGCTGGTTGTTGGCGGTTTTGTGAAAAACTAAAGGGTGGACATGCAGAAGTGACCAAGGCATTTGCATTGAACTTCACTGGACTCAATTCGAAGGTGGCCATGTTGGAGTTTCCGGTATCCCCTGAAGTCATCTCTACTGTCACAGAAATCCCGAGGGGTGGCCAAGAGTGGTTCAAGAATTTCAAGTTTGACATGGGTCTATGTAAGGAGTTCTTAAAGGCACCATATGTAGACGAAGATCTCACTAAAGCTGTCCCAAGGAGCTATCTAAAGGAGAATTATGCTATGCTATTGACATGTATCCAGAAGTACTTGACATGTGAAGGTCGGTACAACAAAGTCTACTCATACCATTTCAAGCTGCTGCTACACTTCACTGGTAAGAGCTCAATAGACATACCTTTTTACTTATTCAGGAGTATTAGTAAGATGTGTGATAAGATTCAGTTGAAGAAGGAAGCTTATGAAACATCTCTTTTTCATCATGGTCTGGTTAAATTACTGGTGTTGGATAGCCTACATAAAATTGGTAAGGACTGGGATTCATTTGTGTTCATGGCCGGTTTCCCTAGTAAAACGGGCCTCACTCCATTACCTGTAAGAGAAAGAGAAGATAGGAGTGAGGAAACTACTTTGGCTGAGATTAGGAAGGAAGTAACAGACCATAAGAAGCCCAAAGCTAAAACAAAGAAGCCAGAGAGGTCTGTAACAGTCAAAGAAACACCTGAAGCATCAATGAAGAAAACTCCTAAGTCAGCAGCTAAAGAAACACCTGAAGCATCAGTAGACAAAACTTCAAAATCATCTAGAGTATCTGAAAAGGAAACTTCTAAGTCATCTCCTAAAGAAACACCTCAATCATCAAAACAGAAGACTCACAAAGGAAAAGATGAAATTAAGTCTAGTGAAGTTGAAAGGGTTTCAAGGGTGAGAACCAGAGGCCAGCTAAGCAAAGAAAAAGGAAAGTCAGCCCCTGTGGAAGAGAGTCCTGTTTCTAAGGGTAGTTTAAATGACTTGTTGGAAGCCATTGAATTAGAACAAGAGCATCCAATTCAAATTGAACCACTTGAAATTGAGCAAGATCAATTGGTATCACCAATGCATATTGATCTAACACAATCTTCACCTGAAAGTTCTAAGAAGTCAAAGGCTTCTAAAAGGTTAAAGTTTGAAGAACCAGGTGAAGAGTATGCCTTTAAACCTCGCAGGCCAATGACTAGAAGGCAAATGAAAGAAGTAGAAAAGGCTCAAAAAGAGAAAGTACCTTCAGAGATGCCTAGGACAGAGGCACTTGAAATTTTCTCTGAAATAGTCCAAGCAGCTAAAAACAAGAACAAGGACAATAAGGTGGTTATTGGTCAAAGTGGAAATGTGATTGCCATTAAGAAACAAGCTGGAGCAACCAAGGAAATACCTCAGGTTCAAAATGTTTTTAAAGAAAAGGCAGTAAGATACACAAGCTATAAGAAAGCTGTAATGAAAGGTAAAACAAGTTTGATCAGTCAAGCTAGTTCAGTATCAGATGCTTATGTATGGACAGTGCCTGCTCTGAAGCAGGCAAAGGTTATGAAACAAATGAATGCAAGTCTAAGAGCCGAGAACAAGAAGTTGAAGGAAGAAGTCATCAGCCTGAAAGAGAAGCTAGACAAGCTAGCTAAATGATTCAAAGAGGAATGTGTTTTTTCAAATTTTGACATATTTTGGGGCCACCGTCTTCTTAAAAGCTTTTTGAGACTTTTTGATGTATTCACACCTGTATAGAATGACTGAAGAAATCACAGACTTGAGTTATTGTTGTTTCAAGGTTCATGTATTTAATTTTGATGACCTACAGCAGTTTCGTAGCGCGCTACGAAACTGCTGTAGATGACTGGTTATGTTGAAAACTTGAGTTGGAATGCTGAGGTCAGCAAATATTTAAAGAGATGATTTAATGCCAGCATGGAGGTTATGGAAGATCAGTCAGATATTTAAAAAGGAGGCCAGGTGTAAATATTCGAGGTAAAGGTAAAGTTTTGTCTTTTGTTGAAAGTCACTTTATCTCCGAATTTTTAGGGTTTTGATAGAGCTGCTGAGGTGTTAAGTGATACACTTGTCTAGTTATGGGATAGCCAGATCATGAGTTTTCTTCAGTCACACGGGACTATCCAAGGATTAAATGGCTTGAAGATGGATCATTAATATATGAACACCGATGGGAGGCAGCAACCGAGAATATAGGCTTCATTTTCTTATTGGTTGTTGAATCATCTATGCATCAGGTATCCGGAGCTGTTCATACATTGAATCTGCTTTCAGTTTGGGTGTGGTTATTATTGTAATGCTACAGGTGGCAAGCTCCAAGAATGCAGCAAAGTATACGAGGAGAAAGACTTAAAGTGCCAATATGATGGAATCCTCTGTTTTCGTAGCACCATATCTCTTGTAATCAATCAGTTTGTTTATGATATAGTTAAGGTCATTAATGTCAAAATTCCGAGCTCCCTTCATGCTTGTTGAGGAGTCTCGTGCAGTAGTGTTTTGATAGGCTATATATAGGAATAACTTTTATGTAAAAAAGGTTGGATACTTAATAGAAAAACAGTGTTGTTTTGGGCCATTGTAAGACCTTTTTTTTTGACAGTAATAGTAAAACAGAGTTATTCTCTTCTCAAGATTCTCGAAGGATTGTCATGATCAAATGTAGTGATGATGTGTTATACTTTATGTTATTTTATGGTTTTGTTGTATGCAATCACTCAGAATTCATAATTATATGCTCTGACTTCCTGTGTATACAGCAAGCTATGTGTTGGTGGAATATGTTTGACATGTAATGCTAAGAGCCTTGATTTCCATGAGGTCACTGTGTTTTCCTTGTTTACTTGATATTATAGACTCCATAGCCCAATGAGAGCCAGTTTGATGTGTTTCCAACCAATTATGCTTTCATAAGTGAATAAAGAGTTAGCCATCTAGTGTTTGAAGGATTTTATTAAGAGTTGTGAGAGAGCCCTCTCTGATTAGGAAGGCTAATTCCTAATCTAAAGTTTGGTCTGAAACAGTTACATGAGACCTTGCTTGGTTGCAGTCCCTAGTACTGGTTTTGTGATAACAACATATATCAGCATACCACGGAGATTGCAAAAAGGTCTCACTGATCTGTGGAGTCGCCGCTCCTGTTCATTGTCTAGTTGGTTAATGTCTAAGGCTTGAAAGTTTGTTTCGGACATCAGTTTGGCTAAACCTTGTCCCTTTATCAGCTTGGTTGGTTTTATTTCTATGTCATACTCAAGGATGTTTGCTATCCACTTGCCTCTTTTGCCTTCTAATCCCTCTTGGGTCAATATGTCTTTTACAGCAGCGTGTGGGACATAGGCAATCACATGTGAATATAAAATGTACACTCTGAAATCCTTGATGGCCTTAACGAGTGCATAAGCCTACTTTTCCATGATTGGGTACTTCAAAGGGGCATCTCTTAAGGCTCGGTTGAAAAATGCAATTGGCTTTTCAGCTCCCTATTCATTTTTTTGTAAAAGGACCGCAGCTATTGTATGATCAGATGCAAAGGAAAAAATGATAAAATTTTTGTCAAATTGTGGGCTGGTGAGGACAGGGGTTTGGGTTAAGGCCGTTTTGATACTCTCAAATGCTTGCTTGGTTTCAAGAGACCACTTTACCTTGGCATCTTTCTTTAGCATGTCGCTCAACAATCTTATCAGCTCGGTTAGATTTGGAATGAAGCTCCTTAGGAAATTGATTTTTCCAAGGAATGCTTGCAGCTCTTTTATGTTTCTGGGATATGGGATTTGGAAGATGGCTTGGATTCTTTCAAGATCTATTCTAATCCCATCTTTTGATATGATGTGGCTGAGTAGTTTGCCTTCTTCAAGGCCAAACAGGGACTTCTTGGGATTCAAGGAAATGCCATATTTCCTACATGTCATGAATACTTGCCTAAGATGCTTGAGGTGTTCCTGATCAGATTTGGAAAATGGGGTAAGGTCATCAAGATAGACAACTAGGAAGTCATGTATTTCTTTGGCAAAAGCAATATCCATTGCTCTTTAAAAGGTAGCACCGGCGTTTTTAAGTCCGAATGGCATCTTAACATACTTAAATGTTCCCCACGGTGTGGTAAAGGCTGTCTTGTCTTGGTCATCCGGGTGAACAAGTATTTGATTAAAACCTGAAAAGCCATCTAGCAAAGAGATTCTAGATGACCCCACTACTCATTGTAGGATGTGATCCATTTTGGGCAAAGGATAGTGGTCTTTTAGGGAGACTTGGTTTAAATTTCTCAGATCTACACAAAGTCTAATCTCACCTGTCTTCTTTCTTGTGGGAACAAGGTTGGATACCCATTCAGAAAATCTGATGGGTTCTATTATTCCTGCTTCAAACATCCTCTTCACTTCCTTCTCAATCATGGGAAGAAGCATAGGATTAATTCTTCTAAGTTTCTGTTGGAAAGATTTCTGGTTTGGTTTTAAGGGAATGGTGTGTTGAATTATTGAAGTGTCATAGGACTTAAAGTCCTCATAACTCCAAGCAAATACATCTTGGAACTCTTTAAATAAATCAATGTACTTGGGCTTTTGATCAGGTGGTAAATTTTTGGACAATTTGATCATTTTGGGATTCTCCGCTGTCCCAATGTTGTGTTCTTCTATAGCAGTGTTCAATGGTTGTAATTTTGTCTTTCTGGGAACATCATTGGCGTCAAACGTGTCTTCTAATGGGGTTAGGCTAGCAGGCAGAAGACTATCCTTTAGGTCAATGATCTCTGCCTCTCTTTTGGCAATTTCTTCCAAATGCATTTGTTTCTGCTGTTCTATGTTTGTTTTGTCAAAAACAGTAGGGTTTAGGATTTTGTTACAGGGAAAAGTGTCTATATAGAACTGCTCTATCCCACTAAGGTGTGACAGCTGCCTTAGAAAAAAACAGAGAAAAGCTACTTTCATTTTTCCTTTATGAATTATAGATAGAGAGGAACAGAAAGACCAACCTCTGTCTTGCGCTAATCTCCTGATTTGATTCCCCTCTTCTTTGATAGTCTTTAGCTACTTGCTCCTTGCATTCCCAACTTCACAAAGTACCTGTAAGATCACAGAAGCATGGCACTATACAAAGACATGGATCTATAATCATAAACAATCTAGGATCATATGTAAATTGACCATACAAATGTAGCAAGAATCAATGACACAAGAGCATGGAGGAAAACTTGAATAGCTTTTATTGATAAAACAAGAAAGAGCCAAGAGGATTTACAACCAGTTGTTCTGACCCAGCATCAAGCTCCCAGCAAAGAAGCCCCTCTTCACCTCAAACAAAGCTTAGATCACACAACAATCTGATGTTTGTCTCAAGAAACCAACAGCAATTCCTTACAATATGCAAAATTACAGCCTCTGGATCTCTGGGATGAGGGATCCATATATAGATGTTTGTAATGGAGATGAGTCAGCTCATGATTTGATTAGTGTCTTCCCTCTGATATTTCTTGCTTCCACTTGGAGATTGATGGTCTCTTACTCATCCTTGGTCGAATTCAGTGAGGCAAGTGTCACAAGAGAAGATTCTGGAAGTTTCCATTGCCTCTCCACCTCGCGGAATGACATTGCCATTTGTCGTTTCTCGCCCATCGCACCCCATAGAAGGGATTTTTGAAATGCAACACACCCACACAGTGTATTTAGGTGAGATGAAATGCACTTAGCTAGTGGAGCAGCTGAAATGATCCTGTTTTGACCAATTCTGAGCAGTTTTTCATGGAGAACTTCTGGGAGAAGCTGTAATCTGTTGACCTTGTTCCTTTAGGGGTTAGAACAACACTTTTAGGGACTTACGAGCCCTTGATTTATGGACATTTCATGCTTGGGGTTGTAGGGCCCAAAAATGTCTATAAGAGTTGACCCCTAAACCATGAGGTCATTAATCTTTTGTTGTTGGGTGAAATGCTTTATTATGAGGATCCGAAGTTCTTTCAATGCTGGGAGGAGATCAGTAATAAGATACAATACAATACATTATCTTCATAATATTTTCATGATCTAGCTGAGGCGGGCATTCCCATGCTCAGCTTTATAAATTCATTTTCATGTACATAGGACAGACAATTGTCTGAGTGTAGACTGATGATTCTGATAGAGCCATCATCCTTTTGATTGGATGATTATCTGTGCGGCAATGATGTACATTTGATGTCTTTATTTCCCTGAATATATATTGCAGCCCGGATGGATGAAACTAGATCTGGGGTCTTCAATCTCGTTCGATCTTCACTCAAAGTACAAGTCGATCCATGTGAAAGCTGTTTTGGAGTTGAACATGGAAAGACATCGCCTGATTACCAGCCAATGATGTAAGTTGTTAATAGGCACGAGAGGAATCACCGATAATGATAATGACCCTCAAGGTACTGCAGTACAATTCACGTGGTGTGAATAAAGGACTTGGTGTCGAACACCACGTGAAATCTTTCGATCGAAGGCCATTGATGTAAACCTGTCGCCGAAAGTCAGAAACTTTCCATTGAGGCATGCAAGCTTCAAAGTACTGAATGGGGTGTTCCTAGATCAGCTTCTTGGATAATGAGCTGATGTCGACAAGAAGTGATCCGTCACAGGAGGGCCTTAATGAATCCCACATCAATGACACGGAACGGAGCAAATGATTTTAATTGAGGTGAAAACGATCTGGTGATATAAGGTTCAGGGTGGCGGTCATGAAAGAATGGAGTATAAATGTATGGTAGTGGGTGAGACACAGGTGAATTCTCTTGAACATATTGGCGACACTGATGTGATGGATTGGTATCATTAACCCCAAATGTGGATGGTATGATGGGACCATGGTGATGTGACTGGTGAATGAAACAACCCAACCCGACTCGGACACGGAGTGGAAGTGTCATGTTCAAGAGCGACTTACCACCAACAAAGTTTCTTCAAGTTTTCTTCCCAACTTTTCCCTAGTCATTGCTAACCAGTACCTCTTTATTTTTGTCAAGCTTGAGGAGGATAACATATGCTTGTTCTATAATTTTCCCTTCAGTCAAACCCATCGCTATGTTTTAATGAGCCTAGCGATAGTGAAACTCGTTCTCGTTTATAGACAAGTTTGTCGCTATTAATCTTTTTAACGAGTTTAACGACAAAGATAACTCAGTCCTTTTAAATTTTAGAGAGTCTGAAAAGGAACGTAAAGGTAACTCCAAAATTCCTTTTTCGTCATCTAATCCCTTATGTCTGAAAAAGTATAAAACAATACAAAAGGGATGAATTTTCGATACTTTTAACAAGCCGAACAAAACAAGCGCTCGATCTTTTTGTGTAATAATCCCTCAGGTCCAAAAAGATTAAAATTTAGAGGAGGAATAGCACTTCCTGTCCCTTTAACGAGCTGGAGAGGCCAATGGCTCGGCAATCTTTTCATATTTTACGAGTCAGTTGAAAAGAGCTTAAAGGAGACTCGTCTTTTGAGGAACGAGTGATAAAATGGGTAGCGACTGATTCCAGGTAAGGTTTGGAATTTTCCAATCACGACAGTGTTACAAGGATGGCTAGTGAAATCACTCTTCGCAGCTATTCCTAAAAATGGGTAAAAAATCAAATGGAGGTGAATGATCAGCCAATGCAAAAGTGGAGGTGATGGTGCAAACACGACCAAGGCTTTAATGGCTGAAGTACTACATTCACGATGGTTATTTACCGGGGAATAGTTCATTTTTTAACGAGCTTAAACGCAGGGGAAAACATTTGCTCATGGATTATGTATATTTTTTAACGAGCTTGAACTATGTGCTAAAACTGCTCGATGAAATGATCTCTTTTTTATTTTACCATAAATAGCTTTTTTCTTTCAAAGATTGTACTGTATTTTCAAATGCTTCATCAAAATAGTCAGAAATGAGCAATATATGCTTGAAAAACGAGTTAGAGCACCAATATTTTACTTTGAACTACGTAAAAAGTAATGACAAAGTGTTTTTACCTCTCATTTTACCATTTCATTTGAACTTTGGTTTGTTGGAGCTTTGGAGGTGCTTTTCCCCCTTTGACTTTCATCAGCTGATTTCGGGAGATTCTTTGGATGATTCTCGGCGCCGTCTGGACCAGGTAGGAGCTAAACCTAAGCTCTTTCATTTCATGTTTTCTATTTTACCTTCTGAGCTTGATTCCTGGTTTTTCTGAGCCTCTGGGGTTTGAAAAATGCGTTCTGCCTTCAGCGCACCCTCTGTGTATCGAAAGGTGCGTTTGATGTTGGCCTGTATAATGGCCATTTGACATGCAATGAACCTAGAGCACTACTGTAGGTGCGATTGGCGCAGGGAAGGAATTTTATGCACAATTTTTGATGGAAATTTTGCCTGTTTCTTACCAAAATCAGGATCTAACTCTTCTCTTGTTTGTTTTTAAGAGATCTTGGAGCAAGATGACCATTACATGGCGAGAACGTGAGCATGAGGAAGAGGACATGCTTGCCCTACATGATCCGGTTACAGTAAACGCGATGCGGAAATATGGCTTGCTAAAGTTTTTCTGCATTTCTAGCATGAGACAACAGATCAACTTACTGCAGTATTTGCTCTATGCTTGGGATCCTACCAACCAGGTGTTCCAGATCAGGGGCAAATCTATCCCCTTGACTGTAGTAGACATCTATTTCTTGACTGGCTTGTCGATGCGGGGTGCCCCCATCTCCTTATCGGGTTCGGCCCGAGGAGGTGACTCTGTGAGAGATTATGTTTGCCGGTATTGCAGAGATGGATCTCAGCCGAGTAAAGACGGCAAGATCATCATTTGTGATGTCATTGATAGGTCCCTCGGGACTATTCTATTTACTTTTGGTAGGATGGCTGGCGGTGTGGCTCTTCATGTAGCCAACCGATCTTATATGCAGTATGCCTTGGAATGCCTCCAACCGAAGGTGTTCAACTGGTGGGACGCAGTACTTCTTGTGATGAAAGAACAGTTGACCAAGATAAAGAGCGGGAGGTTGAAGAACTTTGGGTATGGTTCTATTTTGACCGCCTTTGCCTTGGAGAAGATACCACTGATGCAGCCGCAGTATATTGCACTCGATTTACCTTCACCTACTGAACCACGTATGCAGAGATGGGTTGACCATATGTCTAGGCATGCTGGTCAGTCTCAGATTTCATTTTCTGATACCTTCTTCAGGTGGTTTGATCATCAGGAGATGGTTTATTCCGAGTATCCATATGCTAGCATGGACTTCTGGGGTGATCCATATTTAGTACTACCAGATGGCGAACAGTGGGGCGCCATTGGTAAATCCTTTGACCATATTCCTGTTTATCATTTTTCATTTATAATGTCCTTGTGCTTTATTCTATCAAGACTTTAATCAAACTCATGTGTACATGCAGATGTTGGTCCTGTTCGGCCTGTAACATGCCTGAGAGTGCCAGCTGCCGCCCCAGCAGGAGAGGTTGTTGGAAGGGCTATCCTTCGTGACCTCGATGTGGCCGAGACTCTCACAGCATTATAGGAGCAGGTTGAAGGCCTCACTCTTGGTATTCCAGATGTGAGGACTGACGAGCTGCCCTTGAGGTTGCAGCGGCTTACTACTGGTGTGCCAAGACGATGGACTCGTCTCTTACGCATGATCGCACAGGCTGTGACTTGCTATCACGAGCATCATTAGGCTAGGGTGCTCCCTAGAATTTTGAGTTTTTGGTCACTTGACCGATTTTGTCTTGGTTACAGAACATTATGTGTAAACCATAAATAGTTATATATATTTTTGATTTTCAGAGTTTTATTTTGGTTAAGTTACATGATCCAAATGCAAAAATTGATGGTATGTTTCTTTTTATGAATGTTGCAAATGTCTATCTAACACATAATTTTCCAATGAGTCAGTTAATGTGTTTAAGTTTCTGGAAATATGTTGATATTGAATAAAATCAAATTGTCTTTCCAAAATCTTAACCCTTAGGAACATGCGATAAATAGCTAGATTTCGGACAGAATAGATACCAGTGAGTTGTAGTATTACGAGTTGTGAGTCTAGCCTAACAATCAGTCGACGTATACCATGTGTGATGGCATCAGAGAGAAGTTCTATCAACGCGCTATATTCAGCGATGTTATTTGTTGATCGACCAATACATACCCCTCTGAAACTTACTAACTCGCTGCTTAGATCAAAAATGGCCCAGGCTGCGGAAGATAGGTTCCACGAACTACGACTTGCTCCGTCGGCATATCCAACACATGACTCCAATAGGTTTGAGATCCACAAAAAATGTAAAAAGTGGATTACTTGACCAAAATAAACACTTTAGCGAAAACAAAAACATACAGGTTACCATTATGCATAGTAACGCTTGAGGTACAACCCATTACGAGGTTGCGCCAGTGGAATTCCGTCATAATCCATTAACTTGTAGGCTCCTTTTGCTAACACTCATTTAACAATATAAGGGCCCATCCACAAAGGCTTAAATTTACCTGCTCCAAATTTATCGGATTCTTGGTCATAAAGCAAGACCAAGTCACCTTCTGAGAAGACACGGGGTTTGATATTTTTGTTGAACTGTGCTTTGACACGTTTCTTATGGCCTTCGTTACCCAAAGCAGCATCACGACGGGTTTCATCCAATTGGATTAGTTCCAAGAAACGAGCTTCTTCATCTGAAGTTCCGGGGAGGAGATCAATTGCGAGTTTGAGAGACGAGATTTCGCACTGGATTGGTAAGACTGCTTCCAGGCCATATACCAGTTGGAAAGGTGTAAACCCGGTTGCATTCCTTACCGATGTTCGGTAAGCCCACAAAGCTGAGTATAGGATTAGGTGCCATCTTCTCTTGTGAACTCCAATCATCCTTTGAAGCATGCGTTTCGGGACCTTGTTGATTGCTTCAACTTGTCCGTTGGCTTGCGGATAATATGGAGTAGAGCTGTCATGAGACAATCCTAGTTTGGCAGCTAATTCAACCATCATGTGATTGCGAAAATGTGATCCATGATCTGTGACTATAGCTTGTGGTACACCGAATCTGGTGACTACATGATTGAAAAAGAAGAGGGCAGCTGTTTCACCAGTATTATCTAATGTAGGCATTGCCTCGGCCCATTTGGTAAAATAGTCAACTGTGACTATGATATACCCATGCCCCCCGGTCGAGGTGGGGTTACATGTCATGAAATCGATGCCCCATTTGGCAAATGGCCCAACAGCAACTCTTGGTTGTAGAGGTGCGGCTGGTCTTCTGGTTTTGTTATCGAAAATTTGACAAGCATGGCAACTTCTGACTGCGGTTATGCAATCTTTGAACATTGTTGGCCAGAAGTATCCTGCTCGTAAGATTTTTTGCATTGCAGCATAACTGGATTGATGCCCCCCACACGCGTCTGAATGACAATCATTTAGGACTTTTTCGGCCTCCTCATGGGTGAGGCACCTTCTCAGAACTGTATCGATACCGCGACGGTAAAGTGTATCACCGACGATCATGTAGTCTTTTGCTTGGTATCGAATACGTTTTTGTTCAGAGCGGGAGGTGTTTGGCCTATATTTTTGGGTTTGGAGATAAATGATTATATCCCCATACCACTCATTGCTTGACAATATCAGAAACAAACTTTTGTCCATGATTGTTTCATCGGATGTTTCATCGTTGGACGACGATGGGAGATCACATAATAATTCTGCGAAAACCAGAGCTTTCTTTGACTTGGATTTTAAAAATTCCAGATCAAACTCCTGCAAGATTGCTATCCATTTTGAATATTTTCCCCCCAGCAACTGTCGTGACAATATATAAGTCATGGGGTTGCAATCTGACAGAATGGTAGTTTTTCAAAAGAGGACATAGTGTCAAAATCTCTGTATCGCTTGAACAGCTGAGAGTGCTAGCTTTTCAACATAAGAATATTTGCTTTCTATATCATTTAAGTTTTTACTTAAATAATATATAGGATGTTCAATTCCATTGACTTCTTGAACTAAAACCATTGCGATGGTCGTATCTGCTGTAGCCAGATACAGGTTAAAATCTTTTTCATAATCAGGAGCGTACATTAATGATGATTTCAATAGGGATTCTTTTAAAGCATCAAAGGAAGCTTGCGCAACCTGATCCCAGACAAAGGGTACTCCCTTTTTCAAAAGACGCGTATAACCTTTAGCAAGTTTGGCGTAATTTGGAATGAACCTTCTTAGAAAGTTTGCTTTCCCTTTGAGTTTCTGAATCTGAAGCAAATTCAAAGGTGGAGGCAAATTTATGATTGCCTGGACCTTACATGGGTCGAGACGAATCCCGTCCTTTGAGACTACAAAGCCAAGAAAACGACCAGAACTAAGGCAAAATACACATTTGTGTGGATTGAGTCGTATCTTGTAGTGTCAGCAACGTAGGAATATCGCTCTTAAATGCTGCGGGTGATCAGTCCGCTTTCACGAATGAACCAGAGGTCATCGAGGTATGGTTGAACGATGTTTTTGATGTCATGGAAGACATAATTCATTGCCCTCTGAAACTTCGCCCCTGCGTTCTTTAAACCAAAGGGTAATTTTTGATATGCGAATGTGCCCCATGGACAAATTAATGCAGTCTTTGATTGGTCCTGTGGGCGGATATTTATTTGATTATACCCGGAGAATCCATCCATGAATGAAAATATTTTGCATCCAGCGCATTCATCAATTATCTGGTTGATGAAGGGTGTAGGGTAGTTGTCTTTTGGACAAGCTTGATTTACATCCCTATAATCGATGCACACTCTAATTGTTCCTTGTTTTTTCATAACAGGGACAATATTAGATACCCAATCGGTTAGAGGAACCGGTAAATGAAACCAGCATGGAGAAGTTTCTCAACTTCTGCTTTAATGGTAGCGGCTTTCTTGGGGTGCACCTTCTGTAGCCGTTGTCGTACTGGTTTGGCATCTGGATACATCTTAATTTTGTGTTCAACGATACTCGAGTCAATGCCTGGAATTTCACTATATGACCAAGCAAAGACATCTCTGAATTTGCGAGAAAGAGCATTATATATTTCCAGTTCTGAAGGAGAACAACATTTGCCAACATAAATATTCTCTACAACATTTGTTTTGGTCGAGATATTTATGGCGATAGTCTCTTCAATGTTGGACAAGTTTCGCTCGGAATCCACCGTGTTTACAGTAATTGATAGAAAATAAAAAATTTAAGGATGATAAAGGTCATTAGAAGTATCTTCTCCACAATCCGAGAGAAGGGAACAATGGTGGGAATCATTCCATGGTGCCCCTTCAATTACCATTGATTGTACAATTCCTTTGTCGGTGACATGCACTCGCGACCAAGGATCTGAAGGGGTACCATATTCTTTAGACCTATCTATCCAAACGCTTGATGGGCATTGATTTGGGTTTGCCATCCAGGCTAGGAACATTTATTGCTACAATATTTCCGTTGGGCGTGGGGGAAAAACCATTGCATGATCCATGTTGATATCGTTTTCTGAGATCTTTTTAGAAGATATCATATTGTAGGTTCCTACCGATGCTACTTCCGCCAGATTCATTGGAGGTGGAAGGGTGAAAGTTCCCATTAATATAGGATCTTTTAGTAGGCCTACTCCGATATTTTGAAGCGAATGGGGGCTTCCATGGATCATAGGAATGCTTCCTGTAACTTGAGAACCATTGGGTAGGAAGTTTTGTTGATCGATGATTGTAATCCCTCCTTGAAAGGGAAATGCAATCTTCCTAAAATAGGTTGACACAACAGTAGCCATAGCATATATCCATGGTCTTCCTAGTAGGATGTTGTAATCAAGATTCCCATCGATTACTTCAACATCTATTTCTATTGTTTTCCCTCCTAGCTCAACTTTCAAGTTACTTAGAATACCATATGGGGTATATGTCCTTCCGTCGAATGTTTTTAATGTCGTCGAAAATCGCGACAAGGTTGGAGATCCTAAAGTTTTTCAGCAACTCATCGACATAATGCATGTAGATGCCCCTTCATCAATAATTGTTCGATGAACAGTTTTGTTGAGGGCTTTGACTTGAACAAGGAAAGCTAGTTGAGCTGGTAATTGAGGATCGTATCCTTTATGATCGAAGGATACAAGATTGGAATCCTTTGGGTCTATCCCACCAATGGCTGATAATAAAGCCTGCCTTTGGGATGGGCAATTCTGTAGTACTTCAAGAGTCAACATAGCGGATGGCGATTGGGCCAAATCTTCCACTATATTATAATGTTGTGCCACTATAGCCCGGGGATTAAATGTCGACTTGTGTACTACTCCCTTTGGCGGTTTTATTGTCAATTCAGGAATGATGGGCGGCGCAACTTCTGTCGAAGTTGTTGTCGAACTACTAGGTTGATCTTTATCCTTGTTGTTCGACAGCTGTGGATTCCCATAATCTTTGTTCCTTGTCGATATCAAAGCATCATTTTTCTGTTTTGAAACCGACAACATTAGCACTTGAGACGGGGAAGCATTTCCACTTTCAACCAGATTTGTTCCTGGATTTGGAAACGGATCAGTTAACACTGTGGAGGTTTTTGAATTCTTGAAGAATTTTTTAAGCTCAGCTCTATGTGGACAATTTGCGGTCAAATGATCCTCATCGCATATAAGGCATGGATTTTTTGGTTTCCTATCTCCAGGAGGGTTTACAGAAGATTTTTCAGGTGATGATTCTTCCTGTTTCTTCTTCTTCCCTTTTCCTTTCTTCTTGCCCCCTGGTTGCTTGGGTTCTTTGCCTTTATCTATCGATACAACATTTACGTCCGAGGCAAGAAGTTCATCTTTTGCATTTTTACCTAAAATCTTACGAGCCTTTTTGGATGTAGCCTTTGTCGATTTTGTGTCTGTTGTGCCAATCACGCCATCGCCGGCATGAGAGTCATTGTTTGATTTAAGAGGAGGAGGAATTGAGAATTCTGGTCTAGGGGCATCAGGTATTTTATCGTAGAGCATGCCGGACTGAGTGTAAATCAAGTCCAAATATTGCGCGCGAGCGATAACTTGCTCTTCTGTTACGACTCCCCCCTTTGCCACATCTTCCGTGATGGAAGGTAGTAATGACTTGATAAACCATTCAGCTAAGAGCTGATCGGGAACATACGTTTTTACCATTCTACGACGACGTTGCCACTTATGTATATGATCAGATATGTGAGTAGCCGTTGTCTGTTTGAAGTTGGTAAGGAGTTTCGTTCCCATTTCGTACCTTATTGGTAATTGAAAATGGGTTAAAAAGGTTGTGGCTAAGGTACTGAAGTTGTCGAATGAAGCTCTAGGCAATTCGATGTACCATTTTGCCGCTGGACCCGTTAGCGTCCTCTGAAAAAGGTGAAGTATTATTGAATCATCATTTAGGGTGTTTGATGAACACCACAGATGAAAGGTCATCACATGATTCGACAGATCTTCACCCGGATTTCCATTAAATTTAGGAATATCTGATGGAAGTTTATGTGGAATCACTGGCCACCAAGGGGTGTAAGCGATTGGATCGTTTGTTAACCGATTTAAATCAGGTAACTCTAAAGTTGCCACAAAGGGTAACTGCTGATTCAGGTTAGGTGAAGCATACCCAGGATAAGATGGGATTGCCTTAGCAGTTGGTCTTTGCATACCGGCATAATGCATTTGATGCTGGTAACTTTGGTAAGGTTGGTGGGTATGACCATTGTAAAATGGTTGATTTTGACCGTTTTGAATATACGGTTGTCCACTATTTGCAAAGATTTGTTGCTCAGGACCTTGGTATACTTGTTGGAATTGCGGTTGTTGGTATTGCACTAGCCATGGTTGTGAAGCCATGTGCTGTTGTCCGATACTAATAGTTTGACCAAGATGAGGGGTAATCATACCCGTCTGAACCTGTGTCATTCCACCAGTCGGCGATTGTGGTTGAGTTGCAGGGTCAAGGGGCTGTTGCATTACAACCTGAGAAACCTGAGGTTGGCATACAACAGGAAGCGCTTGAACTTGCGACACTGTCACAATAGCTGGCGTAGTTGGTATATTTGACATAGGTAAGCATTATTGCAACGAATATACAAATCTTGGTTGTTGAGGTAGTATTAGTACCCAACCGCTTGAGGTAATTCAAGTATAACCCGAATGTTGTTGTGAACTCCCGTATGGATATCCTCCCGGAGGGGATAATGAAAGGGTATACTGTAGGAATTTACAGGGTAAGTTCCTCAGAAAGAACACCAAAAGGACAACGCTCACAACCAGATCTCAAATCAATACACCAGTATTTTTGACGTGGTTAAAACCCTCAAAGAGGGAAACAGTCCACGGCCTGTCCCAACATGGGTACTACAGGCAATTTATTAATCAAAGAATGAAAATTTACATAAGCTTCTCTCATGAGGGTTTTAACCACGTCAAAAATACCGGTGTATTGATTTGAGATCTGGTTGTGAGCGGTGTCCTTTTGGTGTTCTTTCTGAGGAACTTACCTTGTAAATTCCTACATGGTATCAGAGCTTGGACCCAGGTTCATTTCCCCCGAGTTGCATTTGAGGGGGCTGTTGGAAGAATCACCACACCTCTATAGAATCGGTAATTTCCACCCTGGGGATCCTAGTTACTGTTTGTTACGTTTACCAACACCTGCGGGTTTTGGTGTAACGGCAAACCTCTACATGGTATCAGAGCTATTTGAGGGCCGCGTCTGTTGGTGATCCAAATCTGAAGCCGGTAGAACTGCATGCGGCTGTCGTTTCCTAGATCTGCTGTTTCTGACTGCTTTCGGGCCGAGAGGACTGCTCTGTTGCGTTCGGAGCATCTGTTCTAGTGAGGAACCCCTTTCGTTTCACGCGAAAAGGTTTCCGGTAGCCCTAGCTGCGTCATTTTTCAGATCGGGAGGTATACAGTGTTTTTGCAGTTTACTGTTATTTTCTCTCTGCTTATTTCGGTTTCGGTTTATTTAGCCCTTTTTTAACCGGATCTATACCTTTCATTTCTGCGTATGCTCTTTTCCCTGCGACTCTGTGCGATCTGGGCAAATCAGAAACAGAAAGGAAGGATTTTTCTCATGCGTATGCTCTTTTCCCTGCACCTTAGTGTGATCTCGGAAAATCAGAAACATTGAGAAAAATATTTAGTTTTTCGGCTAAAGCTAACTTTGAGATTTTTTTTAAAAAATATCTAGTTTTTTGGCTAAAGCTAACTTCGAGCCGCAAGGTTCATTTTTCTTTGCATATTTGTGTTGGGTTTTGTGTTTTGTTTTTTGTAGGGAAAAAGAGTTTTCTCAAGGCAAGCACGCAAACCAAGGCCCCCCCCTCTCTCTCTCTCTCTCTCTCTCTCTCTCTCTCTCTCTCAAATTTTTTGTATAGATTAATTGGTTCAAAGCTATTTTAAGATAGTAGAGGTCTTGGGTTCAAGTCTCCATTTTGTGGGGGCGGATTTTTTTCATTCCCGCACATTCGCGCACTTTGCCGGCAACTTCAACAAATTTTTTTTCAAAAAGCCATAACTTCTTCATCCGGAAGCCTTTTTTAGAGCCGTTTTTTTTAAAACCGCCTATTTTTTCGAGATCTGTCCATTGGAACACTTACTTTCAGCATCTTCAGCTTCAATTTTTTTTTAAATGGAAATTCCATGCCAAGTCATTCTTGACAGCACTAACTACTTCCAATGGGTAGCCTACATGGAAGATTTACTTAGAAGTAAAGGTCTCTACAGAATAGCCACAGACCAAGAGAAGAAACCAAAAGATGAAGACAAGGCTGCAAAATGGGAAAATAGACAAGATCAAGCACGTGGTTTGATAGGGATGTCTATTTCTCCTGATCTTAGATTCCATATTGCAGAACTTGAGACTCCTCATGAAGCATTGGAAAAAATCGCTAAAGTTTTTGGGATTAAAAATGAAATTAGAGCCCATCAACTTGAAAATGAGTTGCTTACTTTGGATCCTAATAATTTTTCTTGCATTGAAGATTTCTTGTCCAAATTCAAGACCCTTAGATATCTCTTGGAAGGTGTTAAGGTTAAGAAAGAAGATGGTAACCTTATTTATTCCATCCTTACTAAGTTGGGACCAGCCTACTCTGTATTTGTTTCCACTTTCCATTCTACAAGGGAAGCTTTCATTTGTCAAGGAAAAGACTACAAGGCCCCTTCCTTTGACTCCTTTTGTGATTCCTTAATAAGAGAACAAGAAAAACTCTTACACCTTGGTCTTCTTAATCTTGGAAACTCTTCCAAGAAAGCATTAGCCGCCCAGCAGCAACCAAATTCAAAGAATCCTAAGAAGTCATATCCTAAAAAGAATGGTCCTAAACCAAACAAGGGTCCTAAGCAAACTCAGCCTCAAAATGAAAGATCATTTCAGCACAATGATAAGACCAATAAAAACAAATGGAAGAAGACTGATAGACATTGTAACTTTTGTAATCGAGATGGCCACTTAGAATCTAAATGCTTTAAGAAGATGGAAGCCTTGGAAGCCGCAATGAAGAAACATAACATCCATGTGGAGCATACTTCAACTTCAACTTCCGGAATGGCACTTTTTGCATGTCGTTGTCAATCATCTCAGTCTGGTTATGCATTAAATGTATCTTCTTCTTCTCCTTCTCATGAGTGGCTCATTGATTCTCGAGCCTCTTATCACATGGCCAAAAACCAAGCCATGTTTTCTTCTTTAAATGATTGTAACACCAAAAATATATATGTTGGTGATGATAGATCTCTTAATGTTGTAGGGACTGGAACTGTTCATCTAGACAATGGTCAGTTTAATGATGTATTATGTGTTCCAACCTTATCCTGCAACCTTCTATCTGTCTATCAGATAACTCATTCAGGTGAAGGTAAAATTGTTGAATTTTCACCTCATGATGTTGTAATCAAGGATCTAAGAGATCCTAAACAGATTCTAGCTACTGGTATTGCTGATGATTCCACAAGGTTGTATAAGTTTCACAACTTTGGGTCATCAAATCTTCCCTCAGTATTTGTTGCTCATAATGATGAAGTGAGCAAACTTTGGCATGAGCGATTTGGTCACTTAAACTATCGCTCCCTTCAGCATCTATGTAAAGAAAATATGGTGACAGGTCTTCCTATGGTATCAGAGCTTGGACCCAGGTTCAATTCCCCCGAGTTGCATTTGAGGGGGCTGTTGGAAGAATCACCACACCTCTATAGAATCGGTAATTTCCACCCTGGGGATCCTAGTTACTGTTTGTTACGTTTACCAACACCTGCGGGTTTTGGTGTAACGACAAACCTCCACATATACTGCCCCCCATATGGTGGTAATCCAGAACTCAAGGGAATGGTTTGCCTTTGGGGGCTAGACTGCCCAAATTGACCTCCAAATGGATCATTTGTTGAGACTCAACATAAGAGTTTTCGGATATTATTCTGGATGAACAAATAGGAACATACCATACTGTCGAAATGGCCCCTGAGCGGGCTCCTTCTAGCTGTTGAGAGATAGTTGAGACAGATGGTATATCAGCGAACATTGTTGGAGTGATAGCAGGGAGTTCTACCGTCGCTATGTCAGACGACATAGTCCTAAATGTTGACGGTTGTTCAGACATTTCTAGTCTATCCAAAAGATTACCTAGCGATTCTACAGGAGCTTCCGTTAGCGGTAGACTAGCTTCTGATGAAGAAGGATATAGAGTGATCCCGACTCCAAATTGCGATGGAGTACTCATTGGAGGATCTTCCACAATCTCTTCTATGGCAATCAGACCAGGTGGAAGGGGAAGACCGTCAGGTCCGTAGAATATTTCTGGTGCCGAAGAAGGTATGGAATCGGCAGTGACAGATGTTTGAAGAGCAAGACTCTCCGAACCGGTTGAAAATGGAACTGGTTCGGTAACACAAGTGTTTACTCTCAGACTAGGATCAGTATCACTGTCCTTCTGTGGCTGTTGAACTTCTTCTGTAAAGGCAGGGATTCCAGAAATGTTTGGAGTAACCGGAGTCTCTGATGTTTTTGGAACACTTGTTCTAATTTTAACAGGAGATTTGGAATCGGTTAAATGAGTTCGCTTTGTCCGTACTAGCTTCGATTCCGGAGACAAAGACGGCTGACTCATAAGCCTCCGCGAACGACGGGGTTTCAATTGACTTTCTTCCACGATTGTGGATTACTCGATCAACTAAAAATAAAGGGGAAGTATGTTTCCTAATTAAATGAATTTTAGACGATTTGACACAACTTGTTTTTTCAATTTTTAAGAGTCGAGAAAAAACAAAAAAATGACTCTAGTCTCCTTCGATTTTTAATGAGCTTGAAGTGACAAGTGCTCAGATGGACCTTTTCTGTTAAGGAGTATGAAAAGGAACGAAAGGGACTACTCTGGAAATCTAGGTAGAGGGATTACCAAACCAATCGCAAAACTGTAGAATACGTTTTACGGTATGGCAGTCAATCTTCCCGAATGCTGTGTTCAGTGCATTGCGATCGATAGGGCGGTAGACACGGCTTCCTATGGATAAAGGATTAAGCCTATTGGGGTCTCCCTAAATATACTCGACGGTACATGGGAGCACAAGTCCGTACTAGCACTTATCGTCTCAAAGTGGAGGAATCAACCAACCATCAGTGAGAACAAAAGTTACCAGGCTTTACGATGCCAGAATACGTCTCTAGCCTAGACTTCTAAATGTTGTGCGTTAAGTTCCAAAGCATTGTTAGATTCATTTAATTTATTTTAAGTTGATCTTGTTTATGAAGTTTGCCTTTCAGGTTCACCGCGAGATGTAGATGTAATTCCTAAAATGAAATCTAAGATGATAAACAAACTTTTTATCTTCTTTGTGCAATGAAAATCCTAGCTACTAAGGAAAAGAAAGATAGAATCTTTTCACAAAGAGCAAAGAGCACACTTTAAATGCACTTTCCTAAATCAAGCCAATCAGACTGTCTATATGCAAATGCACATGCATGTATTTGTTTTTGAGTTTCTTAGTATATGAATGCTAAAAAGAAAGTTGATGCACAAATCTGAATTTCTTTTCAAGCGACAAATATCAAAAAGTTTCTTTTCGAAATAAAAAATGGGGACGATCACAACACCTTACGATTTTGAAATGACTACTTGTTCTTGACACTAGAAAATTACAAATTTAGACCAAAAGCAATAGTAACAGGATAATCGACCATCAACAGCAATCACACTCTTTCCTACGATTGAAATCGACACTTGCGACAGTTTCAAATCAAAGGACGACAATACGATTATGCTACTTTTGCAAAGGAGAACTGTAAATGACTCAACAAACACACAAAAACATCTACAGTTCTTTTGTACAAAGGAGGCCAAATAACAGCAAGGAAAAGGGGTTTCAAACAGACATATACTGATCACAGGTAGCAAAATTCAGGAATAGAACTGGAAAGAATGAATCACAGAAACCAAAACTGCACAGAGCCTAGTCTGATCAGCGCACCTGTAACACAGAGAATTTGAAATGCAGCGCAACTTGTCCACTCGAGAAGTGCGCTGAAGTTCAGATCCTCTGAACAGTACCTACGTTGGGCCAGAAACGAGACTCTGTTTGGGTTCCGGGTCACAGTTTGCAGTTCAGTTCTTGGGTTTTGGCCAAGAAAAAAGCAATCAGTAATGCAACAATCAGGGGTAGATCTAAGGAGGATCTAAGAGCTACCACAAGGGCAATCAGATAGTCTGTGAATCAGTTGTTTAAATCATAAACAGATCCAGTAGATGGATTGAAGTAGCAATTATCTACTTTGCATTTGCTATGGAAAATGCAGTTCGAATGCTACCTGTAAGTTTATGAAATAGACAACAAAGAATGATAAACAAACAAACTAATTCATCCCCAGCGGAGTCGCCATTTTGTTATAGGGAAAAGTGTCTATATAGAACTGCTCTATCCCACTAAGGTGTGACAGCTGCCTTAGAAACAAACAGAGAAAAGCTACTTTCGTTTTTCCTTTATGAATTATAGATAGAGAGGAACAGAAATACCAACCTCTGTCTTGCGCTAATCTCCTGATTTGATTCCCCTCTTCTTTGATAGTCTTTAGCTACCTGCTCCCTTGCACGCCCAGCTTCACAAAGTACCTGTAAGATCACAGAAGCATAGCACTATACAAAGACATGGATCTATAATCATAAACAATCTAGGATCAGATGTAAATTGACCATACAAATGTAGCAAGAATCAATGACACAAGAGCATGGAGGAAAACTTGAATAGCTTTTATTGATAAAACAAGAAAGAGCCAAGAGGAGTTACAACCAGTTGTTCTGACCCAGCATCAACCTCCCAGCAAAGAAGCCCCTCTTCACCTCAAACAAAGCTTAGATCACCCAACAATCTGATGTTTGTCTCAAGAAACCAACAACAATTCCTTACAATATGCAAAATTCCAACCTCTAGATCTCTGGGATGAGGGATCCATATATAGATGTTTGTAATGGAGATGAGTCAGCTCATGATTTGATTAGTGTCTTCCCTCTGATAGTTCTTGCTTCCACTTGGAGATTGATGGTCTCTTACTCATCCTTGGTCGAATTCAGTGAGGCAAGTGTCACAGGAGAAGATTCTGGAAGCTTCCATTGCCTCTCCACCTCATGGAATGACACTGCCATTTGTCATTTCTCGCCCATCGCACCCCATAGAAGGGATTTTTGAAATGCAACGCACCCACACAGTGTATTTAGGTGAGATGCAACGCACTTAGCCAGTGGAGCAGCTGAAATGATCCTTTTTTGACCAATTCTGAGCAGTTTTTCATGGAGAACTTCTGGGAGAAGCTGTAATCTATTGACCTTGTTCCTTTAGGGGTTAGAACAACACTTTTAGGGACTTAGGAGCCCTTGATTTATGGACATTTCATGCTTGGGGTTGTAGGGCCCAAAAATGTCTATAACAGATTTGTTTGGTTGTTGCAGCTGTTACAGCCTGTTGGTTTTAATTTGTTTGCTGTTGGGAGTCATTCATAGCATCCATGTCAATGCTAATATTCGAAAACTCCTGCTCAAGGGTGAGGAAATTGTTGATCTGGGCGTCATTTTCAAAAACTTGCCAATCTTTAACGTTATTTGGGACAGCAGGCCTATGTTTTATTTCAGCAGTAAAGTGATGGCTTGGCTCAAAATGAAGCTTACATGTACTAGCAAAGGTGGCTAGGCTGTGTGCATGGATGTTATGCTCTCTTGAAATCTTGGCTAGGTTGGATTCAGTAAATGCATTGAGTATATTACTGGCAGCAGTCCTATAGGCCCTCATTCTATCGTCATTGGTTACAAAATTACCTTTCATCTGATGTATGATTAAGTCAGAGTCCCCTAAAATAGACACTCTTGCAGCTCCTAAAGCTTTGAGCAGTGTAAGGCCTAAAACCAGAGCCTCATACTCTGCCATGTTATTTATGCATTTGAAATTCAGTCTGTAGGCATGTCCTTCTACATGGTTGTTAAATGTGTTGTGAATCCATACACCTGCCCTTGCTCCTAATTTGTTGACCGAGCCATCAAACTCTAAATACCATGTGATTTCTTGCTTGTGTTTAGTACCGAGAGTTTCAATCATTCTTGTAGTGGGCAGATCTGAAATTTCTCTTTGGGGAGGTTCTTCTAGCATGCTGGTTGTATTGACTGTTGTGACAGTCTCCTAGGTATGGGCAAGCGACTCTTCATTAATGTGTGCTTGTTGTTCTAGAACCAAAGGCTCATCTTCAGTTAGAGAATTTGTATCATCATTAAACAAAATAAAGGAATCCATATCAGAATGGATTGAGTAAATGGGAAAGTTTTCAGGCTTGCTCTCACTACTTACCACATATTTCATGAGTGTTTCTTTGCACAGTCTCTTTGGTTGCCCAAAGACTGAAATAGTAGCATAGGAGAGGTCTAGTTGAAGGGATCCTTGGAGCTTTGCTCCCCATGATCTTGACAGGAGCATACCATATTTTGGTGGGATGTCAGCCACCACCACATCCATGAGGATGGTCTTGTTGGGATATTGGACTAGGGAGACACACAAGTCTTTGATGAGGCCTAAACACTTGACTTGACTTGAGTCAAATGAGTATAAATCTTTGTAGGGTCTTGTAATATCAAGGTTCAACTTTTCCATAACTGCTTTGGGCATCAGATTGTGTGAAGCTCCTAAATCAAACATAGCGTTGTACAAAACTTTGTCATGTATATGCAAACTGACATAAAAGGGTGGAATAGGTCCATATGTTGATTTTCCATTAACTTCTGGGCCAAACAATAGTTCAGGAGTATCATCCAAAACATTTACATCGTCCTTATTCTCTGGTCTTTGAAGTGATCTTTGAATTTTTTGCCTATATACATCATGCTTGGCAAGTTCTGAGAGGGGGATGGATATCTTCAACTTCGCTATTTCTATCTCTAAATTAAATGGCTTTTCCAATGAAGTTTTAGTGTTGATAATGGCAATTTTTTCTGTTTCATTTGAATTGTCTGCTACTTTCTCTTGTTTGTCAGCATTATGGGAATTGATTGCTTGTGGTTTTTCGATTTCAGGAGAGTTTTTTGGAACGCTGTTCAAGTTTTGCTCAGAGGAAGAAGGTGATAAAAGCTGATCTACAGAAGGCTGCACTTTTGTAATGTCTTCTACAGTCACTTGATGCGAGTTTGGGACAATTGTATCAGCTGGTTCTGTTATGACAACCTTGCTCTTAATCTTGGTAGGCTGTTTGCCATCCTTTGTTTTGCTAGGTTTAGAAATGTCAATGGTCCTAGTTCTCAGCTTATATTGTTTGTGTACTTCATACACAGCAGTATCATAACCTTGTTTAAAATCAAAAGACTCACCAGAATTAGTCTGAAATTGACTAAAGTTATGCTCATCTTGGTCTTCTTGGCTCAGAAAAGTCTGATGCTCACCCTTTAGATCCATCAGATTCATGTGAGTGTCTTATGTTTGCTCATTGGATGTAGACCCTTCAACATAATTATCTTGAAAAGGGGGTTTTATGTCATGATCTGGGCTTGACCTACCAACATTTGTGTTCTGCGTTTTCCTAAAATTTGGGTTTCTTATGGTATTGGACTGCTGTCCTTCTCATGATGATCTCCTCTCAACACTTTCTACTCTGTCTCCCAGCCTTTGCATGCCACTGATAATAGCATCAAGCTTTTGTTCTAAGGCTAAGGGTTCTTCCTTAAAGGTGGTTCTTCTTTCCATTCTAGCTCTGTTTCTTTTGGCAATTAGGTTGGCCTCTACGCTAACAACAACATTTTGCATGTTTGCAAGGGTCTGAGGAGCTCTTTCTTTTAACTAGTATGCCATATCTAGGTCGAATACATCAGGGAATTTATACAAGGCAAGGTCAGGTGGTGGTCTTAAGTTATGTGGTAATGCATTATAGGCCTTATTGAATCTTGCACAGTACTCCAAAACAGTCTCCTCGGGACCTCTTTTAATTGTATCCTATTCCGCTAGTATGTGCAAGGGGTCTTTCTTTTTCTCCCATCTGTTGGTAAAGGATTGGTAAAGCTCATCCGGAGTAGTTATGGAATTTGCAGCAAGTGATCTAAACCAAGTTCTTACATCACCGGTTAAACTTTGAACAAAAATTCTCATTCTCATGCTATCATCGTCTATCTCATAGTTTTCAAAATAGTCTTTCATCTTTTTGGTATGTTGAAGGGCTGTGAAAGGACCGGTACTGTAAAAATAGATAATTTTAGAATGGTACTCCTGAGGTAAAGCCCCAGGATTAGCAGGTAATTGCAGGGGTGCATATCTATTAGCCATATTGGCAGGGATAACTGGAACAACAGGGATAAATGGAACAACAGGGATAACAGGGATAACAGGAGTAACTGGAACAGCAGTAGTGGTAGTTGTAGTATGTACAGCGAATGGAGGTGTGGATGGGGTGCGTTGAGATGTGGATGATGAACAAGGGGAAGCAGGGGTTGAACGAAATAAAACCTTAACAGGAGTTGGAACACAGCTTGGGAGAGCTGCTTCTGGAATCAAATCAGCAAAATCTTCTCTTTGCTCTTGCTTCCTAAGGATCTTTGGGATTAAGTTCGGATTTTCAAAAGCAGTTGGGGAATTTGGGTCAGGATTTGACATTGTATATCATGGATTCTTCTTGGGAGCCAGCTTCCAAAATGTTTTGGTATTTTTCTGGGATTGTTTTGAGAATTAGCAAGGAACTGATTAAATTTTGGAACTGCTACCTATAGCTTAAAACTAGCATGAAGATTGACTGAAGCAGCTTTTATTTAATTCTGTCAATGCAAAGAAAAGACAGTTTCAAAGGCTACCTGGCTGACATTCAGGCTTCATCTGTAGCTTTAAGGAATATGCAGCAATTAGAAAATTTATTTCTCAGTGGATTCTTCCAACCTGTTTCGTTAATTTAACTGAGGAGTTCCCCAATGGAGTCACCATTATGTTATCACTCAGGTTGTCCCTTAGGTTAGAGTAAACGGATACGGCCGAGGTAACCACAAACCAACTTTGGATTGCAGGTTCTAGCCCACCTGTAGTTAGAGAGGGCTCTCTCTTTCTGATTTAGCTTTGTTGATGATGATTTTAGGCTATCTATTGAGCTCGGGGGTTTTGTTTGTGTTTTGGTGAGAAGATTAATGTTTTCAGGTAAAGAGGCAATGCATATTCTGGTAAGTTTCAAACCATTGGGCATGGAGTCAAGGAGTAAGACTGTTGGTGCGTTTTCTTGGTCATAGGAGGAATAAGGAGCAAGGTAGCTGCACATGGAACAATTTTTCAAGTTTAAAGGATGGAAAGAATGCTAAGGGAGGATAGGCAATTAAGAATCTCTCAGTCAACTTAACAGAGAAGGGTGGATGAGCCCTATCTAAGGGCAGAAAAGAATCCCTAGATAATCTGTCAAACACATGTGAATTAGGGTAAATATGAGCCAAGGGGAATTCATATTCATGTCCAATTCATTTCAGATGAAAATATAAAGAAACAGTAGAAATTGAGCCTAGAGTGCAGTTAAACAAATTCTAAGCTAATCATTCTTTTTGTTATTTAGAGGGTGAAAAATGAAAACAGAGGTAAGAGGCACTTATTGATTCATGTTGCAGCACAACAATTCCATCATTCAGTCTCCAGAGACCATTAACAACACATCAGACAGTCATTCCTCCAATCTCTTCAGCAATCTTTGATTAAAGAAAAAGTATCAGACATACAGTGCGAGTCTCTAATGAAAAGTTATCAATCGACCAACCCTTGAAACAATGCAAAGGGTGGTATATATAGGAAAAGTTCTCAAAATTGTTTATTACAGCTATGACCTATACAGGTCTGAAAGTAAATGATTACTTTAACCTAAACCTATCAGGAATAAATGCAAGAAAATATCTATGGGCTACGCTGAGGGCAGCCGTATCAAAACTGAATTAATGCATTGTCCTCGGTGGCTTGGTGTAGTGCTTCTGCAATAACTGTGCATGGACTTCTGCTCCATTGTAGTTCGATGGCTTTAAGTGCTTTAACTGTGATTTGAGAGCTAGGATGGGCTTACACCATCTGATTTGACTTTGCTAGAGGCCATTCAACACTGACCTGCTTTGGGAACTGAAGATTTCTATTAAAAAGTTTAACTGATACTCTTTGCCGCTTCATCTTTCCTCTAATACTCTTTGACAAATGAATAAGGCCAGTTCTCTTCTTCGCTGTGGGTCAAATCAAAACTTAATGGCCACTGTTCGGCCCTCTGTTACCTTTAGAACTGTCTTTTGATCCCTTCTACATGCCTCGCGAAAAAAAACAGGTCATTCGGCGCCTTTTGGGCTTGCTGGGGGTTGCGTAATGAGGGGTTTTCCATTTCGGCCCTTTTCCCATAGCCATGCGTGATTAGCGCTGGCGCTAATCGCGCATGAAAAACTGCCTTGGAATTTGAATCTGGGCTTCCTAAGCACAATTTTCGCCTTTTGCTCCAAAAATTGATGATGACGTCAGCGGGTGGGACCCAGTACGACGGATTACGTCAGCATGTACGGCAAGTGACGTGGTAGTGACATGGTGGCAGTGACGTGGCAAGGGTGACTCGACAAGAGGCCGATGTTGTGCAGACGATGTGGCGCAGTGACAAGGCATACACGTAGAACAGGACAATTGACATGGGCCACGCACACAGAAGGCGGAAAGCGATTTCATCGGACTGCTTTCTGTATGGGAGCGGTATCCGTCAGAGCCCTTCCGATGCAATAGAAGGCAGACAGGTGTCTTTGGTATGGCAGAGAAACCGCCTCGCCATCGGAAGCTAACGGCGGAGCAGCGGGGCACCTCCGAAATCGCCGATAGCCGTCGGATGGGGAGGGCCCGATCCGACGGTGGACGGAATAGGTGAATCGGCAGGGGAATAATGGACAGACGCGTGAATATTCAGATTTTGATATAGCGCGGCGGGGAGGGTAAAAACTTAGGAAATGGTGGTTTTCATGGGTTAGTTTAGGCGGGTGGGGGCATAACTTAACATCTAATCAAGCTTTTGAAATTTAATCTTTAGAAAAAGATTGCAGAGAGGTAAAATGTGGGGTTTTAAGGGGTAAAGGGCGATGAAGGTTGTTATTCTAACCAGGTGCCAGAGTAACTCCTGCTAGGACACAGATGGGTTAAAAACGGCCCCAGATGGACTGTTTTCTCCCATATTTAGGAGAATAGGGCTATAGTGCCATGGAGGGGATATTTAATATATTTTTTGGGGATTTTTATACATAGTTTTAGTAGTGGTAAGGGAAGAATCTAGGGAGTTAGATAATAGAATTAGTAGTCAATATGGAGATGATGAGAAAGCGCTAAGGTAAGGAACCTTGGGCTAATTTGGGGGAATAGAACTTTGTAACAGAAGAATGGAAATCCTTGAGTGAGGCAGATCTTCATCAAGGCCAATGTTATAGAGGATGATGAAACTAAGAGGCTCAAGCATATCTTGATCTCTTCAAGGAAGTTAGTGAGTGATTTGGGGAATAAGAGGAAGGGGGAGTTAGTTATGTCCGTTTGAGTTCCTCCAGATGAAAAACTGCATCATGACTATGATCTAAAAAGATATAACACTTTAGAAATACAAAATTGATCATGCATGAACATTCTGCAACCTCAAAAACTACCTACCCAACCTACTTTCCTAGCATTTTTTCTTCTTTTTGGATTGGGTGCACTTAGACTTGCAAACCCAGCTTTACAATTTTTTCTTTTTTGTGTTCTCCTATCTAAGCCTACACTTATTTCTGCCAAGGACCCAGATTGAGCAGTTGGACTCCTTTGATTCTCTACCTATCTACAAATCTACCAAGATTAAGCTGTTTGGACAGATATCATTCTCTATGTTTTAAAACAGGAAATTGAAACCTAGGGAGACCAAGGTTAAGCTGTTTGGCCCTCCCTTTTATAGAACATTCTTTTAAAAATGGTTAAGTTATCAAAATTGGCATTCAGCAGTGGCATTTGGACTGGCACACTTTCATAGCATCTTCTTTGACCTCTTTTGGAATATGGAACCTTGCAGCATGAAAGATGACATATTTGGCATGTAAAAATGTCAATCATGAAACATGAACACGTGTTGCAACAGGAGGCTAACACCTCCCACATAGTTTTGAGAGGTTGTAGTCTCTTCTTTGAGAGTGAGGATTGGCTTCAATGTCCCACTACTAGGACTAGTGATGTATGGTGTACATATGTGTCTCAAAACGTTTCCTTAATTCAGAAGCCTGTCTTAGGCTAGCACGTTTTTCAGGCATGTTTTGTATTCGTTTGTAAGGCTATTCTTTAATCATTTGTAATGCATGTTTTCTTAACATTACTAAGATAGCTGAATTACTTTGGTTATTTTAGTACTCATATTGCTGAAGATGTGTTGTTGTGTTTTCTTGGTTTTAACGACCGTCACCATTGTGTGGACTACCTCGCTGGACGGTGTGCGTTTTTTCCCTTGAACTTTGGTTTTCACGACTGTCACATCCACTGTGGACTATTTCGCTGGATGTTGGAAATATCCTTTTTGTTATTCACGTGTGTTTCTACCTAGGTTGGGACTATTCCCTCTCATCAAGAGGCTCACTTCACCTCCCCCTTTCGACGGTAAGAGAACTCGGACACATTGTTACATTAAGCACTCACCAGGCATACTCACCTCACCTTCTTGAAGTTACAAGCATAACACCTCATGCACTGAACAACAAGAACTAAGGAAAATATCTAAGGTAATGGAAATTGGGCCATCATACCGAATGGGATTCCTACACAAAATAGTGTGAGGTCTAGTTTTGAATTCATACATGGGATATCCCTGAATGTTTGTTGGTCCAACACCATTAACACCTTGTCACACCACTCTTAGGGTAGTGCACTTGTTTTAAGTATTTGTCTAGTGTGAAATATGAATATTTCTTTCTCTCATTGAAATAATTGTCCATGTAATTTAACCACAAAAAACTTCCCAAGTTTTTCTCCATTAAATCACACTGACTCCAGCAACAAAGGTGTGAAGGTGCCATACATTACATCCTTTCACTTTGTCACTAGTTTTTCATCTGATTTTCTTGGTGGAATATATGATGGGAGAGGAGATGGAAACATTGCGCCATATATTTCCATTTTCCCTTTCTCTTTTTCTTCTTCAATATCTCTCACACCTTTGGGCTCTTTCATGAGGCTCAATAGGTCTCTTTTCCTATTTCTTCTTCATTCTCTCCTCTCTGGTCATTTTCTTTCGCGTGGATCTTTGCTCTGTGTGTGATGATGCTATCAGGGGTGGTGATGTTGTTGTAGGTGGTGATTTTGTTGAGGGAATATTAGATACTACTTCCATGATTCTAGCTAATCCATTCTCACTAAATACACAAATAAATTCTTCATGTGTAAGGGAATCCATGTGAAAATTTCTACAACTTCTTCGCAATAGCAATATTCAAACTCTCAGGATATCAAAGTTCTAAATATGGGTAGGATGTGGATCATTTAACAAATCTAAATTTATAACCCCATCATTATCTAATATTGTTCTTGTTAATTTCATATCTATCGCTAGATCCACGCAATTTTTCCTCATAAATGCATCACTCCACGTGTTTCAACGATAACTTTCCTTTTCAATGGTCATATTTTTTGAGTGAACTTCGACGCATCCCATATTGTAGCAAAGCAATCTTTCTTACATCGAGGCTCCTATGAACTTTGACATAATCCATAATGTATTGAAGTAACTTCCTACGTTGAATCTCTCCCTGTAGCGTAGTTTATAGTTTAGTGCCCACTTTTAACTGCAGGTGGCACTAAGACTTTTCTGATTTCTTCAGAGCGAAGCTGTAGGGGTAGGTTTGTCCCCTTATAGCTTAAACCTGCTGCCATTAACTCTTTGTTGAATCAATTCTCCATTTAACTTTACTAATTGAACTTCGCCTCCATCAGTAATATGCTTGATAATGTGTGGGCCCAATCAATGCATATTGAATTTTCCTAGAAATTTTACAAACTTACTGTCAAAAAGAGAACAAGGTATCCTACCTAAAACTTCTTCTACTTAATATTTTTATCATGCTAGGCCTTTTCTCTTCATTTCTATATTTGTTGATGGAATCCTGCTATAAATCTATCTTCCTCCAAAGCAAACAACTACAACATTCTATCCTCAATTATATCAAGATCTGCCATATCTATAAAAGTTGCAATCCTAATTTGATGATAACCTTAGAATCAATATGTAAATGAGTTAGCTTCCTGACCTCCTACATTATCTATCACTTCATATGTGAAAGGGGTAGGGAAGGGATCATGTAAACATGCATCATTCAAGTTTCTCATATCATCATAGATTCAAATTTCTCCTTGAGTCTTCTTCTCTTGCACCACCATAGGACTCACCCATTCTGATTCTTCTACAGGTTCGATAATTCATGTTGTTATCATCTTATCAAGCTCTACTTTCAATTTCTCCTGATGTTTTAGGTTTAGCCTGTAAGGTCTTTGTTTGAATGGCTTCACATCGGGCTTAAGGAGAATCTTCATTGACTCCTAGATCTCCTATTATACCCTTCTTTCTAAAAAATTGGTGGGAAGCAGTTCTTGATATTCATGAAGTAACTTCGTAACTTTACCAACTTTCTCCTCATCTCAGTATTCTCCTATTGTTGCAAACTTGGCTTCCTTCTCTAATTCTATGTTCACCTTATTAGTCTTCATTATAATCATTATGTATGGTATCTCTATCTCAGATTGAGTTACTTCATGGTATCCTAGTGATTATGCTTTGTCAATGTTGTGAGGATCTTCTTCTTCATCTGCGGTAAGGTTATAACACTCCATTGAATTTTCTATCTACGCATCACAATCAGGTTGTTTCCATGTCATTGGGGTTACATTCTCAAATATCCTCTTCTTTATTGTCTGAAGGGCCAAATCTATGTATGGAAAATCATCCTCAAAGCTAAATGTTAATATGAAACCATCAACCATGTTTACTAGTTCACGATACCATGTTAAAGCTCCATTTCTAGGTACCATTTTTTAGGGATTGTCTCTAATGTATGAAGGAATCCATGTACCCATTCTTGCTGTGGAATCTCCTTCCATGTTGTAGTGCATAACTGGATAGGTTTCCTAGGATTAGTTTAACCACCATATTTTATCTCCATCTCTATATCTATCTGTCCAAACCTTATCACCATCAATCTTTGACATTCCTTCCAATCTCCTATATTCTTGTTGTGTGCATTTGACTATATAGCAGGAGTACCTTTCAAGGCTATATCCAAGGCTAAAAACCTTTGATTTTATGGAACTTGTTCTTCATAATCATTAAGAAAACTATTAACATCACCTAACCCATCATAAGAAGGCAGATTACATACCTAAGATATCATACAACGAATTGATTTGGTAATTATTGCACAACGCCCTGTGGATACTTCATGCAGCTTATTCTTCTAGCTCTCCAACTCTTCCTTTGATTCTGAGGTACAAGAACTATCAAACTCCCAACTCAACCTTCTCTCTACAGTAGGGTTAACACAATCCTCTTCCTTCACTTTCATTTGATAGATATTTTCTATGTTAGCAATGTAGTATTCTTCTTTGACTGGCTTTGTATATATTTACTCCTTTTGATAGATCCAACCGAATAATTACTCTCATATTATTTCTTCAAATATCATCTATCCCTTCTTCAGATTAATTATGAACATATTTGCAAATGCTTAGTCAATCCAAGCAATGTAGGATAAGAGTTATTATCGTTGATGATCTCTATTACTTCAAAATCAGAAGTAGTGTGAACTCCTTCAATATCAACTGTGACACCTGGTAGTCTTCCCAGAGGGAAGATATTTTGTTGATTTTCCATCCATAACTGAATAGGTGACCATTGTAGCTTCATTTTACCCATTAATTCCCAGGTCTACTTCGTCAAGACATTAGCATCAAATCCCAGATCCAAAATAATTTGATCAAGCTCATACTCTCATATTTGTGCGCTAAGCCTCATTTCTCTTCTCGTTCTCTTCTATCAATGCAAATTATTGACTACACACATCTCACTTTGCGGTGTTTCTTTGGGTGCACAGGAATCTATCAACTCCTGAAGCCCTTCTGCAACCTTTTGATCTCTTAACAATTTCATACAAGTCTTTAGAAAATATTTTAAAATATCTACTTGATTTGTTGAATCCTAGTCTAGTGTTAGAGCTTGATCTTGTGTCAGAGCTTGGTTCTGTATCGAGGCTGATGACATGTTGTAGTTACTTTTCTGATCAAGATTTGGCTGTGCACTAGAGGTTGAAGCTCGAGTGTTTATAAAACTTCGCTTCGCTTCCATAAATACTTATTTTTCTTACTGAATATCAAAAATAGGAACTTTCTCAACAGTCTTTTAGACCCATTCACTTTCAGATTATTTCTTTTCATATGCTTTATCACTACTGGTCACAACTCCACTTCAAGTGAAAATACTAATTTGAGGTTCATCTTTCCTCCTTTCAACAGTCATCATTTGAATATTTTGTGTCATCTTCTGATTCCCTTTTTCTTGCACCTTTTCTATAAGTACAGGACATTCATTAATTACATGGTCAAAGGATTTACAATACTTACATGTCGTTGTGGGGTTCTGGAATTCTCTCGCAAAATGACCTGGTTGGCCACAGTTATAGCAAATGATCTGTCCACATCCTCGACTAGCTCCACCACCTTGACCTCTTCCTTGGTAACCTCCTCGACCACCGCGGTGTTTATTTTCCTCATGTTCATGCTCTTACGCTGGAAATATTCTGAAGAATGTTGGCCTCTAGTCTTACCTATTTCGCACCATAGGCTAGATCCTACATTCAAGGGATTCAGTGCCCCACCAACCATGCAATACCTGAAGATAGGGCATTGTTCTTTAGAATGGCCCTCCGATCTACCCTTCGTACACCATACTTCTTCTCTAAATTCTTTTCTTTTCTTGATGTATTGTATCTATAGTGTTAGGTTAGCCATCTAATTTTGAATATGTTTCATGCCTCCATTACTATGTCCTATAGGCAAATCTTCCAATTTCATCACAATATGTAGAGCTTCGACTTCACTTTCTATCCTTTATTGCATAAATGAAAATATGATATTTGGTAGCAGCACAGCTATAAACCATTCTTGATGTCACTGCAGAGCTCGGTCAAAGCTTAATTGATACAATAACACCTTAAATATCTGATCAAACTCCCAAATAGACTCAGTAGGTTTCTATTGGATCTCTTTCATCTTGGTGGTCCATTATGACTCATACTTCAACTTCTTAAACTCTCTTATCAATGTTGTTTTAATATCTGCAAATGTTTTTTTTTTTTTTTTTTTTTTTTTTTTTTTTTTTTTTTTTCTGATTATTTCAATACTTCATATACCATGTGAATCCTCTATCTCATAGCATATTAACAAGTTGTGCTTTGTTTATAATCTCACCATTGATCTGCTTCACTATCCATATAGCTTCACATGAAAATCAAAATTGTTCTCGATCCTTCAATCCAGTTCCTTTAAAATCAGGTAGCTTAATATCGTTAGCCATACTTCCTCTTGGAGGGGGAGGTGCATGGGGGGTAGCCAAAAAAACCTTGCCTATTACTGGATTCTGGCTTCTGCGAACTCTCATTCTGGGAGGATGAATATTATGAAGTCACCTAGGGGTTATGCGGGTGTCTTTCATATGTTTCGCTTTCAAATCCACTCAAAAGAGGACTATAATCAGTCTCTATAAAGGTCTTTGGGAATTTTCCATGAGATCTCTTTCTGGTATCTATCTAGATCTCTTTCCACATAACATTACTCTGATATCTTACTCAGATCTATTATCTCTTCTTTCAAACATAAGTAAACTAGAAATCTGACTACATCTGTAAAAATCCCTTTTCACACAAAATCATCTTAATCCAAAGTTTAAGAGATTTTAAATACTTACCTAGTAGTCCTTTGAAGAATCGTCTTTCTTCTTTGTTGTAGGACATAGTTGAGTCTACGATTAACTCAGTAATGAATCCTCCCAAGATGCTATCAATCCATAAATTGATAGCCCTTGAGATCCTATTGTCAGTGATCCTAAGTTTTTGTATTAGTTTAGGAATCCACACCATAGGTTCTTCACCCTTCAAACAGTTCTTCCTTTCGATCAACCTTGATATCCTCTTGTACAGCTCAATAGGAAAATAATCGAAGAAAATCTCATATTTATCTGTAAAAATGTACTTCTGTAACCAAGCTTTGGATGTTAGACGAGGGTTTTTGTTTTCTTAATCTAAAATTCTCACTCTTTCAGGTTTATCGAGCCTTGAATCTCATTCTTTGATGGACACCAAATCCACATATCCCTTAAACATATCCCAGTCCTAGAAATGGAACAATTTTTTGGATCGATTTGGGCTGACCCAGATTCAATCTATACTGTGCAAAACAAAACCCTTCATCACTGGCCCTTTCGGCAATGACCTATAAGTATATCGTAGTCTCACACAAAGTGATTATGGGAGGATGAAAAACTAAGTTTATGTAGCCTTGAAGGATTGGGATATGTGGTATTATTATGTTATCTTATTCTTAGAATTTATAAATCACTTCGCCACATTAGATTAATCACTTAAACATGCCATATAAAACCATAAACCATCATCATGTTGAAGTAAAATGCAACTATAATAACTAAAACTCTACAATAGATAATAAGAAAATATATACATAAAAACACCATCGTACCGTGGTTCACCCTAGTGTAGGGCTATGTCCACAAGAACTTTTTCTTAATATAATGAATCTTTGAAAACTTAACAGTTCTCTAGGTTTTATCCATGTACAAAAATACCTGCATATGAATTCTAGAAATAGAAAATAAACAATGGCGAGAGCAAAAAACACAAAACAGATATACACTAAGATTTTCCCCTCGATCCCAAAACCAGGAATACCAGATTGATTTTTCATTATGTCCCTTTCAATGTTACAATACATATATATACATGTCGAAGCATCCATAAACCCCAATCCATTAACCTTGGATTAGAACATAACCTTCATTCCCTTGATTGGATCTACAAAATACCATGGACAAAAAACCATCATGACCAAAACCACATGTGAAATCCATGCACAAAACTATAGGTAGGTCTGCCCACCTAATATAGGGCCGAAAAAGACATTCATAGGGCGTTGACCTGGACCTTGTGCAAGGGGGATACTGCCCCCTTTGTGACCCCCCTGTGCATGGTATAGTCGTGGAAATAATATAACACACACCCAAAATTATCCCGCTTGTTGTTTTCTTTCCATAGGGGGCCACAGGAGAGCTTAGTCATTGATCCAAGCCTGCAATGCCCATTGTTTCTCTACACCAAAAGAACTTCTTAGCACTCACAGACTTTGTCAATGCATATGCAATATTCTTAAAAGTGTCCACCTTTACCAACAATGACTTTTTATCCTCAACCATATCTATGGCAAAGTGATACTAAACATCAATGTGTTTTTTCCTTGAATGATAAGCAGGGTTCTTTGCCAAGAAAGTTGCGCTTTGGTTGTCACAGTCTATCCTTATAGTTCGCTATCCTAACCCCATACTTGAACAGAATCTTTGCAACCAAAATTCTTGCTTTCTTGCATGAGTGGCTGCCATGTATTCTGCCTCTATAGTTGAAAGTGCCACTAAAAATTGTCTCTTACTCATCCAACTGATTGCACCTCCAAATAGGTTAAAACATACCCACTTGCAGATCTTCTCTAATCCAAATCTCTAGCCCAGTCTGCATCAACATAGCCACATATGTCAAAAACTCTATCCAATCCTAGTATTCCTTGGTAGCACAAACCATAATCACTAGTGCCATGCAAATACCTGAAAACGTGCTTCATTGTTTTCCAATGATCCTTCCCTATTTTTTACATAAACATGCTCAATACTCCCATTGCATGTGCAATTTCTAGTCTATTATAGACCATTGCATACATTAGGCTACCAACTGCACTTGCATATGGAACACGGGACATGTCCTCTTCCTCTTCTTGTGTCTTGGGAAACTGTTCAGTAGATAACTTTACACCTACAGGAATAGGAACCTTCACCGGTTTGCTATCCTACATATTAAACCTTTGTAGTATTGTCTGACATACTTCCTCTAGTCTAGCCAAAGCTTCCTCTTTGCCCGATCTCATTTAATTTCATGCCCAAAATATAGTTTACAGCACCAACATATTTCATGTCGAATTTGGAGGACAATTAAGTCTTCAAATCTTGGATAATTTCTGTCATTTCCAACTAGCAACATATCATCCACATATAAGACCTGATACATAACATGGTCACGAATTAATTTTAAATACACATAGTGATCTTCTTTTCTTCTAGTTAAGCCAAGTCCCCATATAAATGTATCAAATTTATGATACCACATTCTTGGTATTTTTTTTAACCCATACAGAGACCATTTTAACTTGCATACCATTTCTTTCTTACCCTTCACTATAAAGCCTTTAGGTTGCTTCATGTAGATCTCTTCTTCCATATCATCGTGAAGAAATGTTGTCTTCACATTCATCTATTCTACCTCAAAATTAAAAGCAACAACAACATATAAAAGTAATCTAATAGAAACTACCTTGGCAACAGGAGAAAAAATATCACCAAAATCAATTCCCGACACTTGGGAATAACCTTTTGATACTAACTGAGCTTTGTATTTCTCCATCTTTCCTTCTACATTCATCTTATTTTGAAATACCCATTTTCTACTAATGGGTTTCCTTCCAGCTAAAAACTCCACCAAATCCCAAGCCTCATTTTTGTGCAAAGATTCCATTTCATCAACCATGGCCTCTTTCTAGAGTTTTCCATCCTCTGAATCTACTGATTCCCTCACAGTTCTGGGATAATCATCAATATTTTTGGGTAGCCAAATCTGGTTAACACATACTCAAACAAGAGCTTCGCTATCGTAGCCCATGTACAATCCCTCGTAGGCTATATCTCAACCCATCTTGTCAAATACTCCATTGTGGTGATGATATAGCATGCATCTATCTTCTTGCCTAGGGGTTGAATTGGCCCTACAAAGTCAATTGCCCATTTTTCAAATGGCTACAATGGTACTTGAGGATTCAGTGGTAGTGCGTTGCTCCACAATGGTTTTCCCGTTCATTGACATGCATCACATGCTCTATGATACACTTTGGTATCCTTATGCAACATAGGCCACCATAACCCTTCACGTAATATCTTCTATGTTGTTTCTTTTCCTACATAATGTCCTCCCACAACCCCTCCATGCGCTTCCACGAGGATGTTGTTCCGCTCAAAATCAAGCACATACCTTCGGAGGATCTCGTCAGCACCCATCATATAAAAATTTCCAGTGATCACTGAAAAATCCATCATGTGCACCACTAGTTTCTTCTTTTGCTGATTGGTATATCCTTCTGGAGCCATTCCGCTAGTCAAAAAGTGGATAATATCTGCAAAATGATTATCCACTACACGCACCGTGAAGAGCTGCGCATCGAGAAACCCTTCCTCCAAATTAGTGGACTCCTCTCCTATCTTAATCCACAATAGATGGTCAGGTCCTCCATTCAACCTACCTAGCTTCACAATGACCTCAAAGTCATATTCTTGAAATAGCAGCAACCATCGACAGATCTTGCCCCCAACACAAGCTTATCGACCAAGTATTTTAAGGCGTAATGGACTGTGTACATCTTGAAATGTCTACCCAATAGATAATGCCCGAACGTTTGAAGTGCATACACCATGGCCAATCCTTCGCGCTCTGTTGTTGAGTAATTCTTCTCATCTTTTGATAATTTCCTGCTCGCAAATGCTATAGGGTGGTCCATCTCTCCTTCACTGGCTTGTGTCAGCACTGCTTCCAACGCAATACACGAGGCATCAATGTGCACATTGAATTCCTTCTTCCAATCTAGGAAGATGAATATCGTTGTGGTGACCATCTTCTCTTTCAATACATCCATATTGTGCTAACATTATTCATCCCAGTAGAATGTAGCATCCTTCTTCAATAGTTTCTCCATAGGCGTGTAATCTGAGCATAATACTTGCTGAATTTTGTAATATCCTATATGTCCCAGTGTGGCATGCAATTGTTTGACACTCCTTAGGGCCTCCAAATTTACTATCATCGTGATATTGGTAGGGTCCACCATCATCCATTGCTTGCACACCACATGACCCAACAAGATCCCAAAGGGGACATGCTAGGATGGGGTTCCCTGGGTCAAGTTTTTGGGCAAAATCTCGGGTTTTGGGAAAAAAGCCCAAGTTTTGATGTACAAAATGTAAAGTCTCCACAAATTTTGGTAACAGAGCACGTAGATAATTAAAGAGTCAAAAATGGTTTTTACCCTCTTTTATGTAAGTTAAGTTGTCTTTTTGTAGATTTTCCCATTGTTTGTGGACCATGGGATTGTATAAATAAGTGTGTCTTAGGGATGTCTAAGGAAATAGTAGAAGAAGAAGATGAATGTAATGGGTCAATAGAAGGAAAGATCGTAGAATTCTTAGGGAAGAAGAGGCTCTACAGCTGTGTATGATGAGGCCTAGCGTAGAGTCTGCAGTTGAGTGCACAAACCCCTGCAGCTGAGTGTGCAGGGAAGTCTTGAGTCTGTAAGAAGAACTGATTATCAATAAAGAAGATTATCACTAAAATTCCTGTGTTTACCCATTTACTTCTGTTATGTATGAATATGCTTTATGATATGATAAATAATGCTTGTATGAAATAACGATATCTTGATGCATGACTTTACATGGCTTATATTGTTATATTAATGTAATTGACATTAATTGTTTACGTGAAGATTATACTATTGTATGTTAATGTTATCCAACACTTAAGCAGGACTGAATAACTGTTGGGTTAAGAATAGTCTTGGATGCGCGTAAGTGGCTGATTAGCCTATTCAAGGTTCGAAAAAGCTAGTCATAGACCTTCACAGAGGTCTCAAGGCTGATTCAAGGAAGTTATATCAATGAGCCTTCAAGTCTTATCGATCTATGCGAAATAATATTTAGGGTATAAAATGAGATCACACAAATCTCTAGGTGCAGAAACATGGTTCCAACATTCCCCCATACTGCTTTGGGTAAGACTTCAGTCCGCACTCTATGGAATGATTTCGAAAGGGCCAGTAGTGTAGGGATTTGTTTGCACACTAACTCTGAACTTGGTTCAGGACCCACTAAGGCAACAAATGGTTCCATTGTCGGGACCAGGATCTGCATAAAGAGATGTGTGATGTGTTATTGGGAAAACTAGTGTCTATGCAGAGCTGCTAGTCCCACTAAGACTGGTAGTTATCTTAGAAACAAACAAACTAAAACTACTTTCATTTTCTTTTATGAGAAGTCGATAAGAGGGGAACAAAGGAGACCAACCTCTGTCTTGCGCTTGGTTCCTTGCTTGATTCATCTCCCTTCTGATAGATCTTTGCCACTCGCTTCCTCGTCTACCCAGCTTCAAAGAGCACCTGTGGAATTAAAGCAACATAACACTATCCAAGAACAGAGATCTAATAACATAAACAATATAGGACCAGATATATACTGACCACACAAATGCATATATCATCAATCATACAAGAATGTGGAGGAAAACTTGAATAGCTTTATTAATATCAAGAATAGCAAAGAGGATTACAACCAATTGTTCTGACCCAGCATCATCCTCTCAGCAAGAAATCCCTTCTTCACCTCATGAAAAGCTTAGATCATCCAACACTATGATGTTACACCAATAAACCAACAACACTTCCTTACAAGATACAAAATTCCAGCCTCTGGATCTCTAGGATCAGGGATCCATATATAGATGATTGCATGGAGGTGAGTCAGCTTCTGAGATTTGATTAGTGTCCTCTCTCTGATAGTTCTTGATTCCACTTGGAGATTGATGATCTCTTACTCATCCCTGGGCGAATGCAGAGAGGCAAGTTTCACAGGAGAAGTTTCTGGAAGATTCCATGATCATCCACCTCACAAATTGACTCTGCCATTTGTCCACTCTCACCCATCGCACCCCATAGAAGGTATTTTCAGTATGCATCACACCTCCCATGTGCATTTAGTTGGGATGCAGCACACTTTGACCATGGAGCAAGTGAGATGGTCCAGTTTTGACCAGTTCTGAGTAGTTTTTCATGGAGAACTTCTGGGAGATGATGTAATCAGCTGACCTTGTTCTTTTAGGGGATGGAACAACACTTTTAGGGACTTAGGAGCCCTTGGTTTATGGACATATTTGATTGGGGTTGCAGTGCCCAAAAATTTCTATAACAATTGCCCCCTAAAGCATGAGGTCATTAATCTTTTGATGTCGGGTGAAATGCTTTATCGTGAGGATCCAAAGTTTTTTCGAGCTGGAAGGCGACCTGTAATAAGATACAATACAATACATTATCTTCATAATATTTTCATTATCTAGCTGAGGCGGGCATTCCCATGATCAGCTTTATAAATTCATTTTCATGTACATAAGACAGACAATGTCTGTGTGCAGACTGATGATTCTGGTAGAGCCATCATCCCTTAGATTGGATGATTATCTGTGCAGCAATGATGTACATTTGATGTCTTTATTTTCCTAAATATATATCGCAGCCCAGATGGATGAAACTAGATCTGGGGTCTTCAATCTCATTCGATCTTCACTCAAAGTACAAGTCGATCCATGTGAGAGATGTTCTGGAGTCGAACATGGAAAGACATCACCTGATTACCATCCAATGATGTAAGCTGTTAACAGGTGCGAGAGGAATCACCGATAATGATGATGACCCTCAAGGTACTACAGTACAATTCACATGGTGTGAATAAGGGATTTGGTGTCGAACACCATGCAAAATCTTTCGGTCGAAGGCCATTGATGTAAACCTGTCACCGGAAGTGAGAAACTTGCCATTGAGGCATGCAAGCTTCAAAGTACTGAAAGGGTTGTTCCTAGATCGACTTCCTAGATAATGAGCTGATGTCGACAAGAAGCGATCTGTCATAGGAGGGCCTTAGTGAATCCCACATCTATGACACGGAATGGAGCAAATGATTTTAATGGAGGTGAAAACGATCTGATGATATAAGGTTCAGGGTGGCGGTCATGAAAGAATGGAGCGTGAATGTATTGCAGTGGATGAGACACAGGTGAATTCTCTGAGCGACTTCTCTTGAACATACCAGTGACACTGACATGATATATTGGTAGCGTTAACCCCAAATATGGATGGTGTGATGGACCAATGGTGATATGACCAGTGAACGGAACAACCCAACCCAACTCGGATGCGGAGTGAAAGTGTCATGTTCAAGAGCGACTTGCTACCAATAAAGTTTCTTCAAGTTTTCTTTCCAATTTTTCCCAGTCATTCCTGACCAATACGTCTTTATTTTTGTCAAGCTTGAGGAGGATAACATATGCTTGTTCTATAATTTTCCCTTCAGGCAAACCCATCACTATGTTTTAATGAGCCTAGCGATAGTGAAACTCGTTCTTGTCTATATGGACAAGTTTGTCGCTATTCGGTTTTAACGAGTTTAACGACAAAGATAACTCGGTCCTTTTTAATTTTAGAGAGTTTGAAAGGGACGTAAAGAAAACTCCAACAATCCTTTTTGATCATATAATCCCTTAAGTCCGAAAAAGTATAAAATAATATAGAAGGGATGAATTTTCGGTAATTTTAACGAGCCGAACAAAACAAGCGCTCGATCTTTTTGTGTAATAATCCCTCAGGTCCAAAAAGATTAAAATCTAAAGGAGGGATAGCACTTCCGGTCACTTTAACGAGTTGGAGAGGCCAATTTCTCAGCAATCTTTTCATATTTTACGAGTCAGATGAAAAGAGCTTAAAGGAGACTCATTTTTCAAGGAACGAGTGATAAATTTGGGTAGCAAATAATTCCATGTAAGGTTTGGAATTTTCCAATCACGGCAGTGTCACAAGGATGGCTAACAGGATCAATCTTCGCAGCTGTTCCTCAAAAAGGGCAAACAATCAAATGGAGGTGAATGAATGGCCAATACAGGGTGGAAGTGATGATGAGAACACGACCAAGGCTTCAAAGGCTGATGATAATGCATTCATGATGGTTATTTACCAGAAATTGGTTCATTTTTTAATGAATGAGCTTAAACTCTAGGGGAAACATTTTCTCACTGCTTATGTTTAATTTTTAACGAGCTTGAACTCCACATAAAAATTGCTCGATATAATGGTCATTGATTACCTTGATTTTATCATTGACAACTTTTCTCCTTCAAAGGTTGTACTCCCTTCAATTGCTTCATCAAACTAGTTAGAAATGAATAATATATGCTTGAAAAATGAGTCAAAACACTAATATTTTACTTGGATTATGTGAAACGTAATTTAAAAGTGGTTTTTACCTCTCATTTTGCCATTTCATTTGAACTTTGGTTTGTTGGAGCTTTGGAGGTGCTTTCCCCCTTGATTTTCACTAGCTGATTCCAGGAGATTCTGTGGACAATTCATGGCGCCGTCTGGACCAGGTAAGAGCTAAACCTGAGCTCTTCAGTTTCATTCTTTCCTTTTTGAATTCTGAGCATGTTTCCTAGTTTTTCTGAGCCCCTGGGGTTTGAAGAATTCGCCCTGGCTACATCGCACCTTTCCTATATCGAAAGGTGCGATGCATGCTGGCTTGGCTATTGGCTAGTCATCATCCATCCCACCCAGTACACTACTGGGGGTGCGATGGGCGCAAGGAGGGAAACTTGTGCACAGTTTTTCATGGAAAATGTTGCCTGTTTTTTCACCAAATTAGGATCCTGACTCTTCTCTTGTTTGTTTTCAGAGATTCATTGGAGCAAAATGCCTGTTACATGGCGAGAACGTGAGCATGAAGAAGAGGACATGCTTGCTTTACATGATCCAGTTACGGTAAATGCACTGCGGAACTGTGGCCTGTTCAAGTTTTTCCATATTTCTAACATGAGGCAAAAAATCAACTTGTTGCAATATTTTCTCGATGCATGGGATCCTACCAACCAGGTGTTCTAGATTAGGGGAAAATCCATCCCCTTGACCACCGTGGACATCTATTTTTTGATTGGTTTTTTGAGGCGTGGTGCCCTTATCTAATTATTAGGTTCGGCTCGTGGGGGTGAATCTGTGAGAGATCACATTCGCCGGTATTGCAGAAAGGGATCTCAGCTGAGTAAGGACGGCAAGATCAATATCCGAGACGTCACTTATAGGTCTCTGAGGACCATTCTGTTCACTTTTTCTAGACTGACTAGTAGTGCGGCTCTTCATGTAGCCAACAGGTCTTATATACAATACGCCTTGGAACGCCTTGAACCAAAGGTGTTCAACTGGTGTGATGCAGTACTCTCTGTGATGAAAGAACAACTGACCAAGGTAAAAAACGGAATATTGAAGAACTTTGGATATGGTTCTATTTTGACCGCTTTTGCCTTGGAAAAGATCCCGCTGATGCAGTCGCAGTATGTTCACTTGGTTTACCTCCACCGACTGAGCCACGGATGCAGAGATGGGTGGACCTTATGTCCATACATGCTGGTCAGTCCCAGGTTTCCTTTTCTGATACCTTCTTCGAGTGGTTCAATCATCAGGAGATGGTTTTTTCCGAGTATCCATATGCTGGTATGGATTTCCGGGGTGACTCAAATTTGGTGCTGCTGGCTGGCGAGCAGTGGGGTGCCGTCAGTAAATTCTCTGACCATATATCTGTTTATCATTTCTTTTTTATAATTTTCTTGTGCTTTCTTCTATCAGGAATAATAAAAAATCATGTGCTCATGCAGATGTTGGACCAGTTCGGCTAGTAGTACGCCTGAGAGTGCCAGCTGCCGCTCCAGTAGGAGAGGCTGTGGGAAGGGCTATCCTTCATGACCTTGATGTGACCGAGACTCTTTCAGCATTGCAAGATCAGGTTGAAGGCCTCACTCTTGGTATTCAGGACGTGAGGACTGACGAGCTACCTCTGAGGTTGCAACGACATACTACCGGTGTGCCGAGTCGATGGACTAGGCTTTTTGCATGATTGCACAGGCAGTGACTTGTTATCACCAGCATCATTAGACTGGGGTGCCCCCTAGAGTTTTGAGTTTTGGGTCATCTAACCAATTTTTTCTTGGTTACAGAAAATTATGTGTAAACCATAAACAATTATATATATATTTTTGATTTTCGGAGTTTTATTTTGGTTAAGTTACATGATCCTGATGCAAATATTGATCAAATGCTTCCTTTTATAAATGTTGCAAATGTCTATCTAACACATAATTTGCTAATGAGTCTGTTAATGTGTTTAAGTTTTTGGAAATATGCTGATATTGAATAAAATCAAATTGCCTTTCCAAAATCTTGACCCTTAGGAACATGCGATATATAGCTGGATTTCGGACGGAGTAGATAACAGTGACTTGTAGGATGACGAGTTGTGAGTCTAGCCTGATGACAAGTCGGCGTATGCCATGTGTGATGGAATCAGAGAGGAGTTCTATCAATGCGCTATATTCAGCAATGTTATTCATTGACTGACCAATACATACCCCTCTAAAACTTACTAACTCGCCGCTTGGATCAAAAATGGGCCAGGCCGCAGAAGATAGGTTCCGAAAACTATGACTCGCTCCGTCGGCATATCCAACAAATGATTCCAATAGGTTCGACATCTGTAAAAAATGTAAAAAGTGGATTACTTGACCAAAAAAATTACCCTTAGCGAAAAAAAAATGTAACAAAAGCATAGGGGTTACTACACTGAATCATGCGTAGTAACGCTTAAGGTACAACCTGTTACAGGGTTGTGCCAGTGGAATCCGATCATAATCCACTAACTCGTAGGCCCCTTTTTCTAATACACGTTTAACAATATATGGGCCCATCCACAAAGACTTGAATTTACCTACTCCCAATTTATCAGACTCCTGGTCGTAAAGTAATACCAAGTCACCTTCTGAGAAGACACGGGGTTTGACATTCTTGTCGAACTACGCCTTGACTTGTTTCTTATGAGCTTCGTTAGCCAAATCGGCATCACGATGGGTTTGATCCAATTGGATTAGTTCCAAGAAACAAGCCTCCTCTTTTGAAGCTCCAGGGAGAAGGTCGACTGCGAGTTTGAGGGACGAGATTTCACATTGAACTAGTAAGATGGCTTCTAGGCCATACACCAGTTGAAAGGGTGTAAAATCAGTTGCATTCCTTACCGATGTTTTGTATGCCCACAAGGCTGAGTACAGGATCAGGTGCCAACTCCTTTTGTGGACTCCAATCATCCTTTGCAGCATCCACTTCAGGACTTTGTTGATCGTTTCAACTTGTCCATTGGCCTGTGGGTAATATGGAGTAGAGCTGTCATGAGACAACCCCATTTTGGCAGCCAATTCAACCATCATGTGATTGCGAAAATGCGATCCATGATCTGTGACTATGGCCTGTGGAACGCTGAATCTGGCGACTACATGATTGAAAAAGAAAAGGGCAGTTGTTTCATCGGTGTTGTTTAATGTAGGCATCGCCTCGGCCCATTTGGCAAAATAGTCTACTACGACTATGATATACCCATGCCCCCCAGTCGAGGTGGGGTTACATGTCATGAAATCAATGCCCCATTTGGCGAATGGCCCAACAACAACTATTGGTTGCAGGGGTGCGAGTGGTCTTCTGGTTTTGCTATCAAAAATTTGACATGCATGGGAACTTCTGACTGCGGTTATGTAATCTTTGAACATTGTTGGCCAGAAGTATCCTGCTCGTAAATTTTTTTGCGCCGTAGCGTAACCAGATTGATGCCCCCTAGACGCGCCTGAATGGCAATCATTCAGGACTTTTTCGGCCTCCTCATGGGTGAGGCACCTCCTCAGAACTGTATCGACACCATGACAGTAAAGCGTATCACTGACGATCATGTAGTCTTTTGATTGGTATCGAATACGTTTTTGTTCCGAGCGAGAGGTATTAGACCTATATTTTTGTTTTTGGAGATAGATGATTATATCTCCATACCACGGGTTGCTTGAAGATATCAGAAACAAATATTCATCCACGATGATTTCTTCGGATGTTTCATCGTTGGACGACGATGGGAGATCGCATAGTAATTCCATGAAAACCAGGGATTTCTTCGATTTGGATTTTACAAATTCCAGACCAAACTCTTGAAGAATTGCTATCCATTTTGAATATTTCCCCCCAGCAACTGTCGCGACAATATATAAGTCATGGGGTTTCAATCTGACAAAATGGTAGTTTTTTGAAAGAGGACATAGTGTCGAAATCCCTGTATCGCATTTTTTATAATCAGGAGCATACATTAATGATGCTTTCATTAGGGATTCCTTTAAAGCATCAAAGGAAGCTTGCGCGACCTAATCCTAGACGAAGGGTACTTCTTTTTTCAATAGACACATATAACCCTTAGCAAGTTCGGCGTAATTTGGAATGAACCTCCTCAGAAAGTTTGCTTTCCCTTGGAGTTTCTGAATTTGAATCAAATTTGAAGGTGGAGGCAAATTTATGTTTGCCTGAACCTTACATGGGTCGATACGAATCCCGTCCTTTGAGACTACAAAGCCAAGCAAATAACCAGAACTGACATAGAACACACATTTATGTGGATTGAGTCATAACTTGTAGTGTCAGCAACATAGAAATATGGCTCTCAAGTGCTCCGGATGGTCGGTCCACTTTCGCGAATGAGCCAGAAGATCGTCGAGATATGGTTGAATGATGTTTTTGATGTCATGGAAGGCATAATTCATTTCCCTCTGAAATGTTGCCCCTACGTTCTTTAAACCAAAGGGTAACTTGCGATATGCAAATGTGCCCCACGGATAAATAAATGCAGTCTTTGACTGGTCCTGTGGGCGGATATTTATTTGATTATACCCAGAGAATCCATCCATAAATGAAAAGATTTCACATCCGGTGCATTCATCAATTATCTGGTCAATAAAGGGTGTAGGGTAGTTGTCTTTTGGACAAGATTGATTTACATCCCTATAATCGACGCACACTCTAATCATTCCTTGTTTTTTCATTACAGGAACAATGTTCAATACCCAATCAGTTAGAGGAACCGGGTAAATAAAACCAGCATGGAGAAGTTTTTGAACTTCTGCCTTGATGGCAGCGGCTTTCTTGGGGTGCACCTACCATAGCCATTGTCGCACTGGTTTGACATCTGGATACATCTTTATTTCGTGTTCAACTATACTCGAGTCAATGCCTGGCATTTCATCATATGACCAAGCAAAGACATCTTTGAATTTGTGAAAAGGAGCGTTATATATTTTGAATTATGAAGGAGAACAACATTTTCCAACGTAAATATTCTCTACAACATCTGTTTTGGTCGAGATATTTATGGCGATAGTCTCTTCGATATTGGACAAGTTTCGCTCGGAATCCACTGTGTTTATAGTATTTGATAGGAAATCAAAAAATGAAGGATGATGAAGGTCATCAGGAGTATCTACTTGACAATTTGGAAGATGGGAACGATGGTGGTAATCTTCCCATGGTGCCCCATCAATTATCATTGACTTAACAATTCCTTCGTCGGTGTAATGCTCTTGTGACCAAGGATCTGAAGGGGTGTCATATTCCTTAGACCTATCTATCCAAACGCTTGATGAGCGTTGACTTGGGTTTGCCTCCCATGCCAAAAACATTGGTTGCTACAATATTTCTAGTGGGATCAGAGGTAATACTTGCAGATGATCCATGCTAATATCGGTTTCTGAGATCTTTTGAATAGAAGATATCATATTGCAGGTTCCTACTGTTGCCACTTTCGCTAGATTGATTGGAGGTGGTAGGGCAAAAGTTCCCATTAATATAGGGTCTTTTAGTAGGCCTACTCCGATATTTTGAAGCGACTGGGGGATTCCATGGATCATCGGAATGCTTCCCGTAACTTGGGAACTATTGGGGAGAAACGTTTGTTGGTCGACGATTGTAATTCCTCCTTGAAAGAGAAATGCAATATTTCTAAAGTAGGTCGACACAACAACAGCCATAGCATATATCCGGGGCCTTCCCAGTAGGATGTTGTAATCGAGGTTTTCGTCGATTACTTCAACATCTATCTCTACTGTTTTCCCCCCCAGTTCAACTTGCAAGTTACTTAAAATCCCATATGGGGTATATGTTCATCTATCAAATGCTTTTAATGTCGTTGAAGATCGTGACAATGTTGGAGATCCTAAAGTTTTCCAGCAACTCATCGACATAATACATGTAGATGCCCCCTCATCAATAATTGTTCGATGAACCGTTTTGTTGAGGGCTTTCACTTGAATGAGGAAAGCTAGTTGAGCTGGTAACTAAGGGTCATATCCTTTGTGATTAAAGGACACAAGATTAGAATCCTTTGGGTCAATCCCACCTATTGCTAATAATAAAGCCTGCTTTTGGGAGGGGCAATTTTGCAGTACCTCAAGTGTCAACATAGCGGATGGCGATTGGGCCAGATCTTCCACTATATTATAATGTTGTGCTGCTCTGGCACGAGGATTAAATTTTGACTTGTGTATTACTCCCTTTGGCGGTTTTATTGTCAGCTCTTGAGTGATGGGCGGCACAACTTCTGTTGAAGTTGTTGTCGAACTACTAGGTTGATCTTTATCCTTGTTGTTCGACAGCTGTGGATTCCCGTAATCTTTATTCCTTGTCATTATCAAAGAATCATTTTTCTATTTCGAAACCAACAACATCAGCACTTGGGACGGGGAAGCATTATCACTGGCAACCAGATTTGTTCCTGGATTTGGAAACGGATCAGTCAATACTGTCGAGGTTTTTGAATTCTTGAAGAATTTTCGAAGCTCAGCTTTATATGGACACTCTCTTGTCCAATGATCCTCATCACATATAAGGCATGGACGAATTGGTTTCCTATCTCCAGAAGGGTTTGCTGAAGATTTTTTAGGTGATGATTCCCCCTGTTTCTTCTTCTTCCCTTTATTTTTCTTCTTGCCTCCTCGTTGCTTGGTTTCTTTGCCTTTGTCTGTTGAGACGGAATTTACTTCCGAGATGAGAAGTTCTTCTTTTGCATTTTGACTAGAAATATTACAGTCCTTTTTAGGTGTAGCCTTTGTTGATTTCGGGTCTGTCGTACCAATCACGCCATCACTGGCATGAGAGTCATTGTTCGATTTAGGAGGAGGAGGAAAGGAAAATTCTGGTTTGGGAGCATCAGGGATTTTATCATAGAGTGTGCCAGATTGAGTATAAATCAAGTCTAAATATTGCGCATGAGCAATAACTTGCTCTTCAATGATGACTCCTCCCTTTGCCACATCTTTTGTAATGGAAGGTAATAATGACTTAATAAATCATTCAACTAAAAGATGATCAGGAACATTCTACGATGACGTCGCCACTCATGAATATGATAGGATATGTGAGTGGCTGTCGTTTGCTTGAAATTGTTAAGAAGTTTTGTTCCCGTTTTGTACCTTATGGGTACTGAAAATGGGTTAAAACGGTTGTGGCTAGGGTAATGAAGTTATCAAACGAAGCTCTAGGTAATTCGATATACCATTTTGTTGCCGGACTAGTTAACATTCTCTGAAAAAGGCGAAGCCTAATCTAATCATCATTTAGGGTGTTTGATGAGCACCACAGATGAAAGGTCATCACATGATTCGACGGGTCTTCTCCTGGATTTCCATTAAATTTAGGAATATCTGACAGAATTTTATGTGGAATCGCTGGCCACCAAGGGGCGTAGGCAATTGGATCATTGGTTAGCCGATTTAGATCTGGTAACTCTAAAGTCGCCACGAAGGGTAACTGTTGATTCAGGATTGGCGAAGCATACCCCGGATAAGACGGAATTGCCTGGGCAGTTGGTCTTTGCATACAAACATAATGCATTTGATGTTGGTAACTTTGGTAAGGTTGATGGGCATAACCATTGTAGAATGGTTGACTTTGACCGTTTTGAATATACAGCTGCCCATTATTTGCAAAGATTTGTTGCTCAGATCCTTGGTAAACTTGTTGGAATTGCGGTTGTTGATATTGCACCAGCCATGGTTGTGAAGCCATGTGTTGTTGTCCAATACTGAATGTTTGACCAAGATGAGGGGTAATTGTACCCATTTGGGTCTGTGTCATTCCACTAGTTGGCGATTGTGGTTGAGTCGCAGGGATAAGAGGCTGTTGCATTACAACCTGAGAAACCTGAGGTTGGCATAAAAAAGGCAACGCTTGTACTTGCGACACCATCACAATAGCCGGCGTAGTTGGTATATTTGACATAGGTAAACATTGTTGCATCGAGTATACAACTCTTGGTTGTTGAGGCAGTATTGGCGCCCAACCGCTAGATTTAATTCCAGCATAACCTGAATTTTGTTGTGAACTCTCGTATGGTTGTCCTCCCGAAGGAGACAATGAAAGGGTATATTTCCCCCCATACGGCGGTAATCCGATACTTAAAGGAATGGTTTGCCCTTGACGACCGGACTGCCCAAATTGACACCATGAAGGATCAATTTGCTGAGACTCAACATAAGAGTTCCCGGATATTATTCCAGATGAACAAACGGGAACTAACCATACTGTCGAAATAGCCCTGAGTGGGCCCCATTTAGCGATTGAGATCTAGTTGGGACAGATGGTATGCCGTCGAACATTGTTGGAGTGACAGCAGGAAGTTCTGTCGTTGCTGTGTCAAATGACACAGTCCTAGATGTTGATGGTTGTTTAGACATTTCTAGTCTATCCAAAAGATTTCCTAGCGATTCTACAGGAGCTTCCGATAATGGTAGACCAATTCCTGATGAAGAAGGATATAGGGTGATCCCGACTCCAAATTGCGATGGAGTACTAGATGGAGGATCCTCCACAATCTCTTCTATAGCAATCAAACCAGGTGGAAGAGGTAGACCGTCAAGTCCGTAAAATATTTTCGGTGTCGAAGAAGCTATAGATTCTGCAGTGACAGATGTTTAGGGAATAACACCTTTCGAATCAGCTGTAGATGGAGCTGGTTCAGTAATACAAGTGTTTACCTTCACACTAGGATCAGCCCTACTGTCCTTTGGTGGCTACGGAACTTCTTCTATAAAGGTAGAGATACCAGAAATGTTTGGAGTAACCAAAGCCTCCGATGATGTCAAAACACTTGTTCCAACTTTACCAGGGGATTTTGAACCGGTTAAACGAGTTCGCTTCGTCGGTAACAGTTTTGATTTTGGAGACAAAGACGGTTGACTCGTAAGCCTCCCCGAATGACAGGGTTTCAATTGACTTTCTTCCACGATTGCGGATTACTCGATCAACTAAAAATCAAGGGAAAATATGTTTCCGAATTAAATGAATTTTAGACGCTTTGACACAACTTGTTTTTTCAATTTTTAAGAGTCAAGAAAAAACAAAAGATGACTCTAGTCGCCTTCGATTTTTAATGAGCTTGAAGTGGCAAGTGCTCAGATGGAACTTTTCCTTTAAGGAGTCTGAAAAGGATTGAAAGAGACTACTTTGGAAATCTAGACAGAGGGATTACTGAACCAATCGCAAAAATGTAGAATACTTTTTACGGTACGGCAGTCAATCTTCTCGAATGTTGTGTTTAGTGCATTGCTATCAATAGGGCGACAGACATGGCATCCTATGGATAAAGGATATAGCCTATTGTGGTCTCCCAATATATACTCGATGGTACATGGGAGCACAAGTCCGTATTGGCACTTGTCGTCTCAAAGTGGAGGAATCACCCAACCGGCAATGAAAAAAATAGTTACCAGGCTTTACGACACCGAAATATGTCTCTAGCCTAGACTTCTAAATGTTGTGTGTGAGGTTCCAAAGCGTTTTTAGATTCATTAAATCTATTTTATAGTTGATCTTGCTTAAGAAATTTGCCTTTCAGGTTCACCGCGTGATGTAGAGATACAATTCCCAAAATGCAATCTAAGATGATAAACAATCGTTTAATCTTCTTTTTGCAATGAAAATCCTAGCTACTAAAGAAAGAGATATGATATTCTTTCAACATAGAGCAAAGAGCACACACTATATGCACTGTCCTAAATCAAACCAACAAACAGTCTAAATGAAAATGCACATGCATGTATTTGTTTTTAGCCTTCTTAATGTGTGAATGGTAAAAAGAAAGCTAAGCGCAAATCTGAATTATTTTTCAAAGCGACATTACTAACAAGCTTCTTTTCAAGACAAAATGAAGACAATGACGACACTTTGTGATTTGGAATGGAAAACTTGCTTTCGACACTTGAAAAACTACTAATTCAAATCAAATACAAGAGTAACAGTGTAATCGACTATCAAGAACAATTGGATTCTCTTCTATGACTAAAAACGACACTTGCGACACTTCCAAATCAAGAAACGACAATTCAATTACGCTACTTCTTTGCAAAAGAGAACTGAAAATGGCTCACAATAAATAAAAACATTTACAGTTCTTTGCACAATGGAGGCAGAATAATGGAAAGGAGGGGGGTTTCAAACAGAGGTATACTAACTACAGACAGCAAAACTCCTAAATAGAGCTGAAAAGAGTGAAGAAAAACCAAAGTCTGGAGGCAAAATTAGCCTTTTCTAATCAGCGCATCTGTTACACAGGGATTCCAGTATGCATCCCACCTACAGCACACGAGAAGTGCGATGCATACTGATATCCTTGAAGAGAGGGTGCGATGGTATAGTGCGAGACTTTTGATCTAGTTCTTGATCACAGTTTGCAGTACAGTTCAGGGATTTAAGCCGAGAAAGTGATAATCAGTAAATAAATCATAGGGGTAGATCTAAGGAGGTTACTAGAGCCACCACAAGGGCAATTAGAGAGCTTGTAAATCGATTGTTCAGTTCATAAACAAAACCCGAAGATAGAATGAAGCAGCATTGATCTACTTTGCCCTTTCATAGCAAATGCAATTTGAAGGCTAGCTGGCTTGACTTCAGGCTCTGTCTGTAAGTTTATAAAGCAAACAAATATAGACAAATAAATAATCTATTCGCTCCACAGTGGAGTCACCATTTTGTTATCGGGAAAAATAGTGTCTATGCAGAGCTGCTAGTCCCACTAAGACTGGTAGCTATCTTATAAACAAATAAACTAAAACTACTTTCGTTTTCCTTTATGAGAAGTAGATAAGAGGGGAACAAAGGAGACCAACCTCTGTCTTGCGCTTGGTTACTTGCTTGATTCCTCTCCCTTCTGATAGATCTTTGCCACTCGCTTCCTCGTCTACCTAGCTTCAAAGAGCACCTGTGGAATCAAAGTAGCATAACACTATCCAAGAACAGAGATCTACTAACATAAACAATATAGGACGAGATATATATTGACCACACAAATGCATATATCATCAATCATACAAGAATGTGGAGGAAAACTTGAATAGTTTTATTAATATCAAGAATAGCAAAGAGGATTACAACCAATTTTTCTGACCCAGCATCATCCTCTCAGCAAGAAAGCCCTTCTTCACCTCATGAAAATCTTAGATCACCCAACACTATGATGTTACACCAAGAAACCAACAACACTTCCTTACAAGATACAAAATTCCAGCCTCTCGATTTCTGGGATGAGGGATCCATATATAGATGATTGCAGGGAGGTGAGTCAACTTCTAAGATCTGATTAGTGTCCTCTCTCTGATAGTTCTTTATTCCACTTGGAGATTGATGATCTCTTACTCATCCCTGGGCAAATGCAGAGAGGCAAGTGTCACAAGAGAAGTTTTTGGAAGATTCCATGATCATCCACCTCACAAATTGACTCTGCCATTTGTCCACTCTCGCCCATCGCACCCCATATAAGGGCTTTTCAGTATGCATCGCACCTCCCATGTACATTTATGTGGGATGCAGCGCACTTTGACCATGGAGCAGGTGAGATGGTCTAGTTTTAACCAGTTCTGAGTAGTTTTTCATGGAGAACTTCTAGGAGATGATGTAATAAGCTGACCTTGTTCTTTTAGGGGATGGAACAACACTTTTAGGGACTTAGGAGCCCTTGGTTTCTGTACATATTTGATTGGGGTTGCAGTTCCCAAAAATGTCTATAACATGATGTCACGTCACTGGAATTCGACAAAGAAAGGAATTGAGAAGTGGTTGGATAGAAAGATCCACGAATTTGCGGTGCAAGAAAATAGAAATCCACGCCTCACAAAAGAATAGTGGTTGGACATATATTTATACACAGAAATACACGAGATCTTATTCTACACCTTCCCGATCGAACTATATGAGTAGATCGGTAAATTGGCATATGGCCAAGGAAGGTGGAGGCTTGATGGTCCAATAGTGTGGACCCCGAAGCTAGTGTGAAGGTTCGAAAATTCTAAAGATAAGATCATCAATGCGGTCAATCATTGGATTTATTGAGTCATAGGAGTATTTGTGATAGAATTTGTGGTCGATACCTTAGTCAGCTATAGCGAAGCAGAGCAGCGTTCTTTCAAAGGACCATTGTTACAGGGAAAAGTGTCTATATAGAACTGCTCTATCCCACTAAGGTGTGACAGCTGCCTTAGAAACAAACAGAGAAAAGCTACTTTCGTTTTTCCTTTATGAATTATAGATAGAGAGGAACAAGAAGACCAACCTCTGTCTTGCGCTAATCTCCTGATTTGATTCCTCTCTTCCTTGACAGTCTTTCGCTACTTGCTCCCTTGCACGCCCAACTTCACAAAGTACCTGTAAGACCACAGTAGCATAGCACTATACAAAGACATGGATCTATAATCATAAACAATCTAGGATCATATGTAAATTTACCATACAAATGCAACAAATATCAGTGACACAAGAGAATGGAGGAAAACTAGAATAGCTTTTATTGATAAACAAGAAAGAGCCAAGAGGAGTTACAACCAGTTGTTCTGACCCAGCATCAACCTCTCAACAAAGAAGCCCCTCTTCACCTCATACAAAGCTTATATCACCCAACAATCTGATGTTTGTCTCAAGAAACCAATATTAATTCCTTACAATATGTAAAATTCCAGCCTCTGGATATCTGGGATGAGGGATCCATATATAGATATCTGTAATGGAGATGAGTCAGCTTATGATTTGATTAGTGTCTTCCCTCTGATAGTTCTTGCTTCCACTTGGAGATTGATGATCTCTTATCCTTGGTCGAATTCAGAGAGGAAAGTGTCACAGGAGAAGTTTCTGGAAGCTTCCATTGCCTCTCCACCTCGCGGAATGACACTGCCATTTGTCATTTCTCGCCCACCGCACCCCATAGAAGGGCTTTTTGAAATGCAACGCACCCACAAAGTGTATTTAGGTGAGACGCAACGCACTTGGCTAGTGGAGTAGCTGAAATGATCCTGTTTTGACCAATTCCGAGTAGTTTTTCATGGAGAACTTCTGGGAGAAGCTGTAATCTGTTGACCTTGTTCCTTTAGGGGTTAGAACAATACTTTTAGGGACTTAGGAGCCCTTGGTTTATGGAAATTTGATGCTTGGGGTTGTAGTGCCCAAAAATGCCTATAACAGTTGCCCCCTAAAGCATGAGGTCGTTAATCTTTTGATGTCGGGTGAAATGCTTTATTATGAGGATCCGAAGTTCTTTCAATGCTGGGAGGAGACCTGTAATAAGATACAATACAATACATTATCTTCATAATATTTTCATGATCTAGCTGAGGTGGGCATTGCCATGCTCAGCTTTATAAATTCATTTTCATGTACATAGGACAGACAATCGTCTGAGTGAAGACTGATGATTCTGATAGAGCCATCATCCCTTTGATTGGATGATTATCTATGCAGCCATGATGTACATTTGATGTTTTTATTTTCCTAAATGTATATCGCAGCCCGGATGGATGAAACTAGATCCGAGGTCTTCAATCTCGTTTGATCTTCACTCGAAGTACAAGTCTATCCATGTGAGAAATGTTCTGAAGTCGAACATGGAAAGACATCGCTTGATTACTAGCCAATGATGTAAGTTGTTAACAAGTGCAAGAGGAATCACCGATAATGATAATGACCCTCAAGGTACTGCAGTACAATTCACGTGGTGTGAATAAAGGACTTGGCGTCGAACACTGTCACACGGAATCAGTCAATAGTGCGGACACAACCGACCTTCCTAGAAGTCTAAGACATTCTAATGACAAACAAAACAAACTGGAGCTATCCTTCTCTAAAAACCTTGATTCATTTTTTAACGAGCTTGACACAAGACAAGGAACTATGCTCTTAAATCCTTGATTCATTTTTTAATGAGCTTGACACAAGACAAGGAACTATGCTCATGACTACTATCTACAATCTACCTACTTAACCTACCCTTGTTTCATTTTTTAACGAGCTTGACACAAGACAAGGAACTATGCTCAAAAAGTGCGCATGCCCCCAGCATAATGATGCAAAGCGAGGTACATTCCAAGACCAATTTGCATTAAAGGTAATCAAAAAGGAACCATTACAACCTGAGCCTTGGTGTTGTGCAAGCTCCTTACAGGGTCCACAAGAGTCTTCCTCTACTTTGACAAAGCTCACCCACTTCCAAATAGAACAAGTAAAGATGGCAATCTCTCCTCACAAGCTTCTAAATGGGAGTCCTAACAAGGGAGTCGCCAATTTGTCACACGGAATCAGTCAATAATGCGGACACAACCGACCTTCCTAGAAGTCTAAGACATTCTAATGACAAACAAAACAAACTGGAGCTATCCTTCTCTAAACATGCATTATGATATGAGAAATCAAGTGTTTCGTTCTTACCTTTGTCCAAACGCTGTTGTAGAAGTCCAAGCTTTGTTGATCTGGATGAGCTCCTCCTTTTCTCCAAAACCTGCAATCACCAACAGTCAAACAATTAAATAGCACCTGATTATAACATAAAACAAAGCATATTCAACATATAGACCAAGGAGTACATGAAATAACCCATAAACAACAAGTTATTGAGAAGAATGGACCAATTTGCATTAAAGGTAATAAAAAAGGAACCATTACAACCTGAGCCTTGGTGTTGTGCAAGCTCCTTCCAGGGTCCACAAGAGTCTTCCTCTACTTTGACAAAGCTCACCCACTTCCAAATAGAACAAGTAAAGATGGCAATCTCTCCTCACAAGCTTCTAAATGGGAGTCCTAATTCCTGCAGCATTTACCCTTAGAAATGTATAGCTTTCAACCTCCCCTCCTTCTGGCCCAATGCCTGTATTTATAGTGCTCAAGAGGAGGTTAATCAGGTCCACCATCAATGGGATAATCCCCTCTTTGGGTGGGATAGCTCCCTTATTGATGGGATAAGTTCCTCTTTGATAGGAGTGCATGAACCATCTGGAGGCGCCCAATACACGTCGAACAACCTTCTAGAATGCTCTAGAAATGACCACAAGTAACTTTTTAAAGATGAAACTTGCGCATTCTAACCTTTACAGGGGGACGCACCTGTCCCTTTACATACAGAGCGTCTTTGGACGCAGCTTTTGTGAACATTGGGAGCGTCCCCGCAGGTAAGGTTGAGAGAACCTGTGTCCCCAGAGATAAATACATTTATAAATACTTTCTCTCTTTTTGGAGTTTGACATGGAGAGCAGAGGCATAAGACTTGCCTAAGAGGGTAGCATAACTGTTGATTGAGCCATACTAACTGTAAATAGTCATGGTGACATTTTTTAGTGTAACAAACACCATGCAAAATCTCTCGGTCGAAGGCCATTGATGTAAACCTATCGCCGGAAGTGAGAAACTTGCCATTGAGGCATGCAAGCTTCAAAGTACTGAATGGGGTGTTCCTAGATCAACTTCTTGGATAATGAGCTGATGTCGACAAGAAGTGATCCATTATAAGAGGGCCTTAATGAATCCCACATCAATGACACTGAATGGAGCAAATGATTTTAATGGAGGTGAAAACGATCTAGTGATATAAGGTTCAGGGTGGCAGTCATGAAAGAATGGAGTATAAATGTATTGTAGTGGGTGAGACATAGGTGAATTCTCTGAATGACTTCTCTTGAACATATCGGCGACACTGACATGATGGATCGGTAGCATTACCCCAAATGTGGATGGTATGATGGGACCATGGTGATGTGACTGGTGAATGAAACAACCCAACTCGACTTGGATGCGGAGTGAAAGTGTCATGTTCAAGAGCGACTTGCTACCAACAAAGTTTCTTCAAGTTTTCTTCCCAATTTTTCCCTAGTCATTGCTGACCAGTACCTCTTTATTTTTATCAAGCTTGAGGAGGATAACATATGCTTGTTCTATAATTTTCCCTTCAGGCAAACCCATCGCTATGTTTTAACGAGCCTAGCAATAGTGAAACTCGTTCTCGTCTATAGACAAGTTTGTCGCTATTAAAATTTTAACGAGTTTAACGACAAAGATAACTCGGTCCTTTTCAATTTTAGAGAGTCTGAAAAGGAACGTAAAGGTAACTCCAAAATGCCTTTTTCGTCATCTAATCCCTTAAGTCCGAAAAAGTATAAAACAATGCAGAAGGGATGAATTTTCGATAGTTTTAACGAGCCGAACAAAACAAGCGCTCGATCTTTTTGTGTAATAATCCCTCAAGTCCAAAAAGATTAAAATTTAGAGGAGGGATAGCACTTCCAGTCCCTTTAATGAGCTGGAGAGGCCAAAGGCTCGGCAATCTTTTCATATTTTACGAGTCAGTTGAAAAGAGCTTAAAGGAGACTCGTCTTTTGAGGAACGATTGATAAAATGGGTAGCAACTGATTCCAGGTAAGGTTTGGAATTTTCCAATCACGACAGTGTTACAAGGATGGCTAGTGAGATCACTCTTTGCAGCTGTTCCTCAAAATGGGTAAACAATCAAATGGAGGTGAATGATCGGCCAATGAAAAAGTGGAGCTGACGGTGCAAACATGACCAAGGCTTTAAAGGCTGAAGTATTACATTCACGATGGTTATTTACCAGAAATTGGTTCATTTTTTAATGAGCTTAAACTCTGGGGGAACATGTGCTCATTGCTTATGTTTATTTTTTAACGAGCATGAAGTCCACGCTAAAACTGCTCGATTGAATGGTCTCTTTTTGACTTTACCATAAATAGCTTTGTTCGTTCAAAGATTGTACGGTATTTTCAAATGCTTCATCAAACTAGTCAGAAATGAACCATATATGCTTGAAAAATGAGTTAAAACACTAATATTTTACTTCGAACTACGTAAAAAGTAATGAAAAGTGTTTTTTACCTCTCATTTTACCATTTCATTTGAACTTTGGTTTGTTGGAGCTTTGGAGGTCCTTTCCCCCTTTGATTTTCATCAGCTGATCTCAGGAGATTCTGTGGACGATTCTCAGCGCCATCTGGACCAGGTAGGAGCTAAACCTGAGCTCTTTCATTTCATGCTTTCCATTTTGCATTCTGAGCTTGATTCCTGGTTTTTCTGAGCCTCTAGGGTTTGAAAAACTTGTTCTGCCTTCAGCGCACCCTCTGTGTATCAAAAGGTGCATTGGATGTTGGCTTGTCTAATGGCCATCTGACATGCAAAGCACCCAAAGCACTACTGTAGGTGTGATGGGCGCAGAGATGGAATTTTATGCACAGTTTTTGATGGAAATTTTGTCTGTTTCTTACCAAAATCAGGATCTAACTCTTCTCTTGTTTGTTTTTCAGAGATCTTTGGAGTAAGATGACCATTACATGGTGAGAACGTGAGCATGAAGAAGAGGACATGCTTTCCCTACATGATCCGGTTATAGTAAACGCAATGCGGAACTGTGGCTTGCTGAAGTTTTTCCGCATTTCTAGCATGAGACGACATATCAACTTACTACAGTATTTGCTCGATGCTTGGGATCCTACTAACCAGGTGTTCCAGATCAGGGGCAAATCTATCCCCTTGACTTTAGTAGACATCTATTTCTTGACCGGCTTGTCGAGGCGGGGTGCCCCCATCTCTTTATCAGGTTCGGCCCGAGGAGGTGAATCTGTGAGAGATTATGTTCAGTGGTATTGCAGAGAGGGATCTCAGCCGAGTAAAGACGGCAAGATCATCATTCGTGATGTCACTGACAGGTCCCTCAGGACTATTCTGTTTACTTTTGGTAGGATGGCTGGTGGTGCGGCTCTTCATGTAGCCAACCGATCTTATATGCAGTATGCCTTGGAATGCCTCCAATCGAAGGTGTTCAACTAGTGCGACGCAGTACTTCTTGTGATGAAAGAACAGTTGACCAAGATAAAGAGCGGGAGGTTGAAGAACTTTGGGTATGGTTCTATTTTGACTGCCTTTGCCTTGGAGAAGATACCACTGATGCAGCCGCAGTATATTGCACTCGATTTACCTTCACCTACTGAACCACGTATGCAGAGATGGGTTGACCATATGTCTAGGCATGCTGGTCAGTCTCAGATTTCATTTTCTAATACCTTCTTCAGGTGGTTTGATCGTCAGGAGATGGTTTATTCCGAGTATCCATATGCTTCCATGGACTTCTGGGGTGATCCAAATTTAGTACTGCCAGATGGCGAACAGTGGGGCGCCATTGGTAAAATCTTTGACCATATTCCTGTTTATCGTTTTTCATTTATAATGTCCTTGTGCTCTATTCTATCAAGACTTTAATCAAACTCATGTGTTCATGTAGATGTTGGTCCTGTTCGGCCAGTAGTATGCCTGAGAGTGCCAGCTGCTGCCCCAGCAGGAGAGGCTGTTGGAAGGGCTATCCTTCGCGACCTCGATGTGGCCGAGACTCTCACAACGTTACAGGAGTAGGTTGAGGGCCTTACTCTTGGTATTCCAGATGTGAGGATTGACGAGCTGCCCTTGAGGTTGCAGCGGCATACTACTGGTGTGCCAAGACGATGGACTCATCTCTTACCCATGATCGCACAGGGTGTGACTTGCTATCACGAGCATCATTAGACTAGGTGGCCCCCTAGAATTTTGAGTTTTTGGTCACTTGACCAATTTTGTCTTGGTTACAGAACATTATGTGTAAACCATAAACAATTATATATATTTTTGATTTTCGGAGTTTTATTTTGGTTAAGTTACATGATCCAAATGCAAACATTGATGGTATGCTTCTTTTTATAAATGTTGCAAATGTCTATCTAACACATAATTTGCCAATGAGTCAGTTAATGTGTTTAAGTTTCTGGAAATATGTTGATATTGAATAAAATAAAATTGTCTTTCCAAAATCTTAACCCTTAGGAACATGCGATAAATAGCTGGATTTCGGATAGAATAGATACCAGTGAGTTGTAGTATGATGAGTTGTGAGTCTAGCCTGACAATCAGTCGGCGTATACCATGTGTGATGGCATCAGAGAGAAGTTATATCAACGTGCTAAATTCAGCGATGTTATTTGTTGATCAACCAATACATACCCCTCTGAAACTTACTAACTCGCCGCTTGGATCAAAAATGGCCCAAGCCACGGAATATAGGTTCCACGAACTACTACTCGCTCCGTCGGCATATCCAACACATGACTCCAATAGGTTTGACATCTGCAATAAATGTAAAAAGTGGATTACTTGACCAAAATAAACACTTTAGCGAAAACAAAAACATAACAAAAGCATACAGGTTACCATTACGCATAGTAACGCTTAAGGAACAACCCGTTACGAGGTTGCGCCAGTGGAATTCCATCATAATCCATTAACTAGTAGGCTCCTTTTGCTAACACTCATTTAACAATATAGGGGCCCATCCATAAAGAATTAAATTTACCTGCTCCCAATTTATCGGATTCTTGGTCATAAAGTAAGACCAAGTCACCTTCTGAGAAGACACGGGGTTTGACATTTTTGTCGAACTGCGCTTTGACTCATTTCTTATGGGCTTCGTTAGCCAAAGCGGCATCATGACAGGTTTCATCCGATTGGATTAGTTCCAAGAAACGAGCTTCTTCTTCTGAAGTTTCGAGGAGGAGATCAATTGCGAGTTTGAGAGACGGGATTTCGCGCTGGATTTGTAAGACTGCTTCCAGGCCATATACCAGTTGGAAAGGTGTAAACCCGGTTGCATTCCTTACCGATGTTCAGTAAGCCCACAAAGCTGAGTATAGGATTAGGTGCCATCTTCTTTGTGCACTCCAATCATCCTTTGCAGCATGCATTTCAGGACCTTGTTGATTTCTTCAACTTGTCCGTTGGCTTGCAGATAATACGGAGTAGAGCTGTCATGAGACAACCCTAGTTTGGCAGCTAACTTGATCATCATGTGATTGCGAAAATACAATCGATGATCTACGACTATAGCTTGTGGTACGCTGAATCTAGCGACTACATGATTGAAAAAGAAGAGGGCAGCTGTTTCACCATTATTATCTAATGTAGGCATCGCCTCGGCCCATTTGGTAAAATAGTCAACGGCAACTATGATATACCCATGCCCCCCGGTCGAGGTGGGGTTACATGTCATGTAATCGATGCCCCATTTGGCGAATGGCCCGACAGCAACTATTGGCTGCAGAGGTGCGGGTGGTCTTCTGGTTTTGCTATCGAAAATTTGACAAGCATGGCAACTTTTGACTGTGTTTATGCAATATTTAAACATTGTTGGCCAGAAGTATCCTGCTCGTAAGATTTTCTGCGTTGTAGAATAACCGGATTGATGCCCCCCACATGTGCCTGAATGTAAATCATTCAGAACTTTTTCGGCCTCCTCATGCGTGAGGCACCTTCTCAGAACTATATCGATACCGCGACGGTAAAGTGTATCACCGACGATCATGTAGTCTTTTGTTTGGTATCGAATACGTTTTTGTTCGGAGCGGGAGGTGTTTGGCCTATATTTTTGGGTTTGGAGATAAATTATTATATCTCCATACCACTCATTGCTTGAAGATATCAGAAACAAACTTTCATCCACGATTGTTTCTTCGGATGTTTCATTGTTGGACGACGATGGGGGATTGCATAATAATTCTGTGAAAACCAGAGCTTTCTTTGACTTGGATTTTACAAATTCCAGATCAAACTCTTGTAGGATTGCTATCCATTTTGAATATTTGCCCCCCAGCAACTGTCGCGACAATATATAAGTCATGGGGTTGCAATCTGATAGAATGGTAGTTTTTCGAAAGAGGACATAGTGTCGAAATCTCTGTATCACTTGAATAGCTGCGAGAACTAGCTTTTCAACATAAGAATATTTTCTTTTTGTTTCATTTAAGTTTTTACTTAAATAATATATAGGATGTTCGATTTTGTCGTCTTCTTGAACTAAAACCATTGTGATGGTCGTATCCGCTGCAGCTAGATACAGGTTAAAGTCTTTTTGATAATCGGGGGCGTACATTAATGATGCTTTCATTAGGGAATCTTTTAAAGCATCAAAGGAAGCTTACGCAACCTGATCCCAGACAAAGGGTACTTCCTTTTTCAAAAGACGCGTATATCCATTAGCAAGTTAGACGTAATTTGGAATGAACCTCCTTAGAAAGTTTTCTTTCCCTTGGAGTTTCTGAATCTGAAGCAAATTCGAAGGTGGAGGCAAATTTATGATTGCCTGAACCTTACATGGGTCGAGACGAATCCCGTCCTTTGAGACTACAAACCCAAGAAAACGACCAGAACTGATGCAAAATACACATTTGTGTGGATTGAGTCGTATCTTGTAGTGTCGGCAATGTAGAAATATCGCTCTTAAATGCTGTGGGTGATCAGTCCTCTTTCGTGAATGAGTCGAAAGGTCGTCGAGGTATGGTTGAACGATGTTTTTGATGTCATGGAAGGCATAATTCATTGCCCTCTGAAATGTCGCCCCTCCGTTCTTTAAACCAAAGGGTAATTTTCGATATGCGAATGTGCCCCATGGACAAATAAATGCAGTCTTTGACTTGTCCTGTGGGAAGATATTTATTTGATTATACCCAGAGAATCCATCCATGAATGAAAAGATTCCGCATCCGGTGCATTCATCAATTATTTGGTCGATGAAGGGTGTAGGGTAGTTGTCTTTTGGACAAGCTTGATTTACATCCCTATAATCGACACACACTCTAATTGTTCCTTGTTTTTTCATAACAGGGACAATATTTGATACCCAATCAGTTAGAGGAACCGGGTAAATGAAACCAGCATGGAGAAGTTTCTCAACTTCTGCCTTAATGGCAGCGAATTTCTTGGGGTGCACCTGCCGTAGCCATTGTCGTACTGGTTTGACATCTGGATACATCTTAATTTCGTGTTTAACGATACTCGAGTCAATGCCTGGCATTTCACTATATGACCAAGAAAATACATCTCTGAATTCGCGAAAAAGAGCGTCATATATTTCCAGTTCTGAAGGAGAACAACATTTGCCAACATAAATATTCTCTACAACATCTGTTTTGGTCGAGATATTTATGGCGATAGTCTCTTCAATGTTGGACAAGTTTCGCTCAGAATCCACCGTGTTTACAGTATTTGATAGAAAATAAAAAACTGAAGGATGATAAAGGTCATCAGGAGTATCTTCTCCACAATCCGGAAGAAGGGAATGATGGTGGGAATCATTCCATGGTGCCCCTTTAATTACCATTGATTGGACAATTCCTTTGTTGGTGACATGCACTCGCGACCAAGGATCTGAAGGGGTACCATATTCTTTAGACCTATCTATCCAAACACTTGATGAGCGTTGATTTGGGTTTGCCTCCCATGCTAGGAACATTGATTGCTACAATATTTCTGTTGGGCTTGGAGGCAAAACCATTGCATGATCCATGTCGATATCATTTTCTGAGATATTTTTTGAAGATATCATATTGCAGGTTCCTACCGACACTACTTCCGCCAGATTGATTGGAGGTGGAAGGGCGAAAGTTCCCATTAATATAGGATCTTTTAGTAGGCCTACTCCAATATTTTGAAGCGAATGGGGGCTTCCATGGATCATAGGAATGCTTCCCGTAACTTGAGAACCATTGGGGAGGAAGTTTTGTTGATCGACGATTGTAATCCCTCCTTGGAAGGGAAATGCAATCTTCCTAAAATAGGTCGACACAATGGCATCCATAGCATATATCCATGGTCTTCCTAGTAGGATGTTGTAATCGATATTTCCATCGATTACTTCAACATCTATTTCTACTGTTTTCCCTCCTAGTTCAACCTTCAAGTTACTTAAAATACCATATGGGGTATGTCCTTCCGTCGAATGCTTTTAATGTCGTCGAAGATCGCGAAAAGGTTGGAGATCCTAAAGTTTTCCAACAACTCATCGACATAATGCATGTAGATGCCCCCTCATCAATAATTGTTCGATGAACAGTTTTGTTGAGGGCTTTCACTTGAACAAGGAAAGCTAGTTGAGCTAGTAATTAAGGATCATATCCTTTATGATCAAAGGATACAAGATTGGAATCCTTTGGGTCTATCCCACCAATGGTTGATAATAAAGCCTGCTTTTGGGATGGGAAATTTTGTAGTACTTCAAGAGTCGACATAGCGGATGGCGATTGGGCCAAATCTTCCACTATATTATAATGCTGTGCCACTCTAGCACGGGGATTAAACGTCGACTTGTGTACTACTCCCTTTGGCAGTTTTATTGTCAATTCAGGAATGATGGGTGGCGCAACCTCTGTCGAAGTTGTTGTCGAACTACTAGGCTGATCTTTATCCTCATTGTTCGACAGCTGTGGATTCCCATAATCTTTGTTCCTTGTTGATATCAAAGCATCATTTTTCTGTTTTGAAACCGACAACATTAGCACTTGACACCAAAAAGCATCTTCACTTTCAACCAGATTTGTTCCTGGATTTGGAAACGGATCAGTTAACACTGCGGAGGTTTTTGAATTCTTGAAGAATTTTTTAAGCTCAGCTCTGTGTGGACAATCTACGATCCAGTGATCCTCATCCCATATAGAGCATGGAATTTTTGGTTTCCTATTTCCAAGAGGGTTTGCAGAAGATTTTTCAGGTGATGATTCTTCCTGTTTCTTCTTCTTCCCTTTGCCTTTCTTCTTGCCCCCTGGTTGATTGGTTTCTTTGCCTTTATCTGTTGATACAACATTTACTTCCGAGGCAAGAAGTTCATATTTTGCATTTTGACCTGAAATCTTACGGGCCTTTTTGGATGTAGCCTTTGTCAATTTTGTGTCTGTTGCGCCAATCACGCCATCACCGACATGAGAGTCATTGTTTGATTTAGGAGGAGGAGGAACTGAGAATTCCAGTCTAGGGGCGTCAGGTATTTTATCGTAGAGCGTGCCAGACTGAGTGTAAATCAAGTCCAAATATTGCGCACGAGCGATAACTTGCTCTTCTGTTATGACTCCCCCTTTTGCCACATCTTCCGTGATGGAAGGTAGTAATGACTTGATAAACCATTCAGATAAGAGCTAATCGGGAACATATGTTTTTACCATTCTACGACGACATCGCCACTCATGTATATGATCAGATATGTGAGTGGACATTGTCTGTTTGAAGTTGGTAAGGAGTTCTGTTCCCGTTTCATACCTTATTGGTAATTGAAAATGAGTTAAAGAGGTTGTGGCTAAGGTACTGAAGTTGTCAAATGAAGCTCTAGGCAATTCGATGTACCATTTTCCTGCTGGACCAGTTAACGTCCTCTGAAAAAGGCGAAGCCTAATCGAATCATCATTTAGGGTGTTTGATGAACACCACAGATGAAAGGTCATCACGTGATTCAATGGATCTTCACCCAGATTTCCATTAAATTTAGGAATATCTAATGGAAGTTTATGCGGAATTGCTGGTCACCAAGAGGCGTAAGCGATTGGATTGTTTGTTAACCGATTTAAATCAGGTAACTCTAAAGTTGCCACGAAGGGTAACTGTTGATTCAGGTTAGGTGAAGCATTCCCAGGATAAGATGGGATTGCCTGAGCAGTTGGTCTTTGCATACCGGCATAATGCATTTGATGCTGGTAACTTTGGTAAGGTTGGTGGGCATGACCATTGTACAATGGTTGATTTTGACCGTTTTGTATATATGGCTATCCAATATTTGCGAAGATTTGTTGCTCAGAACCTTGGTATACTTGTTGGAATTGCGGTTGTTGGTATTGTACTAGCCATGGTTGTGAAGCCATGTGTTGTTGCCCGATACTAACAGTTTGACCAAGATGAGGGGTAATTGTACCCGTTTGAACCTGTGTAATTCCACTAGTTGGAGATTGTGTTTGAGTTGCAGGGTCAAGGGGCTGTTGCATTACAACCTGAGAAAACTGAGGTTGGCATACAACAGGCAGTGCTTGAACTTGCGACACCGTCACAATAGCTGGCGTAGTTGGTATATTTGACATAGGTAAGCATTGTTGCATCGAATATACAACTCTTGGTTGTTGAGGTAGTATCAGTACCCAACCGCTTGAGGTAATTCCAGTATAACCCGAATGTTGTTGTGAACTCCCGTATGGATATCCTCCTGGAGGGGATAATGAAAGGGTATACTACCCCCCATACGGTGGTAATCCAGAACTCAAGGGAACGGTTTTCCCTTGAGGGCTGGACTGCCTAAATTGACCTCCAAATGGATCAATTTGTTGAGACTCAACATAAGAGTTTCCAGATATTATTCCGGATGAACAAACAGGAACAGACCATACTGTCGAAATGGCCCCTGAGTGGGCTCCTTCTAGCGGTTGAGAGCTAGTTGGGACAGATGGTATACCGGTGAACATTGTTGGAGTGATAGCAGGGAGTTCTGTCATCGCTGTGTCAGACGACATAGTCCTAGATGTTGACGGTTGTTCAGACATTTCTAGTCTATCCAAAATATTACCTAGCGATTCTACAGGAGCTTCCGCTGGTGGTAGACTAACTTCTGATGAAGAAGGATACAGAGTGATCCCGACTCCAAATTGCGATGGAGTACTAATTGGAGGATCTTCCACAATCTCTTCTATGGCAATCAGACCAGGTGGAAGGGGTAGACCGTCAGGTCCGTAGAATATTTCTGGTGCCGAAGAAGGTATGGAATCGGCAGTGATAGATGTTTGAGGAGCAAGACTCTCCGAACCGGTTGTAAATGGAACTGGTTCGGTAACACAAGTGCTTACCCTCAGACTAGGATCAGTACTACTGTCCTTCTCTGGTTGCTGAACTTCTTCTGTAGAGGCAGGGATTCTAGAAATGTTTGGAGTAACCGGAGTCTCTGATGTTGTTGGAACACTTGTTCTAACTTTCACATGAGATTTGGAACCGGTTAAACGAGTTTGCTTTGTCCGTACTAGCTTCGATTCCAGAGACAAAGACGGTTGACTCGTAAGCCTCCGCGAACGACGGGGTTTCAATTGACTTTCTTCCACGATTGCGGATTACTCAATCAACTAAAAATAAAGGGGAAGTATGTTTCTGAATTCAATGAATTTTAGACGCTTTAACACAACTTGTTTTTTCAATTTTTAAGAGTCGAGAAAAAACAAAATATGACTCTAGCCTCCTTCGATTTTTAATGAGCCTGAAGTGACAAGTGCTCAGATGGACCTTTTATGTTAAAGAGTCTGAAAAGGAACGAAAGGGGCTGCTCTGGAAATCTAGGTAGAGGGATTACCAAACCAATCACAAAACTGCAGAATACTTTTTACGGTACCGCAGTCAATCTTCCCGAATGTTGTGTTCAGTGCATTGCGATCGATCGGGTGGCAGACACGGCTTCCTATGGATAAAGGATTAAGCCTATTGGGGTCTCCCAAAATATACTCGACGGTACGTGGGAGCACAAGTCCGTACTGGCACTTATTGTCTCAAAGTGAAGGAATCACCCAACCATCAGTGAGAACAACAGTTACCAGGATTTACGACGCTGAAATACGTCTCTATCCTAGACTTAAAAATGTTGTGCGTTAAGTTCCAAAGCGTTGTTAGATTCATTGAATTTATTTTATAGTTGATCTTGTTTATGAATTTTTCCTTTCAGGTTCACTGCGAGATGTAGATGTAATTCCTAAAATGCAATCTAAGATGATAAACAATCTTTTTATCTTCTTTGTGCAATGAAAATCCAAGCTACTAAGGAAAGAAAGACATAATCTTTTCACAAAGAGCAAAGAGCACACTCTAGATGCACTTTCCTAAATCAAACCAATCAGACTGTCTATATGCAAATGCACATGTATGTATTTGTTTTTGACTTTCTTAGTATATGAATGATAAAAAGAAAGTTGATGCACAAATCTGAATTTCTTTTCAAGCGACAAATATCAACAAGTTTCTTTTCGAAATAAAAAATGGAGATGATCACAAAACCTTACGATTTTGAAATGAATACTTGTTCTTGACACTAGAAAAATCACAAATTCAGACCAAAAACAATAGTAACAGGACAATCGACCATCAACAGCAATCAAACTCTTTCCTATGATTGAAATCGACACTTGTGATAGTACGATTACGCTACTTTTGCAAAGGAGAACTGAAAATGACTCAACAAACACACAAAAACATTTACAGTTCTTTTGTACAAAGGAGGCGGAATAACAGCAAGGAAAAGGGGTTTCAAATAGACATATACTGATCACAGGTAGCAAAATTCAGGAATAGAAATGGAAAGAATGAATCACAGAAACCAAAACTACACAGAGCCTAGTCTGATCAGTGCACTTGTAACATAGAGAATTTGAAATGCAGTGCACCTTCTCCACTCGGGAAGTGCGTTGAAGTTCAGATTCTCTGAACAATACCTGCGTTGGGCCAAAAATGAGACTCTGTTTGGGTTCCGGGTCACAGTTTGCAGTTAAGTTCATGGGTTTTGGCCGAGCAAAAGGCAATCAGTAACTCAACAATCAGGGGTAGATCTAAGGAGGATCTAAGAGCTATCACAAGGGCAATCAGAGAGTTTGTGAATCAGTTGTTTAAATCATAAACAGATCTAGTAGATGGACTGAAGTAGCATTTATCTACTTTGCATTTGCTATGGCAAATGCAGTTCTAATGCTACCTATAAGTTTATGAAATAGACAACAAGGAATGATAAACAAACAAACTAATTCTTCCCCAGCGGAGTCGCCATTTTGTTACAGGGAAAAGTTTCTATATAGAACTACTCTATCCCACTAAGGTGTGACAGCTGCCTTAGAAACAAACAGAGAAAAGCTACTTTCATTTTTCCTTTATGAATTATAGATAGAGAGGAACAAGAAGACCAACCTCTGTCTTGCGCTAATCTCCTGATGTGATTCCTCTCTTCCTTGATAGTCTTTCGCTACTTGCTCCCTTGCACGCCCAGCTTCACAAAGTACCTGTAAGATCACAGTAGCATAGCACTATATAAAGACGTGGATCTATAATCATAAACAATCTAGGATTAGATGTAAATTGACCATACAAATGCAACAAATATCAGTGACACAAGAGTATGGAGGAAAACTAGAATATCTCTTATTGATAAACAAGAAAGAGCCAAGAGGATTTACAACCAGTTGTTCTAACCCAGCATCAACCTCTCAGCAAAGAAGCCCCTCTTCACCTCATACAAAGCTTAGATCACCCAAAAATCTGATGTTTTTCTCAAGAAACCAACAGCAATTCCTTACAATATGCAAAATTCCAGCCTCTGGATCTCTGGGATGAGGGATCCATATATAGATAGCTGTAATGGAGATGAGTCAGCTTATGATTTGATTAGTTTCTTCCCTCTGATAGTTCTTGCTTCCACTTGGAGATTGATGATCTCTTACTCATCCTTGGTCGAATTCAGAGAGGAAAGTGTCACAGGAGAAGTTTCTGGAAGCTTCCATTGCCTCTCCACCTCGTGGAATGACACTGCCATTTGTCATTTCTCGCCCATCGCACCCCATAGAAGGGATTTTTGAAATGCAACGCACCCACACAATGTATTTAGGTGAGATGCAATGAACTTGGCCAGTGGAGCAGCTGAAATGGTCCTATTTTGACCAATTCTGAGTAGTTTTTCATGGAGAACTTCTGGGAGAAGCTATAATCTGCTGACCTTGTTCCTTTAGGGGTTAGAACAACACTTTTAGGGACTTAGGAGCCCTTGGTTTATGGACAGTTGATGCTTGGGGTTGTAGTGCCCAAAAATGTCTATAACAACCACGAGGTAAGTATTTGAAATATTTGAATACTTGGATTAAAATGCCCTTATGTGAAAATCGGGTTATGCCACTACCTTGATGTTTGGATCTACACGAAGTGGATGATTCTTTAGAAATTAGGAGAGATCAGGCCCTGAATATAGCCCATTGATAGAACCTCCTTCGAGTGACAACGAGGGAACAGTACAGGCCTCACCATGAAGTGTTGTACAATTGATAAAGTAGGCTTTTCCGCGAATACCTCATTCGCCCACACCACCTCCACCTCCACCTCCACAACATACACCTGCACCCATACCACCACCACCATTCAATATGTTGAATATCATGAAGTTTCCCATTTTCAAGGGCTTGGTAAGTGAGGACCCAGATTATATTTGGTTCATTGCGAAGACTGTATGGACGACATAGAATATTACAAATGATCATATAAATAAAGCATAGTTGGTTACTTCTCTACAAGATTGTGCATTGACATGGTACATTAAGTACTACACTGATAACCAATTACCATCATTAGCAGACACTCAAACTTCTATGAATAAGGAATTCGGTAGGCCCAAATCTGAATCACAATCACTGGTTGGATTCAAGAAAATTGTGTTGAGGCCTAGCGAAACACCCTGGGAGCTAGATCAGAGACTGAAGTGCTCGATCCGTGGAGCTAATATGAATCTCATGAATAGCCAACACAGTGAATGGTTTGTAGCCTCACTCTGGCCCCACCTAAGGGTTTCTTTATCGCAGCAAAAGATAGGGACCCAAGCGAAAGCATTGGAAATTGCAATGAGATTGCATGAAATGCCTATTCAGGATGTCGCTTTGGGAGTTTAGCAGATTCATGCGGAGTTGCAGAACCTCTGCTTGGAGTTGTAGAGCTCAAAGAAGGAAAAAGATGCTTGGCTAGAGGTGCGCAAAGAAGTTTGGTGCTTCAAATGGAAAATCAAGGGGCATGATAAAGATCATTGCCCTATTTCTATGAATTATATTATAGTGGGAGGGCCAATGTCCCTGACACAAGAGGCCACCACAGGACCAAGCACAGGGCCCGCACTATGGTGCACTATTTGTGAGGTAGCTGGAAAACATGTAGCAAACAATTATCACTTTCTGCAAAAACTTGTACAGATGTCACAACAATTATTTTGCAATTTCTATAAATTGATGGGCCACAATGAGCGTAACTACCCTAACTATGAATTAATGATGGAAAGAATGCCCAAGTATCAAATGAAAATAGAAACTTGGCCTCTAGATCAAGGCACAAGGGGAGTGCATGGAGGGTATCAGGGGCATGGATGACGCCGAGGAGGAGGAGGACCTGGTAGAGGTCGAGGGCAGGTTATTTTCTATAATTGCGGAGTGCAAGGACACTACATGTGGTAGTATACGAGCCAAACACGCCCATCATGCTGATATCGTAGTTAGTTTGACAACACTATAGAATAATACCCTATACGAATAGCTAAGATTTAAGAGAAGAAGGCACATCCTCAGCAGCCCACCCAGAATTTACAGATGATTAGGGCTGAGCCCTGCCAGGAGGATCCCAATGTGAATATTGTGCTGTGAAGCGAAATGACGACTGGTGATGATAAAGGAAAGCAACACGAAGAAAGTGAGTGGATTCGCAAGGCTCCAGAAAAGGAGGTTGGGTTTGACCTCTAGCATGTGAAGAAAACATTCATGGAAGTAAAGAAAAGCTTCACTGAGGCCTCTATGTCAGGAAGCCAGGACAGGTTGTCTGAAGAGATTGACCTTCCATGCTTACTACCTTCTTAGAGACTTGAATGAAGCTACTGTGCGATAGCAAGGCTATGAAAGGACTTCAAGAATTGATAAATAAGTGTGCTAGTAAGGAAGGTGCTCCTAAAGGACACTACGCAGTCATAAAGATAGGAAAACACAAGACCAAAATAGGGTGCGAGATGAGGCTTACCGCACAAATAGGAGAGTATGAGACGGATAAAGTTATCTTGGATCTGGGGTCGGATGTGAATGTTTTTCCTAAAGGGACATGGGAAAGAATGGGGATACCTATGCTGTAGTGGTCTCTAATTCAACTGAGAATGGAAAATCAATAGAACATTATCCCTATGGGGAGATTACATGGAGTAAATGTAGATATACAAGGTGCGAGCGCGCTGGCTAATTTCAAAGTAATAGATATTCTTGATGAAAATAATCAATACCCCGCACTCCTGGGAATTGATTACGCTATCGACATGAATGGGGTTATCAATTTGAAGAAGCATACTATATCGTTTGAAAGAAAATCGCTCTGCATTCTAGTTCCATTGGACTCTGTAGAAGGACCACGCTATATTGAAGCGGTCCGTGACTATGAGGAAAGTGACAATTATTTGGATCAGATCTATAAGATAATAGTGCGAGATCAAGACTGGGTTAATCCGACAGCCGATGGATGAATTTCATGGGACCGAGAAAGTTCCTGTACATTAGGTTCAGATGAAGAGTTGGAGCATTGGCATAATAGATTACACGAAGTATCTACATTGCATTGTAATATGATGACTAAATTGTTGTGTTGTGTGTCATCAGGGATAATAAATTTACCTTATTATGATGGTTTGACTGATGTAGATGAATTTTTGGAAGAATTTCAAAGGGAAGTACTGGAGAAGCATCACTTTCAAGTGCTGGATTTGGCGCTACGCCTGCATGGTGGTGGGGTATGCATAAAGATAGTTTTGATGAATGGTAGGAGTACAAAAGAATGATGAGATTGTAGTTTGGTTGCCCGAAAGTTTGGATAACTGAAAAATATGATGGAAGAAATGATCCATGCGATCATTTAGCAAAATGGACTAAGGCCTATGGAACGAAACCGCAGCTAGAGTGGGTGCATATTTTCTGTCACACTTTGGACATCATTCCTATTAATTGGTACCTGGAAACAGAGCTCTGCCACAGTACCATGGAATGGGACATCTTAAGAGAAGGATTTTTTATGACCTTCAGTTTTGAGGATGGGTTCAAAAGCATCGACGAAGAGCTGTAGGAGGTTAAGGCAACAATCTTCAGAATACCATAGGATCGTTTATAATTGATTCAACTAGATTGGAGCACCGAGCTGCACCATGCGTTGGAGTGATATAATGTGATCGCTGAAGAAGATGATGAGGATCCAAGTAGTATTAACATCCCAAAGGCCGAAGGCCAGCACAAAGTTGAGGGACCACAGATAGAGAATATAGACATCACCACACCATTGAAGACTGGACAAGTGAACATTAGTAGAGAGACGGAGCCGAAATTTGTGAAGATTAGAGATACTCAGATGATGCCATAGTAGATAAATTCGTTGAGTTGCTTCGCGAATATCAGGACTTATTTCCTACCAAATTTTCGGACTTAAAAGGCATCATAGGTGATTTGGGAGTGATGAAAACAACTTTGAAACTGGACAAGAAGCCCATTAAGAAAAGGCCATATCGCCCTAATCCTAAATACAAGGAAAAGGTTTGCTTGGAGTTGGACAAGATGCTTGTAGTAGGTATTATTGAACCGGCGGAGGAATCTGATTGGGTGAGTCCAATGGTAGCTCAAGAAAAGAAGTAGAAGGATGAAGTAAGGATTTGTGTAGATCCCGAGAAGCTTAACGATGCTTGCGTTCCTTTTCTAACTTCGTTCACAGATGAAGTACTAGATAATGTTGGAGGGAAAGAGGCCTATTCATTCACGGATGGGTTCTTTGGATACCATCAGATTAAGATCACACCAGAAGACAGGAGTAAGGCCACCTTCATGACAGAGTGGTGATGTTTCCAGTATACAGTGATGACTTTTGGACTTAAGAATGCGCCGACGATCTTCTCGCGCGTAGTCATCATAGTGTTGAAGGAATTCATTCACAAATTCTCAAAAGTTTATTTCAATGATTGGACAGTGTTTTGACTTGTAAATAGCCATGTAGCTAGTTTCGCTTGATGTTGGATACATGTCAAAGGTATTAGATTGCACTAAACCTAAAGAAATGTTTGTTCTACATCGCTTTGGGAATCTTGTTGGGTCATGTGGTCTGAAAACAAGGATTAATGGTGGACCCTGCTAAGATCATTGTCATAATTAATTTGGAGGCGCCAAGTGTTAAACAGTTGTGCGCAACACTGGGCCACACTGGGTACTATCGGAAGTTCATGAAACGTTATGCTCAAATTACCTTTCTTATGGAAAAGCTACTGAAGGAGGATGCTACATTATGTTGGAATGAAGAATGCCAGTGTAGCCTGGATATACTAAAGGAGAAAATGGTCACCACCCCAATCTTAGTCTTCCCGGATTTGAAGAAGGAATTTCATGTGCATGTGGATGCTTCATGTATTGCACTAGGAGCAATGCTAACACAGGCTAGTGAAGGAGAGATAGATCATCCTATAACATTTTCCAGCAAGAAGTTGTCAAAAGAAGAAAATAACTATTCAATGACAAAGCGCGCAGGGTTGGCTATGGTGTACACACTCCAGAAATTCAGACATTACCTACTGTGTGAACATTTCAAGATGTTGACAGACCATTCTGCATTGAAGTATCTAGTCAATAAGCTTGTGTTGGGGGGGGAAATATGCAGGTGGTTGTTGTTGTTTCAAGAATATGATTTTGAAGTAATTGTGAAGCTAGGAATACTGTACGTGGGACCAGACCACCTATCGCGCACTGAAATAGGAGAAGAACCCAGTAATTTGGAGGAAGGTTTTCCTAACGCACAGCTCTTCACAGTTTGTGTAGTGGATAATCACTTTGCGGATATTATCCACTTTCTGATTACAAGGATGGATCTAGAAGGATATACCAGACAACAAAAGAAATAATTGGTGGTGCGTATGGCAGATTTCTCTATAATTGTAGGGAATTTGTATAAAATGGGATCAGATGAGATACTTAAATGTTATGTACTTGATTTTGAATGGGACAATTGATCCAAGTGGCTCCAAACACAGGTAGAAGTCCCAGAGGACTCAAAAAGGGGAAAAATTCAAAGTGGCCATATTTCTCCCCAAACCAGCACGAGATCGAAGTGCTCGTCGTCGTAATTCCAAAAATGTGAATGACACTCAAATCCGAGCTCGTATGAGGGAGAACGAGCTAGTCAAAGTTTTGGTCAAAGTTGGGTTGTAGGCTAGGTTTAAGTTTCCTACAAATTGACCGATTCGTGGGCATGAAATCTAGCTCTCGAAAGTGGGCAAATTTGTTGGATCATTAATTTGTCTAATATCCACTATATTAGATAGAATCAGAAAAAAATCCTCGTTTTATAAAAAATAAAAAAATGTAAAAAATATATATTTTATGGGGTGGTAGGCCACCAACCTCGCCACTCCCCCCCAATGACCAACTATATTATAAAAACAAATTTTGAATTTGGGCCGACAGGCCATGACCCCTGCCGACCCCCCAACTACCATACCCCAACTTAATTAAAACCCAAAACAATGTTGCGAGTTGGGTGGGCCACCTCTGATGGACTCGGCCCACACCCACCACCTTAACCTTCGACATTTGTTACACCAGAGGTGGCGGGGTTTGAACCCACCCGACCAGCCTAGCCGGCTGCCTCCCAGCACCTCCACACATTAATACAACATCACACCATTAATATGACCAAACCTCAAACAAAACACACCATAAATATCATTCGGTTCTGCGCCCATTGTAACGTCATTCCAATATAACTATTGTTTAAAAATACATAATGCACAATGCACATAAGTTTCGAGGGGTCGGGATTTGATCCCCCGACCTCTATGCACCTAATATACCCACCTAACCAGCATGCCAATGACTTCATGTACTAAAGTCCACCCATCAAATTATATTTAACCCTTCAAATTCATTTTGCACGAGAGAGGGAGACTGGAGGCGGATTTGAGAACGGAGGTGCAAAATGGAGAATGGAACCATGACAGAGTTCTAGGAGGTAGAACGTGGCATGGAAACTGATACATGTATTTTTAATTAATTTTTGTAGGTGGAAACATGATCCTGGAAAAACACAGGCGGAACCATGATTGAGCCAAATTTTCAGGAGGGCGAAATTTTGCCAGTGTCCAAACTAGACAAACTTTATGTTGATCCTACACCTCTCAACAACACAAACCTGATGGCATAGATAGAATTTTGATCTGAGAAGCAGATTTTCAGATGACCTAGAGAAGGGAATCTTTGAGGAATCTAGGAGGAATCTAAAAGATTCCTATAGCTCCATATTTTCACTTTGTCAGAATTCAGAAATTTGATAATTGATTTTACACTATTCAATGCCATGAATCTGACGATGCAACTAGATTTTCAGTTTGATCATTCTATTTTTCAGCCACTTTTCAAAGTAGAGTGCAGGTGTCAGCATTCAATGTGTGAGCAGTCATTTCCATGAGATTCAATGCCTCATAATCGATGGTATAGCCATATTCAACAGTTTACCATCCTCTTCTTCAGATAACTCCTTGATGTGAGGTATATTCAGTGTGATCATGTACTTCTTTGTCTCTTTGCTTCAGATGCATTGTGTTGTAGAGATCCCTGTTTGATGTTTGATGTGGGATCTTTTTTTGTTCTTGATGTGAGATGTACTTATTGTCATGTTTTGATTGAGATCCCTTTATCGTCATGTTGACGGGATACTCATGTGTCACCATGTATGTTTGAATTGCGATCCCTTTGATTCCATGTTGGTGGGATGCTCATTATTAACATACGTGAAATTATGTCATGCTGGTAGGAGTCCTTATTTTTTAATGAGAGTTCCTATAGTGGAACATCTCTTGGAGCCACTCCTGCATGAGGGCATATTCCTTGTATGATAGAGAAAGCACATGCATGTACATCATCACTATTTCCAGCACTTAATGCAATGGCCTACACCATCTAGACACTGGGCCCCGGAGACATAGTCCCTCCTGGGTGAACTCCATTATCAACGTCTTGTGTCTTATGTTGTTGATTCTTGTAATGTTAATTCTTATTTACAAAATGTATATATGTTCCTTTATGCTCTTTTAAATGAAATTCTAACAGCATCACGAAAGTAAAAGATCTTGGTTAAATACGGGAGTTGAGTCAACTCAGATCAAGTTTGGCATCAGAGTGGTCTTTGCATGGATGTGAATTGCGATCGTCAACAATGTAATGTGAAAAAATGGAGGATGACAAAGCGATGTACGAGACCATGCTCAAAGTTTCCCAAAAGGTGGAAATAATGTATGAAGCTCTACAAAAATAGACGAAGGAAAAGCAACAAGCGTAGCTTCAGTTGCAAGCCATGGAAGAGGCCCTGGAAGAACTTAAGCATAACAACCAAAGTCTTCAAACAAATAACGTTGAATTGAAGAGGCTTCTACAAGAAGATAAAGAAGAGAAACATAGTTTGCTACGACAACTTCAAGCTAAGGACGAGGCCTTGGAAAAGCTGCAGCATGACCCATGTGAGGTAAAAAGTAATTCTTTGAATTTATGTATGTTTCCCGATGATGATTTTGTTCCTAGATTTGAGACCTCTGTGGTTAATATCTTGTAACTTAGAAATCGGAGAATCCACAGTAAAAACCATTTTTCATCAATGTTTCAAATCCCAACAGGGATCCAGCATTAGGACAAATTTTTCGAGTAAAATGATTTCACTCCATGTATCCCCTCCGCGTAGGGAAATGATTCTAGATTTAAGACCTCTGTGGTTAATATCTTGTAACTTAGAAATCAGAGAACCCACAGTAAACCATTTTTCATCAACGTTTCATATCCCAACAGGGATCCATCATCAGGACAATTTTTCGAGTAAAATGATTTCACTCCATGTATCCCCTCCACATAGGGAAATGATTCTGGATTTAAGACCTCTGTGGTTAATATCTCCTGATGATGGATCCCTGTTGGGATTTGAAATGTTGACGAAAAATGGTTTTTACTATGGGTTCCCTGATTTCTAAGTTACAAGATGATTTTGTTGTTTTTGAAAATCATACCAAAGGAATTGGCTCCAAACTATTGAGAAAAATGGGGTATGAAGAAAAAGTCTTGGGAATTAATGGCCAAGGAATTGTCAATCCCATAAAAATAGAAGAATTACCCTGTCAAGTAGGACTTTGGTATGTCAGGAAAGAAGTTGGGTAATCCACCAAGACAGTGAGAAAACCACCAACAACAGATGATGAGAGGCTCTCATAAGTTATTTCCAACTCAACAGTGGAGGTAAAAGATGTTGATTTCCCTTTAGTTTCATCTTCACATAGTATTATTTCTGTTGGAAATGTGGAGATACCTATTACAGGGACAAACATGAGGCTCCTTACCAGGATGAGGTACAAGGAGGAAAAATAACTTGGTGTTAATAACCAAGTCATGACTCAAACATTGGAGGTTGTGCAGAGACCTCGATTTGCAGGTTTGAGATACACCAAGGGAGAATGCTTGAAGGTGTTAGATTCTTCTAAGACATCGTCGAAATCGTCAAGGAAAGAGAATGATGTGAACACATCCTCATCATCCCATGGTAGTACCCATTGCAGGGAAGGAGCTGAGGCAAGCTCTCATCACCATAATGACATCAGAGACAACAAGGAACGATATAACCACTCTCGATATTCGAATGTTCATTTCAATTATAATCATGTTGTTAATGATGGATATAAATCAAGGCATCAAAAAACATGTACCTTTTGTGGATTGCATAACCATACATATGTTGAATGTTGGAAAAGAATAGTAGCACACAAAAAGAAGCATGAAAGACCCTCTCAACAATAGGTAAAGAAACAAGTTAAGTAGATATGGAGGAAGAACATGTATTGCAGTCATTGCAATAGAGGTGGCCATCAAAGAGCCACTTGTTAGAGGCTCCATCTAGAGCAACACCTTAAAGACAAAGCGTCAATACATGAACCAGGTGAAACAATTGTTCGATAAGAAAAACCACCACAGGGAGATGACCCATTCACATTGATAACTGAAAAATGGTTTCTAGACATGTTAGCTTGGCATGGTCGTGGTTTTGTAAATCATTTTTTGCATTTTAAAATGTAAAAGTGATGATGTGTTTTCCACCACCTCTTAAGCAACAATGATGTCTGGTCTTATTTTGAGTTGCATGATAAACAGTGAAAGTGATGTCATGTTTCCATCACTTTTCAAAGAAACAATAGTGTTTTTCCTTCTTTTTGTAAATCATGTGTTGCAGTGAGGATGTGTTTTCCATCACTTGTCGAAGCAACAATGATATGTTGGCCTTGTTTTGGTAGCTGGGTTATTGTTTCCATTTTGATGTAAAATTGACCACTGAGTATGTGTTATAAACTCGTGGCAAGTATGGAATGCTTGGGTCATTAGTTGGTCATATAAGTCAAGCATGTAATTTGTATAATTGTACTACAGGTTTGCAGAGGTTGCGGTGTCGGCTCATCGCTTATGGCTTTGAAGGAAAAACATGAAGGAGAACGAAGGGTGACATATCAAATACTTGTAAGTGTAGACAGGGTAAAAAGAAGTTGCCAATTATTTTTCATGCCTTTGGAGGATCAAAAGCTCCTTAGTGGGAAGGATTGATCTAGGTGGTTCCAGACACAGGTTGAAGTCCTAGAGGACTTAGAAAGGGTAAAATTCAAAGTGGCCAGATTGCTTCCAAACCAGCACCAGATCGAAGTGCTTGTCACCCTGATTCCAACGGTGTGAACAAAACTCAAGTGTGAGCTTGTGTGAGGGAGAACGAGCTAGTCAAAATTTTGGTCAAAGATAGGCTATGGGCCAGGTTTAGGTGTCCTACAAATTGGCCAAGTCATGGGCATGAAACTTAGCTCCCAAAAGTGGGAAAATTTGTTGGATCGTTAATTTGTCTAATATCCCCTATATTAGACAGAATAAAAAAAAATCCTCATTTTATAAAAAATAAAAAAATAAAAAATAAATCTATTTTATGGGGTGGCAGGCCACCAACCCCGCCACATCCCCCCCCAACGACCAACTATACTATAAAAAAAAATTTGGAATTTGTTCTGATGGGCCATGACCCCCGCCGACCCCCTAACCACCATACCCTAACTTAATCAAAACCAAAACAATGTTGCGGGTTGGGCGGGCCACCTCCAATGGACCCGACCCACACCCACCACCTTAACCTTCGACAATTGTTACACTAGAGGCAGCTGGGCTTGAACCCACCCAGCCAGCCTGGCCGACCTGCCTCCCGGATGCCTCCACACATTAATACGATTGTGCACCATTAATACGACCAAACCTCAAACAAAACATGCCATAAATATCATCTAGTTCCATGCCCATTGTAACGTCATTCAAATATAACTGTTGTTTAAAAATACATAACACATAATGCATATACATTTGGAGGGGTTGGGATTTGATCCCTCGACCTCTACGCGCCTAATATACCCGCATAACCAACATGACATTGACTTCATGTGGTAAAGTCCGCCCATCAAATTATATTTAACCCTTCAAACTTATTTTGCACGGGAGAGGGAGAACGGAGGCGGATTTGAGAACGGAGGTGTGGAATGGAGAATGGAACCATCATGCAATTCTAGGAGGCCGAGCGTGACACAGAAAGTGATACATGTATTTTTAATTAATTTTTGAAGGTGGAACCATGATCCTGGAAAAACACAGGCAGAACCATGATTGAGCCAAATTCTCAAGAGGGCGAAATTTTTCCAGTGTTCAAATTGGACAAACTTTATGTCAATCCTACACCTCTTAGTGACACAAACCTGATGGCACAGACAGAATTTTGATCTGAGCAGCTAATCTTCAAATGACCCAGAGGGGGTAATCTTTGAGGCATCTAGGGGGAATCTAAAATTTTCCTGTAGCCCCAGATTTTCACTTTGTCAGAATTCAGAAATTTGATAGTTGATTTTACACTATTCGATGCCACGAATCTAATGGTGCAATTAGATTTTCCATTTGATCATTAATTTTTTGGCCACTTTTCAAAGTGGAATGCAAGTTTCAGTATTCAATGTGTGAGCAGTCATTTCCATGAGATTCAACCTGCATGATCGATGGTACAGCCAGATTCAACAGTTTATCTTCCTCTTCTTCAGATAACTCCTTGATGTGAGGTATATGCAGTGTGATCATGTACTTCTTTGTCTCTTTGTTTGAGATGCATTGTGTTGTAGAGATCCCTGTTTGATGTTTGATGTGGGATCTTGTTTTGTTCTTGATGTGAGATGTACTTATTATCATGTTTTGATTGAGATCCCTTTGTTGTCATGTTGACGGGATACTCATGTGTTGCCATGTATGTTTGAATTGAGATCCCTTTGATGCCATGTTGGCGGGATGCTCATTATTAACATATGTGAAATTATGTCATGCTGATAGGAGTCATTTTTTTTAATGAGAGTTCTTGCAGCAGAACATCTCTTGGAGCCACTCTTGCATGAGGGCATATTCCTTGTATGATATAGAAAACACATGCATGTACATCATCACTCTTTCCAGCACTTAATGCAATGGCTTACACCATCTTGACATCGAGTCCTAGAGACATAGTCCCTCCTGGACGAACTTCATTATCAACGTCTTGTGTCTTATGCTATTGATTCTTGTCATGTTCTTTATTCTTTACAACATGTATATATGTTCCTTTATGCTCTTTTAAATGCAATTGTAAAAACATCACGGAAGTAAAAGATCTTGGTTAAATCTGGGAGTTGAGTCAACTTGGATCAACAATATCCTCATTGAAGCTCATGAAGGAGCTAGGGGAGGGAACTATGTGGGAAGAGAAACAACGCAAAAGATTTTACGCGTTGGATTGTGGTGGCCGACACTACATAAAGACTCTAAAGCATATTGTAGGGCATGCGATGCATGTCAAAGAATGGGCAGGCCATCACGGAGGGATGAGTTTCCTTTGAATTCGAAGGTGTCATTAAATCCATTTGAGAAATGGGAAATTGATTTTGTAGGACCGATTCATCCTCCAAGCAAGAAAACGGGTGCCCATTATATCATCACGGGGACTGAATATTTGGCCAGATGGGTAGAGGCACAACCTATGAAAGACTGTATAGGAGCAACAACAGTGAATTTCTTGCTTGAATATGTGTTGACCAGGTTTGGTTGCTTGAAGGTTTTGATGAGTGCTTGCGGTACGCATTTTCTCAACAAAATGATTAACACGCTGACAGAAGAGTTCTAGGTTTACCATCAGAAGAGCACGCCATATCATCCTCAGGCCAATGGAATGGTTGAGGCTTTTAATAAGATATTGGAGAATGTGCTGACGAAGGTTTGCAATGTGCAGTGGAATTACTGGGATGTGCGCATACCAGCAGTGTTACGGGCTTACAGAACTACTTGTAAAAATCTTAATGGTCAGATACCTTTTAGGTTGGTCTATGGCGTAGAAGCTATAATGCTTATGGAGTACATCGTGCCTAGTCTATGCATAGCGGCTTTCATAGGAATGGAGGACTGTGGAGCCTTAGAAGAATGGCTCACGCAGCTAATGGAGCTTGAGGAGGATAGGTTTTTGGCTAGATTCCATCAGCAGGTTCAGAAGGAACGCGAAAATTCTTGGCACGGTCGACACATCAAACTGCGCACCTTCAAGGTAAATGATTTGGTTTTATTATATAATGGTAATTTTGATAAGTGTCCAGGGAAGTTTTAGATGTACTACCTGGGACCATATGTCATCAAACAAATCACCGATGATGGATCAGTTTAGCTCGCGAAGTTGAATGGAGATCCATTTCTAGGAATGGTAAATGGAAGCTGATTGACGCCATACACAGGGGATTCAACCCAATGACTACACGATAGTACCATAGTCTTAGCGCTTTAGGAAGTTGCAAGGAGGCACAGAACTATAAACTACACTACCCAGTTTGAAGAGCTACATGAAAGGGGGGCTACGTGAAAAAGGGTGATGTCACAGTACCAGAAGAGGCACGAAGGGAGCTACGCTATAGAGGGGGAGACCGCACAACATAGCCATAAAGTGACCATTACAGTTATTGTTCACGATTTGACTACTAGGAGATGGTTAAGAGGAGTGTGGGGGGAAACATTTAAGGCAATTAAGGCTAAAATCTTTGGAGATCTACCGCCAAATCAACATTTATGAATAGATTTTGGGGGGAATGGTTGAATTTGAATTCGAATTCACTATAAATTACGTGTGGTTGTCCAACTAAAAACACTTTGCATCCTTAGAGTTTTTATCGAGTTGTGATGTTGATTGCATATGAATCACTCATATTGGGAGGATTTAGTTGCGAGCCGTGCATTTTCCAAGCTATCAGAGGTAAATAAGACATTCATCCCAGAGAAGATGCTAGGACGAAGCTGTTGGCTTAGTGGGGCCTGACCCAAGTTCGGAAGTGATTTAGCCAAGCAAATCCTGGTATTACTAGCCCTTTTAGCAACAGTCCGCAGAGCATGGACTGAAGTCTCACCCAAAGTAGTATGGGAGGGTGCTATAACTAGGTTTCCGCACCTTGGGGATGTGTGATATGTGGTGTTTGGTACATGGTCCAACCTTCACACTTACTGTGCTATGTGCACCTACGGGCACCCCATGCCCTGTGATACTGTCTTCACGCAGTTCTAGTCGTAGCACAACCCATGTTTTTTACCCAAGTCTTCCTTAATTAGTCTCTGTTAGCTGATTACTTAGATTACATAGAAACATTCATACAAGTATTCATCCAGTGTGTGCAGTAAATAAATGGAGTAACAGTAATGTATAACATCAAAATAAGGATTCAAGAACAGATGCACAAAATAGTTTTCTTATTAATTTTCAATTCCAAATACAGACCCGAATCTACCCTATGCACTCAGCTGCAGGGGTCCACACACTTAGCTGCAGACTCTACTAAGCCTCTACGCACTCAGTTGTAGAGCCTCTTCCTACTACTACGACCCAATACACTTCAAATTTCCCCCTATGCTCTAACCATGCCTTCACCTCTATCTATTACTTGTTTTTTTCTAAAAAACCTATATTTACACTTAGAGCCTTACTCTATTTATACAACCCCATGGTCCACGGACCATGGGTAGGCTGGCACAACTTTACATTATTTTACAATTCTTAGGTCGGACAACCCTATGACTCATCCTAGACTTTCGCGCTCTGTGCCCGTGCTTCGTGGAGTCTTACAATACAATTGACCAAAACTTGGGCTTTAAGCCCCAAAACCTACTGCGGGGGATCCCATGCCCAATAGGCCCCCAACAAAATCATCGTGACTCATCCCGAGTCACTCTACTAGTGCGACAATCTTGGCACATACCCCCTCCAACTATGTCTATGATGCGCGAGGGTCTGCAGTGCATTGCTCTGTCATTTTCTGGATCTACTCTACTCTTTCTACCGAATGCTCATTGTCAAGGGTAGATCCTTGTCTTAAGTCATGCATCACCTTCTTTTGTGCAAGCTTTTCTTCGATATCAGCAATGATGTAGAGAGCATCATCAATCCATGGATGGACGTGTGCTTTAAGTACTGCCTCTTTCTGTCATGCAACATCCACCTGTTCCTTCAATGCCTTCGCTTGTTGTAGCTTTGCTAACCATTGGGTTAGGACAACTGTTTGCATCACTCCATGCACACTGTGATACTGCACTTGGAGCTCCCACGCTTCTATTTCTAGGCACTGTATGGTGGGATCGTCCTGTAAGGAAGTGAGGACCATGAAGGATTCTTCCAACATTATAGTACAGTCCTACACTGCCTGTCCTATTTCCTCCAGCCCCTTTTGGATAGCGCCAGCGCACTGTTCCCTAACTTCCGGGGGCATGGATGACTGCGCCTTTAATCGCAGTTCAGCAATCTGAAGGTTGAGGTCCAGCTGTATCCTCATTGCTTCCTCCTTTGCCTCACAAAATCCACTAGCCAATCTGTGAATTCACACTCCTACTGGTAGGTCTGTCGCAATTTCTAGCTCTAGGGCACGGCAACATGCTTCCTCTACTATCTGTTCCAGCTACTAATTCTGCACCAGTGCTTCATCACATTGTAGACTAAGCTGCTTGATGTTGATTCATTGTTCGCTGAGCATTTGTACAACACATCCTTCCCTAGCACGGATTTCTGTCATCGCTCCATCCTGTAGTTGATATAATATATCCCACAGAAGGGCAGCCAAGTTTAGGCCAAGTCCCCATCTAGCCCACCATGGCTCTATCCTTTGTGCTATCTGCTGTCAGGGCTCCTCTCGACAGAGGGACGGTGTTAGCCATTTTGTCCTGTAGCAACTGCTTCGTTGCCGATGTACCTGCGGCACCGTAGATGGCTACTGTTCCCTTTTGGGGGGTCGCACCTGAAGTTGCTGCAACTGTGCCCTGAGGGCCCCAAACACATTCTGCTGCTTCATCATTACTTCCTAGAGCGCTTCCCTGGTGACCTCACAAATAGTGTCGCCAATGTCATATAGGTCACCCTCTGTCAGTGTAGTGGGTTCACCATCTAGTTTGGAAGCCTTGGTATTCTTCCGTGGCCCTGTTCGTTCCATACTGCGTGGTTGTTTCAGTTGTGTAGATGTCATGCTTGGGTCCACGCCTTCCGCCATGTCTTCTGTCCCCTGTCCTGTGGTCAGGTCCAGGCCTCTTGATGGCATCCAAATCCTTGGGTAGTTTTTCTTTCCCCCTCCGCGGAGGGACATACTTGGGCAGTTTTGCTGTAGTGCGCACTGGCTAAATGTCTTCCTCCATTTCTTCATCCGCCTAGATCTCTTCTACAAAGCCTAGAGATCCTCCTCCTCATCATCTGTCTCAAGATTAGCATTCTTGCCCTTGTCTTCCATAGATAGTTTACCAAACCATGTATTTCGTGGAGACATGCGGACTAGTCCTGCTGCCTGTCGATCCTTTTTGGGCCTCGGCGTCGAGGGCGATTTTGGAATTTCCGGTGCATCCCCCACTAGTAGCGTAGGGCTCTACGTGGCTTCCTCAGTTGTCGACATCATTCTATTTAGAAATTCCTACGTCTCCTTCGACAATGTCTCAAACACTGAACTTGCTCTCAAAGCGTCCAAATTCATAAGGTCCATACCCACTTGATAGTGCAACAACTGAATTCTCAAAATGCCAACGGTTGTTCGCTGGATATCCACCTGTGATTTATAGGCCATTTTGAATTCAAATTCGACCATTCCCTCCTCATTCAGCCCATTAATGCTAGATTAGTGGCAGGTCGTCCTAAATCTAGTTCTCACTCTATGTCTTAATTTCCCACCACCCGCTCCTCGTTGTCTTAAATTGGACATCTTGTCATGAACAGTGACACCAATGGTCACTTCCCAGCCTACCCACGCGACAGCGTAGCCCCCTATGCGTGGGCGCGACCCCTGTGACATATTAATCCTGCGCGCAACCTCCTTATCGCAAAGCTCCCATATAGACTCTTTATATTCTCACTCTCTCTTTCAACTGCTTGGACCGCTCAGACTGTGCTCCCTACAGATAGTCAGGTGGTCGCACCACCTGTGCTAGGCTTCAATTCACCTTCTAGCCTAGTCTGCAGGCACTACTCAATTACCCTCGCGATAGTCAATGCCTCACATTCTTCCTTATGCAGTGCGCTCCCTTGGTTACTTTGTCTGGTAAGGTGCAGTTGCAACCATGGTAGCGGAGCCACAAATTCTCAGCAACAATCTTCTAATGCAGTAGTATGGCTTCCCATATCTTGTCCTTTCATTCTTAATTTATTGATACAACATGCATGCATGATTTCAGTTTCCAGTTTGTTGATTTATATGTCCATTAACATGCTTTTCTTCCTCAGTTGTACCCGATCTTCTTCGAGTTAGCGAAGTTTAATGTTCCCTCACCGAATGGCTTCCTGTAACTACATAATTCCTTCGTCCGGGTCCTCGCATGCTATCCCACCTATGATATCTATTGCATGAGGATTCCTTTCCTCCAAAACTATGATTGTTGGAGAGGTAAATCCCCTCTACGGATAGAGGCGATCCCTACTAGCCCAGAACGGGTCTAGCAACAATCAGTCAATGCTACTATGCAAGTTCCTAATTGCAAATAAAAGGTAGGCAATGAACACCTACTTGGATTCCAACGCTATTTTTTGATGAAGAGATGCCGCTCTCGCTCCTTCGCTCTTGGCCAGTCACGATCCTCCGCGATCTCCGCAAATAGATACCTGCACACACGAAGAGAAAGATAAACACAAGCGTGAAATCTAATAAAAGCAATTATACATCAGTCAGAAAGGATGTAATTCACATTTAACATTACAGAGACAAATGAGAATGGAACCATAATAGTAGTCATCTATTATTAATCAATAACAGAGAAGAGTACAACCAAATGTTCTGACGTCGAATCCTTCTCAAGAGGGTCCAGCCAGCAAGTCTCTTAAGCATTCACCCTTGGAGGTAGATCTCCCAAGACAAAAACTCTCTCTCACACAAGCAACACTCCACAACCTTCCTTAAGCTATCTAGCAATTCCACACTTATCACACCAACTACCTACTAGTAGCAGCAATCTGAGCACTATCAATTCTACACAATCCAAACTAGCTGCTCATGGTAATGGTAGAGGTTTAAATAGGAGAAGGAGTCTCCATGAATGGGGGGAGGATGAGCTTATCTTCAAGGAAGGTGGTTTCAAATGACGAACAAACATGCCATAGAAGGGAGGGCGATACCCACAAGGCCAACAACCAAGTCTGGAGTCATCTGGAAGGCTGGCTGTTGGAACAAATTCGCCCAAACTGGATCAGCGCGGGTGTATAACTGAACTGTAGCGCTGACAGCGCATCTTAATAACGGAGCAGGCTGTGTCAGCGCGGCTTAATACATTCATAGGATGCGCTGGCTCATGAAATTCGACCAGCGCGGAAAACCCGTGTGCTTCCGCGCTGGCAGCGCATCAGTTGCACTATCAGCCGCCAGTCAGCGCGGTTATTTTAATAACAGTCGCGCTGATTAAATAAACTTTGGCAAAGTGGGTCATTTGGCCAGACTAGGGAGCAGGAGCATGATTAATTGGAATTCATGGCACAGTAGGGAGACTGACAGGGAGACAGTGACAAATTACTGTGTAACAGATGCCCCCTAAAGCATGAAGTCCGAGAGAGTGGGAGGGGTGAAATGCTTTACAAACTCGCCGAACTGGAACACCACCAGGAAGGACCCGCATGTACAACTGATATCTCAATTACATGTAGTCTAGGCATGGGCGCAGCCATCCAAAAGATAGATGAAGAAGGTCTGTGGTATGGACGCAGCCACCTAGCTGAAGAGACCATGATGATAATAAGGTATGGTCGCAGCCATCCTAAAAGACTCAGGTATGGGCGTAGCCATCCATCAATGAGTCATGTAATAATAATCCACAAAATCGCAACCTGGTTTGTAGCAGGCAAAAACCAGGGTCTTGCGCTCCATCCCAATCCGAACAAAGTACAAGTTCAAGCATGTGAATACATGAGCTGAAGTCGAACATGCATGAACATCGTCTGATTACCAGTCAGTGATGAAAACTGTTAACAGACGCGAGAGGTACCACCAATAATGACAATGGTCCTCAAGGTACTTATAGGTACAATCCGCGGCGTGTGAATCAATGAGCTGGTGTCGAACACCCGCAGAATCATCCGATCGGAGGCCAATGATGAAAACCTCGCGTCGAACACGAAGAACCTGCCATTGAGGCATGCAGGCTCTAAGGCACCTGAAGGGAGTCTCTAAGTCACTTTCCTGGATAATGAGCTGAAGTCGACAGGAAGTAACCTTGATCGAAGGTGGGCCATAATGTTTCCCACATCATCGACACGAGACAGAGGAAAATATTTTGTGTGAGACATTAGAGGGAGGTTGTAAGCTTGCAGAGGTCAACTTCTCTTGAACATATCAACGGCACGACAGCGGATTTGGCAGTATTTGACATCAAATGAGCAGAGGTCATGGTGACAAGGCAATGAGCAAATGAGAGGTTGAAATAGGATAACCCAAACTCGCGGAGGCTAGTGTAACCCAAACAAGATGAGAAATCCCCACCCAGACACGAATGCAGACGAGTGCCATGTTCAAGAGCGACATACTGCCGACACGACTATTATTGCAGTTCCATTTTCCCTACCATTTCTGGCAGGTACCCCGATTATTTTTGGATGACAGGCTTGACGGGGATAGCATATGCTTGGAAAGCGTCATTACGACGATGTCCAATGTCACAAGGTTTTAACGAGCCTGACAAAGGAGGAGCTCGGCGTCTTTTCCTGTTTAGAGAGTTTGAAAAGACGGCGAAAAAGAAAACTCCAGGGGGTTCCTTTTTCGTAAAGTTGTGTCTCCCGAGCTCAAAAAAGTATAAAACAATGCTCGAAAGAACCGCCCGACTAGTATGATCGAGGAGTACTTTTTGTAAATAGTGACTTCGACCTGAAAAAAGTAAAAAAGCGGTCAGAAGCACGTCGTTTTGGAACCAATAACGAGTGTGAAACGACAAACACCCGGCAATCTTTTTAAGTTAAACGGTCGAAAAAAGAGCGTAAAAAGCGACCGCCCCTCGTTCCTTTTAACGAGTCGAGAGGGAACCCGGCAATCTTTTCTTGGTTTATGTCGGAAAAGAGCTTGAAGATGACATTTTTGGGACGAAGTGTACATAGAATCGTTATGGCCCTGCCGGTTACGAGGACCTGCACAAGGAAACCACCCGCATAAACCTGTTCGACATGTTAAAAAACATAGTAAAACATGCATAAAACACATATCAAAGTGACATTGGCATAAAATCCATGGTAAACATGACAAAAAACCCACATTTATGAGAAACTATAGTCAATTACGAATTTTTTACCATAAATAAGGGGGTAAAAGACATTTTTTACCATTGTTACCATTTTGAGTTATGGAGAACGTTGTGGAGCTGTGAGGTTGACGGAGCGATTTCCATCCCATGCGGACACCATCCATCCGGCAGCTTGTTCCAGGTAGGTTCTCCTCTCCCTGCGCTTCATTTTGAGTCTTTTTTGCAGCATTTCCATGGTGGGAATTGGCCATTTGGGCGAATTTTTTGAGCTCCAATGCGCTCTCGGTCAGCGCGGATTTCCTCATCGGGTCCGCGCTGATCGATTAATTTTACACACACCACCACCCGAGTCAGCGCGGAAAACACGTGTGCTTCTGCGCTGACCCAAGGAAAAAAACACTGGGGCGCCATTATCAGTGCGACTGTTTTAAAAACAGTCACGCTGACGCCGTGAAATTTGATTTTTAAAAAATTGAACGTACAAACCTCAACGGTCAGGGTCCTAATATTTTTCTATGGTCTTGCAGGACACAATGGCATTTGTTTGGCAAGAGAGAGCTCACGATAACGAAGATATAGCCGCTTATGCCAATGCGGAGTGCCGAAATGCAATGCGGGCATGTGGGCTTCTTAAATTTTTCCTCACTCCACGCCTGAGAGCGTAACCTGATATCCTTGAGCTCTTAATCAGAGCTTGGAACCCAGTTGACGGAAAATTCACAATCCGTGGCCGAGACATTGAGTTTGATTCCACGGATATTTATTTTTTGACTGGATTGTCACGCCGGGGCGAGATGCCCATCCTGGAGGGGCAACGGCCCAGTGGCGAGACCCTTGACATGCTCATGGCTCGAGTGTGCCCACGGGCACATAAAACACGGAGTGGGAAGGTGGGTATTCCGACGGTGGGTATTCCGACGGTGGACGACATCGTCCTTCGCACCATACTCTTCATGGTGACCCGGGCAGCGGGTTGTTTGGCCAATCATGAGGCTTCAAAGACCCATCTACTACTGGCTCTCGAGTGTTTACAGCCCACCATTTTTAACTGGGCAGTAGCAGTAACGACCAGCATGAAGAGGCAACTGAGCAACTGTCGACTCGGAGAGTCGAAGCAGTTTGCTTATGGGTCGCTCTTACTTCCGCTCATGCTGGAGCGGGTGCCGGCCCTACAGCTACAGGACATGGTTGTGGATCCACCCATAGGTCCCCAGGAGACGAGGGCTAGTCGATGGGGCCATGTCATGCCGCGCGGAGGTGGCGGCCGCCCAATGGCTTGGGGTGTTTATTTTCGAGAGTGGCTGGATCAGTAGGTCATTTTCGTAGAGGACTGGCCATATGCCGGTATGGACTTCTGTGGTGATCCCGACATGCCACTGCCCGCGGGAGAGCATTGGGACGATGGAGGTATGACACTTGATCTCTTTTTAATGTTTTTTGATTTTTCATGTACATGTCTTGATAAATGTTATGGTGTGCAGATGTGGGACCCATGAGACCAGTTGGTCTAGCCCCAGAGGCACGGAGAGAGGGGCAGGGTGCTGGAGTCCTGGCCTTGGCTCCTCCGGGAGTCGATACGACGGAGACTATGGCACACAACCTCGAGGGTTTACTGGCGGGGGTGCCAGATTACCAGGGGATCGAGGAGGTCCCCATAGCTTCTCAGATCCACACAGTGGGGGTGGAACCCAGGATGCACCACCTTTTGAGGCGGGTGGCACGGGCAGCTGTATGCTACAGAGAGCATAACCCAGCTCAGTAGTCATCTAGGTTTTATTTCCACTGATGTTTTTGAGAGACATATGTCTCAGATGTACTGAGGACACCAGTTTTACTTTGGACATATACACTTATTTTTTGAGCGCCTTGGTGCGCCGCGATATATATATAGATACTGTTTTTGGATGGATCTTTTCACATGTGATGACGTTTTTTATATGCCATGCAAATGTCTAATACAAATGTAATCTAATGTATCAGTTGCACAACACACGACCCATGTATTTTAATTTTTTATGCAAGCTTAAAAGCACACATGCAGACACACATGAAAACTATGCTTGAAAAAAGTTTCATCTATGGTCTTATTATGCTTTCTATGTCTTCTTGTATGATGTTCATCTGTTTCGCAAATGCCTGTCTAACACATGATTCGCCAATGCATCAGTTAACGTGTTTAATCGTCTCGGAATGTGTTGATATGTGATGTAATCAAAATTCCTTTCTAACAATCTTACACATAGATACAACCTTAGAATGCGTTGGTCCCTGACGGAATATCGCCCGTTGAGTTGATGGACGACAAGTTGAGAGTCTAGGTTCACCACCATTGTATGAATGCTGAGATCAACTACTTCGGCCAGCAACTCAATTACAGCACTGTATTCGGCAACATTGTTAGTGGTGCGACCCAAGCACACACCTTGAAGGTCTAGCAACTCTTCGTGAGGATCATAGATTGCCCACACTGCAGAAGATAAATTGCAAGTACTACGGCAGGCGCCATCAGCGAAACCAACATAAGGTGCACTAGACATCTGCACAAGGAGCAGAAAACACAATAAGAGGAAAACACGCCTTCACACCAAAGCAAAACGTGAAATCATGCACACATCACACACTAAAACATGCGTATGTACAAGCTAGGTGCACGAAATCATGCATAGTATTTTTTCAAATAAAGCCCGTTGCGGGGCTTGTCGAGAGGGTTTCCTTCGTAATCAATCAACTCATATGCACCCTTTTGCAAAACTCTCTTCACGATATAGGGGCCTAGCCACATGGATTTGAGTTTGCCTGCCCCTAGCTTATCCTTAGCCTGATCGTAGAGCAGTACTAGATCTCCCTCAACAAAGGAACGAGGTTGAATGGTATTGTCGAAATGAGCCTTAACCCTTTTTTTCTGCGCTTCAATAGCTAGAGAAGCTAAGCGACGGGTCTCGTCTAGCCGCTCTAGATAAAGGAGCCATTCCTCCACTGGAGTGGTGTTGGGAAGCAACTCGACAGCTAACTTTAATGAAGGAATCTCACATTCAATAGGAAGGGTGGCCTCTAGTCCGTAAACTAGCTGAAAAGGAGTGAAACCGGTGGCGTCCTTCACAGAGGTCCGGTAGGCCCACAAGGCAGGGAACAGCATCAGATGCCAATTAGACTTGTGTGCACCAATGGTACGTTGGAGCATTGTGATCAAAACTTTGTTCACAGCTTCAACTTGACCGTTGGATTGAGGGTAGTACGGCGTCGAACTATCTTGACGCAAGCCTAGTTGGGTCGTTAGTTCCGTCATCATGTGATTACGGAAATGTTTTCTGTGATCCGTGACGATAGCCTGAGGGACTCCAAACCGAGTAATGACATGATTAAACAAAAACTGCGCCGCTGTGTAACCGTCTTCGTTCAATGTAGGCATCGCTTCGGCCCATTTGGTGAAATAATCCACGGCAACGATGATATACCCATGCCCCCCGGCCGAACGAGGGTTACAGGACATATAATCGATGCCCCATTTGGCAAATGGACCTACGGTAACAACAGGGTGCAGTGGTGCAGGAGGTGCACGCATTTTCCGGTGGTAGACTTGGCATTCATGGCATGGACGGACGACAAGGATGCAATCCTTGAAGATAGAAGGCCAGAAATAACCAACACGGAGAATTTTCTGGGCGGTCGCATATCCGGACATGTGGCCGCCACAAGCACCGGAGTGGCAGTCATTCAACACCCGCTCAGCCTCCTCGAGAGTCAAACATCGGCGGAGAACAGAATCAGCGCCGAGGCGGTACAGGGTATCGCCAAGAATGCGATAGGGTTGAGATTGGTGATGAGTCCTCCGTCGAGCGTCTTTCGATACATTAGGACAGAAGGAAGACGTCTGTAAATATACTATGATGTCCCCATACCAAGGGTCAAGGGTGCTGATGAGAAACAATGTTTCATCCGGGATATGCTCCTCCGAACGAGATGGTGCAGAATGAGATGGCAAAGAACAGAGCAATTCAGCGAAGACCAGAGACTTCTTAGACTTGGCAGCAGTGAATTCCAAGTCGAACTCTTGGAGGATTACTATCCATTTCGAGTATTTGCCCCCCAGTAGCTGACGTGACAAAATGTAGGTCATTGGGTTGCAGTCAGAAATCACGGTCGTAGTGCGCAACAGGATATAGTGCCGGAAACGTTGGACGGCACAGACAGCTGCCAATGCCAACTTCTCGACATACGCGTAGCGAGTTTCTGTATCCAAAAGGTTGCGACTAAGGTAATAGATAACATGCTCATTGCCGTCATCATCATCCTGCACTAGAACCATGCCGATGGTGGTGTCAGCGGCAGCTAGATAGAGAGTATAATCACGGTGGTAGTTTGGGGGTCTTAAGAGTGGAGCCGAGACAAGGAGATCCTTGAGTCGCTCGAAAGACTCCTGAGCGATAGCATCCCAACGAAAGGGTGTGTCTCGCTTTAATAACCGTGTGAAACCCTTAGCCACCTCGGCATAATTCGGAATGAATCGCCTGAGAAAATTAGCTTTGCCCTGCAAGCTCTGCAATTGCTGCAAAGAGGTAGGGGGAGGAAGATTCAGGATGGCCTCGACTTTAAGGGGATCCAGACGGATGCCTTCTTGGGAGACGATGAACCCAAGTAGTCGGCCTGATTCTACGCAGAAGACACACTTATGCGGATTGAGTCGAATACGGTAGTGTCGACAGCGGAGAAAAATTTCACGGAGATGAGAGGGATGGTCCTGACGCTTGACTGAATGAGCCAGAAGGTCATCTAGGTATGGTTGTACAATGTGACGAATATCATGAAAGGCATAAGACATTGCACGTTGGAAAGTGGCGACGGCATTCTTGAGACCGAAAGGGAGCTTCTTATAGGCAAAGGTGCCCCAAGGACAAATAAAAGCCGTCTTATGCTGGTCTGCAGGGGCAATCTTGATCTGGTTATAGCCAGAGAAGACGTCCATAAACGAGTAAATTTCACTTCCTGCGCACTCATCAATAAGCTGATCGATGAAGGGCGTAGGGAAGTTATCCTTCGAACAGGCACGATTGATATCGCGGTAGTCAACATAGACCCGGATAATGCCCTGCTTTTTATTCACAAGGACTATATTAGACACCCAATCCGTAAGGGGAATGGGGTAAATGAAACTGGCTTTAAGAAGCTTTTCGACTTCGGCCTTGATGGCTGCAGCCTTTCGACGGTGCACTGGGCGTAGGCGCTGACGGACAGGCTTAGCCCCTGGATATGTCGGTATTTTGTGCACCACGATACTGGGGTCGATGCCGGGCATTTCCTTGTAGGACCATGCGAAGACATCACGGAAGTCGCGAAATAGAGCAGTGTAAAGTTGAACCTCCTCGGGAGTACACATGACTCCAATGTAAATATATTCAACAATCCCTGGTTTGACAGAGATGTCGATGGGTTGGGTTTGCGTGATGTTACCCATATTGCCCTCAGAAGACACTTGATACAACTGAATAGGTGTTTGAAGGGGCAGGGATGGGACACACGAAGAAAACCACTCGAGACATGCGACCATTTCCAGATGTGGAGGGAGAGACGAAGAGCGATGGTGGTGATCTGACCAAGGGAGCTCTTCGAGAGACATAGTCTCTATGATGGCTTCATTGGAAGGAAATATTTCCTTCAATGGATCCGAAGTAGCCTCATCTCCTAGCCAAGGGAAATGATCATATGAATCAGGAACACTGCTCGGAAGAGCAGGTTCAGCAGGGGGAGCCGATGCAGCGACAATCTCGACGTAGTTGAGCTCGGCAGGACTCAACGGCATCATATCACCCCAAGAGTCTTCCTGATTAGCGGGAGGAAGAACCCATGGATCAGAACGTACAGAGATCATGTTGATAGGGGCGAGATTCGGAGGTGGGAGGGGAAAGACTCCCATTAAAGCGGGATCTTTGAAAAGTCCGGAACCCACGCTCTCTAATTATTTGGAGGTATGCTCCACAAATGGTACATTACCTTTAGAAGAAGAAGCGAAAAAGGAGAGTTGATCTACCGTGACAATCTTCCCCTGATGAGGGAAAGGAATGACATGGAACAGGGAGGAAGCCACGGCTTGCATGGCGTATGTCCAGCTACGTCCGAGGAGGAGGTTGTAGGTGAGATTGGCATCAACAACTTCGACCTCTACTTCTACCGTCTTCCCTTCTAAAGAGATGGGCAAGCGCTGGAGGATACCATAAGGACGAGATTCTCTTCCATCGAAGGCTTCTAACGTCGTAGGAGACTGACTCAAAGTAGGAGAACCAATAGCCTTCCAGCAAGCAACAGACATGATGCAGGTTGAGGCACCTTCATCAATAACTGTACGATGAATCGTCTTGCTATTGATGATGACCTGTATAAGGAAAGCGACTTGGTGAGGTAGTCTCTGTGTAAAACCCTCGAGATCAAAAGAAATCAAATCTGAATCTGCCGGGTCGATGCCACCAATAGCTGATAGCAAGGACTTCCTCTAGGAGGGGTAGCTCTGGAGGACTTCTAACGTGGACATAGCAGACGGAGCCTGAGCTAAGTCCTCAACAATGCTATAATGCTGGGCAGCACAAGCATTAGGGTTGTAAGACGACTTCCTGAGTACACCTTTTGGAGGGGGTCGGGGGATCGTCTCAGTGCTGGGCCATTCGATGTGGAGAGGACCAGAACTGGACGGAGGAGCGCTGGAGGGAACCTCCGGCTCTTTCCCGGCATGAGATGAATAGTCTTTTGCTCGAGTTGAAACATGGATGGGAATCGTTCCAGCCATAAACACTTGAGAACCGAATGAGGAAGAGGGTTGAGATGGGTCTGCCACCATTTGAGTCTGCTGGGAAGGGAAAGGCTCATTAAGCACAGCAGGAGGCCCAGGAGAACCTTTCAAAAGTCGACTAACTTCGGACCGCCTCGAGCAGTCCTTAGTGTAGTGATCCTCATCACAAATGAGACAAGGATACTTAGGTTTTCGTTTAGCTCCTTCCTCGGAGGGAGGCTTAGGGGGATCCTGCTTGGGCTGTCCAGATTTATCTTTAGCTTTCCCTTTCTTTTTCCCTTTTGAGGATTTATCTGCCGTGGTGGACTGAACGGCGTTTACCTCGGAGGTACTTCCAGAATTAGATTGGCCCTGAGAAGCATTTCCATTAGAAGCGTTCTGTTTTTGCTTCCCAGGGTTCGCGGCCGATTTCTTCGATGACGAGTTTACAGAGCCAATGACTCCATCAACAGATGGTTTTGGCAGAGCCTTGGACTGTCCAGGCCTCGGGGCATCTGGCAAATAATCATATAAAGTACCCGACTGGGAGTACACTAAGTCGAGGTACTGAGCACGCGCGATCGCTTGCTCTTCAGTTACACAAGCTCCCATGGCGATGTCCCACGCAATTGCAGGGACAAAGGAAGTTGTGAACCAATCGGTCAGGAGTTGATCAGGAATCCAGAATTTGATCAAGCGACGACGCCTTCTCCATTCATGTATATGATCAGATATGTGCGTAGCCGTGTCCTGTTTGAGAGACGTGAGGAGATGTGTCCCTGTCTCGTACCGAATGGGTAACTGAAAATGAGTTAAGAACGCCATAGCCAGCGAGTTGAAATCTTGAAACGTGCCGCGATTCAGCTCAATATACCACTTAGCGGCTGAACCGGTGAGAGTTCTCTGAAAGAGGCGGAGCCGGATAGAGTCATCAAGCCATGAGTTTGATGAACACCAGAGGTGATAGGTCATGACATGGGCTTGAGGATCTTCACCAGCTTTGCCGTCAAATTTTGGACAATCACTAGGTATTTTAGTTGGAACTGGTGGCCAATACGGATTATGCAAAATGGGATCATTCGTCAACTTGGACACATCCGGAAGTTCCAACGTCGCTAAGAAAGGCAACTGAGGGTTAAAGGACATTTGTGGCTACGGATTCGAGGCAGTACTAGGGTTCCAACCAGGTGGTGGTTGCCCCCATGGACCCTGTCCAGATGGACCCGGCCCGAAAGGACCTGGCCCATAGGGACCTTGCCCGTAGGAGTTCTGTCCATACGGATTTTGTCCATATGCGGACAGTTGTCCCTGAGTCTGCCCCCCAGCACCCCATGTATTAGCAACTTGACCTGCAGGTGCAGCATACTGATAATTTTGGTAAGGAGTAACCTGCATCTGTTGATAATTTTGATAAGGGGTAAACTGAGTTTGCCCCTGGGGTTGCTGGTAGCCATACATTTGCTGAGCCCCATACTGAGCCTGATAAGAAGGCTACGTTTGGCAAGAAGGTTGGGGCCATGGCCCGCCTTGCATTTGATAAACCATTTGAGTCTGGGCCTGGGATAATGTCCTTGAACCGGTTGGGCTTGGATCATCTGGCCGGAAGGTTGGCCTGGTTGGGTTTGGAATGGACCTGTTTGCCTAGAAGGACGTACTTGCTGGGTGCCAGGTTGTCCGTGAACCACCAAGGGTTGTCCTTGCGGAACAGATGGCTGAGCAGGCTGGACGGCTGGTTGACCTTGAGGTTGGCCAGCCTGTCCAGATGGAAGATTAGGGCGGACAGTGGGTTGGCCTTGCTGCATAGAAGGCTGGCCCATTTGCCCGGAAGAGTGCACTGGCTGAGCAGTGGGTTGGCCCTGCTGCACGTAGGGTTGCCCCCCCTGCCCAGGAGGATGCATGGATTGAGCAGTGGGTTGGCCCTGCTGTACGTAGGGTTGCCCCCCTTGCCCAGAAGGATGACCAGACTGAGCAGTAGGTTGGCCCTGCTGTACGTAGGGTTGCCCCCCCTGCCCAAGAGGATACCCCTGTTGGACTGCTGGTTGACCTTGAGGATTATAAGCTTGCCCAGCTTGTCTAGAGGGGTAACCCTGCTGGAGACCAGGTTGGCCCTGTTGGATGTAAGGCTGTCCTGGTTGTCCAGATGGGTAACCTTGCTGGGTACCAGGTTGCCCTGGGTAACCAGAAGATTGACTCTGATAGGAAAACGACGGACCACCAACGGCTGAAGGTTGTCCTGGATAGGGTTGTCCTTGCGGGCCCCCAGATTGTCCTGGGTAAGACTGGCCATAAAGTGGTTGCCCTTAAGGGGCTTGCACATAAGGTGGCTGGCCTTGATTAGGTGGCCCTTGAGGCTTCCCAGGGATTGCCTGGCCCCCATGAAAAGAATGAGTACTGGCATCCCAAGTGATGGATAACAGTACCGAGACTTCAACGAAATGTTGAAGAGGCGCGGATTGAGCGAACTGGAGGTACTCACCAGTAGAATCATAATAAAAGAGTGGACCTTGGTAATTCGGGTCCACAATGGGTTGGCCCTGGGCATCATACGACCCCCCTCCTGGAACAGGACCAGAAGAGGGTTGAGCACTTTGTGCAGGGTCGACAACTCCGGATGAAAGTTTCGGCTGGCCATTACTCACTTGACCGTGAGAGGGACTAGCACCACTGTTTGTAGATGAAGACGCTGTCACGGCACTGACGACCGGAGTCGAGTACGCTACACAAATAGTTGGATTCGTGGGAACTGAGGTAACAGGTGTAGCATGGGGTTGTGAAACAAAGGGTCCCGTGGTGGGAATGATCTGAGGATCCCACATAGTCGTAGTAGGCATCCTGGCAGCTATTCTATCCCTCATCGACTGATATCGTGGGGGGAGTGGAGAAGTAGCTGGAATGGGAGTGTCAATATTCGACACCACGGGTGTCTCACTTGCACTGGGAGATGTCTCATCCATGTGGGAAGTAGACATTGGAGACGACATACCAGGAGGGGTAACAGGAAAATCGTCCTCGTCAGGCTCCCAGATAGGGTTCCAATCTTCTTCGTAATCCTCGTCGCCTGGGGCACGTACGTTGATAGGTTGGATACTCGGGATAACAGGAAGAGTATCGCTTACAACTGGTACCTCAGGAGCAACAGAAGATGGAGAACCTTGATCACTTGGACCAGGAGTTGACGGGTCAGCCAGGATGACAAACCCCACACAAAACCTAAAGGAAACTAACGATAAAGACCCTACTCAAGCTAATGCACACAAGATCTAACTAGGTGATATTATCGTGGCCGAATAAATTTTTAAGACACAGGAACTAAACTTGACCTTTTCATGTTTCAAGAGTCGAGAAAAGGACAAAAAGATGACTCTAGTCTCCTTAGAATGTTTAATGAGCACGAAGTGAGAAGACGCTCACTGGCACCTTTTCTTTTAGGGAGTCTGAAAAGGATCAAAAGTGACTGCTCTGGAGATTCTAGGCAAAGGGTTTACCAAGCAATCCGTAAAACTGCTTATACACCTTGGCAATCGTATGAGAAGCAAGGACTTTTCGTACTGCAGTCAATCTTCCCGAATGCTGTGTTCGGTGCGTTACGGTTCACAAGGTGGCAGACTCGGCTTCCTATGGATCAAGGATAAAAGCCTAGTGGGGTCTCCCTATATACGCGACGGTACGTGGGAGCACAGTCCGTGTTAGACCACTATCGAGTCACAGAAGGAGGAATCACCCAACCATAATGTGAAACAATAGTGACTATGTTTAAAGACGCCAGAACACATCTCTAACCTAGACCTCTATATGTTTGCGTTAAGTTCCAATGCGTTTTTAGGTTTATTCAGTTTATTTTATGGTTGATCTTGAATTTAAGTTTCGGTTTCAGGCCTTATCGTGTGATCTCTCACAATTACCTAGATGCAAACTATATGCCAAAGAACATCATTTCGTTTGATGAATTCTAACTATGAGAGGGTTAAGAGTTTTCAATCAAACAAAATGAACTCAGACAATCAAACAATCTAATGTAGCTAATGGCAAAGAAATGAGACTTTTCTTTTGAGAATACAAATCAATGAAATGCTCTTCTTTTCATTAACTATTGAATGCAAAAGACATTAGTTCGATTTCTTTTTCAATGGCACAATGCATTTAAAATGAATTTTGAGAGACAGCAACACCGAGTAAAGAGAAACAAAATCACTCAATGAAAAACACAACAAGCGTGAAAAGAGCTGGTTGAACCCAAGCAATTGTAATCTATGTCTGGGTGGTGAGAAGTAATCGCAACAATCCAAGGACTGGTTCGAGGAAAATCACCTAAACAACCAAGCAAAGAAAGCAAAAGAGGAAGGTTTTCGCAAAAGCAAAGGCAAGTAGCAACGTATCTTTGTGAACGAGTGATAAAACAAAATCAATCCAGCGAAAACGGGATGATAGCACTAGGTCACCGGACACAAAACAAGATCCGCCCGACAAGACTTCGCAAGCAAGTGCTTCACAGTTCAAACAATGAAAACCAAGTCACAAACCAGGTGGAAAGAGTAGGGGAAAGTCAAACCAACAGGCTCAGGAGGCAAATTTGAAACAAATTGAATTCTACAGGATCAGCGCGGGTAGAACTCAGCAACAATGCGCTGACAAGAAGTCACGTGTAGCAACAAAGCGCTGTCAGCGCGGAAGTACACGACTTAAGCGTGCTGGTTCGATTTCAGAACCGTCGCGACTATTTAACGTACAAGCACGATGACCACGAAGTCAAAGAAACATCTATGCACTGTCAGCGTGACTGTTTTGATATAAAACGCGCTGAGGCTAAAAAACAGGCAGAATCAAGCCAAAAGCTCCCAAACCAAGGCAAGAACTCTTTAAACAATTAAGACACCTCCCAGACAGAACCAGGAAGTCTAAAAGCAGAGAACTAATCCCCAATCTTTGAAAAGAGAGAGACAATCAAACTCAAAACAAGAATGAACAAAAAGAGACAAAGGCTAGCTCCCCAGCAGAGTCGCCAAATTGTTGGAGAGGTAAATCCCCTCTACGGATAGAGGCGATCCCTACTAGCCCAGAACGGGTCTAGCAACAATCAGTCAATGCTACTATGTAAGTTCCTAATTGCAAATAAAAGGTAGGCAATGAACACCTACTTGGATTCCAACGCTATTGTTTGATGAAGAGATGCCGCTCTCGCTCCTTCGCTCTTGGCCGGTCACGATCCTCCGTGATCTCCGCGAATAGATACCTGCACACACGAAGAGAAAGACAAACACAAGCGTGAAATCTAATAAAAGCAATTATACATCAGTCAGAAAGGACGTAATTCACATTTAACATTACAGAGACAAATGAGAATGGAACCATAATAGTAGTCATCTATTATTAATCAATAACAGAGAAGAGTACAACCAAATGTTCTGACATCGAATCCTTCTCAAGAGGGTCCAGCCAGCAAGTCTCTTAAGCATTCACCCTTGGAGGTAGATCTCCCAAGACAAAAACTCTCTCTCACACAAGCAACACTCCACAACCTTCCTTAAGCTATCTAGCAATTCCACACTTATCACACCAACTACCTACTAGTAGCAGCAATCTGAGCACTATCAATTCTACACAACCCAAACTAGCTGCTCATGGTAATGGTAGAGGTTTAAATAGGAGAAGGAGTCTCCATGAATGGGGGGAGGATGAGCTTATCTTCAAGGAAGGTGGTTTCAAATGATGAACAGACATGCCATAGAAGGGAGGGCGATACCCACAAGGCCAACAACCAAGTCTGGAGTCATCTGGAAGGCTGGCTGTTGGAACAAATTCGCCCAAACTGGATCAGTGTGGGTGTATAACTAAACTGTAGCGCTGACAGCGCATCTTAATAACGGAGCAGGCTGTGTCAGTGAAGCTTAATACATTCATAGGATGCACTGGCTCATGAAATTCGACCAGCGCGGAAAACCCGTGTGCTTCCATGCTGGCAGCGCATCAGTTGCACTATCAGTTGCCAGTCAGCGCGGTTATTTTAATAACAGTCGCGCTGTTATGAAACCAGCTCACAAAAAGATAGAAAAGAGAGATCCACGCCTTAGAATTCAGCCTCTTCGAGGGGGCAACCTCCTTTACATTACATAAATGAACAATTCTTGGATGATACAAATGAAAATACCTCCTTTCTATATATAGGAGTCTAAGTGGTCCCAATACAATCAAAGCCTACATAACAATAATATTGTAGGGCACAACAGTAACAATGGTGGGCTTCTATGTGGCATAATAGTAACAAATATGGGCACTACATGGGTACATCAATATAATAAGTGGGTTATACTAATAACAATAAGGGGTTACACTAGTAGTATAGGGGCCTAACATGCCCCTCTCCTTCAAAAAGCGTTGTCCTCAACGCTTGATTAGTTCTTGATGCTTCTATATAAAATTCGTGTCCTCCCATATGGAATATTCAGCGGGTAAGTTCTTCCACTTGATGAGATACTCTGAAATTGATTGATTTCGTAGCTGTCGGGTTCTTGTTTCTGTGACTGCTCCAGGTTCCAATATGATTTTTCCTTCCTCTTCAATTTCTGGCAATATTGCTTGAATTGGGATCTTTTGCAACTTTTGAATAAGTGGCCATACTTCTTCGTTCTTCTTCCATTCATCCGTTACTTCGTTTATCCAATTTGGTTGGATAATATAAATAGCATAAAACAATGCTTCCACATCCTCATCCTTGAAGCGTCTTCCCATTCGGTAAGGTCGCCATTTTTTAAGTGCATGTAGTATTGCCAACATTTCCTTCTCATAAATAGCTTGCTTGAGATGTACCAGTAAAAATACCCAATCACTCACATCAAAACATTTTTCACTACGATGTTGATCTACCTGTTGTTTCATTTGATTTTGCACCGAAGTGGCGTTATCCTTTAAAAGTTGGAGAACTTGCTGTTGATGCTCGATATGATCTTTCTCTACTTGAACCTTTTTCTTCTTGATATGTCCTTCTATCTTTTGAGGAGTGGTAATTTCTTCCAGTCCTTTACAAGATATGGTCGGATTCATTTCTTGATGCTCGATGTGATCTTTCACTTCTTGAACATTTTTCTTCTTGATGTGTCCTTCTATCTTGATAGTTTGAGGAGTGGTAATTTCATCCATTGAATTACAAGATATGGTTGGATTCATTTCTTCTTTCTCGATGTGATCTTTCACTTCTTGCACCTTTTTCTTCTTGATATGTCCTTCTATCTTGAGAGTTTGAGGAGTGGTAATTCTTGCCAATGCTTTACAAGATATGGTCTGATTCATTTCTTCTTTCTCTGGGGTGGTGTCCTGACGTATATCCTCTTCTTTTGATGTTTCTTGATCCTTTTCTTCCTCCTCTTCATATTCTATGTAAAATAATTTCTTCTCAGCACACCTATGACCTTTGGTGCATTTGCTATCACAATTGTAACAAAGCCCTTTTTCTCTTTTTTCTTCCAATTGTTGTGGTGTAACCCTTGTAGGTTGTTGAAGGCTGGGAGAAACAACACTTCCATCTTTATAGTTGTGAGGGGTATGCTTCCTGGTTTCCATAATTTTGCTTTCCATTATGTCACAAAGACCTTTTACTCTTTCCAATTGTTGTGGTGTTTCTCTAAAGAAGGTGTTGCTCTTTATATGCTCATAATGTGTTATCATTTCCTCCGTGAAAATTGACCACGTAACAAGTTTTTTACGAGAACAAAGCCCTTTGTACCATAAAAATTGATCTGGTTCTAAATATGAAGATGCAATACATACCTTTTGTAACAGTTGTACACCATGTATATCAAAATATTGCTCCATCTGAAGTATCCAATTTACCGGATCCTTGCCATCAAACTTCCTCATCTTGCTTTTTCTTGATTTTAGGAGCTCTAGCTTGAAACAACTGTAACTCTGTACTTTAGGATCTTTAAGTTCTGAAATTGTGACCTGTAGTAGCCCTCTGTGTCCTCTTTCCAATGCCACAAGTCTGATCCAAATTGGATTCTCCAAGAAAAATTTATGCACAATCTCCCACAGTGACCTAATTATAGACTAGTTCAGTAGAGCGAACTTGTATGAAGTGCCACGTGTCACTGTTTCAACCTTTGACTCTCAAAGATATATAAACAGAAACTAAAATCCGTCCTCTTTCTGTACCTTCTTACGAAATTTCAATCTGATGCTCAGAAAGAAAGTTATGACGATTTTCCCCAGGTCACCTGTTTTGAGTGTAATTCAGGAGTCTGCCAAAAGACCAAATTCCGCAAATCATATCTCCGAAAATATCGCGCGAAAAGCTCTGAAATTCGGACCCAAGGTTTAGCGCCAATTATTCTCAAATGGGTTGTTTTTGCGACTTCTGAAACGTCACGTAAAAAACGTTATAGCGAAAATGCCACGATGACCTGTTTGGAACAGCGAAACCCTAGAATCCAAAGCTCTGATACCAAATGTTATGAAACCAGCTCACAAAAAGATAGAAAAGAGAGATCCACGCCTTAGAATTCAGCCTCTTCGAGGGGGCAACCTCCTTTACATTACATAAATGAACAATTCTTGGATGATACAAATGAAAATACCTCCTTTCTATATATAGGAGTCTAAGTGGTCCCAATACAATCAAAGCCTACATAACAATAATATTGTAGGGCACAACAATAACAATGGTGGGCTTCTATGTGGCATAATAGTAACAAATATGGGCACTACATGGGTACATCAATATAATAAGTGGGTTATACTAATAACAATAAGGGGTTACACTAGTAGTATAGGGGCCTAACACGCGCTGATTAAATAAACTTTGGAAAAGTGGGTCATTTGGCCAGACTAGGGAGCAGGAGCATGATTAATTGGAATTCATGGCACAGTAGGGAGACTGACAGGGAGACAGTGACAAATTACTGTGTAACAATGGTCTCAACTCTGCTCTTCCACTTTGGAATCATTTCCATGCTCAGGTTTTTGCACATGGCCCTATAGGCCCATCAGACTGATGGTACGCGCAGGTCCCAATCAGTTCATCTCGCCTAGTGAACTCTGTTCAGGATTTTGCATACCTTCTTGAATGCTTCTACGTGGAACATTTGTGGTGCATGTCGCATTTCCTGGTGTTGCATCCTGTTCCTATTTTCGATACTCAATTTGGGGTGTGCTCGTGTGGACTGCATAGCGCACATCTGTATCCATCGACACAGGTGGGCGCACAAGCTACTCCATCCTGGCTGCCCAACTCTCAATTGAAGCTGGGGGCTTCCAAATCATAGGTGCATCATCCTTCTACATCTACACTAGTCCTCAAAGTTTTCTTGATGTGTACCCCACCATTATGCGGGTATTGCACACAGTGCCCATTTCAACGCATCGAAAGGCTCGTGTTCTGGTATTGCACTTTCAAATTTGCTCAAAAATTCATCCGCCACTATCAACCCATCATAGGTCAATAGCTCTCGCGCCTCTGTTGTCATGCAACACAGTGATCTAATCATCATGTTGCAATTCAACGTTGTTGTGGAGTACTAAAAAGGTATGTTTTTTATGATCATTTCAATGGCTTTTCAGTGGGACTTGTGAATCTTTTTACATCATGAACGTGGAAAACAATAAAGAATTATAACAAAACATGTGGAATTAGTATGCAAGACTTAATCGTTGATAGTTGTCATTCTCCTGTGCAGGAAGGGGTAAAAACGAGGAGTTGTTGTTCCAAAGAAAAAGACAAGAACAGGGTAACTGCTGTCCCTTTGACGAAGGACCGAGTGCAAACGAGGCTAAGCAGGTTGAAGCAAACCGGTCCGGAAAAGGAGGAGAAGGCACCAGCTCGGCAGAGGAGAAAAGAAGTGATTAAGGATTAACAGTTTGGTGAATCCCTCAGGATCGAATGCTGCTTTATTATCTTATTACTTAGGCATCTCCGTCGTCACCCTTATATAAAGGGACGTCACTGTTAGCTTTAGGGGATTATGCTTTTATGTAACTTTCTGTTAAAGATTGAACTTTGATCATCGAGTCTCGTTGAACTTGGCTCATTGTACTTTCTGTTTTATGCATTAATATAAACTTGGTGATTATCTCATCTCTGCATCTGGATTAACCTAAAGCGGTGTACCCTCGAGGCTAAGGGCCCGGCCCCGAAGGACACTTGCTTCTGTATCACTACGATTTGATTTCTGCGTGGTTTGCTTACCGTCATTAGTTGGTAATCTGATATGCTTTATAAGTTACATCATCTACTCTGTTAAGATTCGTTCATTAAGGTTTTTTACAGACAATAACTGTTATATTGACTCTGCATTATATCACCAATACCTTCAGAGTTGATTGAATATTATTAGACTTAATTGAACATTGTTACTATTTTGTCACAGAGCTCTTATGCTGTATATTCGTGTTGTGGAATTTATCTAAAATTTGTGTTCTTTATGATTCAAGAGTAATGTTGTTCCATTTTGAAATGCAGTTGTATTCCTGTTGATGCCGATTGGTGCTAAATCAGATTACTCTTCAAGTGTGTTGTTTGTGTGTATGATTTCCAAATGATGTTCCATAGCAATTAGTGTTGTTCATTTAGCGTGTGCTGCTTGATTTGCTTGGAGAATGAAAGATTGATGTTTGATTACAATGAGTGCATTTGAGTTGATAGGATAAAGCTTGATTACCACTCGCAAGGTTTAGTTATTTGATTGTTGTTCCATTTCAGAATTGTTGTTCCATTTTAACATTGCTGTTCCATTCCAGATTTGTTGTTCTATTTCTTATTTGCTGTTCCATTTTTACCTATTGTTTCATTTATTCGCATTTGTTATTTTGGTGTGAGAGACGACCTGTGGCTGTAGTGAGCCTCGACATTTACTGCCTAGCTCCCAGACCTATGGTCCATCCTCTAATTTCCTTTCCATCAGTTTCCAAAGGGATGGGCTATTGTTGTCGAACCATTGACTGATAAAATTGCCTAGCTTTAAGAATGTGTGATTTGGTCATTTGAAGTAACTTAGTTATAGACAAGCATCCATTTACTCTTTTATTTTTGTTAAACGTTGTACTACTAGCATTACTCTGACAAATAGCCTCGGATTGAGTCACTCTTTGAAATAACAAAACTCTCCCGGATTGACATATTAATGTGAGATAATTAGAGGTGAAAGAGAACCTTTTTATAGCTCTACATTTTGGCGCCGTTGCCGGGGAAAGAGTGTAGCCATTTGTCTTTTTCAGAGTAGTGTACGAACCTGCTAGGGAAGAGTTGGATCTTAAAAACGGAAGGTAAGAACCTGCGTGCGGAGCATGTAAAAGCCCTTTTCCACTGTCCACTTTCCTAAAATATTTGTTGTTGCTTTGTTTGAATAGAATTTAGTAGTTCATTTGAGTGCATGATTAAGCAGAAAAAACCAGAAAACAATATTAAGCTTCCATCCAAACCTGAAAAAGTTAAGGGGCCGGTGACCCTTGGCCGAACAACCTTCATAGACGAAATCTATAAGAAAACAGAATCTCAGCCATCAGTAGGCCCCAGGAAAATCATTTCTAAACAACCTACTAGTTCCCTTCAAGCCACAGGATCACCATATGTAGCCTTTGCTGAGGTGCAGAGTCAAACTGAAGAGCAGGACTTTCAAGAAATTGAAAATTCTACTCCAGAACTATTGCAGGAAGGGAATTTCAGCAACTTTTGTGAAGGAGAAGGAGAAACAGGGGAAACCGAGGAGCCAAAATCTCCCATTGGAACAGATCAACCATTAAACAGCCCAGATAAGGGGAGCACTGTGAAAATCATCGTTGAAGGAGTCCAATCTCCTTAGACATCAGGTATTCCCCTTATCCCAGATAAAGGAAGTGTCGTTAAAACTATCCCTGTTAAAATCATTCCCTCTCAACCTAGGAATACCCTCCTAGACATCCCAGAAGGTTATTAGCATATATTCGATCCTATGGCTCAGAACGAGCCAAATACTCAAACCTCTACATTACAATATCCTATAGTGGATTCTGCAGCAAATGCGCCCATGAAAGCTATCCCTCTTCAACATATCCCTACATTTCACGGTCTCACATCAGAAGATCCGGATGCATTTTTATTCGAATTTGATGTGTTGTGCAGGGGATATGATTACACCACTAATCTCCAGAAATTGAAATTATTCCCCTCTACATTAAAGGGGGCTGCTTTAAGATGGTTTATGGGAGTAGGTGGTGGGGTCATCAACAATTGGGATCAAATGAAAGAATCCTTCTTAAAAAAATATCAGGATTATTGTAGGTCTAGAGAATTGAAAGACGAAAGATTCCAAATGACAACCAAATCGAATGAAACATTAGAAGAATATGTGGAATGTTTTCAGTACAATTTACAAAGATCTCCTTATGCATCACTACCTTTACCTGATAATGTGTTAAAAACTGCATTGATAAGGGGAATGAAGGAACAGTGGATTGAAACATTAAACATCATGGGAAAAGGGGATATTTATCAAGAGAATTTTGCTGACATTATTGATTTATGTATCAGGAGTTCCAGAGGCAGCACAAGAGTAAAATCGGCAGAATATGATCGGTTTGCAAGAGACAATAAAATATCAACAGAACGAGTAACACGTGTGGAGATTGGAAATTTATTAGAAAATTTTAAAACTGATATTCTAGGGACACTAACTACACAGTTTGATATTATGCAGGCCAAACAGAAGCATATGGAGGCAGAACAGAATTTGGCAATCTTCTGCCCCCGATGCAGGAAAAAGCATAGTCACAAGGAGTGTCCACTGGATACAGTCCAAACATGTGCCATTTGTACAAAATATCATCTGACGGAAAGCTGCCCCTCACTTCCTGGATTAAAAGAAGTATATAAGGAAGCAGAGGAAGAACCAGAATTGGTGTACTTGATCAACCAGCGCCGCCAGTGGCAGCCGAGACAATCTGGTATGTTTCCAGACCCAACCTCTTCTTTTCAGCCTCCACAATATAATGCTCAACAATATAATATGTGGCAAAGTCAGTCCCAACCCCCATTTTCAAACTGGTCACCACCGTCGTTTCCTTCTTCAAACCCGTGGTTGAATCAGGCAAGCCAATCTGGTTGGCCGAATTTCCCTTACACTCCACCATATTGGCAAAATAGCCCATATCCTCCACAATGGACTCCCCCTAATTCACAAAGATCACCCTGGCAGACAAACTGGCAAAGGCCGATGCAATAGCTAGTAGGAACTATTCCGCTCCCTCAACCTACTCTGCCAGCTTTACAACAAAATCCCCAGTCTAATCTGAGACCGCAACTCCCAGCCCAACCCAACCCCAATCCAAATAACAGACTAGTCCAATATCTTCAAATCATAGAATCACCAGAAATAGGACCCGACCTACGGGAGTGTAACGATCTTCAATTACGATCTGGACGTATTATTGAAACAGAGGGAGATAAAATAGTTCATATTGAAGATCAGTTATTGAGAGAACATCAGTTGCAACAAGAGGATGTAAATAAGCAGCAGACTCATAATCAAGCAACCACATCCTCTCCTCCTTTCCCAGAACTATTAGTCATACCTCGACCTTTACAGTATCCTGACTTTGACATTCTGGGAGAATTACAAAACTTGTACATAAAAATCCCATTCCTCCAAGCCATTCAAGACATTCCTATATACACAAAAACTATCAAATAATTGTGCATAAAGAAACCAAGGAGGAATATAACAACTAATCCAAGAGTCCAAGTAGTTGGTACTTTATGTGATTTATTATTCGGGAAAGAAACACCCATTAAATATGAAGACCCAGGAAATCCAATTGTAACTGTTCAAATTTACGGTCAGGCCCTGTCTAATGCCTTAGTTGATCTAGGAGCTGCAATCAATACTTTAACAAGCACTACCTGTCAAAAGCTCGGCATTACATCTGTAGAACCCACCTCTACTTTGTTAGAATTGGCTGACCGATCTGTGGTTAGACCAGAAGGTACTCTACATGACGTCATGGTCTCCGTAGATTCCTGGGAATATCCAACCGATTTCCTGATAATTAATCCAAAAACCCGACTTGATGGACACCCGTTAATCCTAGGTAGACCTTGGCTTGCCACTGCCAATGCTTACATTGGTTGCCGGCAAGGAAATATGACCATAACCAAGGGACCTGATATCAAGAATTTAGTTCTATACCCTCTAGCGCAGCCAAGTGTCACAATAATTAAAACTAACAAGTATCCTGTATCATACCCTACTGATAACATTAGATATCCATTGGCTATACAAGAGGCACTTGATTTTAAAGATCAAACAGAAGATGATGCCATTAACAACTTCATTAGTCAAACTGAATCCCGATCCTACACACAATGTCACATGATCGAAGCAGCATTTGATAATGAATTAAAAGAGGATCCTCTGAAAGACACACATGATCAAACAATACCTGTTACTTCTGTCGCAAATAGTAAAATTGTGGAAATTGAACCGGGAAAAACTTTAAATATAAATGCCAACCTCACACCTGAATGAGAAACTAAGCTCATCCATATGTTAAGAAAATATCAAGAAGCATTTGCATGGGATTACCCTGATATGAAAGGAATCGATCCGAAATTGTGTACACACCACATTTATATAGAAAAAGATGCTAGACCTATCCGTCAACCGCAAAGAAGACTTAATCCTCATCTAAAGGATGTGGTAAAAGCTGAACTTCAGAAACTTTTAGATGTCAATTTTATTTATCCTATTTCTGACAGTAAATGGGTCTCTTTGCTTGTGGTGGTACCAAAAAAGAATGGGAAATGGAGAATTTGTGTGGATTACAGGGAACTCAATAAAGCAACACAAAAAGACCACTTTCCTCTCCCATTCATAGACCAAGTGCTAGATACTTTGGCAGGAAAGAAATTCTTTTCTTTCCTGGATGGCTTCAGTGGATACAACCAGATTCAGATTGCCTCTGAAGACCAGGACAAAACTACTTTTACTTGTCCTTGGGGAACATTTTCCTACCGAGTTCTACCTTTTGGCCTATGTAATGCTCCTGCCACATTCCAAAGGGCTATCCTTAGCATTCTTGCAGATTTAATAAATGATGGACTTGAAGTATATATGGATGACTTTACACCATATGGAGATGATTTTGATCCAGCACTACATACCCTAGAAAAAGTCCTACAACGCTGCATAGCTACCATGATTTGCTTAAGCCACGAAAAATGTTACATGATGATGGCGGAAGGACTTATTCTAGGACACTATGTTTCAGCAGCCGGCATTCAGGTAGACCCAGCCAAAATCCAAATATTTTTGCTTATTCCCACTCCTACTACTCAAACAGAGGTACACAGCTTTCTTGGATTTTCTGGTTATTATAGACGATTTATAGAATATTATTCACACATTGCTGCACCTTTATATGCACTAACTGGTAACGTTGATTTTCTTTGGACAGAAAATGTGAACGTGTTTTCAAGGATTTAAAGAAGCTCGTATCCACAGCCCCAGTCCTTCGAGGACCATACTGGGATTTGCCATTTAAAATATCATCTGATGCCTCAGATACAGCCATTGGCGCAGTCCTTGGGCAGGAAGAGGATAAAAAACCATACGCTATCTATTACATCAGCAAAAATTTATCCCCTGCTAAATTAAATTAAACTGTTATTGAAAAAGAATTCCCAGCTGTAATACATGATGTCAATAAGTTTAGACATTATATTACAGGCTATCCTGTTATCTTGTATACGGATCATTCCGCCATAAAATATTTAGCAAATAAGCCTATCACAAATGCCAGAATAACTAGATGGTTGATCTTATTGCAGGAATTCGATATCACAATCAAGGAGCAGCCCGACAAAGAGAATCCTGTAGCCAATTTTCTCTCAAGAATGCCGAAGCCAATTGATGCAGCAGCAGTTGAAGATCGATTTCCGGACGAACATCTATTTGTTGTTGCCGTTCGAACACCCTGGTATTCTGATGTTTCCAATTACCTTGTAGTAGGTAAACTACCAAAACACTTAACCCCTAATGAACAAAAACAGATTGCTCAGAAGAGTACTCAATTCTCCTGGATTGGGGGCTATTTGTTTCACACAGGGGGAGATATGCATATCAGGAGATGTGTTCGAGAAGATGAAATCTTTGACATCCTAAAAGCCTATCATGATGGACCATGTGGTGGACACTTCGCTAAGCGTAGAACTGGACATAAAGTATTGCAGATAGGATATTATTGGCCCACGATTTTCAGAGATGCAAATTAATTTTTCCAAGCCTGTGACAGCTGCCAGCGAGCAGGACGTCCTGGTCAAGCTGACGAAATTCCTCTGAAACCACAGTTAGTCTTCAAACCATTTGAGCGATGGGCTCTTGATTTCGTTGGACCCATCAACCCCTCATCAAATCAGAAAGCATATATCTTGGTGGCAACAGAATATGTCACCAAATGGGTTGAAGCAGAAGCATTGCCAAGAGCCACAGAGGACTCTGTCATACAGTTCCTATTCCATCTATTTGTACGTTATGGCCTTCCAAGGGAAATAATTACAGATAGAGGACCACAATTTGCTGGCAATAGATTAGTCACAACACTTAATAATTATCATGTCCAGCATAAAATCACTACTCCATATCACCCACAGGCGAATGGACAAGTAGAAAGTAGCAATAAGGTAATAGAATCAATCCTAACGAAAACCATTGCGTCACATAGGCATGATTAGGCTGCCCGACTACCTGAAGCACTCTGGGCCTATAGAACAACATGGAGAAGCACCACTGGTTACTCACCTTATCAATTAGTGTTTGGAAAACAACCCATTTTTCCTATAGAATTTGAAATCCAAACATTACGAACAACACAGGAAGTTGGCTTACATCTAACCAAGGCACAGATTAATCGACTACAGCAGATCAATGAATTGGATGAAATTAGGCTCTCTGCACTACAAAATATAGCACTGATTCAACAACAGCGAGCTAAATGGCACGACGCACTCATAAAAAACAAAGTCTTCCACGAGGGAGACTGGGCTCTGTTATATGACTCTCGGTTTCAGGACTTCCCTGGGAAACTCCAGACTCGTTGTTTGGGACCAAATGAAATCCGGAAGGTACATGACAATGGGACCATCACTTTAATCACCATTGACAGTTCTGGATATGCCTTCAAAGTAAATGGCCACCAAGTTCGTCTCTATCGTAAACCACTCACCCGGGAATCCTTCTACCAACAGCTATGCAGAGACACTGATATGGAGATTTTAGGAGAGGAATAGAAGTCTTCCTCACCTGTAATTCATTAAGTAATTTATTTGTTTTTAAAATTTGTACATAATTTCTATTCTTCAAGTTTTTCGTGTACATATGTTTGAACTAAATGTGTTCTTGTCATTTTTTTCAAAGATTTCGATTTTTGTCGTTCCTGAAATGAATGGCATTTGCGTGTTTCTGTTGTTCCTTTTCAAAAGGAACAACATTCACAATTTTTCTGTTGTTCCTTTTCAAAAGGAACAACATTCTTGATTTCTGTTGTTCCTTTTCAAAAGGAACAACACTCTTGATTTTTCTGCTATTCCTTTTCAAAAGGAATAGCACTCTCGATTTTTTTGTTGTTCCTTTTCAAAAGGAACAACACTCTTGATTTTCCTGCTGTTCCTTTTCAAAAGGAACAACACTCTTGATTTTTGTTGTTCCTTTTTCAAAGGAACGACATTTGCTTGTTTTGCTATTCCTTTTCTAAAAGGAACAACATCTTGATTTTTGTTGTTCCTTTTTCAAAGGAACAACATTTGCTTGTTTTGTTGTTCCTTTTCTAAAAGGAACAACATTTTGATTTTTTGCTGTTCCTTTTTCAAAAGGAACGGCACTGCGGTGTGTTTGCTGTCCATTTTTCAAAGGCGCAGCATATTTTTGATTCCTGTTGTTCCTTTTTCAGAAGGAACGTCATTTTGAGTGTGTTGCTGTCCTTTTTTTCAAGTAAGATAGCATTTTTTTTTCTTTTTTTCTGCTGTTCCTTTTTCAAAAGGAACGACATTGGTGTGTTCTGCTATTCCTTTTTCAAAAGGAACGGCATTTGCACTTTTGAGACCTATGCTCCTCTGTTGTTCCTCTCTCAAAAAGGAACACTTCGAGCATGCTTTTTCTCTCCTTGTGAAACAACTTATCCTTTTTGTTGATCTAAATTGAGGATGCTTCTTGCTCCTGTTCTTTCAAAATCTTTTAAAGACAGCTATGCACTTATGCAATGAACACAAAATTGCAACATACTGAAATCAAAAAATTATAATTCGCTATCTTTATAAGGCTCTGTATTGGTAAGAGGACAGAAGGAAGGACACACTTATCTTTTGTTGTCATTGTCTTACTAATTTTGCCTTGATTGGTTATCTTTATCATGCCATTCTTTTTAATCCTCTTTGATTTTTGTTTACGAATAAGAGCAAAGGATTTCTATCTTCCTATTGAGATGATAAGACTTCTTCCACCATTCCTACTCTTAAGGAGTGTTGAACCACACTTTGTGTATAAATAAGGAAAAGTGCTTTATGAAAAAAAAAGTAAAAAAATGAATTATAAGTTGTCAAATGCAGGATAGGGGGTCTCATCAAGAGCCAGCCTACCATGATCATGAGGATGGAAGTGAAGTGGCATTCCCACTATGGTCACCACACCAGGGATATGGTCCTAAGGTATATCAAATAAACAAACCTTGGAACAGAAGGTCCCATCACGAGCCGGCCTGCCCACTCTTCGCCCCCTCCTCGTGAATGGCATTATGGCTAACTGGTTACCAAGCCAACATAATGGCCTACACTTTGACATTACATTCCTTAATACGCACATAAAGGATCATGGTTCCAAGGGTGAAATAAACAACTCTGCTAAGGCTATGGACACCTCTCAGCAGCAGAGCACTGTTAATGGTATTGAAGTCACATTGATTACACCAATAGGTAGGATACTAATACTATTTTGTTTCTTATATCCTAGGCACTAATCATACATTATTTCCCGACTTATATATCGCATGAACATTTATTACCACCAATCATGGCAAAGGAGGTGACAATGACCACTTGAGATTTGGCAAGTACGATAGACATCCTATCCCCCGGCCTCGCATCATATCACAGCAGCCTCTTACGTAATACGTGATCCAACTTTATGCCTTGATTTTGGTAATTTGTTGTTTTTCTAAACATGGCATATTTTCATACGTTTTTCCTTTATGACTTGGTTGCAGATCGGGTGCTGCTCATTTCTTTGACGGCTGGGACAACCTATCTCATTGTGCGGGAGGAGGTTAAGCTCATTATTCCCTGAGTTATGTGTTAGCTCACTATTCGAGAAAGATAGTGTACTAGGGAATGGCACGGCTTAACGGCATGATATTTCTATTTTCTACACAAGTTGTTGTTCACAAGCCATTTTTGTTGCATACTCTGTGTTTTTTTCAAAATCTCGCGATTATTACTCCCTCTGTGTTTCAAACAGCACAAGCAGTTGTTGTTCCATTGAGAATCCACAGTGAAACCATGGGAGGTAGGGCAATTCGAAGCGAACCTCAAAAGTTGACAGTCTCCGCTGTTGCCCGAGAGATCCTGGAAAGAGCAAGATGGCTGACTTATCTCAGTCACCTACAGAAGTCTAATGAAATAGTGGCGATGGAATTTCTGCAGAACCTGCAGGAGGATCACTCCACAGTAAGGGGGAAGCGGATAGCGGTCACCGACGACATAATCGCAGAAGTCTCGGGACTACTAGCCACTGGACCTGTATGGACACTAAAGAAGGAAAGATTACAGAAGATCATGGAAATTTTCCAGGACGAAGGCCAAAGCTTGACGATTAAGGGGAAGGGAGTCCTGCCAGCAACGCTAGGAGAACCCTGGGCAGAATTAGCAAGAACAGTGCAAAGCTACATCACCTGCGAGGGGAGGAAAGACGTGGTAAGACCACGACATCTTAAACTCTTAGCTGTTCTAAAGCAGAAATGCTCTGTAAATCTTCCTGCACTTTTGAATTCATTACTTCATGATGTCGCATGAAGCCTAAAAAAGGCACAGCATGTAGAGTCAGTTGTCAGCCACCATGGATTAATTCGATTAATAGTTAGTCATAGCCTCACCCAGCAGCAAAGCAGCTGGGAAGAGCTAATTGCAATAATTGAGGGGAGGGCGACAGCACCATCCCCAAAACGTAAACATACTACAAGCACACTAGAACGTCCGGAAAAACGCAGAGAATTAGTAAAACAAAAACATGTTGCGAGCACATCTGAACGACTAGAAACACGCCAAGAATCAGCAATGCGTAAGCATGACACTGATACACCTAAACAACCATAGAAATGCAGAAAATTAGTCTGGTTAGCCCGGATAAGAGGAAGGCTGGAAAAGCTCCAGGAAAGCACCAGCCAGCCAGTGGTAATTGAGGATGAGCAACCCTCACGGTCAGAAGTAGAAGAAGAACAAGTTGAAGGAGAAAAGGAAGGAGAGGCCGAGGAGGTTGAGCAACCCGGAGGGGAAAATGAGGAAGAAGCTCAGCTTCCTGAAACAAAAGCTGAGCATTCTGAGGCAGACGCTGGACAATCCAAGCAGGAGGAGGAAATGGAACAGCAGGTAAGCAGCCCACCACAGGACCCAGTAGGAGAAGATAAATTGGCCGCAATCTTGGCCAATATGGGTGAGTATGGTCAACCTTCCACTCCATCATACCTCCACGGCACACCCCAGGAAGAAGATGCATTTGAAAAACCACATACAGAAGAGGCAGAAGAAGGAAATCTGCCTGTTCATGATGAAGAAGAGATAGGAGACACTGAACGGGAACAATATGTTCCCAAGGCACCAGAGGAAATTCCGGAGGAAGTAGGGATAGAAAAAGAAGTCACGGAACCAGTTAGGGTTCCTACCCTAGAACAGCCAGCACAAAACAATGAAGAAGCACCCCAGGAGATAGATCCAGGGACTAGTCACGGCCCAAAACACAACAAAAAGCCTGATGTTCCTTCTAATAAAACACGAGAAATTAGGGAATTACGAAAGGAACAACGGAGGTTATTGAGCATAATAGCCCAGCTCCGCCAGCAAATCAGGATCCTGAAAGCGAGGCAGAGGGTAAGGAAGACTGCAGGGAAGAAAAAGATGACCACTGCAGTGAAAATCTGCAAGATAAAAAGGCAGAGGACCAAAAATCGCCCTGCTGCTCAAAACCCTGCTGAAGATCCAGCTGTTGTTCCAAACCTTGCTGAAAATCAAGCTGTTGTTCCAAATGATGCTGAGGAACAGACTGCTGTTCAATTTGAAAAGGAACAGCAGCAAGCTAATATTCATGTTAAAATAGAAATGGAGGATATGATGACTTGTGACAAGGAAATCCAGACGGAGGCACCACCCTCAGGGGTGATAAGGGTTCTGAACTCAAAACAACACAATAGGGAAGTTCAGGTAAAAATCCCGGCCTCCACTGCTGCATGGAAAAGAGATCCAAAGACAAGGACCTTGCACAAGGGATTGAAACAGGCTCAGCAAGAAATGGAAAGGCTCAGAGAGCAAACGGTCCCTCGTGAGAAGTATGAAGAACTACAACAGCAACTAAGGAATGCCAATCAATCTGAAAGCCAGGCCTTTGAAGGGTGACGAAAGGAACAAGAGAAAGTTGCAAAGGTAACTCGTAGGCTAGATACTGTTATCAAGCAGATGGATACCTTGTGTTCTTTATACAATGATGTTTTAACATGTAGGGCCCCTGCCAAAAACTATGCTTTGTTTTTACTGGAGCGGTACTTACAATTAAAAATAAAAGCTGTTAAAGCAGGCGCCCCAATACAAATTAACACTGTCCATGACTTTATAGACTGTTGTAAACATTATGGGGTGAAGGTCTAGAGATTGCTGTGTGAATTTTATTTGCATAACCTCGTGCTATATCAGGAGACTGAATTGAACCCCGGCCCTTTTTTTGGGGACATTCAATTGCAAGCATGCATCTCATTCGGGGTTAATAAGATTAAATGGCTCAAAGCCTATAATACTTTCCAGAGGTAGGAAAATGGCCTAGACTTGTGGGTAAGGGCTGAGCCTAGGAACCCAGTGCAGTTGTGGAAAGCACATAGAAACCTCATGAGGACTCCAGGTGTTATTGAAACGTTAGGACTTATGCACGAGGCACTCATTCGACAAAGTTTAGAATATTTTCTTTCTATCAAAGACCTCGCCATTGAAGTAACCAAATTTCGGTACCGAATCTCTAATCCAAACATCCAGCTCACGGAGCCATTTAAGTATGAGAATTTTCAATTAGCTGCCAACCGTTTGAACCTTTATGGTGAAATCATTTTGAAGGCAGGGACATTCTGGTTAGGATATAGATTCCGCAGTCCAATTATCTAGCACCCTGCACCTGGATATCAAGCCCTATATGAGATGCGTGAGGGTCAAACAGGCCAGTTCTTTGACTACCTAGTCACTCACCATGGCTGTAGGCCTCTGCATGAGATTCCTTCTCCAGCCTATTCTCTCACTGCTTTGCATGTCAACTACAACGTTTTCATGAGGGCATGAAACAGGGTAAGGAGGGGGGTGTGTGGAGTACTAAAAAGGTATGTTTTTGATGATCATTTCAATGGCTTTTCAGTGGGACTTGTGAATCCTTTTAAATCATGAACGTGGAAAACAATAAAGAATTATAACAAAACATGTGGAATTAGTATGCAAGACTTAACCGCTGATAGTTGTCATTCTCCTGTGCAGGAAGGGGTAAAAACGAGGAGCTTTTGTTCCAAAGAAAAAGACAAGAATAGGGTAACTGTTGTCCCTTTGACAAAGGACCGAGTGCAAACGAGGCTAAGCAGGTTGAAGCAAACCAGTCTAGGAAAGGAGGAGAAGGCACCAGCTCGGCGGAGGAGAAAAGAAGTGATTAAGGATTAACAATTTGGTGAATCCCTCAGGATCTTCGATCCTGAGGGATTGCTGCTTTATTTATCTTATTACTTAGACATCTCCGCCATCACCCTTATATAAAGGGACGACATCGTTAGCTTTAGGGGATTATGCTTTTATGTAACTTTCTGTTAAATATTGAACTTTGATCATCGAGTCTCGTTGAACTTGGCTCATTGTACTTTCTATTTTATGCATTAATATAAACTTGGTGATTATCTCATCTCTACGTCTGGATTAACCTAAAGCGGTGTACCCTTGAGGCTAAGGGCCCGACCCCGGAGGACACTTGCTTCTGTATCACTATGATTTGATTTCTGTGTGGTTTGCTTACTGTCATTAGTTGGTAATCTGATATGATTTATAAGTTACATCATCTGCTCTGTTAAGATTCGTTCATTAAGGTTTTTTTACAGACAATAGCTGTTATATTGACTCTGCATTATATCACCAATACCTTCAGAGTTGATTGAATATTATTAGACTTAATTGAACATTGTTACTATTTTGTCACAGAGTTCTTATGCTGTATATTCGTGTTGTGGAATTTATCTGAAAGTTGTGTCTTTATGATTCAGGAGTAATGCTGTTCCATTTTGAAATGCAGCTGTATTCCTGTTGATGCCGATTGGTGCTAAATCAGATTACTCTTCAAATGTGTTGTTTGTTTGTATGATTTCCAAATGTTGTTCCATAGTAATTAGTGTTGTTCCATTAGCGTGTGCTGCTTGATTTGATTGGAGAATGAAAGATTGATGTTTGATTACAATGAGTGCATTTGAGTTGATAGGATAAAGCCTGATTACCACTCACGAGGTTTAGTTATTCGATTGCTGTTCATTTTAGAATTGTTGTTCCATTTTAACATTGTTGTTCCATTCCAGATTTTTTGTTCTATTTCTTATTTTCTGTTCCATTTTTACCGACTGTTTCATTTATTCGCATTTGTTATTTTGGTGTGAGAGACGACCTGTGGCTGTAGTGAGCCTCGGCATTTACTGCCTAGCTCCTAGACCTGTGGTCCATGCTCTAATTTCGTTTCCATCAGTTTCCAAAGGGATGGGCTATTGTTGTCGAACCCTTGACTGATAAAATTGCCAAGCTTTAAGAATGTGTGATTTGGTCATTTGAGGTAACTTAGTTATAGACAAGCATCCATTTACTCTTGTATTTTGTTAAACGCTATACTACTAGCATTACTCTGACAAATAGCCTCGGATTGAGTCACTCTTTGAAATAACAAAACACTCCCGGATTGACATATTAATGTGAGATAATTAGAGGTGAAAGAGACCCTTTTTATAGCTCTACAGTTGTCACTTCATGCAACCGATTCTACCAATGCTTTACTTCTTCGTTTGAATCCGAAGTGCAGGAGCTTTCATGCTCCCACGAGATCCTCCCATCTACAGTCAGATTCACCGAATCCTGGTCTCACGTAGTTATCTTGTAAATACAATCAAGATCATCGTCACACACTAGTTCAGTGTAGCACACTCTTCGGCTGGGTCCAGTGGGACTACTACGCGTAGCGAATTTTTCTCAAACATCATTTTGTGCTTCTTCAGATTGATGACTCCGTTCATATTGCTGGCCCAGTTTATTCATAACAATGCAGGATAGGGATCGTTATCATCGACAATATCTATCACTTCAAAATCCATTTGGGTGCTCACACCTTCAATATCAACTGTTACCCCTTGCAACCTTCCCATGGGCAAAATCTTCTGCTAGTTTGGAATTCATAATTGAATAGGGGACCACTGTAATGTGGGTCTGCCCATACGTTCCCATGTTTGCTTCGGTAATACATTCATGTCTAAACCTAGATCTAGGATTACCTGATCCATTTCATATTCCCCAATCTGTGCAGTCAACCTCATTTCTCTTCTAGTGTGCAATGCATGCTTCCCAAATTTCCGGATGATGCACAGTTCCCCTGACCTCGCACACCTGGTGCTCAGTACCTATAGTCCTTTAACTGCCTTGTGTCACATAGCAGTTTCATGCATGTCTCTAGAAAGGTAGTAAGCATTTGAAGGATCCATTCTTGGCTCTGGTTGATCCTTACTACCTCAAGTGGAGGCCTCTGCGAAGCTCTTCTTAGCTTGCATGAATGTCTCCTTTATGTGTTCTAAGTCAAACTCGAGTTCCTTTGCAGGAGCCTTGTGAACCCATGTACTTTCCTCTAGCTGCGTTCCCTTATCCTCTCCTGTGTTCACACCACTTCTAAGCATCATGTTTACATTTGGGTCCTCTTCGCGCTGTTCAGACCTCATGATTTGTATATTCTGAGTCGAGGGAGGCTAGAATACCCCTTTTTCGCACATCTTTGTGATCAACATAGGACAGTCTATTGTTTCATGATCAAAATGAGCATAATACGTACAGGATATCCTTGTTGGGTTCGTACAGTTGCGGGCATAGTGCCCTGGTCCTCCGCAATTGTAACAAATTAGCTGTCTGCGACCCCTTCCTAGTCCCATTCCTCCTCATCCTTAACATCGCCCCTGAAATACAGTACAGGCCATCCCCAAATCTAGGTCAAGGGCTCGTGTTTTGGTCTACATTCTATAGGTTGGGGTCCGATCCATCGTTATTTCATAAATGTGGCAAGTGCACTCATCGTGGCCTACCAACCTGCAGAATTACAAAACAATTGTTGGGGTGTCTGTGTATATTTTTGCAGCAAATGACAATTGTCCGTCATGTGTTTCTTTCCTATCTGAAAAATCGCACACCATAAAGCAAGTGCCATGCTCAACCCTACCTGTGCCTCCGATCTCAACGGAATTAGCGCTCCTCCTTCCAAGTAGTTCACGAACACTGGAAATTGATCCTTGTCATGACGCTGGCATTTGCATTTTATTCACCATACTTCCTCATGTGCCTCTAGCCACAATGCCCTATCCTACTTCAAGCTTTGCATTTCCAAACACAAATTTTGTAGTTGCGCGTAGATTTTTTGAACTCCCAACGCAGGGTCCTATATCGGGGTCTCATGTAATTTGATCGCCATGTCCAGTGCTTCGGCCTGGGTAGAAAGTTTCTGCTGTGGCAGCGCTATCCTCAAGTGTGGTGTTAGAGATGGTACAAATCATGCACAATGTTGTGCATCTGTTAGCGTCATATTGGCCTCGCGGATCATACTTTTCAGCCTTTGATCCAGATCCCAAGGGGTCTCACCTAGAAGCATCATGATCTCTTTAAACTCGATGATTAACTATGTCTCTAATTTTGGTCGGCTAAATTCTCTATTCAACACATTTTGGATCTCTGCTATTCCTGCATTTAGGTGGTCGTTAGAGTGCTTGATGTACCATGTTAATACGCAATCCTGCAGCGCTTTCACCAATGTATCCCTCTTAATGTTGTCATCTTTGACACCTTGTGCTTCCCATACTACTCTTACCACGAACCAGAATTGGTTCGGATCCTCATTCCCTACTCCTCTGAACACTGGTAGTTTGATCGCACTTGCCATACTGAACTGTTGAAGTGGTGGAGGTGGAGTGGGTGGAGATGGAGGTGAAGGAGGTGAAGTGGGTGGCAGTGTGCGTGCTAACCACGGAATCCACTGCCTTATCAAACTGACTATGCTTCTCAGAGAAACTTTTGCAAGCTCATCCTCGCTCTCCCGTAAGGGTGAAATTAAGGGACTATTTTCTAATTCATCACTGCTTCCACTTCTATATATTCTTCCACTCCACATAGTCCCAAACATTAATTTATTCGCATAACCTAATTTTCACATAACAACATCTTAATCTAGGTATTCAAAGATTTAATATACTTACCTCACATTCCCTTGAGAAAACATTGCTCTACCTCACTGTAACTGACAGTCATGTCCACCGCAAACTCAGTGATAAATCCTCCTATTATTTGATCGAGCTAGTGGTCCACAGCTCACACTATCTTATCTCCTGAGGCTTCTTGTATGTGCACTAATTCTAGAGTCCACACTATCAGTTGGTCGAGCCTACACCTTCCCTGGCTGTCAACTAACCTTGCGATCCACTCACACAATTCAAAAGGAAAGGATGCAAAGAAAATCTTGTGGATTTCCGTATACACGTACCGATCTATCTACTTTTTCTCAGATACTTGCAGAGTTCTGTTTTCCTATGTTGCGAACTTGTGAATCTTCTTGTCCAACCACGCTTCAATTTCCTTCTTTGTTGGGTTCCAATGGCATGACATCAGACATCCCTTATGTAGATCCCGGTCCCGGCAACAGAACCATTTGTTGGCTTAGTGGGGCCTTACCCAGGTTTGGAAGTGATTTAGCCAAGCAAATCTCAGTACTATTGGCCCTTTCAGCAATAGCCCATTGAGTGCAGACTGAGGTCTCACCCAAAGTAGTATAGGAGGGTGCTAGAACTAGGTTTCTGCACCCCGAGGATTTTTGATATGTGGTGTTTGGTACGCAGTCCAACCTTCACACTTACTGCTCTACGTGCACCTATGGGAACCCCACGCCCTGTGATACTGTCTTCGCGCAGTTCTAATCGTAGTGCGACACGTGTTATTTACCCAAGTCTTCCTAAATTAGTCTCTATTAGTTGATTACTTAGATTAAATTTACATAGAAGAATTCATATGAATATTCATCCAGTGCACGCAATAAATAAATGGAGTAACAACAATGTATAACATCAAAATAAGGATTCAAGAACAGATGCACATAATAGTTTTCTTTATTAACTTTCAGTTCCAAATACAAACCTGACTCTGTGTTGTGCACTCAGCTACAGGGGTCCGTGCACTTAGCTATGGACTCTACTAGGCCTCCGCTCACTGAGTTGTAGAGCCTCTTCCTACTACTACGACCCAATACACTTCAACTTTCCCCATATGCTCTAACCATGCCTTCACCTCTATCTATTACCTTCTTTTTCCAAAAACCTATCTTTACACTTAGAGCCTGACTCTATTTATACAATCCCATGGTTCGCGGACCATGGGTAGGCTGACACAACTTTACATTATTTTACAATTCTTAGGGCGGATAACCCTATGACTCATCCTAGACTTTCGCACTCCACACACGCACTTCGCAGAATCTTACAATGCAATTGACCAAAACTTGGGCTTTAAGCCCCAAAACCTGCTGCGAGGGATCCCATGCCCAACACACGCCCTGCAGAAACCATGAGTACTAGTGGAGATGTCACTTCTGAGGGAGCGGTTCCAAAAATTTTGAGTGTGGAGGCTCCAACTGTTGTGCCTACAGTGTCGAGGTCACCTAGGCTAAAACCTACATCGGTGCAGGAAGTCCCCAAGCCCAAGAAATAAAAGCAGAAGAAGCCCATGCTAGTATGTGAGTCACCGAGGAAGCATGTTTTTACCCAGGCTTGGAAGAAGGAAAAACAACAAGTGAAGGATAAGGGGAAAGTGGTCGATTTGGAGGTTGAAGAAGGAGAAGATTATATAGATGTCGAAGGGGTATAGCCTATCTCCAAACTACTATATTATATCCCGCCACGTAAGGGAAAGTGAAGGTCACTAAGGACCTAGATGCAAGAAAAATCCTCCTCAATTTTTGGGCGCGGGATCCCCCAAGAGTCATTTTGGGGCTAAAAGCCCATATTTCAGCCAAATTTTGTAATCCAAGTGTAAATACTTCGCATTTTGTGGTCGCGGAGCACGTATATGTTAAAGAGTCATATGGTTGTCCACCCCTATTTTGGAAATGTAATGTTGGTTGTAAAATATCTACCCATGGTCCGCGAACCATGGGATTATATAAAAAGAGCTAAGCTCTATGTAGATAGAAAATCAATGAAGAGGAAGAGAGTCATAACTTAGAGCAAGAATTCTAAGTCTTAGCATAGGTAAAGGCTCTACAGCGAAGTGTGCAAAAGCCTAGGGTAGAAGTCCGTAGCTGAGTGTGCAGACCCTTGCAGCTGAGTGCGCAGGGTGGGTCGAGTCTGTAATCGTCTGAAATTATCAATAAAGATAAGTATTCTACAATTTTTGTGTCTTTATTTCCTGTTTATGCATCTTGTTATGTTGAGTATGAATTTCAATTATAATACTTATATGATGCACAAATGTATGTAAATGTATTGGTTAAGTGAATGCAAGTAAGAACATCAGTTTACACGAAGCTAACTAATATTGGTTAATAAGATAAGTAAGCCACTTAGCCTAGTTTGGGAGATATCGCAGTTTGCTGCCCTAGCAATGCGAAAGTCCCTGAGCCACAAGTTAGGGCTGCGCGGAAACCAATTGTACCCTTTCGTGAAAGTACTAAAGGGTGGAACAGAGGGCTAAGAAACCTGTGCAAATGCAGGCATAGCCGGAATAAACCAACATCACAACCATCTCAAGGTTGCGGAAACTTGGTTCTAGCATCCCCCCATACTGCTTCGGTTGAGACTTTAGTGCGTGCTCTGTGGGTTGATGCTGAAACGGTCAGTAGTGTAGGTATTTGTTTCGCTAACTAATGTTGAACCTGGGTCAAGCCCCCTCAAGCCAACAAATGGTTCCATTGCCAGGACCAGAATCTGCATAAGAGATGTGTGATGTCATATCACTGGAATCCAACTAAGAAGGAGATTGGAGACTGGTTAGATAGAAAGATCCACAAATTCATGACACTGGAGAACAGAAAACCATGACTGTCAAAGGAACAGTGGTTGGACCGATAACTATATACAGTGTTGAAATATGGCAACAAGAATATTCCAATTTAATTTGTCCTTGAATTAAATTGTGAATTAAAATTGAATTTAGTCTTAACAGCTACTTGGAAATAATTAATTAATTCATTTTAAATTAATTAGTTGGAGAAATTCAAGTTAGAAGTCTTTCTAAAGTCATGCAAGAGTTATCCCTTAAATTAAGGAGATAAGATTGAGTTATATTTGAGTTGTAATTAGTTAACTCAGTTTACTGAGTTAAGTCTAGTTAAATTAGTTCCAAGCTATTTGAGGAACTAATAGAGAGTCAATAGTCAGTTGATGCATGCATGCACTCAACTAGTGCTACTCTAGTTAACTGAGGATTTCCTCATCATAAACTCATGCATGTCTATTCTGAGAAAGACCCAGTTAACATTAAAGTCAAGGATAGTGTACTATCAGTTGCATGTGTTTTCTTATAAAGAAAACTCATGCATGCAGTCAAGGCACCATTCCTTGAGGATTACGAAGTTCTGATAGTGTGTGAGAGAGTGTTACACTTGGTAACAGGAGAATCATCCCAGAGGAATAGCGCAAGGAAATAGGAGCTTGGAGGGTAGAGAGGAAGGCTTGAGAGAAGCCAAGATTGCCTCTGAGAATATGTGAGGATTGTACTTAGAGCTGGCCAGCTATGAGAGCTAAGGCTTTGTATAATTCCTATGTATTTCTACCTTGTATGATAATACAGATAGTGGGGTTTTTAGCTGAGGCTTTCCCCAAAGTGTTTTCATGTGTATTGTGCGATTGATTCTTCTTCTTCTAGTTATATTGTTCAGATTGATCTTTAAGCTTATGCAAATTGATAGTAGAAGTAGGTTATAGTATTCTATTTTGATTTACATTGCATTATTAGGTTAACCTACCATCAAATTTTCTACATGGTATCAGCACTAGATTTGTAGAAAATTCCACAGACATCCATGAAATATTTTTCTGTTCTTTCCTATTGAGCTATACAAGTGGATCGAAAAGCTAGCAGATAGCCAAGGAAGGTTGAAACTTGACGGTTATATTGTTTGGACCCCGGAGCTAATGTGAAGGTTTGAAGCATCAGAGGATAAGATCACCAGCGCTGTTGATCATTGGCTCGATCGCGTCATAGGAGGATTTGTGACTAAATTCACAGTTGACACCTCAGTCAAATATGGCGAGGCGGAGTGATGCTTTTTCAAAGAACCATGAGGTAAGTACATAAAAACTTTGAATACTTGCATTAAAATTCTTTTGTGTGAAAACCGAGTTATGCAGCTACCCTGATGTTTAGGACTACGCGAAGTGGAAAAACTTACAAGAAAAAAGGAAATAAGTTTTCGAAGTATAGCCCCTTGATTTCACCTCCACGAAGGGATGAATAAGAGATAGCGAAGGTTTCTTCACGAAGCGCTATTCAGTTAATAAGACAAGGACTCCTGCGAGTACCAACTTTGCCCACACCACCTCCGAATTCACCACCATTGCCTCCAACTTCACCCGTACCACCTCCACCACCACTGCGGTTCAGTATGGAAAATACAGTGAAGCTTCCTTTGTTCAAAGGCTTTGGAAATGAGGACCCAGACCAATTCTAGTTCATTGTGAGGGCTATATGGGAAGATAAAGGTGTTACAGAGGACCACAAAAAGAGGGCGACAGTGGTTAGTGCTCTGCAAGATCATGTGCTAACCTTGTATATTTAGTACTCTAATGATAACTTGAATGTTGGGGTAGCAGACATCCAAGCAGCACTAAATAGGGAATTTAGTAGTCCTAAATCGAAAGCACAATCGATTGTGGGATTCAAAGAGATTGTGATGCAACCAGGTGAGACACCTTGGGAACTGGATCAGAGGCTGAAATGTATGATCCATGAAGACAACATAAATTTGACAGATGGATAGCATCGTGAGTGGTTTGTGGCTTCACTACTACCACACTTAAGGAGTGCGTTGTCGCAACAGAATATAACAACCCAGGTAGAGGACTTGGAGATTTCAATGAGACTACATGAGACTCGGATACAAGATCCTAATCTAGGGGTCTAGTAGATCCATGCACAACTAAAGAATCTGTGCCTTGAGATGCAAAGTCTAAAGTAGGACAAGATGATTTAGCCAGAGGTACACGAGGAGGTGTGGTCTTAAAATACAAGAGTCTAGGTCATGACAAAGACCATTGCCCAGTATTTGCAAATTAACTTGCAAGAGGAGGGCTGATGCCTTTAAGGCAGGAAGCTCATGCAGGACATAATGAGATGCCTTCTTTATGGTGCACTATCTGTCAGGTAGCTGGAAAACATGCCAACCGTCACTTGCTACATAAGTATGTGCAAGCATCGTAATAGCTATTCTACAAATTTTGTAGGTCAGTAGGACATGATGAACGTATGTGTAGGAGCTATGAATTGATGATGGATAGAACTCCCTCCTTTAGGGTTCAGGCTGAAACGTGGCCCCTTGAATAGAATGCAGGGATGGCATGGACAAGATTTTAGGGGCGCGAACGAGGCCGAGGCAAAGGAGGGCCTAGTAGAGGTCAAGGATAGTTGATTTCCTACAATTTCAGAGGACTAGGACACTATGCCCATGATTGTACTAATCCAACATGTCTGTCATGTAAGTATTGTGTGTTGTTTGATCATGAAACAGAAGAATGTCCTACGCTGATAACTAGGATACGTGACAAAGGGGCGCTACCACCTCACCCGACTCAGAACCTACAGATGATGAGGTTTGAGCTGCATGAGGAAGATCTTAACATAAATATAGTGCTCAAGAGTGGAATCGTGATGGGCGATGACAAGGGGAAACAGCCAGAAGACAATACATGGGTTCGCAAGACCCTGATGAAAGAGGATGAGTTTGATTTGGAGCATGCTTAGGAAGCCTTCATGGAAGCTAAGAAGAGCTTTGCTGATAATAGCATGAGACCAAGATTGGGTGAATCCCATCACAGATGGACGGATTACATGGGATCGCTTGAGTTCTTGGAATTCGGACTCCAATGAAGAAATAAAAAGCTGGCAAACAAGGATAATTTTAGGGGCGAATGTTCGCCCTTTGGCGAAATTAAGGGATTTTAAATTTTTAGTGGGCGAATATTTTGTATCATAGTACATTTTTACAAATCACCTCAAATAGCCCACCTTATTTTAAGGGAGAGGGTAAAAAAGGTAAATTTAGCCCTTGAAATTAGGACTTACAACCTTCCATTCGCCCATTTTCAAGAATAGGTTTTATTTAAGTGAATCCATTCGCCCATTTTTAAGAATAGCTTTTATTTAAGTGAATCCTATGGGCCAAATACCATATTTATAAAAGAGGTATGGTAAATTAATAAAAATATAAATAAATGAGAGGTATGGTAAATAAATAAAACATTTTTTATATTTACTCCATAAGTCACCTTATATACATGTAAGGGTGTAAACAAATAAAAATATAAGTAAAGTGGAGGTATGGTAAATAAATAAAACGTCTTTTTATACTTACTCGAAAGGTATGGTAAATAAATATAAATATAAATAAACTAGACGTATCGGAAATAAATAAAACCTCTTTTTATATTTAGTCCATAACCTTCGTTCTATTTATGAAGGCTCAAGAAAGAGGTTTTATTCAAGTGAATCCTATGGGCCAAATACAATATTTGTAAAAGAGGTATGGTAAATTAATAAAAATGTATGGTAAATAAATTAAAATATAAATAAACTAGACGTATCGTAAATAAATAAAACCTCTTTTTATATTTAGTCCATAACCTTCGTTCTATTTATGAAGGCTCAAGAAAGAGGTTTTATTCAAGTGAATCCTATGGGCCAAATACCATATTTGTAAAAGAGGTATGGTAAATTAATAAAAATATAAATAAACGAGAGGTATGGTAAACAAATAAAACATTTTTTTATATTTACTCTGTAAGTCACCTTATATTTACGAACACTCAAAAAATGGGTTATATTTAGGTGAAACCTATGGCCAAAATACTATGGGACAAATACCATGGACTAGATTGTTATTAATACCATGCAAAAAACCATTATTAACCCTAATATTAGAATTAATAAAAATAAAAATGGCACATGGTATTGACCCATGGTATTCACCTAGAATGTAGCCTATTTAAATGGGGGAATTAAACCAGCATGTAGCCTATGCTAAGATTCACTAGGACTTTACAAAGTTTTATTATTTAGTGAAATACTCTCCAAGATCTTACAAGATTTTATAATTGAGTAAAATATTCGCCATGCCTGGTGAGAGATTCGCCAAAAAATTATATATACATATTATATTATTGATAAAATCGCCTTCCATTTTTCCTATATACCATGGAGATTCGCCCATTTATTATATTTATAAATTTAGGGGGGGTTCTTAAAATTTTCCCTGCTGGCAAAATCAGTTACATGAGGTAAATATGTTGAATTGCAGTATGATGACCTAGTCGCTGCATTTTGTGTCATTAGAGGTAAGAAATCTTCCTATTTATGATGGTCTAAATGAGGTGGATATCTTTTTGGATGTATTTGAAAGGGAGGTGCCAGAAAAGCAATGCTTCTAGGCCACTAGATGGTGGGGTATGGACAAGGGAAGCTTTCATGATTGGCAGGAAGGTAGGAGGATGATGAGAGCATGATTTGGGAAGCCTAAGATGCAACTGATAGACAAGTACAATGGACAGAATGATCTGCATGTACATCTAGCCAAATGGATGTAGGCTTATGGAGAAAAGCCACAACTTGAGTGGGTGCACCTGTTCTATCATACCCTAGATGTTATCCCAATGAATTGGTATATAGAAATAGAGCTCTACCATGGGACAGGTGAATGGAATGTCCTGTACGAAGGATTCATGATGACATTTAGTTTTGAGGATGGGTTTGACAGTATTGATGAAGCACTACAAGAGGTGAAAGCAACCATATTTAGGATACCACAAGATCCTTTAGACTTGATTCAACCTAAATGGGCTACTCAGCTGATTCACGCACTAGAATGTCATAATGTAACTACGGAAGAGGAGGACAAGGATCTACAGAAGATTAACATTCCAGAAACAGAAGGCCACCGCGAGGGTTAAGGACTGCAGATTGAGAACCCTGATATAATCGTGCTGGTGAAAACAAAACAAGTGAACATTGGTACAGAGGCAGAACTCAAATTCATGAAGAATGGAGACTACTGGGATGATGCAATGGTGGATAAGGTCGCTGAATTACTCTGCAAATATTAGGACTTATTCCCTACCAATTTTACGAATTTGAAGGGAATAATTGGAGATCTAGGAGTGATGAAGATCATGTAAAAATCTAACGCGAAGCCAGCTAAGCAGAGGCCTTACTGCCTGAATCTGAAATACAAGGAGAAGGTCCGCTTAGAGCTAGACAAAATCCTAGCAACAAGCATGATTCAGCCTGTGGAAGAGTCCGATTGGGTAAGCCCAATGGTCATGCAAGAGAAGAAGCAGAAGGATGAGATAAGGATGTTGGGCATGGAATCCCCCCAAGGCATGTTTTGGGGCTGAAAGCCCAAGTTTTGACCTAATTGTGTAGTAAAGCTCTACGAATTGCGGGCGCAGAAGTATGTTAGAGTCATAGGGTTGTCCGCCCTAGTTTTTTAATGTAATTTCGGCCTACCCATGGTCCGCGGACCATGGGATTTTATAAATAGAGTGAGGCTCTAAGTGTAAAAGAGAAGTAATAAAAAGTAGAGAAGTAAGAGTCTAAGTGACTAAGTGTAAGGTGTGTATTTGGGTTGTAGAGTAGGAAAAGGCTCTATAGCTGAGTGCACAGAGGCCTAGTAGTCCGCTATTGAGTGCACAAATCCCTACAGCTGAGTGCACAGGATAGAGTTGAGTTTGTAACCGAGGAAGGGATTAATAAAGAGAAGTTTTATCATAATTCTATGTATATGTTTTGGGTTAATGCATGTTTGATATAATTTTCAAATATACTGTTTATTTACTACGTGCACCTGTATGAATGGTTTATATTATTAAGTATAACTTAAAGCATGCAAGTAGGCTAAGATAATCAACTAACCTTGGAATATCAGTAAAGTCTTGGGTAATAACGCAGAAGCGCAGCATTCAGCACTTGAGTAGGGTTGCGGGAAGGCAGTACCTCAGGCTACAAGGGACGAGAAAGTGCACAAAGATACTTGCACACAGGGTCAAACCGCAGACCACTTGAACTCATCAAACATTTCCAGGGTGTGGAAACCTAGTTCTAGCACCCTCCCATACTACCTCGGGTGAGACCTCAGTCCACGCTCCGTGATCTTTTGCCGAAAGGGCTAGTAGTACCAGGATTTGTTTGGCTAAATCACCTCGAAACCTGGGTTATGCCCCAACAAGCCAAAAAATGGTTCCGTTGAGGTATTAAAGACAAACTAGAACCAGAGATGGACCTGTTAACACTCTAGGAAGCTCTCCTAGGTTGCAGCTTGGAGATGCCTGGTAACATATAATCTTCAATATTTCTCTCAGAACTATTGGAATGGATGGTGGTTTGGATCAAGTTAGATGAACATTTTAGCTCTATTCCCACTCAAGGCATGTATGAACACCCTCAACAACACAAGGCTTCAAAACACTAATGCTCAAGAGTTTATAAATTTAATGGGTAGATGGAGAATACTAACTGTATCAGCAGATTGCATATATAAATATAAATGAATGACTAGCTATAGGCAACAAAAGTGAATACTGACTGTACTGGCAAATGAATATATGACCACATATGAATGGTTAGCTATATGTAGCAAAGAAGCTTGCAATTCTAAGTTATTAAAGAAGAGATAAGATGACAATTATCTGGCCTTAGACACAAGCAAACATGAACAAAACTATTCAAGGGCAAGCATAGAACAACAAAGAAAATGGATGTTGAACATATAATGGTAAAAGAAGCTTATATTTCTAGAATGAAGATGAGAAACTTGAAGGAACAAAGGAGGAATAATCTCCAGAAGTTGAACCAGTATTACATATTGTTTTCAACTATTTATAGCTCTTTACAATGATGCTAAGCCTTCTGAAGTTTCAGAGGTCATAATCTATCCCTCTATCTTGCTAATTGTTTGATTCCCTCAATAGGCAAGCATGACTTGGAGGCTTTCCTCTTTTGACAGAGGAATAACTGCATTCAGATATTTTGGGTAGTTGTTGCATTGTCTGGGAGCTCTCTCATGCCAGAGATGCCCCATGATCATTCTGTTTGTCCTGGTTGTGTCATACTATGGCTCCATGATTGCTTTGGGTCGATTCAGTTGTGTTGCGCTGTCTATGCTCCCTGATCACTTTTTGGCCTCTGCTATGTGGTGGAATGGCTCTGCGACCTTTGTTATCCTTTTAAATGTTTTAACAATGACTATTTTTTGTTAGACACAGAAAAACACTGCAACATGTAAAATACTGCCAATTTCTGATTCTTTCAGACTTCAAAAGTCCTCAAATATGATCTATGCATCTATCGAGTTCATCCTTAATCATTATCGCCTGTCACAAATGGCCTAGTATCGTGTTTCCTTTGTATTTCTTTGAAATGAAAAAATACACTGAAAATTATGAAAAATCGGTCTCAGCGGACTTCAAAAACTATGAATTTCCCCTCCAGGACCCTTTCGGGTCTGGGCTTCATCGGAATCGATGCTGCCTCAAGGTTCCTTTGTATATCGTTGTATAACTAAATATATGAGAAATGCATTAAAAAAAATTTGGGTGTGGACTTGAAATATTATAGAACATCATTCATAAGGCCATCGGGACAGGCATTATCACATCACCCTTATATATATGCAAAGGCCCTTCCCCATGGTTTCCGCTGATAGCAATCCGATGATGTAACGTAGGTCTTCGATCCGTGCATGTGATAGAAAGTCTATGTTTAATCACTGATCACAGTCGCAACCTCCATTTAACCTGCACCGATACTCTGCCGATACTTCCGCCGATGCAACCCGCCGATAGTGATCATCGACAATTGCTGATCGGCAGTGTCGAGCTCTGATTGCCACTTATTGGGACCACCGATTTGCAATTTGCCACTTAGATCTAGGTCGTTGATCGGCCAGATCTAATGACAACTGTGTATTCTTGGGTTTTAAGCCTGCACTGAGGATTTTTGACTAAATTTTAAGCATTTTAGCCTCCCGATAGTGATTTGCAGCCCTTCCAAGGGATTTCCTCCCTTGTTTGTTTTGATCGATGGATGATCTTTGAGCACTTTTGAAGACTTAGGGAGTGCTTTGGAGCATATTTGGATCCAATTTTTGGCCTTTTTCCAGCGAAGCTAACATTGGATCCTTCTGGGGATGAAATCCTCCCTGTGAGGTTTCAAGAACCACAGATCAATGCCTTTCCTATATACAACAAGATGAAATCTTCCTCCTAGTGTTACATTGGGCATGGAGTCTATTAAGCATGAACTAAGAACTTTGAAAACAACATATTTACAATACCAAGGATTGAAAGCCTTATCTGAAATAAAGTTCAAAGAACAACCCATTTACTGGGCTACCAAAAACATATCCTTCCTTTGATGCATCCCTTTTGAGAAAACAATCACCAAACTGAAAATTGACCCTTTCTACCTTTCCATGAAAGGTTTCTTTCTCTTGGTCAATGTGTATATCAGCCAATTCATCAAAGACTTGCAAAAGCCTATTGATTTGATCCTCTACTTCAAAAAGTTTGGAACACTTGACATTATCAGGCAAAGATGGTCTATATTTCACCTCCTCTCCGTATGCTTTTAGCCTTGGATGTTTTTATTGGGAGGTTTTGTACACCTGCTGAATGATTAGATCTGCTTCACACCTTTTTGTGTCATTTGTGACATGAAAGGTTAATATGAAAGATGAATCAATGCATTCTTGTGTGGGGGACACAAGGACTTCACCTATTCCTGTAGCTCCCTCAAAGCAAGCCCCATCAAAGAACATGTACCAAATCTATGGGCCTTCTTCCTCTGTGATCTGGAAAACTGATTTTTTAAGCTGCGTAGAGGCCAATTTATAAGGCTTGGTAATGTCAAGACCGAGATTATCCATGACAGCCTTGGGCATTGGATCATGGCTGGCTCCAGTGTCCAAAGGGAAATTGTGAATGATTTCACCATAAATAGAGAGAGAAACATAGAATGATGGGGAGCTATCTTCACAGTTTTCGATCATTGGGCTGAGAATAACAGCTAGTTGGTCATCTTGCAGATTTACATAGTCAGTGGAAGCTTGGATGGTTTTAGGGTCAAGAGCCTCAATGATAAATTTCTTGAAGGACTCATTCTTCACTGGTTCAATCAGGGGCATAGGTATTCTTGCCTTCTATATTTTTGATTGAAAACTGAAAGAAGGGGACTTGTCAAGGCCTCTTACCTCTATGGCTAGAGCTTTGAGGATGATAGGATTAACTGCTGCTTTCTTTTGCTTATTAGCTTGATGTTCTGCAGGGACAACAAATTTATGAACAAGAGTTTCTTTTACATTATTCATCATAAACCTCAGATTATATTGGTGTTGATTTTCAGTTTGTAGAACGGCTTCACCATCCCACTCTTGGCTGATCTGGTCATTGAATAATGACTTCTCATAGGTAGCTTTGGTTAAAAAGGTGGTGCTTCCTTTGTCTTCCATACCATGGATCTCATCATCATCCTCAAACTACTATTCTTCCATGACTGCATTCTAAAAAGGGACCTTTAGCCTTTGGTCTTCATTGGCCTCTTTGGTTCTTTGCAAAATCTGCAACTACTCATCAGGTCTTCTATATAGATTTGGATTTGGAGGAGAAAAGGTATTATTAACCCATCCTTTCCTAGAACGCTTCTCAACCATTAATTTGGAAACTTCAGAGGCTAATGACTCAATCATTTTGGTCATTTTATCTATCTTAGGATCAGAGTATGATGAAGACTCGTCCCTCTATCTCCTTCTGTCAACATTACCTTTGAGGTTTTCTGCAACCATGATGTTCAATTCTACTTCCAAGGCTGCATTCTGCATATCAACCAAAGTAGCACATCGCCTCTCCCTCAACAGTAAACAAAATTTAGAATCAAAGGCACTGGCATAGATGAGTCTACCAGAGGTAGTGGTGGGTTTTACTTCAGCAGGTATCTTGCTGTACATGCGGTTAAATCTCTTATTAAAATCAGACAGCAGCTCACCATTTTTCCTCCGTAAGTTCCCAAACTCAGTGTGGTAATAGAGTATTTCCTTCTTATCCCCCCAATGCTTTAGGAATGCATCATCTAAAGCCTCAGTATCAGCTATAAATCTTGGGCTCAGTTCTCTGAACCATTTTCTAGCCTCTCCATCTAGGCTTTGAACAAAGATTCTCATCCAGACATCATCTTCACTAATGTCCAGGTTATTAGCATAGCTATAGAATGATTGAAGATGTTCTTTAGTTATAACACTTTCAATCCCAGTGAACTTAGGCATATACTTTTGATATTCTTCAGTAGGAATGGAATTCAAAGGAGTGTGCAGTATTAGAGGTCCATACCTAGAATCTATGATTCTTTCCATTTTGTTGGGTGGTTGTGGTACTGCCATAGTTGTGGTGGCTATATGGGTATTGGAAGTCTGAATGATAGAGGGCTGAGGAGTGATTGATAGGACTAAAGGAGTATGATGGATAGGTGTTTCTGGGAAAATTAGTGTCTTTTGGAATGACCAACCCTCTAGGTTTGTTAGCTAACTTAGAAACAACAGTCAAAGAAATTCAATATCTTTCCTATGAGTGACAGATAAGAAAGAGATTATGAAAGACCAACCTGTAACTTTCTCTTGAATCCTCACTGATCTCCCTCTCCTTTGGCTAATCCTGTAACTCCTCCCTGTACTTAACATGCTTGAAGAGTACCTGCACAACTACAGAAACAAAGACCTGTCTAAGCATAATGATCCATCACAGCATAAACATCATAGAATCAGAAATATGATAAACATATGAATGCATTTACAATTAACACAATCAATTGAGAAAATTTTTGAAGAACTTTATTAATATCAAGGAGAATTACAACCCATAAGAAGTCTGATCCAATGTCATCTTCCCAGCTTCAAGCCTTCTTCACCTCATGAATCGGCAAGAACACACCAACAATGACACAATGCTCTCACCTCAATACTGAAACTAGCAGCAGTTCCTTACAACTCGGAATAATTCAGCCTTATGATCCCTTCGATGGGAGATCCTTTTATAGATGATTGCAGTAGGATGAGTGATCAATGGGGATGATGAATTCCATTCCATTTTTTGAAATTAGTTCCACAAGAAAGGGGAATTGGAGATGGTTTCCTAGTTCCCTTGGTCATCCTTGGGCGAATTCAGAGAGGCAAGTGGCACAGGAGAAGTTTCTAGAAGATTCCATGAGCAACCAACTTACAAATTGTCCTGGAATTTTGTCCAACCTCACCCATCGCACTTACTAAAGGGCCAAAATGTGATGCATCTCACTTAGACAGTGTAGTAGGTGAGATGCATCTCATCCTAACATAGGGTTTTTAGATATGGTTCAGTTTAGGCACTTTCTGGATGATTTCTGAGATGGAACTTTTGGGGAATGAGGCATTCAGATGGCTAAGCTTATTTAGGGTATAAAACAAATATTTTAGGGGTTTATGAGCCCTAATATCATCGCCATATGAGTTTGCGGTTGATGTGCCCAAATATGTCTATAATAGTTGCCCCCTAAAGCATGAGGTTGTAAATGTTCATGTCGAGTGAAATGCTTTATCATGAGGATCAGAAGTTTCGAACTGGAAGGTGACCTACATAAATTACAATACAATACATCATGATAATATGAATTTTCATGAATTAGATGAGGGATGCATTCCCATGCTCAGCTTTATAAATTTTTATTTCATGTACATAGATCAGATAGTCGTCTGTAGATACAGACTTGTGATTCTACAGATATAGAGTCATAATCCATGATTAGGATGACTATCTGTGTAGAGCCTTTGTATATTTTATGTTTTTGTATCCCTTAATATATCACAGCCCGAATGGATGAAACTAGATCTGGGGTTTTCAAACTCATTCAATCTTCGCTCGATGTAAAAGTCAAACCATGTGAAGAGATGTTCTGAGGTCGAACATGGAAAGACATCCCCTGATTACCAACCAATGATGTGAGCTATTAACAGACGTGAGAGGGATCACCGATAATGATAATGATCCTCAGGGTACTACAATACATTTCACATCATGTGAATACATGATCTGATGTCAAACACCACGCAAAATCTTTCTGTTGAAGGCCATTGATGTCAACCTGTCGCCGGAAGAGAGAAACTTGCCATTGATGTACACAAGCTTCAAAGCACTGGAAGGGTGTTTCTAAGTCAACTTATTGGATAATAAGCTGATGTCGATAAGAAGCAACTCGTCGTAGGAGGGCCTTGATGTATCCCACATCTACGACACGAAACAAAGCAAATGATTTCTGGAGGTGAAAATGAACTGACGACATAAGATCCAGGAATGGCGGTCATGAAAAATGAAGGTTGGAGGTATTGCAGTGTATGAGACATTAACTGGATAACTTCTCTTTAATGTATCGGTGACACTGAGATGAATTGGTAGCATTAACCCCAAAAGATGGATGACATGAAAGACCAATGGTATGATGACCGGTGAATGAATAACCCAACCCAACTCGACCACGGAGATGAAGTGAAAGTGTCATGTTCAAGAGTGACTTGCTACCATTAGTTTTTCAAGATTTTTCCACTTTTTCCCCAGTCATTGCTGACCAATACCTCTTTATTTTTTATCAAGCTTGACAAGGATAACATATGCTTGTTCTATAATTCACCCTTCAGGCAAACCCATCACTATTTGATGTTTTAACGAGTCTAGCGATAGTGAAACTCCATCTTGTCTAGATGGACAAGTTTGATGCTATTATTTTAATGAGTTTAACGACAAGGATAACTTGGTCCTTTTCATATTTAGAGAGTTTGAAAAGGGACGAAAAGAAAACTCCATAAGCTCTTTTTTGTAAAGTAATCCCTCAGGTCCGAAAAGGGATAAAATAATGCAAGAGGGATGACGTTTCCAATACTTTAACGAGCCAGAAAAGACAAGTGCTCAACAATATTTTCATGTTTAGAGAGTCTGAAAAGGGTTTAAGGAGGACTCTATACTTTTCTTTTCATTTTTAAATCAAAGCTAGAAAAGAAGACAAAACATTTGCTGGTGGTCAAAGATGCTCAATTCACCATTTAGCACATCAGATTCTGTCGACAGTTGTTCTACCTACTCAAAACTCCATAAAATTGATTAAAAATACATATTTATGGATGAAAAATGAACTAAAACTAACATTTACTTGAAGTACATGAAAATGTAAACATAAAAAGTAGTTTTAACATTTCATTTTCACCATTTCATTTCAAATATTTGATTTTGGAGCTCTGAATTGGTTTTTTGCCCCAAATTTCACCAGTCGATTGTGAGAGATTCTATGGATCATTTCCCACACCATCAAGACCAGATAGGAGCTATCTTTATGCTCTTCAATTCTATTCCATCTTTTTTCAATTATGGGCAAGTTTCCTCATCTTTCTAGGCCTTAGGGGTTTTAAAAATTCATTCTCCAATCATCGCACTTTACCCCTATCGAAAAGTGTGATGCATACTAGACTGCCAACAAGCAACCTAATATGTCTCTCACCTTGCTCAAGGGGTAGGTGCGATGGGCGCAAAAGGGAAAGTTTGTATAGTGTTTTTTCATCAAATTTTGAACTTTTTTTTACCCAAAAAGGATCCTAACTCATCTAAAGTTTGTATCTCAGATATTTGTTGGATCAAGATGGTCATTTCATGGCACGAACAAGAACATGAAGAGGAGGATATGATTTCTTTACATGACCAGGGCACAGTGGATGCATTAAGGAACTGTGGTTTACTAAAGTTCTTCCACTTATCTAGCATGAGACAATGGATAAGTTTGTTGCAGTATCTTCTTCATGTTTGGGATCCTATTGACCAGGTATTCTAGATCAGGGATAAATCCATTCCTTTCATGATTGAGGGTATTTATTTTTTGACGGGTTTGTCGAGACGTGGCACCCCTCTTTCACTATCAGGATTTGCTCGAGAGGATGAATCAATGAAAGATTACACTCGTTAGTTCTATAGGGAAGGATCCCAACCCAGCAGAGATGGTAAGATTAATATTTGGTATGTTACAGATCGACCGTTGAGGACCATTCTTTTTACCCTTGCTAGATTGGCTAGTAGTGCGGCCTTACACTTAGTGAATAGATCCTACATGCAGTATGCCTTGGAATGCGTGGAACAGAAGGTGTTCAACTAGTGCGAGGAGGTACTTCCTCTCATCAAAGATCAACTGTCCAAAGTAAAGACTTGAAGAACCAAGAATTTTGGTTATGGATCAATTTTGACTGCCTTTTCTTTGGAAAGAATCCCACTTATGCAACATCAGAACATTTCATTGGGAGTGCTTGGATCGAGAGAACCATGGATGCAGAGATGGGTGGAACTTATGGCTAGGCATGCTGGCCAGTCACATGTCTCATTTTCATCTGCCTTTTTTGAGTGGTTTGACCGCTAGGAGATGGTGTTTGCAGAGTATCGATATGTAGGGATGGATTTCCAAAGCGATCTGGATTTGGCATTACCAGTCGGTGAGTAGTGGAGTGTTATAGGTAAAATGATTTAACCACATCTTTTTTTAGTTTTATATTGTTTTTATGTTTTTTATTGTTACCAATACTAAATTAACTCATGTGTGTGTAGATATCAGGCCAGTTCGACCAGTGGTACACCCATGGGAGGCAGATGTTCTAGTGGGGGAAGCTGTAGGGAGGGCAGTCCTTAGGGATCTGGACATAGCGGAGACCCTTGCACAGTTGCAGGATCAGATAGAGGGATTAACTCTTGGCATTCCAGATGTTCGGACTGATGAGTTACCTATGAGGCTACAGTGCCATACTACTGGTGTACCGAGTCGTTGGACTAGGCTCTTGCACATGATAGCACAGGCGGTGACCTGTTATCACCAGCATCACTAGTCTAGGATGTTTTTCTGCATTCATTTTGAGTTTCTGGGTCAGATGACCAATTTTGTCTTGGACACAAAATATGCTATGAAAACTATAAACAACTATCTATTTTGACTTTTGGAATTTTATTTTGGCTAAGTGATGAAATCATATGCCAATGTTGATGTGAAATGCTTTCTTTACATATGCTGCAAATGTCTATTTAACACATAGTTTTCTAATGAATTGGTTAATGTGTTTAAGTTTATGGAAATGTGTTGATATTGAATGAGATCAAAATGTCTTTCCAAAATCCTAACTCTTAGGAACATGCGATGAATAGCTAGGTTCCGGATGGAATAAACGCCAGTAAGTTGTAGAATGACAAGTTGTGAATCTAACCTGACAATGATTCGGCGTATGCCATGTGAAATGGCATCAAAGAGGAGTTCAATAAACGAGCTATACTTAGCAATGTTGTTTGTCGATTGACCAATATATACCCCTCTGAAACTCACTAACTCACTGCTTGGAGCGAAGATGGCCCAAGCTGCAGAAGATAGGTTCAGTGTGCTATGACTAGCCCCATCGGCATACCCAACAAATGGTTCCAAAAAGTTTGACATATGAAACGAATGTGAAGTGGATTACCTAACCAAAATGACAACTCTAAAATAAAACACACAAAAATGCAATGAAAGCATATGTACAATGAGTTTTACTACACTTAATCAAGCATAGTAACATTTGAGATAAAACCCGTTTCGGGGCTGTGACAGTGGAATCCCATCATAATCAAATAACTCGTAGGCTCATTTGTTAAACACACATTTAACAATATAAGGGCCCACCCATAATGGCTCAAATTTTCCTGCTCCTAATTTGTCAAAATCATGATTGCAAAGCAAGACCAGGTCTCCTTTTGAGAAGACACGAGGCTTAACATTTTTTTCATATTGTGCCTTGATGCGTTTCTTATGTGCTTCATTAGCAAATGTGGCATCACGACAAGTTTCATCCAGATGGATTAATTCCAAGAAATTAGCTTCTTCTTCAGAAGTTTCGGGTAGCAGGTCAATTGCGAGCTTGAGGGATGAAATTTCACACTAAATTGGTAAGACTGCTTCCAGACCATATACCAACTGAAAGGGCATAAATCCAGTCGCATTTCTCACCGAGGTCTAGTATGGCCATAGAGCTGAGTACAGGATTAAATGCCAATTCCACTTATGTACTCCAATCATTCTTTACAGCATGCGCTTAATGACTTTGTTGATTTCCTAAACTTGTTCGTTAGCCTGCAGATAATCTGGAGTAGAACTATCATGGGACGGTTCTAATTTGGTAGTTAACTCGATCATCATGTGACTGCAAAAATGCAACCCATGATCTGTGACTATAGTCTATGGCACCGAATCTACAAACTACATGATTGAAAAAAAAAGAGCAGCCGTTTTTCCATTGTTGTTCAATGTAGGCATCGCCTCGGCCCATTTGGTAAAGTAGTTGACAGTGACTATAATATACCCATGCCCGCTAGCTGAGGTGGGGTTACATGTCATTAAAGCAATGCCCCATTTCACGAATGGGCCAATAGAAATGAATGGATGCAGTGGTGCAGGTGGTACTCTAGTTTTACGATCAAAAATCTGACAAGCATGGCACTTTCTGACTACAACTATGCAATCTTTGAATATGGTTAGCCAGAAGTAACTAGCTCGTAAGATTTTTTGTGCAGTTGCGTAACCAGATTAATGCCCCCCACAAGCACCCGAATGACATTCATTCAAATCTTTTTCAGCCTCCTCATGTATAAGGCACCTTTGTAAAATCGTATCGACACCATGATGATAAAGTGTATCACCAACAATCAGATAATCTTTGGCTTGGTATCGAATATGTCGTTGTTCAAAGAGAGAGGTGTTAGGCCTAAAACTTTGGGTTTGGAGATAGACCAGTATATCCCCATACCACAGATCACTTAACGATATCAGAAATAGAGACTCATCCATGATTGAGGCTTCTGATGTTAAATCGTTGGAGGACAAGGGAAGGTCGCAAAGTAGCTCTGCAAAGACGAGAGATTTCTTTGATTTGGATTTTATGAATTCTAGATCAAACTCATGCAAGATTACTATCCATTTGGAATATTTACCCCCCAACAATTGACGTGGCAGGATGTATGTCATAAGGTTGCAATCTGATACAATGGTAGTTTTGCGAAGGAGAATATAATGTTGAAATCTCAGTACATCTTGGACGACTGCTAAAGCCAGCTTTTCAACGTAAGAGTACTTTCTTTCTGTATCATTAAGATTACGACTTAAATAATGTATAGGATGTTCAATTCCGTCATCTTCTTGCACTAAAACCATACCGATTGTTGTATCTGCAGTGGCGAGATACGTGTAAAACTCTTTCTGATGCTTGGGGGCATACATTAATGATGTTGTTATCAAGGAATCTTTAAGAGCATCAAAGGAAGCTTGCGCAACCTGATCCCAATGGAAGGGTACCCCTTTCTTCAAAAGACATGTATAACCTTTAGTGAGCTCAACATAATTTGGAATGAACCTCCTCAAAAAGTTTGCCTTCCCTTGAAGTCTTTGGATCTGTAACAAATTTGGAGGTGGAGGCATGTCAAGAATTGCTTGAACCTTTATTGGATTGAGTTGAATTCCGTCCTTAGAAACTACAAAGCCAAGCAGTTGATGAGAGCCGACACAAAACACACATTTTTACGAATTGAGTCTTATCTTGTAGTGTCAACAATGCAAAAATATGGCTCTCAAATGTTGCGGATGATCAATCCATTTTTTCGAATGAGCAGGCAGATTGTCAAGATATGGTTGAACTATGTTTTTGATGTCATGGAAGGCATAATTCATTGCCCTCTGAAATGTCACCCCTTTGATTTCAAATTGAAAGGTAATTTATGATATGCGAATGTTCCCCACAGAAATATAAATGCAATTTTTGATTGGTCCTGTGGGTGGATATTGATTTGAATATAGCCGAAAAATCCATCCATAAATGAGAAGATTTCATATCTGGCACATTCATCAACAATCTGGTTGATAAAGGGTGTAGGATAGTTGTCCTTCAAACATGCTTGATTTACATCCCTATAATCGATGCACACTCTTATTGTTCCTCGTTTTTTCATCACTGGAACAATATTTGATACCCAATCAGTGAGAGGTATAGGGTAAATGAAGACAGCTCGCAAAATTTTTTCAACTTCTACTTTAATGGCAGCAACTTTCTTTGGATGAACAGGTCGAAGCCGTTGACGTACCGGTTTGACATTAGGATACATTTTGATCTCATGCTCAACAATGCTTGAGTCAATGCCTGGCATTTCCTCATAAGACCATGCAAAGACATCTCTGAATTCGCGAAAAAGAGCACAGTAATTTTCTAGTTCTGATGGAGAACAAGATTTGCCGACGTGAATATTTTCTACAACATTGGGTTTGGTTGAAATATTTATGGAGATAGTTTCTTCAATGTTAGACAGATTTTGCTCAGAATCAACTGTATTAACAGAATTCAATAAAAAATCAATGATTGAAGGGTGATTGATTTCTTTTGAATAATCTTCATTATCATCTCGAAGGTGGGAATGATGATAATAATCTTCCCATGTCGTCTCTCCTATCATCATTGATTGGATGATTCCTTCGTCTGTAGAATGTATACAAGACCAAGGATCATAAGAGGTGCCATATTCTAAAGACCTATCTACCCAAACACTTGTTGAGTGAGGATTCGGGTTTGCCACACAAGCCCAATAGATTTATTGCTACAAAGATTTTATGGGGCTTTGCAGCAATGCCTCATGATGATCATCACTCTCAAAATAATTTGAACTCTTCTTAAACTCAGATGATGTAGAAGAGATCATGTTGCAGGTTTCCATTGTTGCCACTTCTGCGAAACTAGATGGTGATGGTAGGGTAAAGGTACCCATCAAGGAAGGATCTTTTAGGCCACCTACTCCAACATTTTGAAGCGAATGTGAATTTCCATGTATCAATGGAATGCTTCTAGTGGCTTGTGAACTATTAGCAAAAAATGCTAGTTGGTCAATGACTATGATGCCACCTTTGAAGGGAAATGCAATCGTTCGAAAGTATGTGGAAACATCCGCAACCATAGCATAAACCCAAGGCCTTCTAAGTAAAATATTATAATCAAGGAGTCCATGAATGACCTCGACTTCAATATCTACTGTTTTTCCCCTTAGTTCTACTTGCAAGCTACTTAAAATCCCGTATGGAGTGTATGTTCCACCATCGAAAGCTTTTAGTGTTGTTGGTGATTGTGACAAGTGTGGTGAACCAAGAGTTTTCCAGCAACTCATTGATATAATACAGGTAGATGCCCCCTCATCAATAATGGTTCGATGAACATTTTTGTTGAGGGATTTTACCTATATAAGGAAAGCCAGTTGTGCTGGTAACGGTGGTGTATATCTTGTATGATTAAAGACCACAAGATTGGAATCTGTAGGATCAATCCCACCTATCGCTGATAATAAAGCCTTCTTTTGGGAGGGACAATTTTGCAATACCTCAAGTGTCGACATAGCGGAAGGTGATTGAGCTAGATATTCCACTATATTATAATTTTGGGTTGCTCGAGCACAAGGATTAAATGTTGATTTATGTACAACTCCCTTCGGTGGCTTAATTGTTAATTCAGGAATAATTGGTGAACAAATTCTGGTGAAGTCGTGGTCGAAGTACTAGGTTGATTAGTAGCCTAGTTGTTCGATGACGACTGATTCCCATAATATTTATTCCTTGTTGATACCAAAACATCATTTTTCTTATTTGCGATGGATAGAATAAGCACTTGGGATGTGGAAGCATTATCAGTGGCAACCAAATTTGTTTCTAGGTTCGGAAACGGATCTGTCAGCACCACTGAGGTATTCGAAGCCTTTAAAAGTTTAGAAACCTCAGATCGATCTGGACAATCTCTTGTGAAATGCTCATCATTACATATCAAACATGGGTAACGAGGTTTCCTAGCCACAGTAGGGGTTTTAGATGATTTTTCAGGAGTGGAATTTTCCTATTTCTTCTTATTATTTTTCCCCTTCTTCTTGCCTCCTGGTTGCTTTTGATTTTTGCCTTTTTCAGATGACATAGCATTAATCTCAAAGGCAAGAGTGTTTTCAAATGAATTTACATTTTGACTGGAAATATCAAGAGCTTGTCTGGATGGTCCTCTTTCCATTTGTGTGCTTGAGGAACCGATCACGCCATCACCAGCATGAGAGTCCGTACTCGATCTTGGAGGGGGTGGAATGGTAAAAGATGGTCTAGGTGCATCAGGAATCTTGTCATAGAGCGTGTCTAATTGTGTATAAATCAGATCCAAATATTGGGCATGAGCAATGACTTGCTCTTCTGTGACAACTCCTCCTTTCACCACATCCTCAGTGATAGATGGGAATAAGGACTTTATAAACCACTCAGCTAAAAGCTAATCTGGAACATACGTCTTTACCATTTGACGACGATGCTGCCAATCATGAATATGATCAGATATGTGAGTGGAGGTACTTTGTTTAAAGTTGGTAAGAAGTTCTGTTCCAGTTTCATACCTGATAGGTAACTGAAAGTGGGTTAGAAAGGTGGTGGCAAGAATGGTGAAGTTATCAAAAGAAGCTCTAAGCAATTCAATATACCATTTTGCTACTGGACCAGTAAACGTTCTCTGGAAAAGACGAAGTCTAATTGAATCATCATTCAAGATGTTGGATGAACACCATAAATGAAAATTCATTACATGATTCGATGGGTCTTCCCCTGGATTTCCATTGAAATTTGGAATGCCAGATGCCAATTTATGTGGAATTACCAGCCACCAAGGGGCGTATGTAATTGGATCATTTGTGATCCGGTTCAAATCTGGTAGTTCTAGAGTTGCTATAAATGACAACTGTTGATTTAGGTTGGGTGGAGCATACCCAGGATAAGATGGAATTGCCTGATCAATAGGTATTTGCATACTAGCATAGGGCATCTATGCCTGGTAACCTTGATAAGGTTGTTGGACATAACCAGTATAGGGTGGTTGTTGATAACTAGTTTGGAAACACGGTTGTCTATAACTTGCAAAGCCTTGTTGCCTATATCCTCGGTAGGCTTGATATTGACCAAATCTAGCTTGAGATTGTGAACCAAGTCCAAACTAGGGTTAGGTTTGCTGGAATTGAGGTTGTTGATATTGCGATATCCACGGTTGTTGGACTATTTGCTGTTGTCCAGTATTGGAAGATTGACTAAGTTGTAGATTAACTATACCCGTGTGTGCCTAAGTCATTCCAGATAAAGGAACACTAACTTGAGGTTGTGGTTGAGGCCCAGAAACAAGCGGATGTGGTATAACAACCTGAGAAACTTGAGCCTTTTTCCTTGAAACCTAAGGTTGCGAGGAAGAAGGAACTGTTTTTACCAGTTGAGATACAAGAGGTTGTGCTTGTGATTGCAACACAGTCGTAATGGCAGGTGTAGTGAGAATATTCGACACAGGTTGGATTGGTTGTGTTTGATATACAACCCTTGGTTGATCTGGTGGTACTGGTAGCCAGCCACTAGTTGTGATTCCAGTTTGACCTGAATACTGTGGAAAACTCTCATATGGTTTTCCCTTGGAAAAAGAAGGAAATGGTGAGTAAGCATGCTGCTCTCCATATGGTGGCAGTCCAGTGTTTAAAGGATATATCGATCTGTGATAACTGGCTTGCCCAAATTGATACTGATATGCAGGATCAATGTTATCGGGAAATCTAGTGTCCATGCAGAGTTGCTAGTCCCACTAAGACTGGTAGCTATCTTAGAAACAAACAAACTAAAACTACTTTCGTTTTCCTTTATGAGAAGTAGATAAGAGGGGAACAAAGGAGACCAACCTCTGTCTTGCCCTTGGTTCCTTGCCTGATTCCTCTCCCTTCTGATAGATCTTTTCCACTCGCTTCCTCATCTACCCAGCTTGAAAGAGCACCTGTGAAATCAAAGCAGCATAAAACTATCCAAGAACAGAGATCTACTATCACAAACAATATAGGACAAGATATATATTGACCGCAAAAATGCATATATCATCAATCATACAAGAATGTGGAGGAAAACTTGAATAGATTTATTAATATCAAGAATAGCAAAGAGGATTACAACCAATTGTTCTGACCCAGTGTCATCCTCTCAGCAAGAAAGCCCTTCTTCACCTCATGAAAAGCTTAGATCATCCAATACTATGATGTTACACCAAGAAACCAGCAACACTTCCTTACAAGATACAAAATTCCAGCCTTTGGATCTCTGGGATGAGGGATCCATGTATAGATGATTGCAGGGGGGTGAGTCAGATTTTGGGATTTTGATTAGTTTCCTCTCTCTGATAGTTCTTGATTCCACTTGGAGATTAATGATCTCTTACTCATCCCTGAGCGAATTCAGAGAGGCAAGTGTCACAGGAGAAGTTTCTGGAAGATTCCATGATCATCCACCTCTCAACTTGACTCTACCATTTGTCCACTCTTGCCCATCACACCTCATAGAAGGGATTTTTAGTATGCATCACACCTCCCATGTGCATTTAGGTGGGATGCATTGCACTTTGAACATGGAGCAGGTGAGATGGTCTAGTTTTGACCAGTTCTGAGCAGTTTTTCATGGAGAACTTCTGGTAGATGATGTAATCAGCTGACCTTGTTCTTTTAGGGTATGGAACAACACCTTTAGGGACTTAGGAGCCCTTGGTTTATGGACATGTTTGATTGGGGTTGCAGTGCGCAAAAATGTCTATAACAGTTGCCCCCTAAAGCATGAGGTCGTTAATCTTTTGATGTCAGGTGAAATGCTTTATCATGAGGATCTGAATTTTTTTTGAGCGGGAAGGCGACCTGTAATAAGATAAAATACAATACATTGTCTTCATAATATTTTTATGATCTAGCTGAGGCAGGCATTCCCATGCTGAACTTTATAAATTCATTTTCATGTACATAAGACAGACAATCGTCTGTGTGTAGACTGATGATTCTGGTAGAGCCATCATCCCTTAGATTGGATGATTATCTGTGCAGCAATGATGTACATTTGATGTCTTTATTTTCCTGAATATATATCACAGCCCGAATGGATGAAACTAGATCCGAGGTCTTCAATCTTGTTCGATCTTCACTCAAAGTACAAGTCGATCCATGTGAGAGATGTTCTGGAGTCGAACATGGAAAGACATCACCTGATTACCAGCCAGTGATGTAAGCTGTTAACAGTGTTGTAGATCTAACCCAGAAATATATGATAATGGAAATAAACCCAGAAACAATAAGAGAGAAATAGATAGAAAAGCTTCTTTATTGATCAAACCCTTAAGGTAGGGCAACACCATACATTCACTCCTTAAGGAAGGAGAACACTCCACAAGCCATATGCCTGTTCATACAAAAATACTTCACTTCATCTTCCTATCTCTCCATGTGGAGTCTCTAGCCTCTATATAGGCCTCATACATACAATACCATGCATCATTACCATGGTTTCCTCATACCATCAACTAATACCATGGGCCCATTACATTATTATTAACTACTTGTGGTCCCTTACATGACATGGGTTAACCACCTTATTTATTACTATGGCCCATCCCATTATTAAATTATTACCTTGGGTACCTCCCTTGGTACCCCATATTACCCCCCGTTGGTATATAACATTCCACACCCCTAAGCATGTTTCGTCCCCGAAACATGGGAAGAACATAAATAATAAGATCTACTCAAAAGAGTAGTCCACTGATACCATGCACGTGCATCTAGCCATCCAAGAGAAAGGTGAACCCTCGATCTCGCTGGTGCCTCGCTCGCTTGAGATGGAAGTTGACCGTGGCAGCTCTTCTGTGTTGATGTGTAGTAGGTGGATCGCCTCTCCTTTCTATCCATCATGTGACTACTTGGTTTCCATGATGGTTGTCTTGCGGGTGATGTGGGTGATGATATGTTGAAGTTTTAACCCACGATGGCTTTTGCTTGACTTCACCCTGCTGTGGTGCCTGTTGTGGTGTCTTCTTTTTCAATATGACTTCAACCACTGAGCCCTCCTCTGATGTATCATCACCTGTAACCTTTTCTTCTACAGCCTCTGTTTGTGTTTGATTGTCGATCATCAAAGGCTCATCATCTGATATGTCAGTCCCTTGAACATCTTCTGCTTCAGCCTCCATGTGCTCTACCTGTTTATGGATGGAAATATCCTGTAATGTAATTTTCTTCTTTTTATACCATAGCTTTAGGAATTTCTTCTGCACATTAATATTGATAGTACCCACGGATTCCATCCAAGGGTATCCCAAAACAACATCCATGTTATCCATATCTGAAGCATAAAAATCACCATGAAACACATACTTATCCATAGAAAGCTTCAAATCCTTATAGATTTGAACATCCTTATCATCAACCTCTGTATGTTCAATTTGTTTTGCTGGGACTTGCAATTTCTTTGCCAAGTTGACATTTATAAGATTTTGTTTGCAACTTGGATTGATAGACACAATGATTTTCTCCTTCTGAATCAATCCATGAACCTGCAATACAGAGATACCAGCCAAAAATAACCCTTTTGGTTCCTTGGTTTCCTTCTTTCCTGTAAAAATAAAAGCTTTGCTAGGTTGTGTGTCTGTCTGTGTGTGCTTATCCACAAGATTTGATTTACGGTCAAAGCGCTCTATAAGAGCTTTTTTGAAGGCATCCCAATTCTGAAAAGGTCCATTGCAACGCTGATGCCATTCCGCCCATTGCCATCGTTCATTGTCCAAGTACATGGTCACCACACTAAGCATAGTCCAATCATCTAGGATATGATTCAATCTGAAATACTGCTCCATTTTTGCTAGCCATGTTGACGTGTGAGAACCGTCAAATTTATACAAGTCCCTCGAACTCCGATCTAGGCCCGCCATCACAAAAATATTGGTGAAAAATTGAAATGGTCACAGATCCGTCAATATTACTCAGAATCCCTATTATAACCTGTTTTCGGAAATGGAACAATCATTCTGCATCTGCCCATGTGGTAGAAATCTTGATCCAGGCACTAGAATTCCAGATCTGCGCTGCAACTCTCCCGCCGTCACCAAAATTTCTGCAAAAAGAGCTGATTTTAAATCAGCTATATCTCCCTCATCCGGACTCCGATTCGACTGATTTTTTTTTTAAAATTGGGTGATTTTTCTCAAAAAATTTAGATCTACAATTAGATTTTGTAGATCTTGCACCAGAACGTCTAGATCGGCGCCGCAAACTCGCTGCCCTGAAAATTGTCTACAACCCCACTGATTTTTAAATCAGTGATATCTCCTCCATCCGGACTCCGATTCAATCGATTTTTTTTTTGAAATCGGCTATTTTTGCACAAGGAATACAGATATGCAATTAGATTCTACATATCTAGCACCAAAACATACATATCTGATCTAAAAATTCGCCACCCAAAAAATCCCTGAAAAAATGAAAAAAATTCTCCACGGTTTGCCCAAGAAAGTGCTCTGATACCACTTGTTGTATATCTAACCAGGAAATATATGATAATGGAAATAAACCCAGAAACAATAAGAGAGAAATAGATAGAAAAGCTTCTTTAATTATCAAACCCTTAAGGTAGGGCAACACCATACATTCACTCCTTAAGGAAGGAGAACACTCCACAAGCCATATGCCTGATCATACAATAATACTTCACTTCATCTTCCTATCTCTCCATGTGGAGTCTCTAGCCTCTATATAGGCCTCATACATACAATACCATGGGTCATTACCATGGTTTCCTCATACCATCAACTAATACCATGGGCCCATTACATTATTATTAACTACTTGTGGTCCCTTACATGACATGGGTTAACCACCTTATTTATTACTATGGCCCATCCCATTATTACATTATTACCTTGGGTACCTCCCTTGGTACCCCATGTTATCCCCCCTAGGTATATAACATTCCACCCCCCTTGTTATCCCCCCTAGGTATATAACCTGGCTCTGATACCACTTGTTGTAGATCTAACCCAGAAATATATGATAATGGAAATAAACCCAGAAACAATAAGAGAGAAATAGATAGAAAAGCTTCTTTATTGATCAAACCCTTAAGGTAGGGCAACACCATACATTCACTCCTTAAGGAAGGAGAACACTCCACAAGCCATATGCCTGTTCATACAATAATACTTCACTTCATCTTCCTATCTCTCCATGTGGAGTCTCTAGCCTCTATATAAGCCTCATACATACAATACTATGCATCATTACCATGGTTTCCTCATACCATCAACTAATACCATGGGCCCATTACATTATTATTAACTACTTGTGGTCCCTTACATGACATGGGTTAACCACCTTATTTATTACTATGGCCCATCCCATTATTACATTATTACCTTGGGTACCTCCCTTGGTACCCCATATTACCCCCCCTTGGTACATAACAAACAGGCACGAGAGGAATCACCGATAATGATGATGACCCTCAAGGTATGACAGTACAATTCGTGTGGTGTGAATAAGGGACTTGGCGTCGATCACCATGCAAAATATTTTAGTCGAAGGCCATTGATGGAAACCTGCCGCCGAAAGTGAGAAACTTGCCATTGAGGCATGCAAGCTTCAAAGTACTGAAGGGGTTGTTCCTAAGTCGACTTCTTGGATAATGAGCTGATGTCGACAAGAAGTGAATCACTGTAGGAGGGCCTTAATGAATCCCACATCTATGACATGGAATGGAGTAAATGATTTTGGAGGTGAAAATGGTTTGACGATACAAGGTTCAGGGTGGTGGTCATGAAAGAATGGAGTGTGAATGTATTACAGCGGATGAGACACAGGTGAATTCTCTAAGCGACTTCTCTTGAACATACTGGCGACACTGAGATGATGGATTGGTAGCGTTAACCCCAAATGTGGATGGTGTGATGGACCAATGGTGATATGACCAGTGAATGGAACAACCCAACCCAACTCGGATGCGCAGTGAAAGTGTCATGTTCAAGAGCAACTTTGTACCAATAAAGTTTCTTGAAGTTTTCTTCCAAATTTTTCCCCAGTCATTGCTGACCAATACCTCTTTATTTTTGTCAAGCTGGAGGAGGATAACATATGCTTGTTCTATAATTTTCCCTTCGGGCAAACCCATCGCTATATTTTAACGAGCCTAGCGATAGTGAAACTCGTTCTTGTCTGTATGGACAAGTTTGTCACTATTTGATTTTAACGAGTTTAACGACAAAGATAACTCGATCCTTTCCAATTTTAGAGAGTCTGAAAGGGACGTAAAGAAAACTCCAATAATCCTTTTTCGTCTTATAATCCCTTAAGTCCGAAAAAGTATAAAATAATACGAAAGGGATGAATTTTCAGTAATTTTAACGAGCCGAACAAAACAAGCGCTCGATCTTTTTGTGTAATAATCCCTCGGGTCCAAAAAGATTAAAATCTAGAGGAGGGATAGCACTTCCAGTCAATTCAACGAGCTGGAGAGGCTAATTGCTCGGTAATCTTTTCATATTTTATGAGTCAGATGAAAAGAGCTTAAAGGAGACTTTTTTTTGAGGAACGAGTGATAAATTTGGGTAGCGGATGATTCCAGGTAAGGTTTGGAATTTTCTAATCACGACAATGTCACAAGGATGGCTAACAGGATCACTCTTCGCAGTTGTTCCTCAAAAAGGGTAAACAATCAAATGGAGGTGAATGATCGGCCAAAACAGAGTGGAGGTGATGATGAGAACACGACCAAGGCTCAAAGTTTGATGATAATGCATTCATGATGGTTATTTACCAGAAATTGGTTCAGTTTTTAATGAATGAGCTTAAACTTTGGGGGGAACATTTGCTCATTGCTTATGTTTAATTTTTAAGGAGCTTGAACACCACATAAAAACTGCTCGATCTAGTCATATAATAAGGATGTCTCATCTAAGATGCCATTTTTTATGGAACTTGCACCTTACAAAGCTTTTCCCCACATCCTTTCTTTATGCAAGTTAGGAAACAACCAATCCTACGAGTTTAAAGGGTTAGAGGACCTACAAATTTAAAAAATAAATGGTTTCTCTTCGCTTGCATGCCAAAAGGTTTGCATGCCCCTAGGTATAGCGAAAAGTGTCCAGGTTACCAAAGATTGTTCCATCCACACTGCAGACAAAACACTTCCTCTGCGATGTCTACTGAAATAGACAAAGGTGAGTAGCGCAACTTGCCTCCACTCACATAACTTTGACAGAGGAATCTTATTCCAGTCTAATCTCATAAACCAGTCATATATCCTTCGCGAAAACCTACCCTATGCCCAATGTTTTCTTGCCGAAACAGACCAGGGTGCATGCCCCCTGGGTTTCAGTCATGTCCTCCTGAATCACTCGCCCTCATCAGGTGGACGGACTTGGGATTGATGAGACATTCCTTGCATGAAAAGACCATTCAGGGATGGTATTTGACTATTTTCTATGTGTGAGCCAGGGAATGAAAGCTGGTCTACGAGCTTGACCACTCTTCCTTCATGCGGAAAACACATTATTCTAAAGAGCGAGGAGACAATGGCTCCCATGCATTAAATATAGTCGCGTCCAACGAGTAGATTATAATCTAGGGGTCCTTGGACTACCGTTACGTTCATGTGAACAATTTTCCTTGTCAATGTTATCGGCACATTGGGAAGGATCCCTAACGGTCGACTGGTTCCTTTGTTAAAGCCTATTAGATTTCTCATCTCAGGCAAAAGCGATGGCGAACCAAGCGCTTTCCAAGAAGTTGAGGAAAGGATACTCACAGAAGCCCCTTCATCTATGATGGTACCGGCCATGACCATTCTGTATATTTGCGCAATGATTCGAAATGGTACACTAGCCGGTAAACAGGGTCTGCCTAGTAGATTCCAATCGAAGGAAACAACTAGGTTGCTTAGAGGTGGGACCGAATAGACGGCCGAATATGACTCTGACGAAATTCCTTCCTGTGGTAAAGGAACAGGTAGACTGCCCCCATGTTCATTGGAGTTTGTGTTTATGAAGAGAATTTGAACGGTGTCACTCTTGTTCTCTCCAGTGACTGTATCATCTGAAGATGGACCTTCTGAAGGCAAGACCGGGTAAACTACCACCTCAACCTTTTGACTTTCGTCTGGTGTGGATTCAGATGGTTTATCTTCAACGATAGACGCTTCGACCGACCATAATGGCGTGTCATTCGGATTTTCAACTAGTGATGGACTTGGCAAGAGTTTCTTATATCCAGGAGGAAGCCATAACGGTAAAACCGGACAGTCGTCCAAAACTCTTTTAGCCTCGTCTAGGAAGGGACAACGGTGGACGGCGTGATCGCCTTCACACAGTTTACAAGGGAATCTACTTTTTCTTTTCTGTCCCGACACTTCTCTTTCACTAGTTCAACATGATCATCAAAGGATGTTGACACCAGATTGTGCAAACGAGGAGACCATTCCCTTAAGATCCGAGGGATGCAAGGACAATCTCGATGATAGTGATCTCCTTTGCAAATGACACGTGGAGATTTAGGCTTTGATGGTGCAGTGTGTGGATTTTCACTAGATGATGCCTGGTTGCCCCTTTTTGCCTTTGGCTCCTTCTTCTTCTTCTCTTTCTTCTCCTTCCCCTTCTTCTCCTTCTTAGTTACTTGATTTTTGGCTTTACCAGCTCCATCAAGCAGAGAGGAAGGAAGAGAGGAAGAATTGGACGAAGTAGAAGGTTGGGTGGTAACTCTGGTATCATCTAGTTGCTGACTTGATTTCTCAGGAATCATGGTGTTCTGAACGACAGAGGTTGAGAAGAGCCATACGGGCAGGCCGATTGTCAATCCTGGAAGCGACAATGTGGCCATATGGGGTGCACCAACATCTCCCCAAGAGGAGAAAGGACTAGGATTTCCTCCAAGGGGAAATCCTTGGTTGGTGGACTCCATTTTTCTCAACCTAAGACCAACGTAGGAAAGGTGACTTTTATTCCGATTAAAATAAATTTTAGATGCTTTGACACAAATTCTTTTTTCAATTTTTAAGAGTCGAGAAAAAACAAAAGATGACTCTAGTCGCCTTCGATTTTTAATGAGATTGAAGTTACAAGTGCTCAGATGGACCTTTTCCTTTAAGGAGTCTGAAAAGGAATGAAAGAGACTACTATGGAAATCTAGATATAGGGATTACCAAACCAATCACAAAACTGCAGAATACTTTTTACGGTATGGCAGTCAATCTTCCCAAATGTTGTGTTCAGTGCATTGTGATCGATAGGGCGGAAAACACAGCTTCCTATGGATAAAGGATATAGCCTATTATGGTCTCCCAATATATACTCGACGGTACATGGGAGCACAAGTCCGTACTAGCACTTGTTGTCTCAATGTGGAGGAATCACCCAACCAACAATGAAAACAACAGTTACCAGGCTTTACGACACCGGAATACATCTCTAGCCTAGACTTCTAAATGTTGTGCATTAGGTTCCAAAGCATTTTTAGATTCATTAAATTTATTTTACAGTTGATCTTGTTTAAGAAATTTTCCTTTCAGGGTCACTATGTGATGTAGATATACAATTCCTAAAATGCAATCTAAGATGATAAACAATCATTTAATCTTCTTTTTGCAATGAAAGTCCTAGCTACTAAAGAAAGAGAGATGATATTCTTTCAACATATAGCAGAGAGCACACACTATATGCACTGTCCTAAATCAAACCAACAAACAGTCTAAATGAAAATGCACATGCATGTATTTATTTTCATCCTTCTTAATGTGTGAATGATAAAAAGAAAGATAAGACCAAATTTGAATTATTTTCAAGGCAACATTACTAACAAGCTTCTTTTCAAGACAAAATGAAGACAATGACGACACTTTGCGATTTGGAATTGAAAATTTTCTTTCGACACTTTAAAAACTACTAATTCAAATCAAATACAAGAGTAATAGTGTAATCAACTATCAAGAACAATCAGATTCTCTTCTATGACTGAAAACGACACTTGCAACACTTCCAAATCAAGAAACGACAGTTCAATTATGCTACTTCTTTGTAATAGAGAACTGAAAATGGCTCACAATACATAAAAAAATTTACAGTTCTTTACACAATGGAGGCAGAATGATGGAAAGGAAGGGGGTTTATATTGATCAAAGACAACAAAACTCCAAAATAGAGCTGAAAAGAATGAAGAAAAACCCTGACCTGGAGGCAAAATTAGCCTTTTTTGATCATCGCACCTATAACACAGCGAAACAGGGTTGCATCCCACCTACTGCACATGGGAAGTGTGATGCATCTAGATTTCCTTGAAGAGAGGGTGCGATAGTATAGTGCAAGACTTTTGATCCAGTTCTTGATCACAGTTTGCAGCACAGTTCAGGGATTTAGGCCGAGCAAGTGATAATCAGTAAATAAATCACAGGGGTAGATCTAAGGAGGTTACTAGATCCACCACAAGGGCAATTAGGATGTTTACAAATCAATTGTTCATTTTATAAACAAAACCCGGAGATAGACTGAAGAAGCATTGATCTACTTTGCACTTGCATAGCAAATGCAGTTCGAAGGCTAGTTGGCTTGACTTCAGGCTTTGTTTGTAAGTTTATAAAACAAACAAGTATAGAAAAGCAAACACACTATTTGCTCCCCAGCGGAGTCGCCATTTTGTTATCGAGAAATCTAGTGTCCATACAGAGCTGCTAGTCCCACTAAGATTGGTAGCTATCTTAGAAACAAACAAACTAAAACTACTTTCGTTTTCCTTTATGAGAAGTAGATAAGAGGGGAACAAAGGAGACCAACCTCTGTCTTGCACTTGGTTCCTTGCTTGATTCCTCTTCCTTCTGATAGATCTTTGCCACTCGCTTCCTCGTCTACCCAGCTTCAAATAGCACCTGTGGAATCAAAGCAGCATAACACTATCCAAGAACAGAGATCCACTATCACAAACAATATATGACCAGATATATATTGACCACACAAATGCATATATCATCAATCATACAAGAATGTGGAGGAAAACTAGCAATAGCAAAGAGGATTACAACCAATTATTCTGACCCAGCGTCATCCTCTCAGCAAGAAAGCCCTTCTTCACCTCATGAAAAGCTTAGATCACCCAACACTATGATGTTATACCAAGAAACCAGCAGCACTTCCTTACAAGAAACAAAATTCTAGCCTCTGGATCTCTGGGATGAGGGATCCATATATAGATGATTACAGGGGGATGAGTCAGCTTCTAGGATTCTGATTAGTGTCCTCTCTCTGATAGTTCTTGATTCCACTTGGAGATTGATGATCTCTTACTCATCCTTGGGCGAATTCAGAGAGGCAAGTGTCATAGGAGAAGTTTCTGGAAGATTCCATGATCATCCACCTATCAAATTGACTCTGCCATTTGTCCACTCTCACCCATCGCACCCCATAGAAGGGATTTTCAGTATGCATCGCACCTCCCGTGTGCATTTAGGTGGGATGCATCGCACTTTGACCATGGCACAGGTGAGATGGTCCAGTTTTGACTAGTTCTGAGCAGTTTTTCATGGAGAACTTATGGGAGATGATGTAATCAGCTGACCTTGTTCTTTTAGGGTATGGAACAACACCTTTAGGGGCTTAGGAGCCCTTGGTTTATGGACATGTTTGATTGGGGTTTTAGTGCCCAAAAATGTCTATAACAATCAAATTGCTGAGTTTCCATGTGAGAAAAACCAGATGGGATTCTGGATGAGTAAATGGGAGTAGACCATGGCAGAGAAGCAACCCCTGAGTGGGTTCTAGCTAGTGATTGGTAACCAACTGTAATGGATGATGCACCGTATAAATGTGACTCAGGTATACCAGAAAAAATTGAAGGAGTAGCAGCAGAAGATTCTACCGTAGCTACATCTAACAATACATTTGTAGATGTTGATGGTTGTTCAGACATGGTTAACTTTTCCAAAAGTTGTCCTAACGATTTGACAGGAACTCGCGATGAAGCAAGATTAAAGGAAGGAAACTCAGGAGTAGCAGGATACAAATTAATCCCAGTTCCAAAATGAAATGGGGTGTTAGATGGGGGATTCTCTACTATCTCCTCTATAACAATCAAACCAAGTGGAAGAGGTTGACCGTCAGGTCTGTAAAAGACTTATAGAGAGGTGACAACTTCTAGATACTGAAATTCAAAGTCCAGATGTTCAGGTAAATGAACTACGATCTCAAAGGGAGGTTCTTGAACAACTCCTGGTTCAAATGTAACTTCAGTTTGAACTGGAATGGGTTCTGGACCAACTCTAGATGGAGTTGTTTCATGTTCAGAAGTATTTATCGTTACACTACGATCAGTTCTAATGTCCTTTGGTAACTACGAAACGTCCTCTTTAAAGGTGGATGTACCATAAATAATTGGAGTAACTGGAGTCTTTGAAGATGTTGAAATGAATGTTCCAAATAACCCAGATGAACTAGACTCAGTTAAACGAGACCACTTTGTTCGAATTGGTTTCACTTCTGGAGGCAAAGACGGTTGACTCGCTAATCTTCGCGAATGATGGGGTTTTGATTGACTTTCTTCCACAATTGCAGATTACTTGATCAACTTAAAAATCAAGTAAGGTAAAGTGATGTTATTTCATGGTTAATTTATTTTAACGACACTTGGACACAACTTTTCTTTTTCAGTTTTAAAGAGTCGAGAAAAAGCTAAAGATGAATCTAGTCACCTTCGATTTTTAATGAGCCTAAAAGGACAAGTGCTCTAATGGACCTTTTCTTTTAGAGAGTCGAAAAGGAACGAAAGTGACTACTCTGGAGAATCTAGACAAAAAGGCTTACCAAACCAATCGAAAAACTACAATATACACCTTGGTGATAAATTAAAGAGAAATTACTAAGGACTTATGTATAGCAGTCAATCTTCCCGAATGTTGTGTTCAGTGCATTACGATCAATAAGGCGGCAAACTCGATTTCCTATGGAAAAAGGATTTAAGCCTATTGTGGTCTACGCGACAATATGGGGAGCACAAATCCGTGCTAGCACTTGTCGTATCAAAGAGGAGGAATCACCCAACCTTCAATGAAAATGATAGCCACTAGGTTTAACGAAGCCATAACACATCTCTAGCCTAGACCTCTAAATGTGTTGCGTTAGATTCCAAAGCATTGTTAATTTCATTGAAATTCATTTTAAAGCTAATCTTTCTTAAAAGTTTGCCTTTCAAGGTTCACCGCAAAATCTGATCTGAAATTCCTAAAGATGCAATCTACAATGATAAACACTATTTTCATTTATTTTACTAATGAAAATTCTAACTACAAAGGATAGAGCATAGAAGCGCTTTTAAAGCAAACATCAAAGAGCACTCACTAATGCAATTTCCCTAAATCATGTTTTTGCACACAAACCAAAATGCCAAATGCAAACACATGTATTTTTTCAGCTATCCTTAATGTGAATGATTCAAAAAGGAAAACTAAATACATCAATGACTCAAAATGTTTCACTCAAAATGACAATTTTTGACAATTTTTCTTCAAAGAGGGAAAGGAAGACTTAAAACGACACTTTCAAACTTGAAGAAATATCTTTTCGACACTTTGAACAAACTCAAATCAAATCAAATGCATCAAAATAGTTTAATCGATAAGCTATGAAGGAGGATTTTGTGACACTTCACTTTTTCGATGAAAATGGAAGACTTTACAACACTTTTTCTATTGCAAATGACAAATCGACTAAAACTACTTTTGACAATGGATTGTAAATGAAGAAAAAACACACAAAAACATTCACCAATCCTAATCTAGATTGAGGCAGATCTAAGTGATGTAAGTTGGCTTCAGTGATGAGGTATTGTTCAAATTCAGCAAGCAACCAAACAAGTCTAAAAACTAGTCAAAAACCCTCAACTCCTAGATGGGAAATTGAGTTCAGTCAATCATCGCACCTGGCCTATTCAGACAGTTAGATGCATCACATTTTCCTCACTCGGGAAGTGATATGCATATCCAGTCACAATGGAAGACAGTGCGATGGCTAGGGAGTGCTTCTGAAAATTGCTTTGGCTCAAATTTGCAGTAGTTTTCAATGGATCAAGCTTGGTTTTGATGAACAATGATAAGCAAAGTATGATAGAATGTCCTAAGAGGTTATGATGTAGAAGCATCTAACTGCTCCTTAATCAAAGAAGAATCCAAAGAAGGGCGAAGAGTACGTGGATCAGAGGAGCTGAATCGAAGGAGAAAACAGGGGAAATTTGTTTTAAAATAGATTTAAAATGGATATGTCTTGAGGAGATTTGCTATTGATAAAAGTCATGCATGCATTATGGCGAGCTTTCGTTGGAGGAAAATAAGCAAAGGATCTGATTGATCCTTCCTATCTAATGCTTCTTATATAAATGTAATGTAACAGTGATAGGGAGATAAGAATGGATAGGCATTTGTGAGTGGACAAAATGTAATCGAGAGTAAGCTTGTCTCTAAGGCTGAAATGCCTGGAATGTAAATTGTTCTATATTTATATGAAAACTGGTTTCATTGTTGTATACGCTTGTGTGTGTTCTACAATTGAGTCAAATCTTGTGTTGTAAGTTTGTTGATCGACCATCGATCATTTTAGGATCGATGGCGATCTAAATATCGTTTAACTGTTATATATAGAGGTCGATTATAGTCGTGAAATGCAGATTAGCATTGTTGAATAAATGCAGTCGAAGGTTCTTGAATAGCGAGATGCTGGATCGAACCGAGAGATTTTCATATTGCAATAAATTGGGGCCATGAAATGTTACAAGCTTTGGTTAAAGTTAGATCAAACCCGAGAAATATCATAACGTTGTGATAGCAATCGCAGATTGGTATTGTGTCGGCGGATGCGAAATGTTATATTAAACTTTGATGGATTGAATCGGATCGGAGAGGTAGGAGATTTGGTTCTGATCGGAGTTGGCTCGATCGAAGGAACTGTCGATATCTATAGAAGCGGGTATATATGGTTTGAAATCCATATATGTGGATTGGAGCAGAGTTCATATGTTTTCCGTGTAAATGCAATACTTGTGGCAGCGGGGTTTGATGCTTATATTGCATGCTTTGGTTAGTAATTTAGACTCCGATAAAGGGATGCTCGATTGTAATGAAGATCCACAGTTATAAATTAAAAGGTTTAAAGCTGAAAGTGCTTCCGATAAGACTTGGTGGCCTAACCCACAGGTCAAGGATCGAAATATTTACAAGAAAGGGGATTTTGGAAAATACCCAAGATCTCTTTTCATCTAGTGGTATCAGAGCAGGGAAAGGATTTCTTGCGAGAAGGAAGAGGAATGCAAGTAGAAGGGGAAAGAGGTACTGTTGTGTTAAATCTGGAGAGTTTATGGTCTTACCGTTGTGCAGATGGCGGTAGCAGAAGGTGAGAAGATTTGCAGCAACCTTTAGCAAGGTGTGCTCAATTGGTTCCAGAGAGGAGAACCAGAAGGATGCCAAAAGACCGAGTGAGGAGGGCTTGGTGAGGTATCCTGTAACAGAGGAGACTGTTACTGTAGAGGTTGGTTGCAGCTCACAGAAGATCATGAAGGTAGTTCCACTGAAGAAACACAGTGGTAAGAATTGCTAACGATAAGGAGAAGTATATGACCAGGAGGTCATAAAACTTTTTGTACCTCGGGAGTCTGATGCAGGAGCATCTAATCCCTCCTTAATTAACGAAGAATCCAAAGAAGGGTGAAGAGTACATGGATCAGAGGAGCTGAATAAGAGGAGAAAATAGGGGAAATCTGTTTTAAAATAGATTTAAAATGGATATGTCTCGAGGAGATTTGCTATTGATAACAGTCATGCATGCATTATGGCGAGCTTTTGTTGGAGGAAAATAAGGAGAGGATCTGATCAATCCTTCCTATATAGCGCTTCTTATATAAATGTAATGTAATAGTGATAGGGAGATAAGAATGGATAGGCATTTGTGAGTGGACAAAATGTAATCGAGAGCAAGCTTGTCTCTAAGGATGAAATTCCTGGAATGTAAATTGTTTTGTATTTATATGAAAACCGGTTTTATTGTTGTATATGCTTGTGTGTGTTCTACAATTGAGTCAAATCCTGTGTTGTAAGTTTGTTGATCAACCACCGATCATTTCAGGATCGATGGCGATCTAAATATCGTTTAACTGTTATATATAGAGGTCAATTATAATCGTGAAATGCAGATTGGATTTGTTGAATAAATGCGGTCGATGGTTCTTGAACAACGATATGTCGGATCAGACCGAGATATTTTCATATTGAAATAAATCGGGGCCATGAAATGTTACAAGCTCTGGTGGAAGTTAGATCAAACTCGAGAAATATCATAACACTGTGATAGTGATCGCAGATTGGTATTGTGTCAGCGGATGCGAAATGTTATATTAAACTTTGATGGATTGAATTGGATCAGAGAGGTAGTAGATTTGGTTCCGATCAGAGTTGGTTGGATCAACAGAGCTGTTGATATCTATAGAAGCGGGTATATATGGTTTGAAATCCATATATGTGGATTGGAGCAGAATTCATATGTTTTCCGTGTAAATGTAATACTTGTGGCAGCGGGGTTTGATGCTTATATTGCATGCTTTGGTTAGTAATTTAGACTCCGATAAGGGGATGCTCGATTGTAATGAAGATCCACGGTTATAAATTAAAAGGTTTAAAGCCGAAAACGCTTCCGATAAGACTTGGTGGCCATAACCCACAGGTCAAGGATCGAAATTTTTACAAGAAAGGGGATTTTGGCAAATACCCAAGATCTCTTTTCATCAGGTTACTGAGCTACCAATAGGGAATCTAGATGTGTTTGCAAGTCAAATTTTTAATTCATAAACTAAACGAGAGATTGACTAAAGCAACATTTACCTACTATGCAATTACATAACAAAAGCGGTTTGAAAGCTTCCTGGCTAGCTTTAGACTCTGTCTATAGTTTATATAATTCAACATAGAGCAAGAAACAACAAAAACAATCATCGTTCCCTGATGAAGTTTCCAATTTGTTTCTGGGAAAATTAGTGTCTTTTCGAATGACTAACCCTCTAGGTTTGGTAGCTAACCTAGAAACAACAGTGAAGGAAATTCAATATCTTTCCTATGAGTGATAGATAAGAAAGAGATTATGAAAGACCAACCCGTAACTTTCGCTTGAATCCTCGTTGATCTCCCTCTCCTTTGGCTGATCCCATAACTCCTCCCCATACTTAACATGCTTGGAGAGTACTTGCACAGCTATAGAAACAAAGACCTATCAAAGCATAATGATCCATCACAGCATAAACATCATAGAATCAGAAATATGATAAACAAATGAATGCATTTACAGTTAACACAATCAATTGGGAAAAATCTTGAAGAACTTTATTAATATCAAGGAGAATTACAACCCATAAGAATTTTGATCTAGTGCCATCCTCCCAGCTTCAAGCCTTCTTCACCTCATGAATCAGCAAGAATACACCAACAATGACACAATGCTCTCACCTCAATATTGAAACTAGCAGCAGTTCCTTACAACTCAGAATAATTCAGCCTTTTGATCTCTTGGATGGGAGATCCTTTTATAGATTATTGCAAGAGGGCGAGTCATCAATGGGGATGGTGAATGCCATTTCATTTGTTGAAATTAGTTCCACAAGAGAGGGGAATTAGAGATGGTTTCCTAGTTCCCTTAGTCATCCTTGGGCAAATTCAGAGAGGCAAGTGGCACAAGAGAAGTTTCTAGAAGATTCCATGAGCAACCAACTTACAAACTGTCCCGGAATTTTGTCCAACCTCACCCATCACAGTTACTAAAGGGCCAAAATGCGATTCATCTCACTTAGACAATGTAGCAGGTGAGACGCATCTCATCCTATCACAAGGTTTTCAGATATGGTTCAGTTTAGGCACATTCTAGATGATTTATGAGATGGAGCTTTTGGGGAATGAGGAATTCAGATGACTAAGCTTCTTTACGGTATAAAACAACTCTTTTAGGGGTTGATGAGCCCTAATATCATCGAAATATGAGTTTGGGGTTGTGTAGAAGCCCGGAAAATCGGGTCTACAACAAGGGGGATACCCATACGGTGCGGACCTTGGTTGGCAGCTCCTTTTCCGTTTGGTATAGTGGGTTCGACTGGGGATATGGGACCAGTTTCCCAATTTATGTGTATGTGTGTGAAGAATTGATATTTCCCTTCTAAAATTTCCTAAGTGACATGCTCTAATTCTAATTCTAATCTAATAACATGCAAATTTTATTCTAATAAATAGAAACATCTAATTCTACACTAACCCGGGGTGTAATCCTTCTATTATGTGATCTAAAATAATTTCAGATAACAATTGGTAATAAAGATAATTCAACTGTTATGAGAAAAGAATTTAATAAAGATGAACCACTTCGTATAAAAAGTTAGACGAAACAGTTGTGAAAAACATATCGCATAATAAGCTATTCATACATTAAGCATAAATAAATAGCTATCACCGTACAAAAGTTGAATTGGTTAACCTTTGGACTGCCTTTTCTTGAGCCTTCTGTCTCCAGTTTGTCTGTAATTGTTGTAGTTTAGGTAGATACCCTGGAGTAGTTTCTGAGATTAGGTTTGCTCTATGCAAATTTTCATTTATACAATCAATAATGTTGTTTGTTGCCGTGGCCGCTTCTTCTGCTACTTATTCTGCTTCCCTGAGTTGTGCATCCCATTTATTGAAGAGCATTTCTTTGTGATTGTCGTTGATCCTTGGTGTGCCTACTCTTTTACCCTCCTCTGTTTCTTGCCAAGTCAAATATTCAGTAACTCGTTTGTCAATTAAATCATAATAATTTCGTAAATCTACGACTTGATTAGTGATTTTATCGCTTATTTCACAATCAGAGTTCCACTGTGATATTCTTTAGCACAACGCTTCCTGTTGCTGTAGTAGTTGATCATTCAAGGAAATGGATTCTGTGATGAATTCTGTAAGTTTAGGATCATCCTTGTGCATCTCCTGCATATCCTGCAACTATTTTTATTTCTCAGCCAAACTATTCTGGTAGCTTATCTGCATTCATTGGAAGTCTTGTTGTAGTCTTTCAAGTTGTTTCTGTGCTTTGTTGTTGGCATTGTCTTGTTGCAACTGTTGTTGCAAAACTCGTATCTGGTCTTCCTTTTCTTTTAGCAGTTGTTGTACCTCAGATGCTTTATCAATGGTTGTAGAGGCATATGCTCCTACGATCTGAGATAATTTGGTGAGATTCTCAGTGGGATCGGTAGTAGGATCTTGCCATAGGACGTCTAATTGTTCTGCCTCATGAGAGAGCATGTTTTCCAATTTCCTTTTCTTCCTTTGTCTTCTCACTACTGCCTTGTGTTGTGGACTATAAAATACATCAAGAGGAGGAATCTCTTCTATCTTGAGGATAAGTTCAGAGGATGGGGTGATGGGAATATATTCCATCTCTGGGACATTGCTAATTGTTCCTGTGATTATATCTTCTGTTGCCTGTACATCACTTGCAGGTGTCTTTGTACTTGGTCCCTCTAGATTGATCAACTCATTGAAGGTCTCCCATTCTTTATCTAGTTCAGTTTTGTTTGATGATGGCTGAACGATGAGAGGGGGAGGATCTGTTTGTGGGGAGGTAAAAACTTGTTGCTGTGGGAGCTCTTTTGATTGGGCAGTATCCTTTACTGACCCCTCACTTTTACCATGCTCACTTTCTGATCTCTTGGAATGTTAAGGTGTTTCTTTCCCAGAACTGCTTGTTGTGAGTCACCTATGGCTCTGGCAAAAGTTACATGAGCCTCAAATCTTGTGGAGTAAATGAGCCAATGAGTCCTTGACCTTGAGTCATAAACTGTCTATCTCGAATATCCATGCTATCCAGTATCCATTTAACCATGTCTGTGTATGGAAGTATTCTGGGCCTTGCCGCTATCCTGTGTAAGAACGAACAAGCTAGCTCTGTAAGGGATGCCTCGGAGGAACTATGTGAGCTTGCAGTAGCCTTGACCTCCATTACTCTGGAATTCTCTTCCTCAAGTAGATTGTACATTCCTTCCTAGGTAGCAATACCAGCGTCTCTGTTACGGGCAGTGTCTGTATACAAGGGCACCATTTCCTTCTCTTTAGAGCTTGGGGCTTTGCCTTTCTTTCCCATAGTATCCTGCATACTACTTCATATATTTCTCTGTTCTTCGTTCCTGCAATTTACAAGTGAAGTGAGAATAATGATAAGGAAAGGTGACAGGAAAGTTTTAAATGCCAAAGACATATAAAATACACCACCTTATGTGAAATGCTTTTTCGATAAGCATGAAACCCCATTCCATTAATGACTAGCAACTAACTCATTAATTAGCATTAAAGCGCATAACCAGGTATTGGTTTTTGGAAAATACTTTTTCGAACCATGAGCCCGAAAGATCTGCGATGAAGTGATTTTGTGATTTTCTTTGCAATATCGCAGATCGCAACATCGTAGAATCGCAACCTCGCTTCCTCACTATATCGCATTATCGCATTGTCACATTGTCGCATTGTCGCTCAATCGCAAAATCGCGATATCGCAATATCGCAATATCGGAGAAACGTGACATATGACAATTTTTTGTTAGTTTGTTTTCTGCGAAATGTGATTTGTGATATGCGCCATCGCATATCGGTGGTTTTAAGTTTTTTTGAGAATATGCGGTCTTTGATGCATGCGATGTGACATATGTTTGTAGTCCCATATTGCGATCTCACAATCTTAGAATTCGGCTTGCAAGGAGGTATCCATGATCCTTTTACGATGCGATATTTCCTAAGGAATAATCTTACTCTATCATAAAACTTAGGTTTTTTTGATTTTTTAAGGGTATTCTCCTAAGTTTTTTTATGGTAAGTTTTATTGACAAAGGAAATACAAGCACTAATTTATTTATTTTTTTAATTTTGACTAAGGGTCCCCACTTATTTAGTATTAGTAATAACACTAAATAAGAAGGGGGGTTGTTGCTAGCCACAACAATTGGTGATTCACTTGGAAGAACCAATTATCTCTGCATTTCTTTTGAATTTTCTAAACTTCCAAAACAGAAAATTTTCCAGAAAATTAAACTTTATTATAGAAAGACAAAGTACATTATGCTTTCACCTATTAATGATATTTTGTTTCTTTTATTTTCAACTTTTATTATTTACTCCCTCAAGCTAGTCCTTGTATCTACATCAATCATTACTTGGTTTATAAATATAAAAACAAAGCCTTCTCTGTAAATCAGTTTTGAATATGCTCATTCGTCGTAGGTAGAGACTCCACTGCCAGCAGGCGTTTATAGCCTTGACAGGGTTACCTGTTACCCAGCAATGATCCTGTATCCTACTTAAAGAAATTTACAATTTTCAAAGAGAAATCCTTATCCATATTTATTGCTTTCATTTCCTTTTTTACCCTTAAAGAACAATGTCTTGGTTTTGTAGCCAATTTATGACACAGTCATTCACTGATTTATAGCTTTGTTGAACTAGCTAGCTCGTGATGAGACCCCTTGTCTTTTGATTGCAACAATCTTGAGTCATTGCCCTGTTGTGGTATGCAGTATTGGCAAAGTCGGCAAGCTATAATATCTATGATCATGATAAGGTGGCTCATGATGAGACCTCTTACTCTTTAAGTTAAAGTGTATCTTTGGATCATTCTCTGAACATTGTAGTTTCCTAAGTGGGGAGGAAATTATTGTTTCCTTAAGACAGCTCTAGATGATAGTGATAGAGTTTTTGGAAAGAGCTTTTCTACAGAGAATCTTCATTTTCATTATTGATACCTTTCATTGGACTGATATAAAACAATTTCTTACTAAAAGTCATTTTTTGTCAAAGTTTATACAGTTGAAACTAGTATCATTTATAGGCCTAGAGTCTTTAACTGTATCTTTCAATAATAATGATAAATTTTCTAAAAGAATTCTATTTATACAAGTGAAAAAACAAAATCTAAAAGAGAATTTATGTCTTTTTCGTGAATTTCGAATGTAACCATTTACAACCAGTTTTATTATGAAAATAAATAAAAAACTAAAGCTAATCTACAAAATAGAAGAATGATCTCCTATGGAAAATATTTTTTGAGGATCTGAACATTAGCAGGTAAAGAATCTATTTTTCCTATTAAATCCTGTAACATAAATGTAGATGGACCTATGACTTCTATGATTTGAAAAGGGCCAAGCCACATTCGTTGAAATTGTGTATGTTTCCCTTTTTCCTCATGAGCCTTGCCCCATTTTAAAACTAGATCTCCCATCTGAAAATATTTTCTGGATATCATTTTGGAATCAAAAGAGGCTTTTACTAAGGCTTGATGATGAGCGTGAGTTATTTTAGCCTGTTCATGTTGTTCCTCTAACTTAATTATTTCCAGTTGCCTTAGTTGTAAGGAAGAAGTTGGTGCTTCATCAATATATTGAACCAAGGCTAAAGAGGGAATTGCCAAATGAGTTGGAAGAACCACTTCTTTCCCATAAACTAAATTAAAGGGAGAAGTGCCGATGGAGGCTTTCTGCGTTATTCGATCTGCCCATAAAGCATATATTAAAGACTTATACCAATTTTTATGATTTTTGTCAATGGTTCACTTAATGATTATGATTAAATTCTTATTTGTAGATTCAGCTAACCCATTCCCTTGTGGGTAATAATTGGCAGAGCATTTAAGCTTGAAACCCCTTTTGAGTGCAAATTCATTCATTGCATTACCAGAAAAATATGATGCATTATCAAACATTAAAGTAGAAGGCAACCCAAACCTAGTGATTATGAACTGATCTATGAACTCGATGATATTTTTAGCATTAGCCGTCTTGAGTGGAACTACTTCTACCCATTTAGTAAAGTAATCTGTTGCTGTAAGGATATATCTATGCTCTCTAGAAGAGTGACGAACGATCTCACCTATTACATCCAATCCCCACTGATCGAAAGGCTACTCAATGCTAACTTGTTGCAGTGGCAAGGATGGTTTCTTTTGTCTCCCAACAGTGGTTTGACAAACTTGACATTTCCTCATGTAGTTATGTGAGTCTTTGAATAATGTGGGCCAATAATAGCCTGCGCGTAAAATTTTATGAGCAGTAGCGTCTACGGCATAGTGCCCGCCTGCTGGCCCATCATGGAGTTCCTGCAAGACTTTTTCAGCTTCATATTTCCCAAGGCATCTAAGGAGAACAGAATCATAATTTATTCTAAAAAGAACAGAATTCACGAGCTGATATTGTTTGGCTTTCAACCTTAGAGCTCTTTTCTTGGTATGATTGAGGTTTGAAGGAGCATATCCATTCTTTAAATAATAAATGATATCAGCATATAATGACTCAACATTGTTTAGGCTTACCTCGTACATTTGTATCTCTGCAGATGTAATTTCGGACATCATCGATGCTTCGGCCAGCATTTTGCAAAAGACTTGACCTTTTGCAATATTTTCTGGTTTGATTTCCACGTCATATTCCTGTAAAGCAGTAACCCAATTGGCTCTTTTCTCACCCACATCTTTCTGTACTAGAAGATTTCTTACCGCCGGAAATGGTACTATGATTTTCGTATGTGTTTTGAGTAAAAAAGGTCTGAAATATTTAATTGCTTTGAAAGCAGCACAAGCTTGTTTCTCCACATCTGAATATTCAACTCAACCTCTTGTAAATTGGAACTAAAAAAAGCAATTGGGGCTTCTGCCTTTTCTTGATTTTCTTGAGTGAGTATCGCAGCATATGATCTATCAGAGGCAAATGTATATAAAATAAAAGGATCGGAAAAATTTGGAGTTGCTAAAGATGGAGCATTAACAATTTCTTGTTTGATTAGATTGAATGCCTCATGTTCATCTTGACCCCATTTAAAGTTTGATTTCTTTTTAATCATTGCTTGTAAAGGAGACACATTTCCTGAAAAATCTGGAACAAATCTCTTTACAAAATTAATTTGGCCAAGAAAAGATTGCATGGCTTTCTTGTTGTGAGGTAGAGGAACTGTGGAAATCTCCTTGATTCTGTCAGGATCAATGTGAATTCCAGATTTTGACACTATGAATCCAAGAATTTTTCCTTCACTTAATGCGAAAAAGGATTTTTTCGGGTTAAGTGAAATTCGATACCTTTGACATCATTGGAAGATTTGTTTTAAATCTCTAAGATGATTGTTTCGTTTCTTGGAATATACAGTTATATCATCCAAGTAGATTACCACTAATTTATTAACTAAACCCTTGAATGCGATGTCCATGGCTCTTTGAAATGTGGCACCAGTGTTAATCAGACCAAATGGCATCTTTTGATATGCGTATGTACCCCATTTAGTTCTGAATGTGGTTTTTAATTGATCGTCGGGATGTACCAACACTTGATTGTATCCTGAGAATCCATCTAAGAAGGACATCAATTCTGAGCCTACGACCGCCTGCAATATTTGTTCCAAGGGAGGCACAGGAAAATTGTCCTTTTGGTAGGCTTTGTTAAGATTTCGAAAGTCAATGCAGATTCTAATGTCTCCATTTTTCTTTCTAACAGGGACCATATTGGAAACCCATTTGGAATGTCTAAAGGGAAAAATTATTTTGGCTTTCAATAACTTATTGAGTTTAGATTTTATCTGGTTTTCTAGATTGGGATGGATCTTTCTCAACTTTTATTGGACAGGTTTTTCATCGTCTATCATTGGAATAGTATGTTGGATGATGAAGGTGTCATACGTTTTGAATTCATCATAATTCCAAGCAAAGACACCTTTGTGTTGTCACAAGAGACGAATATACGCTAATTTTTATTCAGGAGCTAAACCAAGGCCTAGATTGATATTCTGTGGTTTGGCATCAATTCCTAGATTTACTAATTCATAGTTCAAAGTTGAAATTTGGAGTTTTGAATTCGTAGATCTTTTAAACTGATCTTTCAAATCATAAAGGTCTTCTAACTTGACTACTGATTTTGGTATAGCATTGTTAGTGCTATCTTGTTGCAATTGTCGGTCATGTTGGTCTTCGTCAATTATTTGATTGGTGTAGGATCCTTCAGATGTGAGGAAACTCACGATGTTAGGATCATCATTGAAAATCCTCCAATTGGTAATGTTATCAGGGATAGATGGTCTAAAAATTAATTCAATCGAAAATCGATCAGGGCTAAAATCTTCTGAAGGAATGAGCTTGGAAGCTACGTTGGCTAAGAGGTCCACACTAGCATTCTGGAGTCTGGGAATTGATGAAATATTAAATGCTATAAAGTGTTCAGTCAGATCTTGAACTAAAGATTGATAATGTTTTAAATGACCTAATAAACAATGTATAGTTTTACGTACCTATCTGATTATGATTTTAGAATCTCCGAAAACTTGAAGATATTTGACGTCGAATCTGATTGCTTTATACAACCCTTGGACTAAAGCCTTGTATTCTGCTGTATTGTTGGTGCAATCAAATTTGAGTCTGCAAGTTAGCATAGTCTTATCTCCCTCTATACTTATTAACACACATCCTCCTCCTGCTCCTTCGTTATACTTAGAACTGTCAAAAAATAATTTCCAAAATAAAAATTTATTTACAGGATTATTTATAAAATTAATACATCTAGAACTATCTGTTTGAGAGAAATTTTCTACTTGAGATAAAACAAAATGTTCTAAGTAAGGTGAGGTATGAGCATTAAAATTTCCTAGGAAAGAATCTACTAAGTAGTTGCCAATGATGTTATTGCTATATGCTACTGGTTCATTTTCTCCCTCCAATTCTGTTACTATGTATTTTTTATGTCTTTCCCGCTCAACTTTTATTTGATTCAGTTTACCATTGTACGGGAGCCACATGTGCGACCAGTCAGTTGCAAAATATCCATTAAGTTTTTCTGACAAATCTCTGCTGAGAATTAAGCCATAAAATTCTGGAATATCTACAACTAAAATGTCGATAACTTGACATACTTTTGGGTTGGCTGACAACCTTATGGTAACCTGATTTAATTCACCGATCACTTCGACTTGTGATCGATCTAGCTGAACTATGCACACAGTAGATTTCTGAGGTTGAACGTTCAATTTTGCACATATTGACTTTGGTAAAATATTCGATGAAGCTCCAGAATCCACTAAGCAATTATGTAGATTTTTATTGAAAATTTCATAAGTAATAAGAAATGGGGGAGTATTAGATCACGATCTTCCTCCAATTAAGGCAATATCATTTGGATCAACTTTATTCATCACATTAGTTGGAGGTCTTCCCATGTCATTGGAAACTTGAGAGATTACAGCAGCAGGAAAAGGTGCAACTGGTACAACATGCAATTCTTTCAAAAGTATCTTTTTCTGGTGTTTTAACTTGCTCAATTCGTAAAGAGTGATATTGGCCCTAGTCTTTTTCATGTCTTCTATGATATTATACTCCATTTCATCTGAAATGATCAACGTTTTAGATGGAGTTGATGAGTCTATTTGGATTGGGCTGGTTTGAGTCTCTTTAGGTATAGTTTTCTTGGCTATGACTTTATCCTTAGTCATTGAGCTTGACCTCTTTGGCTTAGGTGTAGGTTGAGGAGGATCAAGTTGATTTCTGCTGCAAGTATTAACCAGGAATGCCTCTTGATCCTCTTCATCTGGGAGGATGAAGTCCCACATACCTTGTAACTCTACAACTTCTTCTTCATTGATATGTTCTTCAGTAGCGATTTCCTCTTCTTCTTCTTCGGATTCAACACTTGTAATAGCGTTAGGGGGTTTGGAATCAATTGAAGGGTTCCTTTTAAAAGGTCTGTATGGCTTTTTGGAAGAAGTTTCTGCCACTTGTTTCTTAATGTCGACCATCTCGTTAGACATGGTCTTCAAAACTTTTTGCAATCCTTCTAAATCGAATGGATCTTTCGATTGTTTTTTCTTGGGATCTTCCTTGAAAGTAACCTTCTTGGATTTTCGTTATTCTATTGCGTTTTTCTTTTCCAAGGCCATAATACGTTTGTCTACTGCTATCACTTCTTTTATATTTCAACTAAAGTTGTTTTGTTAGCCCTATCAACAAATATTGCTATGTTTGATGGTAAAGTAGTAATGTACCATTCACTTCACACTTCTTCGCTAGGCTGGGAAGCAGCAGGAATTTTATTTAAGATTTTATTGAAATGTAAATTGAAATCTTTGATAGGTTCTTTTGAATTGGTCCTAAGGTTAGACAGGTAATTGATCAATGTTGTCGTAGATCTATCATCACCAAAATTAGTCAAGAATTGTTCTTGGAAAATCTCCCAACTAGTAATAGATCCATGTGGTAATGAGAAATACCATGATTCGGTTGTTCCTTATAGAGTATAAGTGAAAAGTCGAACAACGACATCTTCATTGGTAACTCCATTAAGATTTATGGATAGCATAAAGTTATTTATATGTTCTTCTACTAACACGCCTGCCTCAGGGTTAAACTTAGGCCGCCATTTTTCAAGATGGGCCGGTAGCTGACTCAAGGGTGCAGGCATTAAGACCACCCCTGGGTTATTCCATGGAGATTGGGCCATCGCTAATATATTAGCAGAGGAGAGTGCAGAAGATGATCCCTACGGTTGAGAAGATGAGGATATTATGACTCTAGATGATTGAGAAGAAGATGTGGTAGTTCCATTGGACTGATGGAAAATGATCTGAAGTGGGGGAGTGAATGGTTGATCTTGCGGTGAAGAGGTTGAGATGGATGATGATGATGAAAGAGTCTCGCTATCGGACCCTTTAGGAGATTTCCTTGCTCTCTTCCTTGTAGGTAGAGGTAATTTGGTTGGCTGAACACCAAACTTTTCACTTTTTAATATGGTAAGAGGATGAGCAGGGTTATATTGTGAAGTCACGCTGCCTTGAGATTTATCAGATTTCTAAGGAGATATAGAAAATCGTTGAATTTTGTGAATCAAAGATTGAACTTCAGGATGTTCACTAGTAGATTGTTTTGAAATGATAGAGTTTGTAGCAGCGGTTATTACTCCTGCGACTTCTGGCTCTGGATTTAAAGATTCTAAATGCGATGGAGAAGCCGGGGGAGATGGTGAGGGCGATTTACTCTCAGAATGGTATTTAGATTTGGATTTACTTTCCATTCATAGTTTCAGGCCCTCCTTCTAGCACCAAATATGTTGAAGCCCCAAAAATCAGGTCTACAACAAGGGGGATACCCACCCGGTCCAGACCTTGGTTGGCAACTCCTTTTCCATTTGGTATAGTGGGGTCGACTGGGGATATGGGACCAGTTTCCCAATTTATGTGTATGTTTGTGAAGAATTGATATTTCCCTTCTAAAATTTCCTAAGTGAGATGCTCTAATTATAATTCTAATCTAATAACATGCAAATTTTATTATAATAAATAGAAACATCTAATTCTACACTAACCTGGGGTGTAATCCTTCTATTATGCAATCTAAAATAATTTCAGATAACAATTGGTAATAAAGATCATTCAACTATTATGAGAAAAGAATTCAATAAAGATGAACCACTTCGTATAAAAAGTTAGACGAAACAGTTGTGAAAAACATATCGCATAATAAGCTATCATACATTAAGCATAAATAAATAGCTATCACTGTACAAAAGTGCCAAATGATAACTCAAACATTCACACATCAATATATAAACAACTGAACATGAATATCACTTTTAACACAAAGGAAAAAATAGTTAAGAGATAGAAGTACCATTTATAACTAGTCCTACTCATGAGCTTCAAGTGATAATGATTTATCTCTTCATAATCCAACATCCACTAAGAGTACAGAAGTGCAACATCAGTTGCAGATATTAAATGCAGATATCAATAAATCTTGTTCCATTCATTCATCAAAACCTCCTCAGAGGGTACAAAAGTGCATGTTCTAGGGATATGTTTTTGACAAATTTGAAGACCCTTCTCTAAATGCATGAGAAGGGTTTAAATACTACTAACTAAATCTAAAAATAACTTATTACAAAAATGTAGAATGCGGTTTAAATGACCGTCCTCATCTCAGGAAAGAACAAAACAAAATTAAAACTAAAAAATTAAAATTGCTAACTAACTTTGTATCTGATCCTTGAAATCGCACACGTTCAGCATCTTTTTGAGAAGAGTCAGCTGGCCGACTTCCATTTTTAGCTATGCTGAGAAAACAAAATCGGTAAGAGCTGGCGCCATCTTCTTTGCAGAATTGATGATACACTTGAGAGTCATGCACTGGTTGTGTGGTTTTACCAAGTACATCTGGTAAGAATCCCAATTCAACTTTGTTAACTTTTGGATTGATTCTGCCTTTTCTTGAGCCTTCTGTCTCCAGTTTGTCTGTAATTGTTGTACTTTAGGTAGATACCCTGGAGTAGTTTCTAAGATCAGGTTTTCTCTATGAAAATTTTCATTTATACAATCAATAATGTTGTTTGCTGTCGTGGCCGCTTCTTCTGCTACTTGTTCTACTTCCCTGTGCATCCCATTTATTGAAGAGCATTTCTTTGTGATTGTCGTTGATCCTTGGTGTGCCTACTCTTTTTCCCTCTTTTGTTTCTTGCCAAGTCAAATATTCAGTAACTCATTTGTCAATTAAATCATAATCATTTCGTAAATCTATGACTTATTTGTGATTTTATCGCTTATTTCACAATCAGAGTTCCACTGTGATATTCTTTGGCACAATGCTTCCTGTTGTTGTAGTAGTTGATCATTCAAGGAAATGGATTCTGTGATGAATTCTGTAAGTTTAGGATCATCCTTGTGCATCTCCTGCATATCCTACAACTGTTTTTCTTTCTCAGCCAAACTATTCTGGTAGCTTATCTGCATTCGTTGGAAGTCTTGTTGTAGTCTTTCAAGTTGTTTCTGTGCTTCGTTGTTGGCATTGGCTTGTTGCAACTGTTGTTGCAAAAATCGTATCTGGTCTTCCTTTTCTTTTAGCAGTTGTTGTACCTGAGATGCTTTATCAATGTGATAGAGGGAATTATTCCCCTAGGGATTTTTGGGTTGAAACCCTAGTAGACTGAAAAAGGAATATTTTCACCTGAGTCACCTTCAGCAGGCTCCAAGCAAAGCTTCCTTCCGGATCCGTTCCAGCCTCAAGCCTCTAACAAACTCCTTCCATGACTCTCTCCATGATGTCATAAATGGTGGATGAACATCAACACACAAGGAAACAAAGGTTTCCTGTACAAAATGGGGGAAGTGCAGAAGGCACAAGGGACTTCAGACCTGGTCAAGGGAAAAATCTCAGCATAATAACCTTTCTCTCTCTTCTCTCCTCCCTTAGGCCTTCCCTTTGAGGTCTTTTTATACCATCTCCAAAGTAGTTTTTTAGTTAGGAGTTGGTTGGGAATAGTTGGGCCACGGGCACTAACAGGTGATCAACAGGTAAAACCTGCGATCTCTGCTCGAAAATAAGGAGTGTTATATTTTTTTTAAGTGTTTTAATACATACACGCGGGTTGGCTATACACATACCCGCGTATACACGCGTTTAACTCAGGGCAATATCGCGTATAAGGGATAAAACACTGTTTTTTAAATTTTAGGACCAGGTCTGGAAGGAGGGGTTGCCCTAGGCCATGAATACAGCATCACAAACCATGAGAGTGAGATTTGGAGCTATAACAGATGCCCCCTAATATATGAGGTCAGAAGGGGTACATGATGGCTGAAATATATTATGCGAGTACATGGAAAGGAAGTCTGTCAAAAACCGAGGAGGACTTCACCAGAATTCAGCCTGCCAAGCCACCAAAGGAGATCAGAAAGAAACACTGTCTGAGGCGGGCATACCCATGCTCAGAAAAAGTAAAGCATGTCTGCATATCAAGTACAAGCGGATCCACTAAGTATACAAGTATAAATGACTGAAAGATACATAATGGATCATCTGATCATAATGAACAAGTACATGTCTGAATATCACATATAAGACTGTCAATGATGCTGAAAGATGCAACGGATCACTGATATCAAAGACTGATCCCAAAAAGGTACCAACTGAACATGATGGAATAGGATGGTACTACACTGCAAACTCAGGTGCCAGCATATAGAATGTCGCCATGACTGACTGTAACATATAAAGTGGAGTGGTATCAACTAGCAGCAACAGGAGCAATTGTCAAGTGAACCAATGAATGTTGATACAACCTGAGGTCTTCACCGACCGCCGTGGTACATTTCTACACCATGGGAATAAATGATCTGAAGTTGACCATGTGAGAAATCCTTTGATTACCGGTCATTGATGTATACCATTAACAAACACGAGACTACTCACTGATAATGATAATGAGCGTCAAGGTACCTAGTACAATCTAACAAGTGTGAATAGATGAGCTGGAGTCGAACACCTATAAGAATCTATCGATCAGGAGAGAATGATGGTTTCCCACTGTCGATAGCGAAGGATCTGCCACTAATGACTGCAAACCCCAAGGTACTGCCAAATGGACTCTAGATCTTTGCCCCAGAGCAATGAGTCGGAGTCGATAGGGAAAGATCCGCTAGAAGGAAGGCATTAAGGCATCCTTCATCAATCTAGCGCGAGTGTAACCCATAGGCCAATAATGTGGAAGGAATCAGACGAAAAAAGATGTAGTAACCCAACCGAAGTACATTTCCGGCGTACACAAGATGTGGCTAGCGCACAGCAGAAACCCTCTTAACCAACCAATAATGAAAGCTGACACAGAGGCGAGGTATCCACCAGTAGGGTCAAATGGAAACCAAGGTACTACACGAATCCCAATGTGTGATAATGTAAGCTGATGTCGAACACAAGGGAAACCACTCAGTCAAAGACCCATGATACTGATCGATGCTGAGCACAAGGTGACCTATCAATAATGAAAATAGGGCCAGGGTGTGGCTCTAGGCCTGTCCTCAGAGCAAGATGTCGTTGTCGATAAGGACAAGACCCGCCAGCAAGAAGTCAATGGGGACCTTCTCAAACCGGCACAAGTAAAGGACCAATATAACTGATATGATGATAGACATGACACTGACAACCAGGGATGGCCGACTGAAAAATGAGTCAAGAGACACCGCAGAAAGGCCGACTCAGGCTAACTTCCCTTGAACAAAAGCACGAATCAATGTGACTATGTGGCAGCATATGATGACTCTGTATAGGTTCGCCGTGCAGGAGGCACGAACGAACCCTCCATATGATTGGAAGAGATAACCAATCGGTGGAGAACTAACTAAATAATAAGGTTATGGCCTACTTGGTTTTGAGTGCTTTGTTCAAGGGCGACACGACTGACTCTAGCTGCCAACAATAAATGGAAATAATGTCTCGTTCCCGCTCTTTTTGAAATATTTAATTTTTTTTGTCTTTTTCTTTTAAGCTGGAAAAAGAATAAAAGAATGCTATGGTACAGTGGAAAGAACGAGTGTCGGTGAAACAGATGATCTAGTTCTTGGGAAAGGAACGTTCCTATGCTCAATGCAGGGAGGTGAAAACTGGTCAGTGACACTCAAAGATATGTTCTTTCCACGGGTCAAGGTGTGTCAAGCTACAGAAGTCAAGGGTATGCAAGGTTGATTTTGCAGATGTCATGGTCAAAAGTTGGCTTAAACACGAGTCCAAGTGAAGCCGACTCTAGGCCAAAAGGTGTGAGTGGTCAACATGCAATGCAATAGTACAACTCAACACAAAGGAGCCTCTAGGGTATATGGCCAGAACAAAGAGGAGAAGCTAAGAGGAATAAGTCTTCAATGCATAAGTCATGGTGGGACTACAGAGGACTCCCGAGCCTACTCAAAACGGAGCAGCATGGGCAACAAATGTCAGTGAGGTGCTAACTAGGATGCCCATGTAATGGATGGCTCTACCATCGTGTCATGATTTAAAGAATCGGCGAGTGAAGATGGCTTACGAACCATAACACGATGGGATCGACCCTATGGCAGATGTATCGGTCAAATGGAGGCTAGTATGCATAATGCAATGGAAAAAATGATGTCCCTAACCTATATGCCAGTGATAACACAATACCTGCCATGATGGGTCAGCAGTCATGGAACCATCTCGAAACTGAAGATCGTCCAAAATGTCCTGAAAAATAGACCAATCTCGACATTCCAAGCTCCCAAGTTAAAAGTCACATGAGGCCAAACAAAATAAAATTTTGAAAAAATTTTGCATTTTCAAAACTTATAAAAAGCATTTTGGACTCACCATTTTTACCATTTGAGTTTGAGAGCAAAGGATTTGGAGCAAAAGGAGCAAACTTCCCACAGCCAGATTCAACTGTTCAAATTCGTCGAAAACCTCCAGGTAACTCTTATACTTAGCTTGCAATTAATTGTGACAGGTTTTAGGATTTTTGGTTGATGTTTCACCATTGAACTTTTGTCCAAAATTTCCTCGCGGCGTATACGCGGGTTGGTAAGATCGAACCCGCGTACACGCGGGCCCTATACGCGATTGTGTGCACAGGAACCCACGTATACGCCGCGAACCATTTTAAATGAAAACTAATGGTTTTGAATCAATTTTTTCTCAGGATGCCTGTCACGTGGTGTGAAAGAGAGCACGCAGCGGTAGACAATGAAGTTATGAATAGTCCAAAAGCATTAGATGCCCTACGGGGATGCGGTTTGCTTAAATTTTTCAAATTGCCAAATATGAAAGCGAACACGTGTCTGCTTGAGATGCTCATTGATTATTGGGATGTCGATGAGGAAGCTTTTATGATTGATCAGATGTCGCTCAGGGTAGAAGTGGAGGATATCTATTTTATCACGGGCCTTTCCCGAAGGGGAGAGGTAGTACCGTCCCGGGGCAGGACACGAAGTGCCCTTTCGATAGAGGACTATGTACAGATATACTGCCCGGGGCATCCCAAGAAGGTTGGGAGCCAGATTTCCATCACACATGTGGCGAGTTTATCACTTAGGATAATCCTGTTTACCATGGCTCGGGTGAACGGATCATCCTCTCTGCATCAGGCGTCACGGCAAAACATGAGCATGGCAGTTGACTGTCTCACTACTGTGCTCGACTGGTGTACTCCTCTTCTGGCCAACATGAAGAGCCAGCTCACTTCTATCAGGAGGGGTCAGACTAAAAACTTTGGATATGGGAGCATCTTGTGTACTTTCTTTTTCGAGAAGGTTCCCGCACTCCGTCCCAGGGTAGCAGTTTCCATCAGCACCCCGCGCGATCCACACATGGGCCGGTGGGATGATCTGATGAAACGTCTGGGGGGTGGGGACGTCCCAAGGACTGCCTTCGACGATGACTTCTTCACCTGGTGGGATCAGCAAATCATCATCGTGGATGACTACCCCTATGCTGGGCTGGATTTCCGAGGAGATCCTGATCTAGTGTTACCACTGAATGCAGCATGGGGCGAGATTGGTAAGATTTTTTGATTTTATGATTTTTTTTTTGGATTTTTCAAATATGATGAATTTTGAAAAATATTTTTGATGAGATTCAAATGACTGACATGATGATCATGTTCCAGAAATCGGGCCGGTACGACCAGATGGATTCCCGTGGCATGGACGACGCGGCCAAGGAGCCGAAGAGGCGGCCGCTGATACAGAACGGACTCTGAACAACGTCCAGCGACACTTGGCGAGATTGAGCTGCCGAGTACCGATGGCCATCATAGAGGACCTTCCTGAGGATATGCAGCGTCATGTGGTTGGCATGCCACGTGACTGGGTTCGCATTTTTCAGCGAGTGGCCAATGCTATAGTGACATACTTAGACGCTCATCCTGAGCCGAGGCATTAGATATGCCGGACATGATTATGGGCATTTGAGTCCCAATTTTGTATATTTTTTGGACACACATATGTACACTCGAGATGTTTTACGATATATATATATATATATATATATATATATACAGTTTGACTTTTTGATACTTGATTTTATTGTGATGAATGATTGATATGCTAGTCTAATGCTTGATTAGCGATAGAATCAGCTAACCAATTATGAGATCTTGGAATATGCAAATAATTAATATAAGTAAATGATCTTTGCAACAACCTCACCCTTAAATACTGGCGATATAAAGATGGATCCCGTACCCGATAAATGTTATTTAATTGAGACACTATCAATTGAGAGTCAAGATATACTACCAACGAGTCGATCCCATGAGAGATTGCCTCGGATAATAAATTAATAACAGCAGTATACTCAGCCATATTGTTTAAAGCAGGACCGATGCACACACCTCTTGATGCCATCAATTGACCAGTTGGACAATAGAATACCCAAGTTGCGGAAGCAAGATTCCGAGTGTGCCGACTAGCACCATCGGCGAACCCAAAATAGACCAAATCATCCATCAACACCTGCCACAGTAGACCAAAAAAGTGTTGATATCAGAAAACTCTCGATGATATATGTACAAATATACATAAAATACAAAGAAGCCATTGCCTGGTCAAAACTAAGCAAAGTACTTCTTTAGGTAGAGCCCGTTGTGAGGCTCCACCAGCTTGTTTCCTTCGAAATCAATTAACTCATACGATCCTTTTTCTAAAACTCGTTTAATAATGAAAGGACCGTACCACATAGGCTTAAATTTGCCTACCCCCAATGCATTCTTATCTTGGTCATAGACCAAGACAAGGTCACCTTCAGAAAAGACTCAGGGACGGACAGACTTATCATACTGCATTTTAACCCTTTTCTTATGGGCCTCATTCATTGTGGCGGCATCTCGACGCTGCTCATCGAGATGTTCCAAGTGAACTAGGCGCTCCTCGAGACTCGAAGTCTCCGGAAGAAGCTCAACAGCCAACTTAAGAGATGGAATTTCACATTCAACCGGAAAGATAGATTCCATCCCATAAACCAACTGAAAAGGAGTAAAACCGGCAGCCATTTTGACGGAGGTTCGGTATGCCCAAAGAGCCGAATACAACATAATATGCCAGTTGGACCAATTTTTATCGATTATCCGTTGGAGTATCGTCTTAAGAGTTTTATTGACTACCTCGACCTATCCATTGGCCTGAGGATAATAAGGGGACGAATGCTCTTGGCGGAAACCTAATTTAAGAGCCAATTTAGACATCAGTTGATTTTGGAAATGACTGCCATGGTCAGTGACAATCTCTCTTGGGATACCGAATCTTGAGATAACCTGATTGAAAAGAAACAAAGATGCCATGTCACTATCGTTCTTATAAGTAGGCATGGCCTCAGCCCACTTCGTAAAGTAGTCTACAGCCACGATAATGTACTTGTGATTCGCCGCTGAAGGCGGATTACAAGTTGTAATATCAATACCCCACTTGGTAAAGGGACCGACGGTGACAACAGGAAAAAGGGGAGCTGGATGCACGCACATCTTCTGAGTAAAAATTTGACATGGGTGACAGCGTTTGACCGCTTCCACACAGTCTTTAAAGAGTGAAGGCAAAAAATAGCCGGCACGTAAGATGCGCTGGGCTGTAGCAAGCCCTGATAAATGACCACCACAAGCTCCACTGTGGCAGTCATTGAGCACAGGCTCTACTTCCTTTAAGGTTAAACAACGCCGAAGGATGGAATCAACCCCTCGACCGTATAATGCGTCACCAATGATAACATAGTTTTTAGCCAGGTGACGTAATTTTCGACGTTCATCCTTGGAGAAAGTACAGGGAAAATTCGAAGTCTGGAGATAGAAAATGATATCTCCATACCAATGGTCGAGTGAAGAGATGAGGAATAAATGTTCGTCGGGAAAACTTTCCTCATAAACAGTATCCTCTCCACAAGGAAGCTCAGAAATTAGCTCCGCGAAAACCATGGATTTCTTAGACTTGGTAGACAAGAACTCGAGATCGAATTCTTGCAAAATGACTATCCATCTATTATATTTGCCCCCAATCACTCGCCTACTAAGGAAAAATTGAAATGGATTGACCACCGCTAAGACAAAAGTTTTGCGTAGCAAGATATAATGACGGAGCCTCTGGACAGCATGGACAACTGTCAAGGCCAACTTCTCAACCAGAGAATAGCGAAGTTCAGGACCTATTAAGCCTTGACTCAAATAATAAATCATGTGCTCGGCAAGAGCATCGTCCTCCTGAATTAGAACCATACCAATGGTTGATTCTACTGTGGCAAGATATAAAAGGAAGTCTCTACCATAATCCGGTGGACTCAAAAGCGGGGCAGAGACTAATGCCTTTTTCAAAGCATCAAACGACTGCTGCGCAAAGTCGTCCCACACAAATGGAACTCCTTTTCATAGCAAACGCATGAACCCTTTAGTGATCTCGGCATAGTTTGTTATAAAGCATCTTAAGAAATTAGCCTTCCCTTGAAGACTTTGAAGTTGTCGAATTGAGGACGGGGGAGGCAACTGAACTATTGCCTCAACCTTGAAGGGATCAACCCGCATCCCTTCATTAGACACAATGAACCCTAACAACCGACCGGACGTAACTGTGAAAACGCACTTGTTGGGATTCAACCGGATTTTATAAAAACGACATCGTTCAAAAACCAATCGAAGATGACTAGGATGATCGGTTCTCTTTCGAGAACGAGCAGCAAGATCATCCAAGTATGCCTCGATGACATGTTTGATGTCGTGGAAATCATATGACATGGCCCGCTGAAAAGTGGCTCCAGCATTTTTAAGACCAAAAGGAATCTTTCTATATGCAAAGGTACCCCAGGGACATATAAAAGTTGTCTTATGTTGATCTTCAGGACGGATAGAGATTTGATTATAACCTGAAAAACCATCCATGAAGGAAAAAATTTCATTACCCGCACACTCCTCGATAATCTGATCAATGAATGGTGTGGGGTAATTATCTTTCGGACAAGCCTTGTTTAGGTCCCTAAAATCGATGCATACTCGGATTGTTCCTTGCTTTTTGTCCACAGGGACTGGATTAGAAACCCAATCAGTAAGAGGAACAGGGTATATAAAACCCGCCTTTAGCAGCTTCTCAACCTCAGCTTTGATAGCTGCAGCTTTCCTAGGGTTAACCGGCCGAAGCCTCTGACGAACTGGTTTCGCATTTTCATATGTCTTGATCTCATGTTGAACTATAGAAGGATCAATGCTAGGCATTTCTTCATAAGACCAAGCAAATAAATCACGATATTCCTTGAACAGGTCGGTGTAGATTTGAATTTCTTCAGGGGAACACTCAACTCCGATGAAGATATTCTTGATGATGCTAGGGTCCCTAGAGATGTTTAAGGGTATCGTTTTTGTAATTACTGACATATTACCTTTGGCACGAATGTGTGCTAGAGCCAAAGGGTTTGACACCGCACAAACATCACTAGTGAGGAGCTCGGAGAATCTAGATTCTACTTCCTGCAATGGAGGAAGAAAGTATGAACAATGGTGTAAGTCTTCCCAAGGTGGATCTATACCCATCATTACTTCGAGGATTGCTTCTTCAGAAGGTAAAACCGAATCTAAGCAATCCAAGGCAGAGGTAGAATCAAGGCTCCAAGCCGGGGCCACATGACCATCTAACTCCTCTTCGGAAAAAGGAGTAGAATGGTTGTCTGCGGAGTCTACGATAGACTGATATCTAAGCTCAGCTGCAGATATAGGGAATGGCATTCCATTTACTTGTCCTTCAACTAATGTGGTCGTAGGTGAAGGCAAGGTCCAAGGGTCTGAAAAATAACAAGTTCGAAAGAACTCTTCTCGAGGAGACTCCTTTGATGATGAAATAGCATTGATTTTAGCGAAAGGAGAGGGAAGATCAAATGTACCCATCAATGAGGAATACATCCCTACTCCTAAATTCTCAGTTGGCGGGCGAGGGTTATCCACTAAAGGGACAGTAGAGTCAGAGCTTGCTTGAGGATCAACTGGACAATAGTCCAATTGATCAACCTTAACGATTTTCCCCTCATGAGGAAAACAAATGACACGAAACAGAGTCGAAACAATGACATCCATCTTGTATACCCAGTTCCTTCCTAATAGGAGATTATAGTCTAGGTTAGCGTCTACGACCTCTACTTCAATATTGACGACCTTTCCCCCAACACATATAGGAAAGGTCGGGATAATCCCATGTGGCTTATGAGAATGACCTTCAAATGCAGTCAAAATGGTGGGTGAAGGAACAACTGAGGGTGATCCAATAGCCTTCCAGCATGACATCGACATAACGCATGTGGAAGCTCCTTCATCTATCACGGTGCAAAAAAATTGATTTTTCGGTATGTAGACTTTATTTGGAAAGCCATATGATGAGGGAGTCACTTTTTGATATTTAAAATGTCAAAAGTGAGCACTAAAGAGTTAGCTGGATCAACTGCTCCAATTACGGAGAGTAAAGCACTTCTCTGAGCCGGGCACAACTGGAGAACCTCTAAAGCGGACATAGCGCATAGACTTTGAGCCAGATCCTCCACAATGGAGTAATTCTGGGTGGCCCTAGCATTAGGATTAATCGTCGCGCGTTTAGCGGAACCTTTCGGTATCCATGGTATAGTCTCGAAAGGGGGTCGCTCAATATGAAGGTCAGTACTTCCGGGAACAGTCTTGTCCTTGGAAGTTTCGGCTTCACCATAATCACGTGACCGAGTAGCCACATGGACATTAGAACCCATCATGAAAACATTTGACAATTTTTCCCCTTCCTGATTGCCCCCAGCGGAGGTTCCAGGGTTTGAACTCGCGCCAGCAAGAAGTTGCTGCGCTTGGGGAAACGGGTTGGTTAACACAGCTTGAGAACTAGAAGTCCCTTGATGTCCTAACAAGCGCTGAGAATATTCAATCTTAGGGCAGAGATGAGTTAGATGGTCTCCACTGCACAATTTGCATGGAAACTTAACTTTCTTTCTTGACTCATTTCTACCACCACCAGCGTTGTTGCCGGATTTATTTGCATCAGGCTTCCCATCCTGGTTCTTTTTCTTACCTCGTCCTTTCTTTTTCCCATTGGAATTTCGATTTCCTTTAGGGTTATCAGATTGGACGACATTTATTGAAGAATTTTGGGAAGCGGGGGGATTAGACGATGTGACTTGGTTGTTAGAAGCAGCTTGCAAGGACAACTGCTGCAATTGATTCAACAAGTTCACTGTAGTTGTGTCTACTGACCCAATGATACCATCCGCGTGCGGACCTGGCTTCGACTTAGCTACGTCAACCATAGATCTAGGAGCATCTGGCAAGTATTTCTGTAGGATCCCAGACTGAGAGTAGATCAATTCTAATTGCTGGGCCCTAAAAATGGCTTGCTCCTCATAATAGACTCCAGACATGGAGACATCCTTGGAGATCTCGGGTTGTAAAGACTTCAAAAACCAATTGAGACGGTACTCCGGAGTGATTTCGGCTTTAATGAGCCTCTTTCTCCGTCTCCATTCCTGAATATGGTCAGAAATGTGGGTTGCCTTATCCTGACGAAAGGTGGCCAGAAGTTCAGTTCCGGCATCATAGCGGACAGGCAACTGAAAATGATTTAAGAAGATATTGGCTATGTCAGCGAACGATGTAAAGCTGCCCCCTGGCAACTCTATATACCATTTGGCCACATTACCAGTCAAGGTGCGCTGAAAGAGTCTCAACCTAATCGAGTCATCGATAAGGGAGTTAGATGAGCACCACAAATGGAATGTGGTTACATGGTCACCTGGGTCTTCACCACTCTTCCCTTCGAATTTTGGAATGTCTGAAGGGAGTTTGGTTGGGACCGGAGGCCAGGCCGAGTTGTACTTGATTGGGTCATTTGTTAACTTAGTGAGATCTGACAAGTTCAACGTTTCCAGAAATGGAAGCCTAGGAGGACCTTGGGGATTCCACCCAGACTGGGCGGAACTTCCAAAGCTCTGAAAAGATTGTCCTGGAATTTGGGAGGCACCAGGCTGCCCGAAGTAATGAGTAGAACCGGCTGAACCAAAAGGCAAGCCTTGTGGTCCAGCAAAATTCGGAGTTTGACCAACTCCGGCCGTATAAGCTCCATTACCAGCAAAATTTCCTCCTAAAGGATTGTAAGGAGTTGATAACCCCTGATACGGATTCCAAGCCGAAGCTAGAGGAGGAATAGTTTGAAATGAGCTAACCATGGAGTACAGCCTATTCCCTTGTTGGCCGATAAATGGATTCCCAGTTCCCGCGCTACTAACCCCAGAGTTATTCCAACCTTGGAAAGGATTGCTGCTTTGTCCTACAGAAGAAAAAGGCATGGATCCTACCGCCAGGTTGGAATGTGGTATATGACCACTTCCAAAAGGAAAACCCTGGAATGAAGCCGATCTGCCCATCATGGACGTAGCGGCACTAAACGGAACCGATGGAATACCCTGTGAGTGGGTGCCAAATGGGAAGAATCTAGTACCAAAAGCATTGGCTTGGGCATTTCCACTCGTGGATGGAATGGAGGTAGACCCAACTAAAGATGTGCTAGCAAAAGATCCAACCAAGGAAGCAGAGGAGATGGAAATGGTTCCTCCCCCTTGCACCGATGTTGGGGTTTGCATAGTGGTAGCACTTGTAGAAGCCATGCTTCCATTAGTGGTCATCGATGGTAAGCGCGTAGCGTAACCTGGACTTGACGGTCTATGCATCGGAGTCCCAACGTATTGCAATACATCTGGATGACTAGATGGTAGAGGAGAATTTGGAGCTGCTAACGACTCTGAAAGTTCTTCTACCTCTATGTTATTCTCCGCTTGAAAGAGAACTCGAGAAAGGACTGGAGTGTCCCTCTCTTGTTCAAAAGTTCCAGGCCTTGCTTGGCCGCTAATGCCCCCAAGAGGAGGATCAATCCCCGATGCGTCAACCGGCATGGGACGAAACCCACCGGTAGTATTGCCTCTGTACCTTCTAGGAGAAGCCTCTAAACTTGGTGGCGAAAGACCACGAAGTCTTCGAGACCGTCTTGAAGATTGATCAGCCACTTTGAATTTTTTGTTATGATCTAATTAAAGACTCAAAAAATTGAAAGCTAGGCCAACTAGGAGCACAAAGCACACACTATAAAGTCCCTAAAGATACAGCCAGTCAAACAACTTCCAAGTATTTCCACTCCGGGTGATTAAGACCGGACACCAAAATATGAGAAAGTGAATTAAGGGGCCTTCCGAAGATAGTCTGGGATGATGAGGGCCCAGTCCTATGAGCGAAGGTATCAGAGGAAGTTACACTGACCTCCTAACAACAGCCAGCGCCGGTGCAAGCCCCCAAGCTTCGCAAGGGTACCCTCCAGTAGTACTGTCGAGAGTGATGCAATGTCAACCTCAGGTGCCACTGGATTCCCCTCCGCAGCCACCTGTGTAGTTCCCTAGGAGTAGCAACTATGGATACCAACTCATCGCAGAAGCCAGGCGAAACAGTCGTGAGGTAAGTTTAGACAAGTAGGAGAGGGGGTATCTCTCTTCCCTGTCTTCATAGACCCTCGTGCTTAACTCCCAGATCCGGAGCTTTCCTGGTCTTCCTAACGCTATTGAATTTTCTCTTGTTATTCAGACTCCTACGTTTGACGTTTATATGGCCTTGGAGAGTTAACTCTCCACTCGCGTAATCCAAGACCCTAAAATCCTAATCTTGTTGGTGTAACTGACTAAAACAAAAAATTCTAGTGAATTTTAGTTAGCGCTTGATTTTATTAGGCTGTTCTTTAAGTCACAAGGTAACAGAAGTGAAACTAGTGGTGTTTTTTGACGCAAAAGAAATTAATAAAAACTTAACTACATGCACATGCACTTTTTCGTTTTTTGATGAAGAGCAATTTCTATAGGGTTCAGAGGTACTTCTAATAAAACAAATTTTCCTTTTCTTTTCGTTAATTCATACCTTACACTCACAAAAGCTAACAAAGCTATATATGCCTAAAAAAAGGATGCAAATCTATCCTAATGCAACAACTATATGTGGATGCAAGATTTAAAACTACTCTAAAAACAAAAATGAAAGTTGCTTGCTTATCAATCTTTATCTTGCCACTTACAATGCCTAGATGGAATATGAGATGCTACCATTCATTTCGTCTAAACACTAAAAACAAGTTCTAAGACATACATAAAGCACTTTCACTTCACTAAAAGGAAACCAAATGAAAAGCAAGTTCAAGAAAGCAAAACTAGGATTTTCAAAAGATTTTCTTCAAAGCAACCAGCAAAAAAGTCTTTTCAAAAATGCTCTCAACAACACTAAAACTTGTGATTGAAGAATAGGCAATTTAAAAACTTTTGCGAATCAACACCACTCAATGGATGAAAACTCAACAAAAATAAATGTGCTTGAAATCGCTCTTAACAATCAAAATCAGTAATGAAAGCTTTGGCAATGAAAACCAAAAGATCTAAAAAGACAAATTCCAAGAAAGTGTCAATCAACAACTTTCATGAAACAAAGAAGTGGATGGTCACAAAAAGCGGTTTTGTCAAGCAAAAAAAAAGTCACCAAAAGCAAGATTAACACAAAGATTGAATTCAATCTCCCTACCCTGATGAAACAGAGCAGCCAAGATTCCTAGCAAGAAATATTGTGTGCTTTAGCCAAAAACGATGACACTTGCAATCAACAAAAACAAGACCAATACTCCTTATAATCAGAGAGAATTCAGAACGAGATGCTCACTGTAAAACAAATAACTGATACTAGAAAATGATTGTTTCAGACTGACTCAAACCACCAGACAAACCTTCAGAGACTAAAAAGATTTATAAATCTTGAAAATTGCAATGTATATGCGACTGTACTGAAGTACATATTGCGTGTATACGTGACTGTGTTTGAGGAAACCTACGTATACGCGGGTTTACTCAAAGAAAAAGCATATATACGCCTCTGTATCTAAGAAAAAAAGCGTATATGAAAAGCTTCAAGAAAAATAAAAATAAAAAAACTGAAGAAACTGGCAAAGCTTAAAGTTCAAGAACAAACCAGACAGTAACAGCAAGTAGACAAGGCAGCTAAGCCCTGATTGGCTTGAAAAACACCCAAACTAGGAACAACAAGAGTGTTATCCCCAGTGGAGTCGCCAATTCTGATAGAGGGAATTACTCCCCTAGGGATTTTTGGGTTGAAACCCTAGCAGACTGAAAGTTATCTATTCAAAGAAACATGCATTCATACAGCCATTATGCTATTATAAGCAAATTCTATGACAAGGGTACGTACCTTTGGTCCTACGTTTGAGAAGGCCTTTAGGGTCCAAACCCTTCTTGGAGTTCCCTTCTTCTCTTTTGTCCTGCAAAACAACCAATTCAAAGAACACAGCAGTATATGGACAAAAACTTATAAAGGAACCATCTTCATGTTATAAACAAAGGTAGTTAATTATGAAATCCAAACAACCTTTTGTATATGAATTCTAAACATGAATATCATTAACATAAAGAAGATTCATTTCGGGAACCAAGCCATGTGTTTCTTTTACTATAGACAAATAAAGTACATAAAAAGGAATATTTTCACCTGAGTCACCTTCAGCAGGCTCCAAGCAAAGCTTCCTTCTGGATCCATTCCAGCCTCAAGCCTCTAACAAACTCCTTCCATGACTCTCTCCATGATGTCATAAATGGTGGATGAACATCAACACACAAGGAAACAAAGGTTTCCTGTACAAAATGGGGGAAGTGCAGAAGGCACAAGGGACTTCAGACCTGGTCAAGGGAAAAATCTCAGCATAATAACCTTTCTCTCTCTTCTCTCCTCCCTTAGGCCTTCCCTTTGAGGTCTTTTTATACCATCTCCAAAGTAATTTTTTAGTTAGGAGTTGGTTGGGAACAGTTGGGCCACGGGCACTAACAGGTGATCAGCAGGTAAAACCCGCGATCTCCACCCGAAAATAAGGAGTGTTATATTTTTTTAAGTGTTTTAATACATACACGCGGGTTGGCTATACACATACCCGCGTATACACACGTTTAACTCAGGGCAATATCGCGTATAAGCGATAAAACACTGTTTTTTAAATTTTAGGACCAGGTCTGGAAGGAGGGGTTTCCCTAGGCCATGAATACAGCATCACAAACCATGAGAGTGAGATTTGGAGCTATAACACAATGGTTGCAGAGGCATATGCTCCTGCGACTTGAGCTAATTTGGTGAGATTCTCAGTGGGAACGGTAGTAGAATCTTGCCATAGGACATCTAATTGTTCTACCTCATGAGAGAGTACGTTTTCCAATTTCCTTTTCTTCCTTTGTCTTCTCACTAATGCCTTGTGTTGTGGAATATAAAATACATCAAGAGGAGGAATCTCTTCTATCTTGAGGATAAGTTTAGAGGATGGGGAAATGGGAATATATTCCATCTCTGGGACATTGCTAATTATTCCTATGAGTATATCTTCTATTGCCTGTCCATCACTTGTAGGTTTCTTTGTACTTGGTCCCTCTAGATTGATCAACTCATTGAAGGTCTCCCATTCTTTATCTAGTTCGGTTCTGTTTGATGATGGTTGAATGATGAGAAGGGGAGGATCTGTTTGTGAGGAGGTAAAAGCTTGTTGCTCTGGGAGCTCTTTTGATTGGGCAGTATCCTTTACTGACCCCTCACTTTTACCATGTTCACTTTCTAATCTCTTGGAATGTTTAGGTGTTTCTTTCCCAGAACTGTTTGTTGTAAGTTGCCTGTGCCTCTTGCAAATGATACACGAGCCTCAAATATTGTGGAGTAAATGAGCCAATGAGTCCTTGACCCTAAGTCTTAAACTGTCTATCTCGGATATCCGTGTTGTCTAGTATCCATTTAACAATGTCTGTGTATGGAAGAATTCTGGGCTTCGCCACTGTCCTGTATAAGAATGAACAAGCTAGCTTTGTAAGGGATGCCTCATAGGAACTATGTGAGCCTGCAGTAGCCTCGACCTCCATTAATCTCAAAGTCTCTTCCTCAAGTAGATTGTACATGCCTTCCTGGGTAGCAATACTAGCGTATCTGTTACCAGTGGTGTCTGTATACAAGGGTGCCATTTCCTTCTCTTTAGAGCTCGGGGCTTTGCCTTTCTTTCCCATAGTATCCTGCATACTGCTTCATATATTTCTCTGTTCTTCGTTCCTGCAATTTACAAGTGAAGTGAGAATATTGATAAGGAAAGGTGATGGGAAAGTTTTAAATGCTGAAGACATATAAAATACACCACCTTATGTGAAATGATTTTTCAATAAGCACGAAACCCTATTCCATTAATGACTGGAAACTAACTCATTAAGTAGCATTAAAGCACATAACCAGGTCTTGGTTTATGGAAAATACTTTTTCAAACCACGAGCCCAAAAGATCTACGATGAAGTGATTTTGCGATTTGCTTTGCAATATCGCAGATCGCAAAATTGCATAATCGCAACCTCACTTGCTCGCTATATCGCATTTATCGCATTATCACATTGTCACATTGTCGCTCTATCGCAAAATCGCGATATCACAATATCACAATATCGGAGAAACGTGACATATGACAATTTTTTGTTAATCTGTTTTCTGCGAAATGCGATTTGCGATATGGGCCATCGCATATCGACGGTTTTATTTTTTTTTTTGAGCATATGCGGTCTTTGATGCGACATATGTTTGTAGTCCCATATCGCGATCTCGCAATCTTAGAATTTGGTTTGCAAGGAGGTATCCATGATCCTTTTGCGATGCGATATTTCCTAAGGAATAATCTTACTTTATCATAAAACTTAGGCTTTTTTTATTTTTTAAGGGTATTCTCCTAAGTTTTTTGACGGTAGGTTTTATTGAAAAAGGAAATACAAGCACTAATTGATTTTTTTTTTATTTTGACTAAGGGTCCACACATATTTAGTATTAGTAATAACACTAAATAAGAAGGGGAGTTGTTGCTGGCCACAACAAGTTGATGTGCCCAAATATGTCTATAACAATAGGAGGTGAGGTTTTCTTTGGATTTACAACAAAAGGGGAACCTAAATAATATGGAGCTTGATGAATCTCTAAGATATTTTCTTCACTGCTAGTATTAGAAGCTATACTCTCAACATTTATTTGTTCTATTGCAGGATTTTCTTGAAGAGATATAGGAGATTGTTTAGGTTTACCTGAACTTGATGCTCCTTTCTACAATACCTTTCTTTCTATGATGATATTTTTAGGGTCAGGTACTAGGTTAGCTTGTGACTTCTGTGGATTTCTCCGAGTATGCCTCACAAACTGACCCAGAACTATGATGTGGAGTCACCAAAAAGGTTCAACCTCTAGTACAGTCACCAGATAGATGATTACAACTAGAAAAAGTGTCCAGAATTGTTCTATCATCAAAGTTGGATCTATGTCATCTCCCAAGGAAGTTGAGCTTCAGTTTCCTCTCCCGGCAACGACGCCAATTATGTTAGTGCTCCAGGAAACTCTCCTAGGTTGCAGCTTGGAGATGCCTGGTAACATATAATCTTCAATATTTTTCACAGAACTATTGGAATGGATGATGGTTTGGATCAAGTTAGATGACCATTTCAACTCTATTCCCAATCAAGGCATGCATGAACACCCTCAACAACACAAGGCTTTAAACCACTAATGCTCAATATTTTATAGATTTAATGGATAGATGGAGAATACTAACTGTATCAGCAGATTGCATATATGTTATAGCTCCAAATCTCACTCTTATGGTTTGTGATGTTGTACTCATGGCCTAGGGCAACCCCTCCTTCCAGACCTGGTCCTAAAATTTAAAAAATAATGTTTTATCCCTTATACGCCACATTGCCCTGAGTTAAATGCGTGTATACGCGGGTATGTGTATATCCAACCCACGTGTATGTATTAAAACACTTAAAAAAATATATAACCCCTTATTTTCAGGTGGAGATCGTGGGTTTTACCTACCGATCACCTGTTAGTGCCCGTGGCCCAACTATTCCCAACCAACTCCTAACTAAAAAACTACTTTGGGAGTGGTATAAAAAGACCTCAAAGGGAAGGCCTAAAGGAAGAGAGAAGAGAGAGAAAGGTTATTATGCTGAGATTTTTCCCTTGACCGGGTCTGAAGTCCCTTGTGCCTTCTGCACTTCCCCCATTTTGTACAGGAAACCTTTGTTTCCTTGTGTGTTGATGTTCATCCACCATTTATGACATCATGGAGAGAGTCATGGAAGGAGTTTGTTAAAGGCTTGAGACTGGAACAGATTCAGAAGGAAGCTTTGCTTGGAGCCTGCTGAAGGTGACTCAGGTGAAAATATTCCTTTTTATGTACTTTATTTGTCTATAATAAAAGAAACACATGTCTTGGTTCCCGAAATGAATCTTCTTTATGTTAATGATATTCATGTTTAGAATTCATATGTAAATGGTTGTTTGTATTTCATAACTAACTACCTTTCTTTATAACATGAAGATGGTTTCTTTATAAGTTTTTGTCCATGTACTGCTGTGTTCTTTGAATTCGTTGTTTTGCAGGAAAAAAGAGAAGAAGGGAACTCCAGGAAGGGTTTGGACCCTAAGGGCCTTCTCAAACATAGGACCAAAGGTATGTACCCCTATCATAGAATTTGCTTATAATAGCATAATGGTTGTATGAATGCAAGTTTCTTTGAATAGATAACTTTCAGTATGCTAGGGTTTCAACCCAAAAACCCTAGGGGAACTCTTCCCTCTACCAGAATTGGCGACTCCATTGGGGACAAAAATCTTGTTGTTCCTAGTTTGGGTGTTTTTCAAGCCAATTAGGGCTTAGCTGCCTTGTCTGCTTGCTGTTACTGTCTGGTCTATTCTTGAACTTTAAGCTTTTCCAGTGTCTTCAATTTGTTTTTTTTATTTTTTGAAGCTTTTCATATATGCTGTTTTTCTTAGTTACAAAAGCGTATATACGCTCATTTCTTTGAGTAAACCCACGTATATGAAGGTGTTACACTAAAAAATGTCACCATGGCTATTTGCAGTTAGTATGGCTCCATAAACTGTCATACTATCCTCCTTGGCAAGCCTCATACCTCTGCTCTCCATGTCAAACTCCAAAAAAGAGAGAAAGTCATTAAAAATCTATATATCTCTGGGTACGCAGTTTCTCTTAGCCTTACCTGCGTGTACGCACCCGAAGTTCACAATACCTGCGTACTTGTACACTCTGTTTGTAAAGCAATGGGTGCGTACTCCTGTAAAGGTCAAAAGGCGCAAGTTTCACTTCAAAAAAGTTACTTGTGGTCATTTTTAGAGCATTCTAGAAGCTTGTTTGACGTGTATGAAGCGCCTCCAGATGGTTCATGTATCCCTACCAAAGAGGAACTTATCCCATCAAGAGGGGAGCTATCCCATCCAAAGAGGGGCTTATCCCATTGATGGTGGACCTGAATAACTTCCTCTAGAGCACTATAAATACAGGCATTGGGCCAGAAGGAGGAGAGGTTGAAAGCTGAACATTCCTAAGAGTAGATGTTGCTGGAATTAGGACTTCCTTGTAGAAGCTTGTGAGGAGAGATTCCCATCCTTTCTTGTTTCATTTGGAAGTGGGTGAGCTTATCAAAGTAAAGGAAAACTCTTGCTGGACCCTGGGAGGGACCTGCACAACACCAAGGCTCAGGTTGTAATGGTTTCTTTTGTTTCCTATTAATACAAATAAGTCCATTCTTCTCAACAATTTGTTATTTATGAGTTGTTTCATATACTCCTTGGTTTGTATGTTAAATATGTTTTGTTTTATGAGATATTCAGGTGCTATTTAATCGTTTGATTGTTAGTGAATGCAGGTTTCGATGAGAAGGAGGAGCTCATCCGGATCGACGAGGCTGGACTACTACAACAGCGTTGGGTTACAGGTAGGATCTAAACACTTGATTTCTTGTATGATAAATGCATATTTAGAGAAGGATTGCTCTTAATTGTCTTGTTTGTCACTAGAAAGCCTTAAGCTTCTAGGGAGGTTGGTTGTGTCCGCACTATCGACTCTTTCTGCTTGACAAAATGGCAACTCCGCTGGGGAACTCCATTGATGTGAATGATTTTTCCTTTGTAGGAAACTTTGGTCTAAGAAAAGTCGTTTGTTTTCTGGTTTTTGGCTGTCTGACTGTGTTTTTGGGTGGGCTAGCTTAGGGTTAAATTAGATTTTAGTTTTTCTTTGTTTTGCTAGAAGTACGCAGTCTCTGAGTTGAGCACAGTGCGTACCTGTACGCACTGTAGCTTTGTGCACAGAGTGTACCCGCACCTGTGCAAACAGGTCGCCTGCGTACCCTGTCAAAATTAATAAAAATTCAATTTTCTTCTTTTTGCCTTTTAGATTTTGTTTTTAATTTGTTTTTTCTGCCCAGATCCACTATTTTTCTGCCATAAATCTTCACCTAAGCTTGTTTCGTCAGTGTCGAGAGTTTTAGTGAAATTCATAGAGATTTTGCCTTAGGGTTTGATTTTTAAACTGGTCCTGTAGTGACTTTGGCATTAGAGGTTGTCAAACTTTGAATCTCCCTGGTTTTGTTCAACCCTCTTAGGAGTTGGACCTGTTATAGAATTCATCCTTGTGAGATACCTACCTTTGTGTCTTCTCTTTGCAAATCTCGAAAAAGTTTGTTGATTGAACTTTGAATTTTATTCTTGAGAAAAAGAACAAAAGAATTTGATTTTTGTTTTTGACTGGTTTTTGGTTCTACATTAACTAGTCCTTAGTTGCATTTTGACTGAGTAAAACATCCAGGAATCATCTTTAGTAGGCTTTTGCCTCGTTTGATTTAGTTTTTAGGTGCATCTCTCTAGATTTGTTTTTGAGTGAAATTGAGTTGCTTTGATTGCCATAGTTTTTTAACTTTGATTTTTGTTACAGTAAGTTTTACATGCTTTATTAATTAGGAAAAATACAAAAATATATTTTGAAGGAAAGTTTTCTTTGGTAGCATTTGAGTCTTTGAAAGGAAAAGGAATTTTCGTAGAATAATTAGTGGTCATGTGTTGCACATTTTGGAAAAGATAAAGAGATTGTTTCTTTGATTGTCTTTGCCAAGAAAGTTGTCTTTTATAAATTTTGCATTCTCCAACTCTCTTAGCTAGGGAATTCATTGAAAAAGAAAAATTAGTATAAGTCATCCTAAGTGCATCTTTTTAGTGGATTTGAGTCGAGTCTACACACCATCAGTTTCATCTCCGCTACCTTTTGTCTTAAAGAAAAGCCATAAAATTAACGCTTAAAGTAAAATCAACGTAGTAACTTTTTATTTACTAGGGCTCTGAAACACCAATATAGATCAGGCTAGTGTCTTGGAGTAGGAGAGTAATTAACTCTCCAAGACAGCAAAACCAAACAAGTAACTTATCTTGTGGTAGGATAAATCCAACTGTTGCATTGATACTCTGGGAAAGCTCCTCTTAAAGGAGAAGCACGAGCTCGTGTCCGAACCAGTGAGGGGATCAATCCTCCCTCGTTGGGAACGACGCCAGACACGCACGTATTACAAACGGTAAATCTCGGATTAACCATTGTCGAGGAGCCAGGGGTCACTTGTCAGTAAACCTTGGATTATTGTCAAGGAGCCGGCAAGGGGATTGAGCTTGATACTCTGCCCTTGCGTGCTGTCGGAGCGTAGACTGTTCCCCCAGGTGTATTTGTTGCTGTTGGTAACCTTAGTGACCATTATCTTTAGGATTCTACCCGAGGTGACGGTGGAGGGAAGATCCCACTGTACCTGGAGCAGACGTTGGCTAGACTCACTTGGATTTTCTGGGGGGTTCACTTCACTCGAGACGGTTAAAGTGGAGGAACTTGTGCCGGTCTATTCATTAAGCAGGTTGCCGGGGTAACTGTTCCACCCTCCACTTCTGTACTGAATTCGGCGATGTTGGGCTTCATCACCAACTAGTGTTTTCGGTCCGGAAGGCTACTGTTTGTGTATGGTTTGACGCCCTAGATTCTTTAGGCGTATGATTCAAATTTGTTTGGTTCTTTAGAGACTTTAGGTGGTTTGCTTTGAGATTTTACTTTGTTTACGTGTGCAGTAGTTAAAAGTTTTAACTGTGGCGGAATTACCGAGACAGTCCCGTAGACTTCGGGGCAAGTCTCCTGAGATTGTTACCGTGGCCGATTTGTTGAGGAAGTCCCGTAGATTGCGGGGTGAACCTCCTGAAGACGTCCCGAGTCATTATGAAGGTTTGAAAGTCCTTGTAACTCCTCCTAGTGGCAGTAAAGTAGGTTCACCTGAAGAAGGAGAATCGTCGTTGGTAGTCCATCCAGATTACCAAGGTCTAGAAACAGGTTATAATCCCGAAGCAGTTGCAGTTTCCGAGCTTGCTGGTAGTTTTTCATCTACTAGTGATATAGGCAAAGAACCTGAAGTATCTGAACCTATTACTCCAACTTCTAGTGCACCTGATTCACCTAGGGTAGAAAGAGTTATCACCGAAAATCTTCCTGCTGGTTTGATAGCTATTGAAGAACTTGCTCCAGAGGAAGAATTTGGCGTTTCTACCCTTGAAGATCAACCTACTACTGATCTAAGGGAGCGTGAATCCATCTTTTACAATCCTCCTAGAAGTACTACTTGGTACCTTTCGTTAACCAATTATTTAGACAACTCAGGGATAAGTTTTTCTCCACCTCATACTCCTTTTCCACCTGGACGTATTTATACTCCTGTAAATATGTCTGGTCAGTCGTCCGTGTTCACTCAATCTCCTGAATCTTTCTTGTATGGCGATCCTCCTATTCCCTCTGGGTATCAGTCACTTTCTGGTACTTTTGCGGGAGCATCTCCTCAACCCATTGAACATGGGTTATTAGCTGGAAACAATGGTAATAGACCGTTGGGTGTAGGAGACATTTATATGATTTCAGGTTCAGTTCCCGGTTCTCAACCTCAAGGTGGCCAATTACCGCCTGGGGGGTAGCCTCAATTAACGCCTGGGGGGCAACCTCAAGGTACACAACTTGCGTCTGGGGGGCAGCCTCAAGGACAATATGTACCTATGGTACAGTATATTCCTCAAGGTCAACCCCAGCCTCAATATGTACCCCAGGGTCAACCTCAGTATCAATATTTACCTCAAGGGTATCAACCTCAAGGTCAAGGTCAACCCCAGTATCAGTATTTACCTCAAGGGTATCAACCTCAAGGTCAATACTCGAGTCAAGGTTATCAACCACCTCAAGGTCAATCATATGTTCAAGGTACGGGAGCTGTGCCTTTCAGTTATCAATCCTACCCTCAATCCGGTTATGGATCTCAATATCTTCAACCTGTCATGGGTCAATACCCCGGAATGAACATAGTGTGGGATCCATCGCAAGTTCAACAAGTGTTGCAGCCAAGCATACAGTTGTCATCTCAAACTGGACAACCTGTGGTTTCTGGTCCACCCCAGCAACCAGTCCAGTCTAATGTTCAAACTTCTGTACCTTCAGTAGTTACTCAGTCGCCAATTGCACCTAGTACTCCATCTCAAACGACTGCTGCAACTACCGCAACATCTGTTTCTTCCACCGCACTTACTTTTGGAGTATCGACAACTCCGGTTTCTACTGTCTCTGCCACTACTCCGCAGACATCTTTACCATTGTCTGGATCCACGATTCAAACTACGGTTCAGATTCCTGTGGGGCAGCCTGGTTTAAGTACGGTTGTCACTAGTCAACCACAATTTGTTTATCAACCGTACCAGGGACAGTACCAATACGGGCCTGCTGTCCAACAACTGGTTTACCAGTATCAACCATATCCTGGGTACACTTATCAACAACCACAGCAACCCCAGTACGGTCCGGTTAATCCTGGTTTTCCGGGAGGATACAATATCCCTAATGTGATTCCTGTTCCAAGTTATCCTAGATATCCTCCTCCTGGGACTGGTCTTGTGACCCAGAGTTTTAGGGATCCTAATCGGCAATTGCCGTTTATCGCAACTTTGGATTTACCAGACTTGACGCGCCTAACGAACGATCCAATAAATTATCTTCCGTTCTGGCTGCCAATGCCAAATAAGTTGCCCAGTGACATACCCAAGTTCGAAGGTAAGTCTGGAGAGGATCCATCAAATCACGTGATGACTTACCACCTCTGGTGTGCTTCAAATTCTATCTCGGATGATTCGATCCGTTTACGTCTTTTTCAGCGTACACTCATTGGTCTCGCGGCCAAGTGGTACATTGAGTTACCACGGGCCTCTTTTTATAATTTTAGTCAGTTAGCTACCTCGTTATTAACACATTTTCAGTTGCCGGTCAGGTATGATAATGGCACCGAGTTATTAACTTCATTAAAACAGTCGACATCCACTTATATTTCCGATCATATTCATGAATGGAGACGTCGAAGGCGATTAGTGAAAGTTTTTATCCCGGACCAAATCTTAGCTGAATGGTTTGTTAAATCATTATTACCGAAGATTACTGAAGATGTAGCTAAGGCCGGAGTAGTTACTGAAGAGCAAGTAATTGCTCAAGCGCAGTACCTTGATTTAGTTTATACTCAGTCGGGTACGTTACATGAAAAGATCCCAGATCTTCCAAAGTCAAATCAAATTGCTGCTGCTCCTTCGGGGTCTTATGCTGCTGATGGCATGATTGGTACGGTAAATACTAAAAGCAAGAAGAAGTCTTCAAAGAATTCTTCGCCCATTATAACCTTACCAGACTCCCCGACAGGGGAATCTTCTCCTGAAATTTCCGTTGATATTCACGCTGTAGAGTCATCTACGGCTAAATCAAAAAACGGTGGGAAAAAGAAAGGCAAGAAGAAGGATAAAGCAGACAAGGCTCCAAAGGAGAAAAAAGAAAAGTCGGAAACCAATGACGAAAAGCGCAAACCTCGATATCCTTGTCTTATTTGTGAAGAGGATCATTTTACCAGAGATTGCCCTCATCGGGCCAAGGTTGTGAAAATCGTCAAGGGTTCCCCTACTCCTGCTGTTTTGAAAGATCCATTTCCAAAGCAGGAGAGTAAGATGATAGGTTCTTCCTCGAGTGCCAGTGAAGAACCCATATTGATGATGTCTCATGTACGGATTGCGACTCGATCACACGATTATGGTAGTAAAAGTCCTGTTGATGGATCGAAAGAAGCACAATCTTCTCAATCAAATCCATCAACCTCAGCTCCTGGTTCTGATCCACTACAGATCGAGAAACCTAACCCTGACTTAGTAATCAAACCGCTCGCCAAGGGTGTACTTCGAAGGTCTGCTTTCAATCCACATGCGAGAGCGGCCCAGAATTACAACATTGTTGAGGATTTAGCTGTTTCACCCTCAGAAATGTCGGCTTTAGAAGTGCTGCAATCATGCCCAGCACAACGAAAATTACTTTTGTCGGCTATAGGAGCTGTTGATGTTCAGGACCCGAACCTGATAATCTTTGATCTAGAAAATAGTACACCGCGTCTCCCTCATCAAATGGCTTTCCAGATTCCAGTGATAGTCAAAAACAGGCCTATTCATCGGACTGTAATTGATGAGGGAGCTTCCACGTGTCTTATGTCGATTCAGTGTTGGAGATCGCTTGGTTCTCCTTCACTGAACCAATCCCCGACAATTCTTAAGGCCTTTGATGGCTGTGGGTTCCATCCGTTTGGCATTTTACAGGATTTGCCTATAGGGGTTGAAGGAAAAACCGTTAGTCTGGATGTGGAGGTGGTTGATTCCCCTCTAGACTACAACCTTCTCTTGGGTCGAAGTTGGTCTTACGCTATGACAGCGGTCGTCTCATCGGTCTTCAGAGTTATAAAGTTTCCACATAATGGCAAGATCATGACAATAGACCAGCTGGCTTTCTTTTCATCCGACCCAGCCTCTTCAGAGAGTATCCAGCATGTTGGTAAAACGACTATCCCTTATAAGGATGTTGGCGTAGGATTAGTTAAAGATTCCGGTTTACTGGAAACTTTTCCTTTTCCTCCAATCAACGCAGACCCTTCATTCGCATTCATTCATATGATTACGTCAGATACTATTATTTACGATGATCCTTGGATTGTCCCATCTGTATCTGAGATAGACTCATTCGGTGATGCTATGCCTTTGAGTCCATATGAAATTTCTTATGAAGCCATGCAGTCTTTTACCGACCCTCGTTCAACCCAAATCGACCAAATGAATGTGGTCGGTGAGGAATCACTTTTCACATCAACCTCAGAACGGATAGCGTTTCCCGAAGTCGTGTCATCTGACGAGCAACTTTGCAAAATCCTAAGTGTAGACGATCTACCATGGGAAGATCTCCATCATAGATCTTCGTTTTTACCTGAGGGTGATGACTTTGAAAATGATTTTTCATCAATCTTTACGGCTGAATATGTCAAGGACGCTCAGAATCCCATGAAACATCCTGATTCCGAGTTGAATTTGGGAAACATTTCTCAAACTATTGCCATTGACATTTCAGTCAAATCTGGAATTGTTGAGAACATTCATATAGGCGCCTCGTGTACAGATGACGAAATTCAAACCTACAAGGCCCTATTTCAAGAATTCTGTGACGTGTTTGCCTGGTCCTATGAGGAAATGCCAGGAATTGATCCCTCCATTGTTGTTCATGAGATCAAGACTTACCCGGACGCTAAACCCGTTCGGCAACGTCTGCGTCAGATACACCCTTGGAAAGCGGCTGCGATTAAAGCAGAAGTTGAGAAGCTGTTGAAAGCAGGTTTCATTTATCCGATCCCGTTAACGGATTGGGTATCGAATATTGTTCCGGTTAACAAGAAACAAGGAACAATAAGAATATGCATCGACTATAGGGATATTAATCGTGCTTGTCCAAAAGACAACTATCCCATGCCCTATATCGATCAAATAATTGATGATTGTGCCGGCAGTGAAATATTTTCCTTTATGGACAGTTTTTCCGGTTACAATCAAATCAATATTCTACCTGTTGATCAACCAAAAACGGCTTTCATTTGTCCATGGGGGACATTTTCTTATTGCAAACTACCTTTTGGACTTAAGAATGCCGGAGCCACTTTTCAAAGGGCAATGTATTATGCGTTTCATGACATCAAACACATTGTGCAACCGTATCTCGATGATTTGCCTGCTCATTCTTTACATCGCGCTGATCACCTTGTCCATTTACGAGCAATCTTCATGAGGTGTAGGCATTATCGTATACGTTTGAATCCACACAAATGTGTCTTCTGTATAGAAGTGGGACGATTGCTGGGATTTGTAGTTTCAAAAGCCGGCATTCGCGTTGATCCCTCGAAGGTAGAAGCTATCATCAAATTGCCTCCTCCTTCGAGTCTTCGCCAACTCCAAAGTTTGCAGGGGAAAGAAAACTTTTTACGCCGATTCATTCCTAACTACGCCGAGGTCACAAAAGGTTTTACGCGGTTGTTGAAACAGAACGCTCAATTCTCTTGGGATGAGATAGCTCAGCAATCTTTCGATGCACTTAAACACGCGTTGACCCATGCACCGTTGTTGCATCCTCCCAACTACAACCAAGATTACTTTTTGTACCTCGCCGCCTCTCATTCCACTATTGGAATGGTGTTAGTTCAGGAAGATGAAGTCGGAACGGAACATGTGATATATTATCTTAGTAGGACGTTGAATCCCACTGAGCTAAAATATTCGCATGTGGAGAAATTGGCCCTGGCAGCCGTTTAGGCTGTCCAACGTTTTCGTCATTACATTCTTCTCCGTAAAACTACAGTCATTTCGGATTGCAACCCTATGATCTACATTTTGACTAAACAATTGCTAGGGGGCAAGTACTCTAAATGGATCGTTATCCTGCAAGAGTTTGACTTAGAGTTTGAAAAATCTAAATTTAAGAAATCTTTAGTTTTTGCAGAGTTGATGTGTGACTTCCCGCGTGCTGACACGGAAACTGTGGCAGAGGAACCCATTGCAGACGAATCTTTGTTTCTCATCAGCACTTTAGATCAGTGGTATGGAGATATAATCGTCTATCTCCAAACCCAATCCTTTCGACCTGAAGCTTCCAAGTCGGAACGTCGGAAAATTCGATTTCAGTCCCAACAGTACAAAATTATTGGAGATACTCTTTATCGTCGTGGGGCGGACTTGGTTTTTCGTCGTTGCTTAACTCACGAAGAGGCAGAAAGGGTTATGAATGACTGTCATTCTGGGGCATGTGGCGGTCATATGTCTGGGTATGCCACAGCTCGGAAGGTGTTGCGTGCTGGCTACTTCTGGCCGTCCATGTTTAAAGATTGTATCATTGCGATCCGAAAATGCCACAACTGTCAAGTGTTTGATCGCAAGATGCACGCACCACCTGCTCCTCTCCACCCTATAATTGCCATTGGTCCTTTTGCCAAATGGGGTATCGACTTTATTACATGTAACCCTCACTCGGCCGGGGGGCATGTGTATATCATCCTTGCGATTGATTATTTTACTAAGTGGGCCGAGGCGATGCCTACATTCGAGGCAGACGGCAAGACAGCAGCAATTTTCGTATTCAATCATGTTATTGCTAGGTTTGGTGTCCCGCAAGCGATAATCACTGACCATGGACGCCATTTTCAAAACATTATGATGACAGAACGGTGTTAGTTCAGGAAGATGAAGTCGGAACGGAACATGTGATATATTATCTTAGTAGGACGTTGAATCCCACTGAGCTAAAATATTCGCATGTGGAGAAATTGGCCCTGGCAGCTGTTCAGGCTGTCCAACGTTTTCGTCATTACATTCTTCTTTGAAAAACTACAGTCATTTCGGATTGCAACCCTATGATCTACATTTTGACTAAACAATTTCTAGGGGGCAAGTACTCTAAATGGATCATTATCCTGCAAGATTTCGACTTAGAGTTTGAAAAATCTAAGTCTAAGAAATCTTTAGTTTTTGCAGAGTTGATGTGTGACTTCCCGTGTGCTGACACGGAAATTGTGGCAGAGGAACCCATTGCGGACGAATCTTTGTTTCTCATCAGCACTTTAGATCCATGGTATGGGGATATAATCGTCTATCTCCAAACCCAATCCTTTCGGCCCGAAGCTTCCAAGTCGAAATGTCGGAAAATTCGATTTCAGTCCCAACAGTACAAAATTATTGGAGATACTCTTTATCGTCGTGGGGCGGACTTGGTTTTTCGTCGTTGCTTAACTCACGAAGAGGCAGAAAGGGTTGTGAATGACTGTCATTCTAGGGCGTGTGGCGGTCATATGTCTGGGTATGCCACAGCTCGGAAGGTGTTTCGTGCTGGCTACTTCTGGCCGTCCATGTTTAAAGATTGTATCATTGCGATCCGAAAATGCCACAACTGTCAAGTGTTTGATCGCAAGATGCGCGCACCACCTGCTCCTCTCCACCCTATAATTGCCGTTGGTCCTTTTGCCAAATGGGGTATCGACTTTATTACATGTAACCCTCACTCGACCAGGGGGCATGCGTATATCATCCTTGCAGTTGATTATTTTACTAAGTGGGCCGAGGCGATGCCTACATTCGAGGCAGATGGCAAGACAGCAGCAATTTTCGTATTCAATCACGTTATTGCTAGGTTTGGTGTCCTGCAAGCGATAATCACTGACCATGGACGCCATTTTCGAAACATTATGATGACAGAACTTACAGGCCAGCTTGATTTACGTCATGATAGTTCTACTCCTTATTATCCCAAAGCAAACGGTTTGGTTGAGTCCATCAACAAAGTTCTAGTTATCATGATCCGACGAATCATTGGTATTCATCGGTCGAATTGGCACAACATGTTATTTTCAGCACTTTGGGCATACCGAACCTCAATAAAAACATCAACAGGGTTCACTCCTTTCCAACTAGTTTATGGTTTGGAAGTTGTACTGCCTATTGAATGCGAAATCCCATCACTTCAAATGGCTGTCGAATTACTTCCAGTTACTTCCGAAGAGAAGAAGCGTTTGTTATACTTAGCTCAATTAGATGAGACTTGACATGACGCTGCTTTGGCAATTGAGACTCACGCAAAAAGAATGAAAGCTCAGTATGATCGCAACGTGACCCCTCGTAATTTTTCAGAAGGAGACCTAGTGCTATTATATGATCAAGCTAACGATAAATTAGGTTCTGGCAAATTCGTTCCTATGTGGCATGGGCCCTACATTGTCAAGCGAAATCTAGAAAAAGGGGCCTATGAGCTGGTAGATTTTGATGGGGACTCTTTGGGTAAACCCAGAAATGGACTTTACCTAAAGAGATATTATGCTTAAATAATGGGTGTGGAGATTTTAGTTAGTTTAGTTAGGTTAATTTTTCTTTCTAGCTGATGTGTTTGTTAGTTTAGACAGTGTGCTTAGCTTAGAAAGTGTGTTTTCGTCGTTATTCTGGCTTATCTTGGTTTTACTCTTGATATTGCAGATGTCGACGCCTCTCCAAACGTACATTGGATTCGCTGATGGTGCTTGTCATAGTACACGAAATATCTCTTCCGCAGCTTGGGTTATCTATTCACCCTCTGACGAGTTAGTTTCTATGCATGGGGTGAGCCTCGGTCAAACAACAAACAACATTGCAGAATACAGTGCAGTGATTGAGTTATTATCTGAATCTATTTCGTTTGGGATTCGGAGTTTGATAGTGAGGTTAGATTCTGAACTTGTTGTATTACAGCTTAATAGAGTATATGCCATTAGAAATCCAGTGTTATTAAGGTTATTTTTTAGAGTGCGCCTCTTGGAACGTGAATTTGATTACATTGAATATCAACATATTCCAAGGTCATTAAATACATTAGCAGATGCAATTACTTCTCGAATGTTAGACAGACATTTGCGATAATCATACATGTAAATTTAAAAACATTTCATCATACATGTTTAACAAGATAAGCCGGTAATAATGATATATATAGATAGGAGTGTGTCAAAATATACATCGTCTTCGATCATAGGTTGAAAAACACCTTATGATCGGCAAAAATGATAAGTACAAAAAACCAAAATGTCACATGTGTCTACAAAAAGTGACTAGCCAATCACTGGTGGTGCTCTCTATACGAGACCACTGCCCGCGCTACCCTACACAGGAACCTCCTGAAAGGTCCTGGGACTGCGACCACCTAGCGCTGAAGTCGGATAGGAATATCGTCTATAGTCGTCTCTGGTATGTCCGCCGTAAGACGCTCTAGGTCCTGTTCCAGCCCGGCTAAGGTCTCTGCGGCCACATCCTATGGGGCCGGTGCTGGTGCAACTGGTACTCTTCTCTCGAATGGCTGGAGATTGCCGAACGCTGTGGACCTACATCTGCATTTTGAAAATTGTCACTGTCAGTTTTGAGACGATATAAAAAAAAAAAAAAAAAATATAGATAATTTAAAAACTTGTGAAAAATGAAGTACCTCTGTCGTCCCATTGTTCTCCCTGTGGAAGAACCATGTCCGGATCACCGCGAAAATCCACTCCAGCATAAGGAAAATCCTGGATCGCAAAGACCTGGTCCTCCAACCAGTGAAAATAACCCGCAGGAAATCGGACAACTCCCGCTCCCTCATCAGGATGCCGGGCCATCACCGCAACCCATCGCATCAACTTTGGCTCCCGAGGAGGCCCAACTGCAATAGTGAGATGCTGTGGGATCAGCATCGGAACCCTCTCTAGGGAAAAGCTTACAACTAGAGGCCCATACCCAAAGGTCTTTAATTGCCCATTCTTTGCCCTAGTCAGTTGGCCCTTCATATTGGCCAACACAGCGTCGCACCAGTTGAAAATGGTGCCTCGGTAGCAATCAATCGCCATCCGCATTTGGGACCTGGTGGCAATATGCAAAGCAGCTGCGTCGCAGAGTCTGGTAACTGTAAAGGCAATTACCATAAGTTCAGGCAGGGATATGTATTTGATTTCTATCCCTTTCTCCTGGTGCTGATTATTGCACCACTCTAGCCGGAGACTAGCAAGGGATTGGCCACCCGGCCTAGTCCCGGACAGAGTCAGTTGCTCGCCCCTATTAGGCAAACCAGTGAGAAAATATATGTCTGAGGGCTCTATCTCGAGCTGGTGCCCTCCGATGTAAAAACATTGATCCTGAACATTCCACCTTTCAACCAGCCATTCTAAGAATCGCACCTGGGCCCTCATGCCAGGTATGGCCCAGTATTTGTAGAGACCGCAGGCCTTCAAAGCATCAATGGAAGATGGATGATCTATTGCGGCCAAATCAACATATTCGTGTTCTCTTTCATGCCAATCAAGCATGGTGGGCAATCTACACACCAGAAAACATTAATTAGAATTCATTAAATCAAGAATTAATGGTTAGGTTTTGAGTTTGGGGTTTTGAAAATTGCTTTGCGTGGAGTACGCACCCCGCGTTCAGAAAACAGAGCGTGGGTACGCAGCTGTTCTGAAGGTGGGCTGCGTACCCCGACCATTTTCCCAATGGAGAAAATGTCGGGGTACGCAGGTCACCCATGGGGCACCTACGTACCCTGAAAAGCGCATCTTGAAACCCCAAAGCCCCCAAAAAATCAAACTAGGGCTTAAAATGAAATTCTAAACGGAAGAAAACAAAGAGGAGGATGTTGTGAAATACCTGAAAGAGACGGCGCTCGATTCCGACGGTTGGATTCTCCGCAAAGTCCACGGGAAGTTTCTTGTCAAAAGCCCTTTTCTCTCCCTCAACAGTAAAATGGTAAAAATGACATGGTAAAAAGTCTTTTTATAGGTTTTTTGGATAAATGAATGCTAAGTTTGTTTATTTTTCACCGTGAAAGGATATTTTTCAATGTATTTTTGCCTATCTTAAATAGGTATGAGTAATGTGTTGTTTTTGTGTAGGACAAAAGGACTTCTAGGTAAAATTATCATTTTTCACGAACCAAAACATCAGAGTCATTTTTTAAGCCCTTTTCTGACTCCTAAAACATGAAAAGATTGCCGAGTGTTTCTTTTACACTCGTTAAAACAGAATTAAAAGACGGTCCCCTTATAGCCCTTTTCTGACCGTAAAAAACAGGAAAAGATCGCCGGGTTTTTGTCGTTTCAAACTCGATACTGGAAATAAAACGACGTGTCCTTAATCGCTTTTTACTTTTCAGGTCAAAGGCACTAATCATGAAAGTACTCCTTGGTCGCAAGATCAAGCGGTTCTCTCAGGTATTATTTTATACTTTTTCAGGCTTGGGAGACACAAATTTACGAAAAAGTTCAACTTGGAGTCTTCTTTAGTTTTTTCAGACTCTCTAAAATTGAAAAACGCTGAGTTTCTCCTATACTAGACTCGTTAAAATTTCACAGTAAAGGACCTATTCGATTACAAACAAGAACGGACCACTCCTTCTTAGGGTTCGAATCAAAACTAAGTTGGACTCATTCGAAGGATGAGCTTATAATCAAGCATATGTTATCCTCCTCAAGCTTGTAAAAAATAAAGAGGTACTACCAGAAATGGTGGGGGAAAAGAGAGAAGAATGAGCCTATTTTTTATCCTTTGTCACAGAAAAACCTTATTACCACTCTTGAACACGACACTTTTCATTCACCTGGGTTGGGAAATCCTTTGTCTTAAAGTTGATTAAACCGCTTTGAAAGTCTTCAACCGTTTCTGGGTATTAACTTTGGGTCAATCGTCGCCAAGCCATCTGTCGTGTCGTTATGTGTTCAAGAGGTCTCTGCAAATAAACCATTCATATGCAAAATACTTGTCATCCATTTTGGCCATCCCTGAGTCAGTCCTTATAGCAACATTTCTTCAACTTGAACTATGATTTCGTGTTGTGGGCTTGCCTGCAACGGGTCGCTTTCTATCGACATCAGCACATTATCTAGAAAGATGACTTAGAAATCGTCAGTACCTTGAAGTCTGCATGCATCAATGGCAGGTTTCTCGCCTTTGACGACAGTTTACATCATTGACTTTCGATCGAAGGATTCCGTGACATGTTCGACATCAACCCATTCATTCACATTTCATGGATTGTACTGGGTACTTTGAGAACCATTGACATCACTGGTGGTCTCTCTCACACTTGTTAACAGTTTACATCATTGACTGGTAATCAAGTGGTTTCTACCATGTTCGACATCAACTTATTTATTCGCATGGATAGAATCGTACCAATTCGGGAAGTAGAAATGAAGACCCTGGATCTAGTTTCCACCATCCAGGCTGCGAGGAGTTTTGTATTCATTATACAATAGACTAATCATAAATAGATGGCTGCGTCCATACTGTGTCTACAAAAGTCTATGATTATGATGTACTGCAAAATCATTCCTGTATCAGAGTAGTAGTTAGATTGTTAGTTAAAGTTTTCAATCTGAGTATGGGAATGCCTACCTCAACGATGATATCATCTTATATATGTATTTTGTGTTGAATACTTGCAGGTTCCGACTGGGCTCTCCACAAGATAATCCTTGAAATGATAAAGTACTTCACCCTTCCTAGATGATATAAAACCCTAATCTACTACAGGCTTCGCACTTTAGGGGGCAATCTGTTACACTAAAAAATGTCACCATGGCTATTTGCAGTTAGTATGGCTCCATCAACTGTCATACTATCCTCCTTGGCAAGCCTCATACCTCTGCTCTCCATGTCAAACTCCAAAAAAGAGAGAAAGTCATTAAAAATCTATATATCTCTGGGTACGCAATTTCTCTTAGCCTTACCTGCGTGTACGCACCCCAAGTTCACAATCCCTGCGTACTTGTACGCTCTCTCTGTAAAGCAATGGGTGCGTACTCCTGTAAAGGTCAAAAGGCGCAAGTTTCACTTCAAAAAAGTTACTTGTGGTCATTTCTAGAGCATTCTAGAAGCTTGTTTAACGTGTATGAAGCGCCTCCAGATGGTTCATGTATCCCTACCAAAGAGGAACTTATCCCATCAAGAGGGGAGCTATCCCATCCAAAGAGGGGCTTATCCCATTGATGGTGGACCTAAATAACTTCCTCTAGAGCACTATAAATATAGGCATTGGGCCAGAAGGAGGAGAGGTTGAAAGCTGAACATTCCTAAGGGTAGATGCTGCTGGAATTAGGACTTCCTTGTAGAAGCTTGTGAGGAGAGATTCCCATCCTTTCTTGTTTCATTTGGAAGTGGGTGAGCTTATCAAAGTAAAGGAAAACTCTTGCTGGACCCTGGGAGGGACCTGCACAACACCAAGGCTCAGGTTGTAATGGTTTCTTTTGTTTCCTATTAATACAAATAAGTCCATTCTTCTCAACAATTTGTTATTTATGAGTTGTTTCATATACTCCTTGGTCTGTATGTTAAATATGTTTTGTTTTATGAGATATTCAGGTGCTATTTAATCGTTTGATTGTTAGTGAATGCAGGTTTCAACGAGAAGGAGGAGCTCATCCAGATCGAGGAGGCTGGACTACTACAACAGCGTTGGGTTACAGGTAGGATCTAAACACTTGATTTCTTGTATGATAAATGCATATTTAGAGAAGGATTGCTCTTAATTGTCTTGTTTGTCACTAGAAAGCCTTAAGCTTCTAGGGAGGTTGGTTGTGTCCGCACTATCGACTCTTTCCGCTTGACAGCAGGTTTCCTCAGATACAGTCGCGTATACATGCAATCTGTACATCAGTACATTCGCGTATATATTGCAATTTTCAAGATTTATAAATCTATTTGTCTCTGGAGGTTTGTCTGGTGGTTTGATTCGGTCTGAAACAGTCACTGTCCAGTATCAGTTATTTGTTTTACATTGAGCATCTTGTTTTGAATTCTCTCTGATTATAAGGAGTATTGGTCTTGTTTTTTGTTGATTCCAAGCGTCATCGGTTTTTGCTAAAGCATGCAAGATTTCTTGCTAGGAATCTTGGCTGCTTTGATTCATCAGAGTAGGGAGATTGATCACAATCTTTGTGTTAATCTTGCTTTTGGTGACTTTTTGTTTTCTTGACAAAATCACTTTTTGTGACCATGCACTTCTTTGTTTCATGAAAGTTGTTGATTCACACTTTCTTGGAATTTGTCCTTTTGATCTTTTTGGTTTTCATTGCCAAAGCTTTCATTGCTGCTTTTGATTGTTAAGAGCGATTTCAAACACATTTATTTTTGTTGAGTTTTCATCCGTTGAGTGGTGTCAATTCGCAAAAGTGTTTAATTGCCTATTCTTCAATCACAGGTTTTCAGTGTTGTTGAGAGCGTTTATTTTGAAAAGACTCTTTTGTTTGTTGCTTTGAAGAAAATCTTTTGAAAATCTTAGTTTTCCTTTCTTGAACTTGCTTTTCATTTGGTTTTCTTTTATTGAGTGAAAGTGCTTTACGTTTGTCTTAGAACTTGTTTTTAGTGTTTAGACAAAATGAATGGTAGCATCTCATATTCCATCTAGGCATCTTAAGTGGCAAGATAAAGATTGATAAGCAAGCAACTTTCATTTTTTGTTTTTAGAGTAGTTTTAAATCTTGCATCCGCATATAGTTGTTGCATTAGGATAGATTTGCATCCCCTTTTTAGGCATACATAGTTTTGTTAGCTTTTGTGAGTGTGAAGCGTGAATTAACAAAAAGAAAAGAAAATTTTGTTTTATTAGAAGTACCTCTGAACCCTATAGAAATTTCTCTTCATCGAAAAACGAAAAAGTGCATGTGCATGTAGTTAAGTTTTTATTAATTTCTTTTGCGTCAAAAAAAACCACTAGTTTCACTTCCGTTACCTTGTGACTTAAAGAACAACCTAATTTAAAATCAAGCGCTAACTAAAATTCACTAGAACTTTTTGTTTTAGTTAGTTACACCAACAAGATTAGGATTTTAGGGCCTTGGATTAGGCGAGTGGAGAGTTAACTCTCCAAGGCCATATAAACGTCAAACGTAGGAGTCTGAATAACGAGAGAATATCTAATAGCGTTAGGAAGACCAGGAAAGCTCCGGATCTAGGAGTTAAGAACGAGGGTCTGTGAAGACAGGGAAGAGAGATACCCCCTCTCCTACTTGTCCAAACTTACCTCACGACTGTTCCGCCTGGCTTCTACAATGAGTTGGTATCCATAGTTGCTACTCCTAGGGAGCTACACAGGTGGCTGCGGAGGGGAATCCTGTGGCACCTGAGGTCGACGTTGCATCACTCTCAACGGTACTACTGGAGGGCACCCTTGTGAATCTTGGGGGCTTGCACCAGCGCAGGCTGTTGTTAGGAGGTCAACGTAACTTCCTCTGTTACCTTCGCTGATAGGACTGGGCCGTCATTATCCCAGACTATCTTCGGAAGGCCCCTTACTCCACTTTCTTGTATTTTGGTGTCCTGTCCTCATCACCCAGAGCGGAAATACTTGGAAGTTGTTTGACTGGCTGATATCTTTAGGGACTTTATAGTGTGTGCTCTTTGTTCCTTGTATATAGTTGGCTTTAGGTATTTTTGTCTAGTCATGTTTGGACTTTGTGTTCTGAGTGACCGGCTTACCACTCTACTGATCTTGAAAGGCTTTTGGTCATTTTTTCAGAAGTTGTGGAGTTTCCTCCTCAAGGGCAAAGGTTTTGATTGCTTATCCATATTCCTTGAAAAGCTATTTCTACATTCCCATAAGGGAAGGCTTGGTGGATCATTAGATATGGCCAATATTCCTGTGGAAGCCAACCAAGGTACCCTTCCAAAAGGAGATCCTTGTGCTTTTCCTTTCTTTGGAAACGTTAGTACTCCCTTGATGGCCACTTTGAATATTCCGGGGTTAAATGTTGGACTACCCGTTTGGCTGTGGTCCACTCCGAATATTCCAAATGCTCTTGAAGCTTCTCAGTTGAATGCTTTATTTCAAGGGCATCAGATGGGTGCTAATTGTTCATCTTCTTTCAAAGAGAAATCTGGGATTCCTTCTTCTCCTCCTTCTTGTAACAAGAAATCTAAAAAGAGGAGAAAGAGGAAGTCAAAGAAGAAGAATAATTATATCCCTTCATCTTCAACCTCTGCGAGTCAAGTTGGAGATGAGCCTTCAGCCACTGCTAGTCATGCTGGAGGCACAAGTCTAGTCACTGCGAGTCACACTAGCACTTCATCCTCAACCTCTGCCAGTCATGTTGGAGATGAGCCTTCAGCCACTGCAAGTCATGTTGGTGGCACAAGTCTAGTCACTGCAAGTCACACTAACACTTCATCCTCAACCTCTGCTAGTCATGTTGGAGATGAGTCTTTAGCCACTGCGAGTCATGCTGGGGGCATGAGTCTAGTCACTGAGAGCCATACAAGAAAAGAGTCACTGACCTCTGCAAGTCATGTTCAGGACTCTCCACAAACCACTGCTAGTCATGTTGGCGAAAAGGAGATTGATAAGAAACATGGACGTAGAAGTTTTAAACCTAAGTTCCCTTGTAAGATATGCAAGGGAGACCATCTTACTCATTTATGCCCTGGTATTCTAGAGGTTCAAAGGATATGGTATGAGTCTGAAAGTACTTCTACTCCTAGACCGGATATGGTTTCTCATCAATCCCATCAACCATTGGTTGATAATTTGGTTGAGCTAGTGCAATTGCTGGCTGATTACACTCCTCTTTTGGGGGGTGAAGTGCCTAAGAAATGAGTCTGTTTGATCTCTAGTACAGAGTCTTCTGGTATAGGGGGCATTCCGATTTCTTCGAATGTTCCCCCTCCAAGTTCTAAGAGTGTTTCCTTTGATTGGGACAATCTTGTTGAGCCTCGTCTTCCTTCCACTGCACCTTTCCAAATAAAGGTCAGAGTTAATCCACAAATGTCTATCGATGTATGGTGGTTGAAGGATCCTCTGCAAGTATTATATCCTCTTTGACTTGGAAAGCTTTGGGTTCCCCAAAGTTTTTGACCGCTCAGAGTCAGTTGTTAGCCTATCATAGAAGACCTGCTGAATCTATGGGTGTTCTTCCTCAATTGCCTATCACTTTAGGTGGGAAGACTGCCTTAATCGATATGATGGTGGTTGATAGCCCTTTAGACTTTAATATGCTACTTGGGCGTGATTATGTCTATGATATGAATGCTGTGGTGTCTTCACTCTTCCAAGTAATGTGCTTTCCTCATAACGGGAATATTGTCACGATTGATCAGCTTGCATATGATAATCACCACCCTAATTCGACTTTAATACAGAATGCCCCTTGGTTTATTCCAAGTGTTCAAGTAGACTCTACCCCGCCACGGGTGAATTATGTGGCATTGAGTCCTCAATGTTCAATCGGTTCTGAGAAGGATCCTTTGACTTATTATTCTCCTTCTTGGGACTTGGTCCCGGCAGTTGACCAAGAGATTCTTCCTATAGGGACAGGGACCCTTTAATTCCCTCTTTTGATCCTTATAGTTCTCATGATTTCTTAGAACTTGTTTCGCCTTCACAGGAGGAACTCTTTGAAGCCATGAGCTTTGACTACAAAAGGTGTCCTTGGCCTGAGCCCTGCAAAGGGTTTGTTCAGCAGAACTATTATGCGTAAGCCGCAAGGCTACGTGGTTCCCTGTACCATATTGTATATATGAGGTACGCATTTTCAAGTTTTGTATTCTATAACACAAGATTTTACATGAAGTTTATATGTGGGATGTATTAACTTCATGTCTAGTGTTCCTATTTATGTTTACAGAACTTGGAAGATTTCTCCTTTGGAAGTTTATGGTTGGTCTGTTCTGACAGGTATTGGTTCTTGAAACTGGCATATAGGTTAGGTTTTTTCGCCTGCATTGTGCACATATCAGTTTCCTTTCCCATTTGGCCTTAGGATCGACCCCACAAAGTTATGGTGCAGAACCTTCTCATTGCTTAGAAGTATCATGACTTGTGTGGTAGAGCCTACCTTATCATGGGTGCCCTAGTTAGTACCTTGTTGTCACTTGGCACTCATGCTGATTTTTCATCCCTAGGCTCGGGAGTCCTCTGTAGTCCCGCCATGACTTACGCGTTGAAGACTCATTTCTCTTAGCTTCTCCGCTTTGTTCTGGCCTTATACCCTAGAGGCTCCTTTGTTTTTGGTTGTACTACTGCATTGCACGTTGACCACTTGCACCTTTTGGCCTAGAGCCGGCTTCACTTGGACTTGTGTTTAAGCCAACTTTTGACCATGACGTCTGCAAAATCAACTTTGCATACCTTTGACTTCTGCAGCTTGACACACCTTGACCCGTGGAAGGAACATACCTTTGAGTGTCACTGACCAATTTTCACCTCCCTGCATTGAGCATAGGAATGTTCCTTTCCCAGGAACTAGATCATCTGTTTCACTCACACTCGTTCTTTCCACTATACCATATCATTCTTTTATTCTTTTTCCGGCTTAACAAAAAAAGACAAAAAAATTAAATATTCCAATAAGAGCAGGAATGGGATAGTATTTCCATTTATTGTTGGCAACTAGAGTCAGTCTTGCCACCCTTGAAAAAATCACTCAAAAAAAGTTTCCTCCGCATGGGTGGGATTTAGTTTGACTTAGGTATGCCATAACCTTGTTATTGAGTCAGTTCTCCCCTGATTGGTTATCTCTTCCAATCATATGGAGGGTTCGTTCGTGCCTCCTACATGGCAAACTTATACAGAGTCATCATATGCTGCCACATAGTCACATTGAGTCGTGCTTTTGTTCAAGGGAAGTTAGCCTGAGTCGGCCTCTCTGCGGTGTCTCTTGACTCATTTTTAAGTCGGCCATCCATGGTTGTCAGTGTCATGTCTATCATCACATCAATTATATTGGTCCTTTACTCGTGCCAATTTGAGAAGGTCCCCATTGACTTCTTACTGGTGGGTCTTGTCCTTATCGATGATGACATCTTGCTTTGAGGACAGGCCTAGAGTTGCACCCTGGCCCTATTTTCATTATTGATAGGTTACCCTGTGCTCAGCATCAATTGATATCATGGGTCTTTGATTGAGTGGTTTCCCTTGTGTTCGACATCAGCTTACATTATCACACATTGGGATTCATGCAATACCTTGGTTTCCATTTGACCCTATTGGTGGATACCTCGCCTCTGTGTCAGCTTTCATTATTGGTTGGTTCAGAGGGTTTCTGCTGTGCGCTAGCCACATCTTGTGTACACCGGAAACGTACTTCGGTTGGGTTACTACATCTTTTTCATCCGATTCCTTCCACATTATTGGCCTACGGGTTACACTCGCGCTAGATTGATGAAGGATGCCTTAATGCCTTCCTTCTAGCGGATCTTTCCCTATCGACTCCGACTCATTGCTCTGGGGCAAAGATCTAGAGTCCATTTGGCAGTACCTTGGGGTTTGCAGTCATTAATGGTAGATCCTTCGCTATCGAAAGTGGGAAACCATCATTGTCTCCTCATCGATAGATTCTTACAGGTGTTCGACTCCAGCTCATCTATTCACACTTGTTAGATTGTACTGGGTACCTTGACGCTCATTATCATTATCGGTGAGTAGTCTCACGTTTGTTAAGGGTATACATCAATGACCGGTAATCAAACGATTTCTCACATGGTCGACTTCAAATCATTTATTCCCATGATGTAGAAATGTACCATGGTGGTCGGTGAAGACCTCAGGTTGTATCATCATTCATTGGTTCACTTGACAGTTGCTCCTGTTGCTGCTAGTTGATACCACTCCACTTTATATGTTGCAGTCAGTCATGGCGACATTCTATATGCTCGCACCTGAGTTTGCAGTGTAGTACCATCCTATTCCATCATCTTCAGTTGGTACCTTTTGGGATCAGTCTTTGATATCAATGATCTGTTGCATCTTTCAGCATCATTGACAGTCTTATATGTGATATTCAGACATGTACTTGTTCATTATGATCAGACGATCCATTATGTATCTTTCAGTCATTTATACTTGTATACTTAGTGGATCCGCTTGTACTTGATATGCGGACATGATTTACTTTTTCTGAGCATGGGTATGCCCGCCTCAGACAGTGTTTCTTTCTGATCTCCTTTGGTGGCTTGGCAAGCTGAATTCTGGTGAAGTCCTCCTCGGTTTTTGACAGACTTCCTTTCCATGTACTCGCATAATATATTTCAATAATCATGTACCCCTTCTGACCTCATATATTAGGGGGCATCTGTTATAGCTCCAAATCTCACTCTTATGGTTTGTGATGTTGTACTCATGGCCTAGGGCAACCCCTCCTTCCAGACCTGGCCCTAAAATTTAAAAAACAGTGTTTTATCCCTTATACGCGACATTTCCCTGAGTTAAACGCGTGTATACGCAGGTATGTGTATAGCCAACCCGCTTGTATGTATTAAAACACTTAAAAAAATATAAAACTCCTTATTTTTGGGCGAAGATCGCGGGTTTTACCTGCTGATCACCTGTTAGTGCCCGTGGCCCAACTGTTCCCAACCAACTCCTAACTAAAAAACTACTTTGGGAGTGGTATAAAAAGACCTCAAAGGGAAGGCCTAAAGGAAGAGAGAAGAGAGAGAAAGGTTATTATGCTGAGATTTTTCCCTTGACTAGGTCTGAAGTCCCTTGTGCCTTCTACACTTCCCCCATTTTGTACAAGAAACCTTTGTTTCCTTGTGTGTTGATGTTCATCCACCATTTATGACATCATGGAGAGAGTCATGGAAGGAGTTTGTTAAAGGCTTGAGGCTGGAATGGATCCGGAAGGAAGCTTTGCTTGGAGCCTGCTGAAGGTGACTCAGGTGAAAATATTCCTTTTTATGTACTTTATTTGTCCATAATAAAAGAAACACAAGTCTTGGTTCCCGAAATGAATCTTCTTTATGTTAATGATATTCCAAGAAACTCTCCTAGGTTGTAGCTTGGAGATGCCTGGTAACATATAATCTTCAATATTTTTCGCAGAACTATTGGAATGGATGATGGTTTGGATCAAGTTAGATGACCATTTCAACTCTATTCCCACTCAAGGCATGCATGAACACCCTCAACAACACAAGGCTTTAAACCACTAATGCTCAATATTTTATAGATTTAATGGATAGATGGAGAATACTAACTGTATCAGCAGATTTCATATATAAACATAAATGAATGACTAGCTACAGGTAGTAAAAGTGAATATTGACTGTACTGGTACATGCATATATGACCACATATGAATGGTTGGCTACAGGAAACAAAGAAGCTTGCAATTCTAATTTATTAAAGCAAAGATAAGATGACAATTATCTGGCCTTAGACACAAGGAAACATGAACAAAACTATTCAAGTGCAAGCATAGAATAGCAAAGAGAATGGATGCTAAACATATAATGGTAAAAGAAGCTTATATTTCTAGAATGAAGATGAAAAACTTGAAGGAACGGAGGAGGAATAAACTCCAGAAGTTGAACTAGTATTACATATTGTTTTCAGCTATTTATAGCTCTTTAAAATGATGCTAAGCCTTCTGAGGATTCAGAGGCCCTAATCTATCCCTCTGTCTTGCTAACTATTTGATTCCGTCAATAGGCAAGCATGGCTTGGATGTTTTCCTCTTCTAACAGAGGAATAACCACATTAAGATATTTTTGGTAATTTCTGCACTGTCTGGGAGCTCTCTCATGCCATAGATACCCCACGATCATTCCATTTATTCTGGCTGTGTCATGTTGTGGGTCCACGATTTCTTTGGGTTGATTCATTTGTGTTGCGATGTCTATGCTCCCTGATCACTTTCCAGCCTCTGCTATGTGGTGGAATGGCTCTACAGCCTCTGTTATCCTTTTAAATGTTTTAAAAATGACTGTTTTTCTGTTAGATATGGAAAAAAGATGCAACATGTAAAATCCCGCCAATGTCTAATTCTTTCGGATTTTAAAAGTCCTCAGATACGATCTATGCATCTATTGAGTCTTCCCTTAATCATTGGTGCCTATCACAAATGGCCTGGTCTCGTGTTTCCTTTGTATTTCTTTGAAATACGAAAATACACTGAAAACTATGAAAAATCGGTCTCGGCAGACTTCAAAAATTATGAATTTCCCTTCCCGGACCCTTTCGGGTCCAGGCTTCATCGCAATTGGCGCTGCCCCAAGGTTCCTTTGTATATCGTTGTATAACTAAATATATGAGAAATGCATTAAAAAATGCTTGGGCATGGACTTGAAATCTTATAGAATATCATTCATAAGGTCGTCGGGTCCGGCATTATCGCATCGCCCTTATATATATGCAAAGGCCCTACCCCATGGTTTCTGCCGATAGCAATCTGGCGATGTAACATGGGCTGTCGATCCGCACACGCAATTGATGGTCTATGTTTAATCGCTGATCACAATCGCAGCCTCCATATAACCTGCGCCGATACTCCGCTAATACCTCCGCCGATACTTCCGCCAATGCGACCTGCCAATAGCGATCATCGACGATCGCTAATCGACAGTATCCAACTCCAATTGCCACTGCTTGGGACTATCGATTTGCAATTTGCTGCTTAGATCTAGGCCGTTGATCGGCCAGATCTAATGGCAGCTATGCATTCTTGGGTTTTAAGCCTGTGCTAAGGTTTTTGGACTGATTTTGAAGAATTTCAGCCTCTCGATAATGATTTTCAGCCCTTCCAAGGACTTTCCTCCCTTGCTTGTTTCGATCGATGGATGATATTTGAGCACTTTTTAATACTTAGGGATTACTTTGGAGCATATTTGGATCCAATTTTGGGCCTTTTGTTAGCGAAGCTAACCGGGCCCATCAATGCTCACTACCTTTTTGGAGACATGCATAAAGCTGCTGCAAGAACTCATCACTAGATGTGCTGGGAATGTGCCAGGAGGACCACGCGTAGTCTGGAAGCTTGAGAAGCACACAACATGAACAGGAAGAGAGATGAGATTGACCATGCAAATCGGGGAATATGAAATGGATCAAGTGATTTTGGATCTGGGATCAGATGCGAACATCCTGCCAAAGCAAACATGAGAGTGCATGGGAAGGCCCCCGTTGCAATGGTCTCCTATTCAATTATGAATGGTGAACCAGCAAAAGATCCTACCGATGGGAAGGTTGCAGGGAATAATGGTAGATATCGAAGGTGTGAGCGTGTTTGTAGATTTTGAAGTGATAAAGATTTTTGATGATGACAATCCCTATCCTACGCTACTGGGAATAGATTGGGCCACTGACATGAATGGAGTGATAAATCTAAAGAAGTGTAACATGATTTTTTTGAAAAATTGATTGCGCGTAGTGATAGCTTTAGACCCTGTGGAAGGATTGCACTGCACAGAGCCGGTGCATGACTACAATAGTGACGATGATCTAGAATGTATCTACAAGATAATTGCATGGGAGCAGGACTAGGTGAATCCAACAGTGGATGGCAGGATTTCGTGGGAATGCGAAAGCTCCTGTACCTTAGATTCGGATGAGCAGATGGAATGATGGTAGAACTAATTACACGAGGTAACCATGCTCAACTGCAACATGATGATAAAGTCACTACGCTGTGTGGCAACAGAGGTAAGACATCTGCCTATGTATGACTGGTTGAGCGAGGTGGATGATTTCCTGAACAAATTTGAAAAAGAAGTGTGAGAAAAGTAGTGGTTTGATGCTCTGAAATGGGTACTGCATGCTACGCCCTCAAGGTGGTGGGATATGCACCCGTAGAATTTTGAGGAGTGGAGGGAATGCAAAAGGATGATGCGTCTACGATTTGGGAAGCCTCAGATGTGACTAAAAGACAAATATGACGGACGGGATGAACCATGTGCACACCTCGCGAAATGGACCAAGGTCTACAAGGAAGAGCCACAACCTGGGTGGGTGCATCTGTTCTATCATACCCATGAATTGGTATACTGAGATGGAGCTTTGCCATGGCACAAACAAATGGGATATCTTATGCGAAGGATTATTGTTAACCTCCACGTATGAGGATCATTGGTGGGATATTGTTATTGATCCACTAAAATTATTAAAAGCAGTTATCTTCAAAATACCCCAAGAGCTAATGGAAGTTCTTCAGCCGAAATGGGCGACCTAGCTGAGCTGTGTGCTGGAGTGTTACAAGGTAAATATTGAGGAGGATGATGAGGATCCACGAAAAATTAACATTCCTGAAACTGAAGGCAGTCATGAGGTTTGAGGACAATTGATTGAAGATCTTGACATCACCATGCCACTAAAACCGAAGTAAGTAAACATTGGGACGGAGGCTGAACCGAAGTATGCAACGCTCGGTGATTATTGGGATGATTCCATGGTGGATAAGGTCACTGAGTTACTCCGCGAGTACCAAGACTTATTCCCGACCAAGATTATGGACTTGAAAGGGATCGTTGGCAACTTAGGGATGATGAAGATCACCCTAAAACCCGATGCGAGGCCAGTTAAGAAGAGGCCTTACCACTTGAATCCAAAGTACAAGGAAAAGGTTCGTATAGAACTAGACAAAATTCTCACAGTCGGAATTATTGAGCCGGTGGAAGAATCCGACTGGGTGAGCACTATGGTAGTGCGGGAGAAAAAGCAGAAGGGTGAGATAAGAATATGCGTGGACCTTAGGAAGTTGAATGACACTTGTGTACATGAGCCATTCACGACACTGTTCACAGATGAAGTATTAGAAAATGTTGGTGGGCAAGAAGCATATCCTTTCACTGATGGGTTCTCATGGTACCACAACATCAAAATCACACCGGAAGATAGGAGTAAGACAAACTTTACCACTGAATGGGGCTGTTTTTAGTACACCGTCATGCCGTTTGGGTTAAAGAATGTGCCAGCCATCTTTTCACGCATAGTTGTTGCTACCTACAAAGAATATATCTACAAATTCCTAGAGTTTTATCTAGATGATTGGACTCTCGTTGGATTGGTTAAGCACCATGTAGGAAGCTTACTCCATCCAACAGAAGAAGGAATTGGTGGTGCATGCGGCAAATTTCTTTATCATCGCAGAGAACGTATACAAAATGGGAAATGTTGAGATTTTGCGAAGGTACGTACCTGAATTTGAATGAAGTCGGATCCTCATGGAAGCACATGGGGATGCTGCAAAAGGACACTATGTAGGACGAGCGACTGCACAGAAGATTCTTCACGATGGGTTGTGGTGGCAAACCCTTTACCAAGATTCAAAAGCACACTGTAAGGCATGCGATTTATGTCAAAGGACTGGAAGACCATTGTGGAGGGACGAGATGCCATTGAATCCACAAATGACACTACAGCCATTTGAGAAATGGGAAATCAACTTTGTGGGAGCTATCAAACCTCAGGGAAAAATGAATGCGTGCTACATCATCATCGCGACAGACGACCTGACACATTGGGTGGAAGCGCAACCGGTCAAAGACTTCACGACTGCTATGACTACGAAGTTTTTGTTTGAAAACATGTTGACTCGATTTGGCTATCCGAAAACCTTAATGAGTGATCATGGTGCACATTTCATGAACAAAACCATCAGTGCTCTCACAGAATATTTCCAGGTGTTTCATCAGAAAAGCACACCGTATCACCTACAAGCCAATGGGACAGTAGAAGCATTCAACAAAATACTAGAGATTGTGCTAACCAAAGTGTGCAACATGCAACGAAGTGATTGGGACCTACATGTACCTGCAGTGCTATGGGCTTACAGGATAACATGCAAGAAACTGATGGGACAAACACATTTCTGGTTAGTTTATGGCCTGGAAGATGTCATGCTAATGGAATATATTGTACCTAGTCTGCACATAGAAGAACTCACTGGGATGATGGACCGCGAAGCACTGGAGGAAAGGCTTTCACAATTGGAAGAACTTGAGGAGGAATGATTCTTGGTTCGTTTTCATCAGCAGCTACAAAAGTAGCATGAAAAGGCCTGGCACAATTGCCATATTAAGTTGTGCACCTTCAAGGTAAATGACTTAGTACTGCTGTATGACAGTAAGTTTGAAAAATTTCTGGGAAAATTCAGAATGTATTGGCTAGGACCATACGTGGTTAAGGAGGTCACAGACGGAGGCGCGGTCCAGCTAGTCAAACTAAATGGAGAACCCTTCCCAGGAAAAGTGAATGGCAGCCACTTGAAGCCCTACATGGGTGGGCTAGCTATCTATCTAGCCGGTAGAAGCACAGTCTTCATGCTCCAATGATCCGAAAAAAGGCGAGAGACTATAAACATATGCAGCAGATACCAGGTACAGATGTATGGAAGTAGTTCAGACACAGAAGTCTCGGGACATCATATGCAGTAGATACAGCAAGCAGTAGCTCAGTGCATTGCTGACATCTGTGAAGTTCAAGAACAGTTGGAGGGACTTTGTGCCAAGATCGCCGTGCTGACAGAGTGACTCGAGGGCGAGTCACGATGTTTGTGTTGGGGGCCTGTTGGGCATGGAATCGCCCCAAGGCATGTTTTGGGGATCAAAGCCCAAGTTTTGACCGAATTGTGTTGTAAAGCTCCACGAATTGCGGGCACGGAAGTATGTTAGAGTCATAGGGTTGTTCGCCCTAGTTTTGTAATGTAATGTCAGCCTACCCATGGTCCGCGGATCATGGGATTGTATAAATAGAGCGAGGATCTAAGTGTAAAAGAGAAGTAATAAAAAGTAGAGAAGCAAGAGTCTAAGTGACTAAAGGTAAGGTGTGTCTTTGGGTCATAGAGTAGGAGAAGGTTCTGCAGCTGAGTGCGCAGGGTGGAGTCGAGTCCGTAACTGAGGAAGGGATTAATAAAAACAAGTTTTATCATAATTCTATGTATCTTTTCTTGGGCTAATGCATGTTTGATATAATTTGCAAATATATTGTTTATTTACTGCGTGCACCTGTATGAATGGTTTATATTGTTAAGTATAACTTAAAGCATGCAAGTAGGCTAAGATTGTCAACTAACATTGGAATAATAGTAAAGTATTTGGTAATAATACAGAAGCACAACGTTCAGCCCTTGAGTAGGGATGTGCAAAGGCAGTACCTTAGGCTGCGAGGTATGGGAAAGTGCGCAAACAGACTTGCGCGTAGGGTTGAACCGTGGACCACTTGAACTCATCAAACATCCCCAGGGTGCGGAAACCTGGTTCTAGCACCCTTCCATACTACTTCAAGTGAGACCTCCGTCCACAATCCGTAGACTATTTCTGAAAGGCCTAGTAGTACCAGGATTTGTTTGGCTAAATCACCTCTGAACCTGGGTCAGGCCCCAACAAGCCAACAAAAGATATGCGTTGATCCCAGCAAACTGAATGACACTTGTGTGCATGATCCCTTCCTCTCTCCATTCACGGATGAAGTGTTGGAAAATTTAGGTGGCCAGGAAGCATATTCCTTCACTGATGGGTTCTTTGGGTACCACCAAATCAGAATCGCACTGGAGGATAGGAGCAAGACAACCTTCATGACTGAGTGGGGTTGTTTTTAATATACTATAATGCCATTTGGGTTGAAGAATGCACCTGCAATATTTTCATGCGTGGTTGTTGCGGCATTTAAGGAATTTATTCATAAGTTCCTGGAGGTATATTTTGATGAGTGGACTGTATTTGGGCTAGTAAAGCGCCATGTAGCAAGCTTACGGTTGATGCTGGATACTTGTCAAAGATACCAAATCGCACTCAATCTCAAGAAGTTTCTATTCTGCATTCCTTTTGGGAACCTATTGGGGCACATGGTTTGCAGACAAGGACTGATGGTAGACCCCGCAAAGATCGCTGTAATACTGAACTTGGAAGCGGCGAGGAGTGTGAAACATCTGTGTGCTACTATGGGACATATAGGATATTACATGAAGCTTATCAAAATCTATGCCTAGATCACCATGCCGATGGAAAATTGTTGAAGAAGGATGTCACGTTCTGTTGGAATGATGATTGTAAGAAAAGATTAGATATATTGAAATAAAATATGGTTACCGCGCCGATTCTAGTCTTCCCGAATTGGAAGAAAGAGTTTCATGTACATGTCGACACGTCATGTATAGCGTTGGGGGTAGGGAAAATTTTAAGAACCCCCCCAAATTTATAAGTATAATAAATGGGCGAATCTCCATGGTATATAGGAAAAATGGAAGGCGATTTTATCAATAATATAATATGTATATATAATTTTTTTGCGAATCTCTCACCAGGCATGGCGAATATTTTACTCAATTATAAAATCTTGTAAGATCTTGGTATTACCATGGGTTATCATAAACCTGGAGCTTAAAAATTACTATTAGTAATTTATAAAAAATAATAAAATTAATAGTTGATTTTTATTTTATTTTTTATTTTAACCAAGCTAAAATGTTTAACATACATTAAATTACAACATCCATTTTTACTCTTGATCCCCCCAGAGGGATCAAATATTTTTTCACTCTATGCTAGTTTGCATATCACAATATTTGATATCTTTAGGGGGTTAGTAGATCCAGAGTAAAGATGATCTATGCTGGCTTAATTCCCCCATTTAAATAAGCTACATTCCAGCTGAATACCATGGGTCAATACCATGTGCCATTTTGGTGAATACCATGGGTCAATACCATGTGCCATTTTTATTTTTATTAATACTAATATTAGGGTTAATAATGTTTTTTTGCATGGTATTAATAACAATCTAGTCCATGGTATTTGTCCCATAGTATTTTGCCCATAGGTTTCACCTAAATACAATGCATTTTTTGAGTGTCCTTAAATATAAGGTGACTTATGGAGTAAATATAAAAAAATGTTTTATTTGTTTACCATACCTCTTGTTTATTTATAATTTTTATTAATTTACCATACCTCTTTTACAAATATGGTATTTGGCCCATAGGATTCACTTAAATAAAACCTCTTTCTTGAGCCTTCATAAATAGAACGAGGGTTATGGACTAAATATAAAAAGAGGTTTTATTTATTTACCATAAGTCTAGTTTATTTATATTTTTATTTATTTACCATACCTTTTGAGTAAGTATAAAAAGACGTTTTATTTATTTACCATACCTCCACTTTACTTATATTTTTATTTGTTTACACCCTTGCATGTATATAAGGTGACTTATGGAGTAAATATAAAAAACGTTTTATTTATTTACCATACTTCTCATTTATTTATATTTTTATTAATTTACCATACATCTTTTATAAATATGGTATTTGGCCTATAGGATTCATTTAAATAAAACCTATTCTTGAAAATGGGTGAATGGAAGGTTGTAGCTCCTAATTTCAAGGGCTAAATTTACCTTTTTTACCCTCTCCCTTAAAATAAGGTGGGCTATTTGAGATGATTTGTAAAATTGTACTATGATACAAAATATTCGCCCACTAAAAATTTAAAACCCCTTAATTTCGCCAAAGGGCGAACATTCACCCCTAAAATTTTCTCTGGTTGGGGGTAGTACTAACACAGGATGGTGGAGAAGGCTTGGACCACCCTATCACATTCGCAAGCTGCATACTATCCAAAGCAGAGAAGAACTATTCTACCACTGAACACGAAGGGCTAGCTATGGTTTATGTGCTCCAGAAGTACCAACACTACTTGCTAGGAGGCCACTTTAATATGTACAGGGATCACTTCGTGTTGAAGTACTTGGTCAATAAGCCTGTGGTGGTGGGGCGAATTTGCAGATGGATCCTATTGTTCCAAGAGTACGATTTTGAAGTTGTTGTGAAACTTGGACAACTGAACGCGGGACCAGACCATCTGTCACGCATCGAAACAGGGAGGAACCTACCAACTAGGAAGAAGGATTGCTTGACATGCAGCTATTTGCAGTACGTGTCCTGGATGGTCATTTCAAGGATATAATACACTTCCTAACAACAAGAACCGCACTGGAAGGATACTCTTTCCAGCAAACGAAGGAATTAGTGGTGCGTGCGATAGATTTCTCTGTCATTTGGGCATCTATACAAGATGGGGACTAATGAGATATTGCGACAATATGTACCTAATTTTGAAAGAAGCAGTATCCTCGTCGATGCTCATGGGGGAGTCGCGGGAGGAAATTATGTAGGGAGAGAAACCACGCAGAAGATTCTACGCATCAAATTCTGGTGGCCAACCCTTCATCAGGATTCAAAAGTATATTGCAAGGCATGTGATGTATGTCAACGAATAGGTAGGCCATCACGGAGGGATGAATTGCCTTTGAATCTAGAAATGATGTTGCAACCTTTTGAGAAGTGAGCAATAGATTTTGTAGGACCCATTCAACCACAAGGGAAGACAGGGGTGAGGTACATTATCACTGCGACGAAGTATTTAACTCGTTGGACAGAAGCACAGCCTGCGAAGGATTGCATGAGTGTGATGGCCACCAAGTTCCTATTTGAGCATGTACTGACATGATTTGGATTTTCAAGGATCTAATGAGTGATCATGGTACACACTTCTTGAATGAGACGATCAGCGCACTAACGGAGGAATTTCAGGTATATCACCAGAAGAGCACACCTTATCACCCACAGGCTAATGGGACAGTGGAGGCATTCAACAAAGTTCTTGAAAACATGTTGACCAAGGTTTGCAATGCTCAGTGAAGTGATTGGGACCTACGCATACCTGTGGTATTGTGGGCTTATTAAACAACATGAAAAAAGCTGATGGGAAAAACCCGTTTAGGCTTGTCTATTGTGTGGAAGCCATAATTCCTATGGAATACATCTTGCCTAGTCTGTGCATAATAGCACTCATAGGAATGACAGATTGTGGAGCTCTAGAAGAGTGTCTCGCACAGCTAGTTGAGCTCGAAGAAGAAATATTTTTGGTTGGGTTTCACCGACAGGTCGAAAAGTAGCGTGAAAAGGCATGGCATGATCGACACATCAAGCTGCGCACATTTAAGGTAAACGATATGGTTTTGTTGTATGATAGTAAGTTTGATAAAATCCCCAGAAAATTCAGGATGCATTGGTTAGGGCCTTATGTTATTAAGGAGATTACCGACGGTGGCGCGGTTGAGCTGGTTAAGTTGAATGGAGATCCCTTCCCAGGAAAGGTGAATGGCAGTCGATTGAAGCCATACATAGGTGGCCCGACCATCTGACTATGTGACAGAAGCATAGTCTTAGCGCTCTAGGCAACTGAAAGGATGCATGGGACTATAAACTACACTACCCCGGTAGGAGAGCTGCACCATTTCAGGACTGCGTGAAGTAGGGAAATGTCATAGGGTCTTCAAAAGCGTGAAGGCGGTTGTGCTACTCATGGAAATAGTGCACAGGTCCACCAGAAAGTGACTGTTAAAGTCACTATTCATGATTTGATAGTTGGATTGTGGCCAAATGGAGCGAGCGGCAGGCATTTAAGGAAAAATTTATGGATTAGATTCTTGAAAATTTGCCTCTAATCTAGCATTAATGGGCCGAATGTGGGGGGAATGGTCGGACTTGAATTCAAAAGACCCTATAAATTATAGGTGGCTATCCAGCAAAAAACACTTGGCATTTTGGGAACTGAGTTGTTGTGCACTCAGGTATACATGAACCAAGACATATTCGAGACTCTGAAAGCGAATTCATTGTTTGAAAAACTACCAGAGACACTGTAAGAATTATGGAATAGCATTATGTCAACACTCGTGGAATCCATGGACACAAAAGCAATGATAGTCGAGGAAGTTGCACATGAAATCGTGGTAGTAGAAACTTACCTAGAGAGTGCCAAAGCGGTAGTCGAAGTCCCTAAATCACCCAAGATACCCAGACCAAAGAAGCATAAGAAGACTATGCTACCGGTATGCATCTCACCAAGAAACTGTTGTGTGTGGAGCATGATTGTTCAAAGGTCTTTGTTTCAGCCGAATGTATACTCTAGGAAGTCTTGTACACCCCTCCATGCGGGGGGGTGCGGGGGGGACTTGTCCCCCCCGCGGGGGTTCGGGGGAGCCGATCCCCCCCGGCTGGGGGGTCCGGGGGCTAGCGGTCCCCCGGCAGGGGCTCGGGGGCAGCACCCTCAAAGCTAAAAACAAATGTAAAATTTCCTTGTAAAAGTATAGTAATTTCTAGTCAATCTGGGCCGTTCATTAGGTGGATGATCTGACGGTAGAACATATGTTTAGTTTAGGGTTTTTTTTCCTTAGAAGGCAACCCCTCTCTTTGTATGAGGGTATTGTATTTGAGGCTATGAAATAGATGTGTATTCTGTGAGCAAGAAACAAATAGGTGAGACTGTGAGAGAAAACAGAGGATATTACAGTGGATTTTCTGTAGGTTGTGTCTCTTCATTTTGCTGGATAATAGAAAGGAAGGACTGGCTGTTTGGGGTGGACGTAGCCCAAACTGGGTGAACCACGTATATCTGTATCTCTCTTGTTTTGTGCATTTTCTGTGTTTATATTTTTGCAATATTTTAATTGTTCCATTGCTCCATAATATATAATTTTCTAACAATTGGTATCAGAGCCGAAGGTCTATTTGGCTGATAAACTCGCAGGAAAGAAGGGTTCCTGGTTCGAGTGGGAGCAATGGTGGAAGATGGTAAGTTTAGGGTCGAGAAATTTAACAGCCAAAACTTCTCGCTGTGGAAGATGCAGATGGAAGATTATCTGTATCAAAAAGATCTATACCTACCATTGGGCGGAAAAACGAAGATGCTGACGGGTATGAAAGAGGAAGAATGGAACCTTCTCGATAGAAAGGCACTCGGAACAATATGGTTGTGCCTTGCTGCATCAGTTGCCTTCAACATTTCGAAGGAAACCACAACAGAGGGTTTGATGCAGACGTTGTCAAAAATATATGAAAAACCCTCGGCCTCAAACAAGGTATTTCTTATGAAATGGTTATTTAATATGAATATGTTGGAAGGTGGATCTGTTGCAAACCATTTAAATGATTTTAATACAGTAACAAGTCAGTTAAGTTCTGTAGGGGTAAAATTTGATGATGAAATTAGAGCTTTGTTATTCTTGTGCTCATTACCAGAAAGTTGGAATGGTTTGGTAATGGCCATTAGTAACTCCGTTTCTGGATCTAGTACTTTAATGTTTGATGATGTTGTCAGTGCTATCATTAGCGAGGAAATGCGACGGAAAAGCTCCGATGAGACATCGGGAAATGCTTTGAGTGCAGAGTCTAGAGGAAGAAAAATGGAAAGAGGAAAGAGCTCAGGATATCACAATCAATCAAGGAAAGGCAGATCCAAGTCCAGATCGGGGATAGTGTGCTGGAAATGTAGAAAGAAAGGACACCTAAAGAAAGACTGTAGATCTCGGAAGGGAAAAGAAGGAGATGCACAGCAACAAAACAATCATGAAGCAAATGTGACAGGTGAGGTGTTACAAGATGCTTTGATTCTTTCTTTCGAAAATATTACTGATTCCTGGGTGGTAGATTCAGGGGCTTCATTACATGCCACACCTGATAAGAAATACTTTCATGACTATGTTCAAGGAGATTTTGGACAAGTTCGTCTGGGTGATGATAAACCCTGTAAAATCATTGGAATGGGTAAGGTTCTTGTAAAACAGCAGAATGGAAACCAATGGCTATTAAAGGAGGTGAGGCATCTTCCAGATCTAAAGAAAAATCTGATTTCAACAGGGCAGTTAGGCGGTGAAGGTTGTGTGACAACTTTCACAGATGAAGCTTGGAAGGTCACCAAAGGAGCCCTGGTAATAGCAAAAGGTGAAAAGGTTGGTAGATTGTATTTATGCAATGGTATTTCTAACTCTGTTAATGCTTTAACTTCCAAAGGAGTAGATGCAACATTATGGCATCATAGGCTCGGACACATGAGTGAAAAGGGGATGAATATTCTTCACTCAAGGAACTTGTTGCCGGGTTTTAAGAATGTTGATTTGGACTTCTGTGAGAATTGCATTTATGGAAAACAGAAGAGAGTTAGATTTCTCAGAGTTGGGAAAGAAAAGAAGAATGAAAAATTAGAGCTTGTGCATACAGATGTATGGGGACCTGCTCAGGTATCATCTCTCGGTGGCTCTCGTTATTATGTTACTTTTATTGATGATGCAACTAGAAAAACTTGGATTTATTGTATTAAGAATAAATCTGATGTATTTGATACTTTCAAGAAATGGAAAGCTTTGGTTGATATTGAGACAAGAAAGAAATTGAAGTGTCTTAGATCAGACAATGGAGGTGAATATTGTAGCAAAGAGTTTGATAGGTACTGTTTAGAGCATGGAATTCGCAAAGAGAAGACAGTTCCAAGAACACCACAAGAAAATGGTGTGTCAGAAAGGATGAACAGAACAATCATGGAGTGTGCAAGGTACATGAGATTGCATGTAGGATTGCCTTTACAGTTTTGGGCAGATGCTGTAGATACTGTTGTTTATCTAATAAATAGAGGGCCTTCAAGTTCCTTGGATGGTGGTGTTCCAGAGGAAGCATGGATAGGTAAAAAGGTAAACTACTCTATTTTAAAGCCTTTTGGTTGTGAGGCCTTTGTCCATATTGATAAAGAAAATAGAACAAAGCTTGAGGCAAAGTCAAAGAAATGTACCTTTATTGGATATGGTGTTAATGATTTTGGTTATCGCTTATATGATTACGAAAATCACAAAATCATTAGGAGAAGAGATGTAATATTCAATGAAAAGGTCTTGTATAAGAATCAGTTGCAGGAAAAGAAACAGGAAAAGTAAAACAAGGAATACACAGTTCTTGATGAAATCACTGAAAAAGGAAAGGTGCCTGAAAATAATAATAATCAACAACCACAACAACAACAACCACCACAACAACAACAGGCACCCCAAACACCTGAAAGTGGTGTTAGAAGTGTTGGAAATAATACTGAGGGGGGGGGGGGGGGTGAATCAGTATTATCTAGCCATTTAATAAATCTTCCTTATTTGATCTTTGAATTATTTTAGCATGTCAGTACCATAAAATAATGAGCATGAAAAACAGATAGTCACACCAAAGAACACAAGATGTAAGGTGGAAACCCAATGTGGGTGAAAACCATCTGCTGCAATATGTCTCTATCTTCTTTCAATTTAGAAACTTCTTTTACAATGATTTTGTACTGGTGCAGTCCTTTACCAGTACGCAGGCTGCAACCTGCAGAGAGCTACAACTCTCTCTCTCTCTCTCGTTTTCCAGTCTACTCCTGGAAGGGAGCTACAACCCCCTACTTCTCTTCATAAAGCATCAAATAATCAACAAGTACATAACAGATATAGATCACTACAGATATCAGATCAGCAACAACAGAACTAACCCAGAACACCTTATCAATAGAGAAATTCAATCAACAGAACATCTTAAAACAGAGACGTAGTTTTTCTTTCTGTGGCCTGCGACCAGACGCTGTTAACCTTCTGCTACTCTGCGTCCACACGCAGATATCCTTCTGCTCCGCTGCGTGCCCACGCACTGTTCCTTTGACTGCTCTGCGTTCTGTTGCTTCAGGGACGCACCCAAAGATACTATCGCGCTGCGTCTTTCGCTACAGAGACGCACCTGAAAACACTATCGCGCCACGTCCTTCTGCTTCAGAGACGCACCTGAACCTTGATCGCCCTGCGTCCCCACGCAGGTCTCTCTCTACTGTGCTGCGTCTCGGCGCTTTTTCCCTTTACAGTACCTGCGTCCCGGCGCACTTTTCTTCCACTGAACCTGCGTCCCTTCAGATATAAATGATATGAAGACTTCAAGACTAACCCAAACAGTTAGATCTACAGATTTGATCATGCGCCATAGAGATCACAGTCCATTAGAAGATTCGCCCTCTTAGATCTGGACTAGATCTCACCAAATAAGATATTCAACCAAAGACAATGCTCAATCCAAATGAACTCCTTTGCTTTATATAGGCAAGCTCCTCCCCAAAACATGGAACAATACCACGAGCCGACACCATAGAAACACAAAACCGTCGGCTAGATGCCACACAAGAAACCCCCACATGCTTTTTCTCTGCCTTGAAATGTGTGCACTGGGTGGACGCACCCCCTGAACGGCTGGCCAGCGTCTCTGGATGCGGACCCTGCATGGTGTACCTGCGGGTACGCACCTCCTGAACTGGTTTCCTGCGTCCTTCTTAATTTTCAACAAACTGAGAGCCTTGCCACTGGAGTTGCCATCAAGTACAACATCTGTAACATACAGTCATACCAGAAAACATAATGCCAACAATCTCCCCCTTTGGACTTGATGGCAACCTTACAAACTTCAGCTTCATTCTCCCCCTTTGACATCAAGGGCAAAGGGTATGCTCCCCCTAAGCTCATGCTCCTCCAGATCTGCAACAAATAACCAGAGATCCACCATGAAAGAGATAGAGACATATTGCAGCTATTTCCAAGATCTCCTTCTCCATAATGCCAACAATGCATTATGTGCTCCCCTGAGCCTGTACCACCAATAAGAAGATGTTCAACAATAAGATGATGCATCAACAACCCCCAGCTTTTGCCTGAGGTATTCAAACGTGTCCCTGGGCAATGGTTTGGTGAGAATATCAGCAACTTGTTCCTTGGAAGGAACATACTCCAACTTGACTTTCTGTTCAAGCACCTGTTCCCGGAGAAAATGGTACTTGATTGGTATGTGCTTGGTTTTTGAATGCATAACAGGGTTCTTTGAGATGCTAATTGCACTTGTATTATCACATAAGATGGGGATTGGTGGTGTACAAGTGATTTGAAAATCCTGCAAAGTCTGCATCATCCAAAGAAGTTGGGTGCAACAAGATGCAGCAGCAACATATTCCGCTTCAGCTGTAGACAAGGCGATCGAACTCTGTTTCTTGCTGAACCAAGATACCAGTCTGGAACCCATAAAGAACGCACCACCACTTGTGCTTTTCCTGTCATCCACGCTTCCGGCCCAATCTGCATCTGTATAAGCATGAAGAGAAAGATCTGTATCTCTAGGATACCATAAGCCATAATTTTGAGTCCCTTGAAGATATTTGAAGATTCTCTTTACTGCCTGAAGATGAGTCTCCTTTGGATTTGCCTGAAATCTTCCAACTATTCCAACTGCATGCATGATGTCCGGTCGGGTACCTGTTAAATATAGTAAACTTCCAATCATCGATCTGTAGGTTGGTTGATGTACTGCTGTAGATTCATCATTTGCACTGAGACTACATCCTGTGACCATGGGTGTACATACTGGTTTTGCATCTTCCATGCCATATTTCTTCAAAATCTGTTTGAGATACTTGGTTTGAGATAAAAAGATTCCTCCTTCCTTTTGTTGGATTTGCAAACCAAGGAAATATGTCAGTTCTCCTAGCAAGGACATTTCAAATTCTTTCAGCATGACCGAGGCAAAACTTTGACTCATAGCTTCTTCATTGCTGCCAACAATAATGTCATCTACATACACAACAAGTATTAGCAATTTGTCATTTTCAACTTTTATATACAGATTGCTATCTGCTGAACCTTTTGAAAAACCTTGTTGATGAAGATATTTGTCCAACCGGTAGTACCAAGCCCTTGGAGCTTGTTTGAGACCATAGAGAGCCTTTTTCAATCGGCATACAAGATTTGGATCATTTCCAAGAATGAACCCATCTGGCTGTTCAACGTACACTTCTTCTTCCAAGTCTCCATTCAGAAAGGCTGATTTCACGTCCATTTGAAATACTTTGAAGTTTTGAAAACTTGAGAGAGCAAGGAACATTCGGATGGCCTCAAGTCTTGCAACAGGAGCAAAAGTTTCTTCAAAGTCTATTCCTTCTTGCTGCGCATACCCTTTACAAACAAGTCTGGCTTTGTTTCTAATTACTTCTCCATTTTCATTCAATTTATTTTTGAAGACCCATTTTGTTCCGATAACATTCTTATCCTTTGGTCTAGGAACCAGCTCCCAAGTGTTGTTCTTTTCGATTTGCTCAAGTTCTTCATCCATTGCTTTTACCCAACATTCATCTTTGCATGCTTCTTTCACATTTTGTGGTTCAGTAGAGGATAGTAATGCCAAATAGCTTGAGGCTTCTGCAACTGTTCTTCTTGTTTGTACACCTGCTTCTTTCTGCCCCACAATCTGAGATTCTGGATGATTCTTCTGAACATATCTGGATGGAGTTTTCTCTTCTATTCTTGTCTGCTCCTCTGGTTCTTCTTGAGGTTCTTCTTGAGGTTCTTCTTCTTCATCATTCTGTCTTTGAGGGTAGCCTTCATCTTCTTCGATATCTTCCCGATGTACTTGCCTAGGAATGTATCCCTTCTCATCAACCACCACATCAATGCTGTCAACAATTCTGCCAAGTCTTTTATTGTAGCACTTGTATGCTTTGCTATGTGGAGAGTAACCAAGAAGAATGCCTTCATCTGTTCTAGGTTCAAGTTTGCCAAGCTGCTCATCAGTATTCTTGATATAGCATTTTCTCCCAAAGATTTTGAAGTGCTTTACCGAAGGAGTTTTACCACTCCAGAGCTCATGAGGAGTTTGAGTGCTGTTTACCCGGACATTTGTCTTGTTGAGAATAATAACCGCAGCATGTGCAGCTTCACCCCAGAAAGTTGCGGGAGTTCCTGATTCATCAAGCATAGCACGAGCCATTTGTTGGATTGTTCTGTTCATTCTTTCAACAACTCCATTTTGCTGAGGAGTTCTAGCTGTAGAGAATTCTCTCCTTATGCCATGTTCATCACAGAAATCGAAAAATTCATTTGAAGTAAATTCCCCACCTCTGTCGGATCTGAGGCACTTAATTTTGTGACCTGATTCATTTTCAACCAAGGCTTTGAAGGATTTGAATTTTTCGAAAGCTTCATCTTTGTGCTTCATAAGTCCTAACCAGACAAACCTGGAGAAATCGTCAATAAATAATATCAAGTATTCCTCTCCTCTACGTGTTCTTTTCCTGAATGGACCACATGTATCTGTATGTACTAGCTCAAGAGGCATGCTAGCTGATCCTTCCTTCTCCGGAAAGTTAGTCCTGGTTTGTTTTCCAAACTGACATGATCTGCATATGGTGTTGTCAGGAATTTTGATATCTGGAAGATCGCGAACTGCCTGATATTTGCATGCTTTCCTTATTTGTGAGAAGCTTAGATGTCCCAACCTTCGATGCCATAACCAGTGCTCTTCATCCTTGCTCAGATAGCATTGTTGTTGTCCTTCTTCAAATATGTACAGATTATTTGGAGTTCTTTTGCCTTTGAGTACTGTTTTACCTGTATCAAGATCACGAACAAGACATCCATTCGATCTGAAAATAACCTCGGTCCTTTGATCACACATCTGGCTGACACTTAGAAGATTATGCTTTAATCCATCAACATACAAAACATTTCCAGCCTTGACCTTTCCTTTTAACTGAGCAATGCCTTTTCCTTTTATAATTGCAGGAGTATCGTTTCCAAAAGAGACTTTCTTTCCTTTTTCTAGAACAGAATAAGATTCAAGTTTTTCTTTATCACCTGTCATATGCTTCGAACATCCACTGTCAATGTACCATAGATTTTCTTGTCCCTCTGCATAAAATGCTATTCCACATCTTTCTGTTTGAGGTTCCTTTATTCTCCATGTTTTGGTGCTTGAGGCTTGCTCCTTTTTCTGCTGAAACCTGCTCCTGCATTCAGATTCTTCATGACCAAAGTTATTGCAAATAGAACATTCGACTTCATTTTCAAGAACCGAAAAGTTGTTATAGGTCCTTTTTGTTATCCCTATCATACTTCTTTGTTTTTGAGCTTCCCTAGTCATGATTGTTTTATATGCAACACATTGAGCTGCTTTGTGACCAAAATTATGGCAAGAAAAGCATTGTCCATTGAAGAAGCTTCTGTGGTTATTGAATCTACCTGCCAACTGATTGTAATTTCTATTTTCATCTATTCTTGAACCAAACTGAGAAGATTTTACCTGTGGCTGGTTGTAGCTTTTGTTCACCCTTAAGATGGATTGCCCCTGATAGTTTCTGTTTGTATTTTGTCCCTGCTTTACCTGATTATCTTCATTGTTCTTCTGCTCATTTCTTCTTGCCGCATCAAGATAACTTTTTGAGGTGGATGCTTGAGAGGTTTCTCCATTGTAACCCAAACCTGTCTTGTTTAGAGGAGACCGCTGCACATTGATAATCTCATCCAAAATTTCAGATCCTTTGACAAACTTAAGATTAATAGCTTTTGTTTTCTCAATTTCTTTTCTGAGACCAACAATTTCACCTTCTAGTTTTTCAAGATGTTTTTCTTTTTCATCAATTTGAAATTGTAGAGTATCAATGATCACATTCTTTTCTTCTATACATCTCTTGAGTCTAGTAATTTCATCATAGAGGTTATTCACATCTACAGCATCCTCATAATCATCATCTTCAAATGCCATTAACAACTTATATTTATTACCTTGTTCATCTTCATCACTGTTTGATAAACCATCACTATCTTCATGGGTGTAGTAGTTTTTCTTATTTGCACTTTGTTTCTTGTTCCATCTAGCAGGTTCCTTTCCTTTATCCTTATAAGGACATTTTGCAGCATAATGACCTACTCTTCCACAAGCAAAGCATTTGAAAGGTAGCTTACCTCTGAACCTTCCAGAACCCCTTTGAAGATTTCTGACAAAATTTGATTCTTCTTCCTCTTCTTCTGGAACATGGCTTGCTTCATAGTAATCTTCTTTGCCTGATGCCTTAAAGGCAGCTTCCCTTCTGTCTGATGGACCTCCCTTTCTCATTTCATAAGCAGTTAGAATTCCATGTAGCTGAGACATAGTGAGAACACGGAGATTTTCCTTTTCTTCTATTGCAGATACTTTAGATTCAAACTTGGGGGATAATGATCTTAGAATCTTTTGAACTACTATAGCCTCTTTTATTTCTTCACCCAAATTTTTCATACAATTAACAATCTCATCTACCCGAAGAAAATAATTAGCAACACTTTCATCATTATACATCTTGAGAGTCTCATATTGAATCCTGAGAGTTTGAAGTTTAGCTTGTTTTACCTGTTCATCTCCTTCATAGCTCGTGACCATTTTGTCCCATATCTCTTTTGCTGATTTGAAGTGCATTACCTTCATGAATTCTGTTTGGGATATACTTCCTAATAGAGTACTGACTGCTTTTGCATTTGTTTCATACTTCTTTTTCTCAGCTGGATCTGTAGGAGTAGCTGAAGGAAAAGCATAGCCTGTTTCTACAATGTCCCAAACTTCTGTACCAAGAGATTGAAGATATGCAGTAACTCTTACCTTCCAATAATTGAAGTTTGTCCCATCAAAAATCGGTGGCCTGATTGATGCTTCTCTCTCGTAGTTGCTCATGATGAACGATCTACCTTCAAGCGATCAAGCTTCTCTGAAGGACCTGCTCTGATACCAATTGTTGGAAATAATACTGAGAGGGGGGGGTGAATTAGTATTATCTAGCAATTTAATAAATCTTCCTTATTTGATCTTTGAATTATTTTAGCATGTCAGTACCATAAAATAATGAGCATGAAAAACAGATAGTCACACCAAAGAACACAAGATGTAAGGTGGAAACCCAATGTGGGTGAAAACCACCTGCTACAATATGTCTCTATCTTCTTTCAATTTAGAAACTTCTTTTACAATGATTTTGTACTGGTGCAGTCCTTTACCAGTACGCAGGCTGCAACCTGCAGAGAGCTACAACTCTCTCTCTCTCTCTCGTTTTCCAGTCTACTCCTGGAAGGGAGCTACAACCCCCTACTTCTCTTCATAAAGCATCAGATAATCAACAAGTACATAACAGATATAGATCACTACAGATATCAGATCAGCAACAACAGAACTAACCCAGAACACCTTATCAATAGAGAAATTCAATCAACAGAACATCTTAAAACAGAGACGCAGTTTTTCTTTCTGTGGCCTGCGACCAGACGTCGTTAACCTTCTGCTACTCTGCGTCCACACGCAGATATCCTTCTGCTCCGCTGCGTGCCCACGCACTGTTCCTTTGACTGCTCTGCGTTCTGTTGCTTCAGGGACGCACCCAAAGATACTATCGCGCCGCGTCTTTCGCTACAGAGACGCACCTGAAAACACTATCGCGCCGCGTCCTTCTGCTTCAGAGACGCACCTGAACCTTGATCGCCCTGCGTCCCCACACAGGTCTCTCTCTACTGTGCTACGTCTCAGCGCATTTGCCCTTTACAGTACCTGCATCCCGACGCACTTTTCTTCCACTGAACCTGCGTCCCTTCAGATATAAATGATATGAAGACTTCAAGACTAACCCAAACAGTCAGATCTACAGATCTGATCATGCGCCATAGAGATCACAGTCCATTAGAAGATTCGCCCTCTTAGATCTGGACTAGATCTCACCAAATAAGATATTCAACCAAAGACAATGCTCAATCCAAATGAACTCCTTTGCTTTATATAGGCAAGCTCCTCCCCAAAACATGGAACAATACCACGAGCCGAAACCATAGAAACACAAAACCGTCGGCTAGATACCACACAAGAAACCCCCACATGCTTTTTCTCTACCTTGAAATGTGTGCACTGGGTGGACGCACCCCCTGAACGGCTGGCCAGCGTCTCTGGACACGGACCCTGCATGGTGTACCTGCGGGTACGCACCTCCTGAACTGGTTTCCTGCGTCCTTCTTAATTTTCAACAAACTGAGAGCCTTGCCACTGGAGTTGCCATCAAGTACAACATCTGTAACATACAGTCATACCAGAAAACATAATGCCAACAAGAAGATCTACCAGGATAATTAGACCCCCTAAACGATACTCTCCTTCATTATATTATTTATTGTTGACTAATTTCAGTGAACCCGAATGTTATGAAGAAGCAATGTAGGTTGAAAGCAGGAAGAAGTTGGAGGTAGCCATGGAAGAAGAGATGGACTCCTTAATGCATAACCAGACTTGGGATTTAGTCAGGTTGCTCGTAGGAAAAACTACATTGAAGAATAAATGGGTTTACAGGCTGAAGGAAGAAGATGGAGGAAAACAGAGGTATAAAGCTAGACTTGTGGTGAAGGGGTTTGCACAGAAGAAAGCTATTGATTTTGATGAAATATTTTCTCCTGTTGTTAAAATGACTTCAATCAGAACCATTTTAAGTCTTGTAGCAGCTGAAGATTTGCATCTTGAGCAGTTAGATGTAAAGACAACCTTTCTCCATGGGGATTTGGAGGAAGAGATATATATGCAGCAACCACAAGGATATGAGGTGAAAGGGAAGGAGAAACTAGTGTGCAGGTTGAAGAAGAGCTTGTATGGCTTAAAACAGGCTCCAAGGTAGTGGTATCTAAAATTTGACAAGTTTATGTCTGAACAAGGTTATACTAGATGTCACTCTGATCATTGTGCCTATTTGAAAAAGCAAAATGATGGCAGCTATATTATATTGTTATTGTATGTAGATGACATGCTTGTTGCAGGATCTAACATGCAGGAAATAAATGTGCTCAAAAGAAAATTGGCAAATTCATTTGCAATGAAGGATTTAGGAGTTGCAAAACAAATCCTTGTTATGAGAATAACTAGAGATAGGAAAAATCGTAAATTAACATTGTCTCAGAATGAGTACATACAAAAGGTGTTGGAAAGATTTAACATGCACAATGCAAAACTAGTTAGTACACCTTTTGCTAGCCATTTCAAACTTAGCAAGGAAGTGTGCCCAAAGACCCAAGAAGACATGGATTATATGTCTAAAGTTCCATATGCATCAGCAGTTGGAAGCTTAATGTATGCAATGGTCTGCACAAGGCCTGATATTGCACATGCAGTGGGAGTTGTAAGCAGGTACATGAACAATCCAGGAAAGGAACATTGGATGGCAGTGAAATGGATTCTCAGATATTTGAAAGGTACCATAAATCAAACATTATGCTTTGGTGGTTCAAACATCTCCTTACAAGGATATGTTGATGCAGATATGGTAGGTGACAGAGATAATAGGAGGAGCACTACAGGATATGTATTTACTGTTGGAGGAACAACTGTCAGTTGGGTTTCAAAAATCCAAAGTGTTGTTGCACTTTCAACAACAGAAGCAGAGTATGTTGCTGCTACAGAGGCTAGTAAAGAAATGATTTGGTTACAAAGGTTTATGGGTGAATTGGGTAAGGAGCATGATATGGGCACGTTATACAGTGATAATCAAAGTGCCATTCATCTTGCAAAGAACTCAGCATTTCATTCCAGGACTAAACACATATAGCTCAAGTACCATTTCATACGATTAGTGTTGGAAGATGGAGAGTTGAAGCTGGAAAAGATACACACTAGCAAGAATCCTGCAGATATGCTAACAAGAGTTGTAACCAGGGAGAAACTGAGAACATGCTCAGTTTCAATTGGTCTTCAAGGATGACGATGAAGATGAGAAATAGCCAGGTCCAAAGAGGAGTCATTGTCCAGCAAATGAAGCAGCAGTGGAGTTGCTACAATCATTCTCCAAGTGGGAGATTGTTGTGTGTTGAGCATGATTGTTCAAAGGTCTTTGTTTCAGCCGGATGTATACCCCAAGAAGTCTTGTACACCCCTCCACGCGAGGGGTGCGGGGGGGGCAATCCCCCCTGGCTAGGGGGTCCAGGCGACATCGGTCCCCCGGCGGGGGCTCGGGTGTAGCGCCCCCGAAGCTAAAAAAAATGTAAAATTGCCTTGTAAAAGTATAGTAATTTCTAGTCAATCTGGGCCGTTCATTAGGCGGATGATCTGACGGTAGAACTTATGTTTAGTTTAGGGTTTTTTTCCCTAGAAGGTAACCCCTCTCTTTGTATGAGGGTATTGTATTTGAGGCTGTGAAATAGATGTGTATTCTGTGAGTGAGAAACAGAGAGGTGAGACTGTGAGAGAAAACAGAAGATATTATAGTAGATTTGTTGTAGGTTGTGCCTCTTCATTTTGCTGGATAATAGAAAGGAAGGACTGGCTGTTCGGGGTGGACGTAGCCCAAACTGGGTGAACCACGTATATCTGTGTCTCTCTTGTTTTGTGCGTTTTCTGTGTTTATATTTCTGCAATATTTTAAGTATTCCATTGCTCCGTAATATATCATTTTCTGACAGAAACCCATAGAGGACCAAGCTCACTTTGTAGGAGAAGGGGAAGGCCATTAATTTGGAGGCAGAAGAGGAAGAATATGAAGAAATCCTGGTGGAAGAGGAGGATTTGGAAGTTGAAACCCAGGGTGCGGACCCTATTACCAGGATACCAGAATATGTTCCTCCGCACAAGGGCAAAGCCAAGGTGCCAAGGGACATAGATGAGAGCAAGAGCTCCCTGCAAACTTCGTTGCTCCCAGATGACCTTCTTTTTGAGGAGTCACACTTAGGGCGGGTTCTTGTACTAAAATTCAAATATTGGGACCTCACAGATCACGCAAAATTCCTGCATTTAGCAAATGAGTAGCTAATGCACCAATTGATTGACACAACTACTGGAATGATTGAATTAGAGCCACAGACATGGCTCAATGGTGTAGAGAAAGCTGGTATGCTCAACCTGCTCTGGGTACTGCATTACCACCACAACCCAATGACTGTCTTTGTCATTAGACAACTACTCTACTTTGTGCATGATGGGTGTTTGTGGCTGGAGGAGTCCATTCCCATCACAGACCACTTGATCCATCAGATCACACGAATTCCTTACTGGAGAGAGGATCCAGCCAACATATCAAAAGGAAAAAGTGGTGAGTTGGGCCTCGCGGAGGCTATGAAGAAGAAATTAAAGTTCAAGAAGAAGAAGCAGGGATATGCCATCTCCAACATTAGCAACCCTGCAGTCAAGGTAGCAGTGCAAATATTAGCAAGGAAGGTGATGTGGAAGTGCCACACAGATGAGGTGCCTGCACCTGTGATTGCATTAGCAACCCAATGTGCTGAGGGAGTCCAATTCAACAGGGTGAATTATCTATGTGGTGAGTTCCTTGTGAACTATCGCGAGGCACAGGAGCAAGGCAAGATGTTCCACTACGCGTGGCTCTTGCTATCGATTGTGCTGGTGGCATGGGAGCTACTAGAAGATAGCCAATTCCCTTCGGTCGCACTGAACTTTCTAGAGGCATCAAAGTATGCTTCACTGTGGGTGACCAAGGGCGCACAACGCAAAAGAAAGATATTTTGGATCTTGATGGAGATGAGCATCCGGATGGGGATCAATCGCAAGCTACAGTTTTCGCCCACAATATATGCTAGTTTGCAGAGCTTTGCAAAGTTCAAAGTGGATTTCCACCATGTATTTATCAGGGTGCGAAAGGACCCTACGAAGACATGGCATAACTTACCATATCTAGCGACTGATGACATTATATTTGTAGTCCTTGAGTCTTAGCCACCAAAGTGGCACACTGCAACAGACTCCGTGGTGGAAACAAACAAGTCCGCCACACAACATAAGAAGGAAGAAACAAAACTCCAAATGGTGCAGCTGGCTGAGAAGTGCAGGAAAGAGTAAGTGGAGGCTAAGTGTTAAGTTATGGTATGTTCTATGCTTATAACAGTTTACTTCTTTTTCTTATTATATTCCACTGATTAGCAATCACATGTACATAAGTAAAGTGCAGATAGAACATTAAACGATTGATAGAAAACAAGCCAAGACAAGAGACACAAGATGTGGCGGCTAGCCAGGGACAAACCCCACAATGTGTGGGGAAACCCTTTGATCAAATCTTCCTTTATCTTCAATAATTCAGCAGAGAGAAATAGTACAATAAATCTGATTCATATCAGCAGTAGCAAACCCTAGATCAGTAGCATCAGCATTAGCGGCTTCATTATCAAACTAGGGCAGACCATATCTCACAAACCGACAGTCGGATTGACTTCATTCCACCACCAAAAGTTTCGGCTTCCAGAGGAGGTTTAGATGAACCTATAGCGCAGTTCAGATGAGAGATCTTCTAGGCCACGCAAGTCAATCTTTACTTCTGCAGTTGCAGCTTCAGTTTCAGCAGTTTCCGGCTTCAAACTAGGGCAATCGATATCTTGCAAACCGTTCGTCGAATTGACTTCATTCCACCACCAAAAGTTGCGGCTTTCAAAGGAGGTTCAGATGAGCCTACAACGCACTTCCAAAGAGGAGATCTTCTAGCCCACGCAAGTCAATCTTTACTTCTGCAGTTGCAGCTTCAATTTCAACAGCTTCCGGCTTCACATGTGTGAGAGAGAGAGACCCATTTCAGCGCAGTAGAGAAGAGACTCATATCTGCGTAGTAGAGAGAGAGAGATGTGATGAGATGAGTGAGACCAAATGAGGAAAAGTCCTCTTATATTTATACACAACGTTGGTGGGTGAATAGATGCGACTGTTGGGCTTCTGAGCCTACATGAGTTGTAGGTCGGCCTGATAATAATTCCATAATCAAAATAAATTCATATCTCCATGAATACTTATCGGAATTGGATGATCTTTATATCAATCCTACACCTCTCGATGAGAGGAATCTAATAAAAATATTATTAGCCATGAATAAGATGACCCACATGAAGTTTTGCCCTGGTTTCCAATTTTAACACTCCCTCTCAACCATGGAGAACTTCATCTGCAATCTGTCTATCGGTCGTTACTATTCATCCATCAAATGCACTACCTTGTACAGCCTGACCCTTGCCTTGCTCTGCTCTATTTTGCCTATTCTACTTTGTCTTGTTCTGCCCTGAACTGATCTGTACTGTTTTGTTCTGTTCTGCTCTGCTCTTGCATTGTTCTGTTCTACTCTGCTTTTGTCCGAATTATGAAGAAGAAGAAATGATCGAGGATGTATCATACTGACTCAAAGTCAGTCTCAGAGTATGTACCACTGGTTCCAGACCAGTCTCAACCAACCGAAGGTTAGCGTCATAGTGAGTACAACTCCAATGGTCCCAGACCAATATCATCCTCCACTTATTCAAAGTCAGTCTCACAGTATGTACCACTGATCCCAGACTAGTCTCAACTGACCCGAAGTCAGCATCATAGTATGGTACAACTCCTACCACTAGTCCCAGACCAATATCATTGATCCCAGATCAATGGAGGTCATCCTAGCGTAGGGAGTACAGTAGTTACAATGATGCGTCCATCGGTACTACTATGGTCCCTAACTTCATTTCCCTACTCATTGATCAGATGAGAGGTACTTCCCATGAGTCCCAGATTGCATGGGTAGGATGCCTCGACAGGAGAACTAATCAATCCTATCCTCACAGGAGAACACATCCTTCCTGCTACAATTGCCATGTAGAACACATCAATCCATGCCTCACAGGAGAACACATCAATACTGCTACAATTGCCATGGAGAGCACATCAATCCAGGCTGCCATGGAGAACACATCAATCCAAGCCTCACAGGAGAACACATCAATCCTGCTACAATCGCCATGGAGAACAAATCAATCTAGGCCTCACAGGAGAACTAATCATCCTGCTACACATGAGAGCAAATCATCCTGTTCCACAAGAGAGCGAATCATCTTGTCCCATAAGAGAGCGAATCATCTTGTTCTGGTGTGCACCACCAGGGGAGGGTGAGTCACCCTATGGTCATATGTTGCTCCAGTAGGAACCGCAAGCCCTCAAAGCTCCCAGAGCTCAATTTATGCAACATGCAGGACCCTTGTACAAAGGTTTCTTGCCGACTCCAAGTCGTTTGGGAAAATCACAGATTAGATCTTTCCTCGGGGCTTTGATAAGGTGTATCAACCTGTACATCATTGTAATGTGATGGAGCTTCCTTGCTCATTGATTTACCATATCCCAGATGATGTGTATCTGCTGGAGCAATTGATGAATACGGGATTCCTCAATAATCGAATCCCACCTCTGGTTGTTATAGAGAATCACAGTGGTATCCAATGTAAATCCAAACAGCTCACTTAAGAGCTTTCGCAACCAGACTGCCTCACACGAGGTTATGCTAGCAACAATATATCTTGCTTCGGCGGTGCTCAAAGCCACCGACTTCTGCTTCCTGCTCATCCAGGATATCGAAGTAGATCCCAAGGTGAAATAGTACCTGGAACTGCTCTTACAGTCCACCACACTGCCTGCCCAATCAACATCAGTATATCCAAGTAGTCTCACATCTCCGGCAGTGTATCTTAATCCATGAGAGATTGTGTCCTGAAGACATCTCAAAAGATTCCTGGCATCAATCCAGTGAGCCTCAACCAAATATGAGCTCACAATGCTAACTGCAAAAAATATGTTCAGACAGAGGTTCACCAAGAACATCAATGCGAATGAGTTTTTGAATCTCAGAGGCATTTCCCAAGTCTGGTCCAACATCACTACCATATAACTTCTAAAATTTAAGATCCTCGAGGTAGTCACAGGCTTGCAGTCCATCATACCGAATCTTTCCAATATATTTACCACATATTTTCCTTGAGATAGGAAAATTTCCCTTGGCTTCTTCCACACTTCAAGTCCTTGGTCCTTCATTTCAAATTCAAAAGCCATCTCCCTCTTACATTTGTGAATGAGAGGGTTTGCACCTGTTAGAAAGAGGTCATCCACATACAACACCAGTATGAGAGGCTTGTCATCTTCAACCTTAAAGTAAAGGTTAGGATCGGCTTCACTCTTAGTGAATTTCAGCTTCATCAAGTAGCTATCGATCCTCTCATACCATGCTCGAGGTGCTTGCTTCAGCCCATAGAGAGCTTTCTTCAACCTGCATACATGAGATTTTTTATCATAAATCTCAAATCCTTCGGGTTACTCCACGTAGACCTCCTCTTTGATCGAGCCATGCAAGAACGCAGTCTTGACATCCATTTGATGTAGGTTCCATCCTTGTGAAGCAGTAAGGGCTATGATTGAGCGGATGGTCGTATATCTGCAACAGGTGCAAATATCTCATCATAGTCTATACCTTCCTTTTGGGAGAAACCTCGAGCAACAAAACGAGCCTTATACTTTTCCGTGCTTCCATCTGCTGCATGCTTTATCTTGTAAAGCCATTTGGAAGTAACAACAGTCTTGTCCTGGGGTCTGGGAACTACTTCCCAAACATCATTCTTTATGATAGACTCATATTCTTCGATCATAGCATCCTTCCATACTTGATGCTTGACGGCATCTGAGAATGACGAAGGCTCATTTTGTATGATCGTGCTCATGATGGTCAGGTATCCTTGATACCTATTAGGTTTCTTACTTTCACGAAAGGTTCCTTGGGGTGCAACATGTCCTTCAGCATCATCAAGTAACCCCTTAAGCCATGAAGGCCTCTTCCTAGAAGAGGAAGGCTCATATGGAGGAGGATCAATCGGATCCATGGGTTCTTCTACATCAGGCATTGATTCATCATCCTTTTCTTTCGGTTCCCTGGTGTTGGCTTCTTTAGAGCTCCTCAAAGTCGCAAGATTGATCACCTTGCTGAGAGCCATATCTTCGTCAAAGGTGACATCATGACTAATTATGACTTCCCTTTGACCGGCTACATAGATTCTATAGCCTTTAGTATTTTCACCATAGCCCACGAAAATTCCCTTCTTTCTAGATGCTCCCAATTTATTTCTTTTCTCTTTTGGCACATGAAAGTATACAGGGCTTCCAAAAATTTTAAAATGAGAAACATCAGGTTTCTTACCGGTGAATTTTTCTTCAGGAGTCTTGGAACCCAATGCTTGATGAGGGCATCGATTTTGTACATATACGGCGGTGATTGTAGTTTCAGCCCATAGAGACTTCGAAAATCTTTGATCATGTAGCATGGCCCGGACAGCTTCCATCATCGTGCGGTTCTTCCTTCCCACCACACCATTCTGCTCAGGAGTATGTGGTGTAGTAGTCTCCCTCTTAATGCCAACATCAGGTATGTCTGAGTGAACCAACTGTAATATATTGGAGGTCTTGCTTTGGCTTGAGGGGAATGGTCCCCTTTTGAGCTTTCCTTCGGCACATCCTGGAAATACACCTTGTTTCTCTACTCAGAATTCGGGCATCCCTGTCACCATTTGTCTTACACCGAGTATAGCTTTATAATGAAGGGGGGAAAACCTCCAATGCCAAAGTTCGGACTGAAGAGATGTGTCATAAGACATGACACCTAACGGACTTCCATCGACCTGATATAATGAATCAACACTAAACCCAAGAGTAAAGGCATCTTTAACATTATTTTTCATTTACGTACCTTGCCATTGCTGAAGGTTACCTTGTAGCCTCTGTCTTCCATTGCCAAGATGGACACTAGGTTCCTTTTGAAGTCAAGTGCATTTAATGCATCCTAGAATTTCTAGCCTTCTTGAATGCTTGTCCTCTTCCTTGATTCCCAGATCTCCTCTTACCTTTGCTGTTGAATTTGTCATTCCTTTGATTGCCATTAGAGGGATTTCGAGTTGCACCACTGCATACTGTACCATGCTTCTCTAATCATGATTATCATCATGTTGCCCATGTCCATGATTTTATCCATAATAATGTTGCTCAAACTAGTGTGCATCATTATCATGCTATCCTATATGTTCATGATCTCATGTTGCCCTTTATGTCCATGATCTCATTCATCATGATGCTCATGATCTCATACATAGTGACTTGCTTTATCGCAAATGTTACATCGTCATCTTCTTCTAGCCTTAGGTCCAGCCTTTCCTTTTGATTTAGTACCGGAATTATTTCTTTTCTTTGCATGAGAAGAAAAGGCAGCGGGAGGACCTTTAGGCATGGGCATTTCTTGCACTTCTTCCCTTGTTTCTTCTTGAATGCATCTAGCCATTAGTTCCTTGAAACCAGGAATTACATTATAGTTCAAAAGAGTAGTCCTGAACACATACCATTCAAATGGCAATCCTCCAAGAGTTGTGAGTGTCATTTCTCTGTCAGTAATAGTTTCCCCAATAGATAGGAGATCATTCTCGATCTCAGTGATTCTTAAGAAGTATTCTTGCATACTTTCATCTTTACCCTTCTTGATTTCCCTTAGCTTATTTCTAAGAAAAAAAACTTGATTTGCATCATTAACTTTAAATAAACTCACCAGTCTATCGTAGATTTCCTTGGAGGTGTCCAGTTCAGAGATGTAGGCCACCAAGTGCTTGTCGATATAGTCCCGGATGATCTTCTATTGTTTTGACTTCTCCACTTTTCCATTTGTTCCAGGCAGCAGCCGATGCATTTGATGGAGGCTCAACAATATTGCATCTCACATGATCCAACACTCCTTGATTCTCAAGGGTTAGATCGATAGACATCTTCCATCCGTGATAGTCAGCTTTCTCATAGAGCTTGTCTTCAGCAGGAAAGAGTGTTGAGGACCCCATAGTTCTTTTAGGATAGCCTTGCCAATCTTCTCTTCGGTAATTGCTCTTGCTCTTTCTCGGGCTTTGTCTTCACCTCAGCTCTGATACCATGTTAAGTTATGGTATGTTCTATGCTTATAATAGTTTACTTCTTTTTCTTATTATATTCCACCGATTAGCAATCACATGTACATAAAGTAAAGTGCAGATAGAACATTAAACGATCGACATAAAACAAGCCAAGACAAGAGACACAAGATGTGGCGGATAGCCAGGGACAAACCCCACAATGTGTTGGGAAACCCGTTGATCAAATATTCTTTTATCTTCAATAATTCAGCAGAGATAAATAGTACAATAAATCTGATTCATATCAGCAGTAGCAAACCCTAGATCAGTAGCATCAGCATTAGCGCTTCATTATCAAACTAGGGCAGACCATATCTCACAAACTGACAATCGGATTGACTTCATTCCACCACCAAAAGTTTCAGCTTCCAGAGGAGGTTTAGATGAACCTATAGCGCAGTTCAGATGAGGAGATCTTCTAGGCCACGCAAGTCAATCTTTACTTCTGCAGTTGCAGCTTCAGTTTCAGCAGTTTCCAGCTTCAAACTAGGGTAGTCGATATCTTGCAAACCGTTCGTCGGATTGACTTCATTCCACCACCAAAAGTTGTGGCTTTCAAAGGAGGTTCAGATGAACCTACATCACAGTATCAAAGAGGAGATCTTCTAGGCCACGCAAGTCAATCTTTACTTCTGCAGTTGCAGCTTCAATTTCAACAGCTTTCGGCTTCACATGTGTGAGAGAGAGAGACCCATTTCAGCGCAGTAGAGAAGAGACTCATATCTGCGCAGTAGAGAGAGAGAGATGTGATGAGATGAGTGAGCCCAAATGAGGAAAAGTCCTCTTATATTTATACACAACGTTGGTGGGTGAATAGATGCGACTGTTGGGCTTCTGAGCCTACATGAGTTGTAGGTCGGCTTGATAATAATTCCATAATCACAATAAATTCATATCTCCATGAATACTTATCGGAATTGGATGATATTTATATCAATCCTACACCTCTCAACGAGAGCAATCTAATAAAAATATTATTAGCCATGAATAAGATGACCCACATGAAGTTTTTCCCTGGTTGCCAATTTTAACACTAAGACCCAGGTAGCACACGACGCCGCGAAATTGGCCGAACAACAGAAGACAGGAGGAGAAGAGTGCAAAGGATAAAGTCACCTTCACCAGAGACTGAAGCAGAAATAGAGGAGCCAACAGAACAAGGTGGCACAGACCTGTAGACAATGTCCACCCAACTCAAGTGTCAGTGACTGCAAGACAAGGAAGTGCCATGAAGGAAAACCAAGGCATCAAATACATCCTTCGACCCAATCACCCTCACTGAGGGGGATTTACACAATATTGGAGAAACGATGAGGGATGTCACCACAAAGGCCTTCCAATAGTTCAGAGAACAGTAACAATTGGTATTAGGGTCTCTCTAGACAAAGCTATAGGAGTTGTAGGCTTGCACTCCATAGGATGGCATAGTTTCCACCAGCCTCACGATCGACACTTTAGCTGTCGTGGAGATGTTGAGTGCAAGGGTGACCAACACGATAGTGCTACCAGATGGGGCTTTTACTACAGAAAATGAGGTCGATAGGCCCACGGTTAGTAGCCTGAAAGGGGTGGGATTGAATATGGTTGTGCTCCCTTGAGAGACACTCCACCTCTTGCAGGATGGAGTCACCGTGGAACATAAGGCCCAGGAGAGTCACGCTTTGTAGGTGATAAGTGAGTAGCACATCAATATTGAGCAATTGGGCCTGCAGCGCAACAAGGTAGTGGATGAGGCCTACTGAATGGTCCTGTAGTTGGACATTCAGGTAGAAGAATTGGTTGAGGTGCGCATCCACAAGTTGGCTCCAGGGGTGCGCGACACTCAGACAGAGATGGCCAAGATTCAGCTGGAGTTGAACATGTAGATCATAGAATTGCAGTTGAGGGCTCAACATTCAACTCCGCTGGAAGTCAGGGAATAGTGTGCCACTGATGTTACAACAACAATAGCAGTGGTTGACAGTGCAGTAGCTAACTACATGCGACTCTTTGAACAGTCATTCGAGGTCCTGACCACCCTACAGGAGGACCCGAATATAGAGCACCTGGAGATAGAGACGCACAAGCTACAACAAAGGTATGACAAGGTCAAAGCGACTGCGCAAACGGTTGCCCTCACATAGAGGCTCACATAGATGCTGGAGGCAAAGGTGCTTAAGGAACAAGTGGATGCCACTTGGCACAAAGAAGTGGTCCTAAAAGTGCGCCTATAACCATGGATAGATGAGGCATATATGATCATAGCTTCCATTGAAGGAAATATCAGGACACTATAGGTAATGCAACAAAATATTCATGGTAGCAGTTTAGCGATAGTCACCGAGCAAAGAGTGGAAGAAGTCCAGTCGATGGCCACTCAATGCGCTGCCAAGGTTTTGGTCATCCAAATGGAGTTGGGAGGTCTTTGCGCTAAGATCTCCGCTCTAGAGTGACTCGAGGGTGAGTCACGATGTTTGTGTTGGGGACTTGGAAAGGTAATGTCTGTTGTAAAAGATCCACTCATGGTCTTCGAACCATGGGATTGTATAAAAAGAGCTAAGGTCTAAGTAGATAGAAAAGCAATGAAGAGGAAGAGAGTCATAGCTTAGAGAAAGAAGTCTAAGTCCTAGCGTAGGTAGAGGCTCTGCAACTGAGTGCGCAGAGGCCTACGATAGAAGTCTGCAGCTAAATGTGCAGGGCACAGGTCGAGTCTATAATCATGCAGAATTGTCAATAAAGAGAAGTATTCTACATTATGCATCTTTATTTCCTGTTTATGCATCTTGTTATGTTGAGTATGAATTTCAATTATAATACTTATATGATGCGTGAATGTATGTAAATTTGTTGGTTAAGTGAACACAAGTAAGAACATTTGTTTACATGAAGCTAACTAAGATCAGTTAATAAGATAATTAATCCACTTAGCCTAGTTTGGGAGATATCGCAGTTCGCTGCCCTAATAGCGCAAAAGTCCGTGAGTCGCAAGTTAGGGTTGCACATAAATCAATTGTACCATTTTGTGAAGGTACCAAAGGGTGGAACAGATGGCAAAGAAACCTACATGAAGGTAGGTATAGCCAGAATAAACCAACATCACAACCATCTCAAGGGTGCAGAAACTTGGTTCCAAAATCCCCCCATACTGCTTCGAGTGAGACTTCAGTCTGTGCTCCGCGGGCCGATGCTGAAGGGCCAGTAGTGTAGGAATTTTTTTGGCTAAATATCACTGAACCTAAGTCAGGCCCCCTTAAGCCAACATCAATACACCCCTGTTACAGGAGAGCATCACTTTTGAAGGTCCGCGCTTGGTGCAGATTCCACATTTAAATTTAGAAGACTAGGATTTGGTAGACCACGAGAGGTTCCCCCACCTTGCAACATAGAACTATATGAAAAGATTATTTTACAAGGAATAAGGAGTCACTGCGTTGGATCCAGTTGAGTGGATTCATGGAGTGAATCAGTCAGGGTTGTTGAATCTCTTGTCAGTACCCCACTACCACCACTCCAACATCAACCTTATTGTTTTCAAGCAGTTGCTGACCTTGGTACATGACGGATGATTGTGGTTGAGAGCACTGATCCCTATCACGGATATGCTAATCCATTGGATCACACTGTTGGTACACTCAGGCTTAAACCCGACCAAGGAGTTTGGCAGAAAGACGAGCGAGTGTGACCTCGCAGAGAAAATGAAGGAAAAATTGAAGCTCGTGAAGAATATGTGTGGGTATGCTATCACCTCAATCATCGACCCCATGGTAGAATTGTTATACAGATCATTGCTGGCAAAGTCATTAGAAAATGTTGTGGAGACAAGGTTTTGACCCCAGTTATTTTACTAGTTGCACGGTGCTTAGAGGGCATGCAGTCCAATTGGTCACCTTACCTTTGTAGCAAGTTCCTTGTGAACTATTCAAAGGTGTGAGATGAGATTAAAACATTCCACTATGTGTGGTTATTACTCTCCATTGTATTAGTGCCTTGGGATCTGCTGGAGGACAGTTAGTTTCCTCCCGCGGAGAAATATTTACCGGAGGTTGCAAAGTTTGCATCCCTCTAGGAAACCAAGGACGTCACGCATGTCACAAAGATCAAAGTCTTTTGGGTGCTGATGGAGGCAAGGATTTGCATGGCCATCAAGCAGAAGCCACGGTTGTCACCAATTGTGTTTGAGCAACTAGTAGAGTATGCATAGTTTAAGGAAGATTTCCACCACATATACATTAGGGCACGAAAGGATCCACAGCAAAAATTGTTTGATCTGCCTTACTTGGCCACGAGGACGCCATCTAGGAAACCATCAAGTGCTAGTTGATAGATTGGCATACTCCATCCGATTTGGCCACGTGCATCAATAAGTCTATGGAGAAGAAAAAGAAGGAAGAATCCAAGCAGAAGGTCCAGCAGTTGGCTAAGAAGCATAGAAAAGAGGCTGAGGAGAAGGCTCGGGTGGAAGCGGAGCACGCCCTGAAGCAGCAGGCTATACAAGAAGAGAATGACTCCAAGCACAGTGGTAAGTATCCTTCACCCCAAATAGAGGAGAAGGAGCAATCATGGCAGGGAAGTGGTGGTCAGGAGGAATAGAGCACTCTCTTCTAGATAAAGAGATACATGGATCAACAAAAGGAGGGGTTGTGGAAGAAGTCAAAAGCGACAAAGCCATCGTTGGATCCAATTACTCTTACAGAAGGTGACCTGGATGAGATTGAAGACAAGGTGTGTGATACCACGGTGGAACTGATGTAGCAGTTCAAATAGTAGAAAAAACAGGCACTAAGTACCATCCAGAAGGATCTATGCGAGCTGCAGATTTAGATGACTAGGATCCAGGTGAGCAGAGGGGAGATCAGCGCTCCATAGACAAGCTTGGCACCATGAACCAATCTAGCAGCAGACACGATTCGATCGCTGGATCTCCAAGCAGTCATGCTTCTAGATGGATCCTTGAGTGTGGAGGCGGCCGATGACAAGGTCAATGTAAGTTCCCTGAAGAACATTGACCTCAACTTGGCCACGCTCCCCAATGAGTTCCTTCACACGCTCTAGGCAGGTGTGATACCAGAGTTCAGAGAACGAAAGCAGTGCGTGCCAAGCCATATCATGTAATATAGGGTGAACAATAAGCCGATGTTAACCGAAAGGACAGAAGCACTAAAGGAAAAGGAGAAAATAGAGGTGCATAGTAATTAGATAGTGGTCACAGTAGTAGAAGCTTGCAGAACAGTGCCAGAGTTGCACATAGCAGAGGAAGCAACGTTGGAGGTGAAGATCGGGAAACTTGCTGCGGGTGTGCATGATGCCAAGGAAAAGGTGGTGATTCAAAATGGATCCTAAAAACCCTCTAAGTCTTCAATACTTAAGAACTATTTCCAAGGATAAACCTTCACAAATGTTGGAAAACACTATCAGACAGGAAAAACATGCATAAATGGTGAAAATAGAGCCTATTGAAGGCTAAAACAACAATGCACAGGAGCCGTCGAATCTAGCCAATCAACGGTCCATATCTAATCAGCATATCACAATCGGAGGCAGTAGGAAAAGTAAATTAGAAGCAGTCTTATGGAAATCACAATGGCGATCAAGCGTGACTAAACAAGGACCGTCAATCAAGAGCGCACATCAATGGTCCAGGTCTACTTGTGCAATATCACATCGCTAATATAACATAGGGAAGGACTTAACTCGTGGTCCGAAGGTTCCGCAATATGCGATTGCAATGTATCGCATCGCAATATCACATCACAATTGTATAAGGGGTGATTCCAAGAGGCCAACAATCATGCGATAGCGATGCGGCAATAACCGATAAGGCCAATCAGTGCAATCGGGGATCAGAGACCTAGAAGGAGATGCGATACATGATATAACCAGACCTGATGGGATTTACAGATGCAAACACATAATATTTGAAGTCTAATATGTAGCTATTCTGGAGGTAAATCCCCTCTGCGGACAGAGGCGATCCCTACTAGCCCAGACCGGGTCTAGCAACAATCAAACAATGCTATCACGCAAGTTCCTAATTGCAAATTAAAGGTGGATGATGAGAACCTACTTGGATTCCAATGCTAATATTCGTAGAAGAGACGTCGCTCTCGTTCCTTTGCTTGGGCCGGTCATGATCCCCACGATCTCCATGATTGGACACCTGCACATGCAAAGAACAACACAAATACAAGCATAAAATCCAATAGATGCAATTATATATCAGATAGAAAAGATATAACTCAACATCAATCATTACAAAGGACAATGAGAGTGGAACCATAATGATAGTCATCTATTATTGATAAACAACAAAGAAGAATACAACCATAGTTCTGATGTCAAATCCTCCTTTGGCTGGGTGATCAGCTACACAAGTCTTGCAAAGCTTGTTGGGATGGGAAACAAGCCTCTCTCTCCTTGGTGACAAGAATATCCTCACTTAGATTTGGCCTTATGGATGCAAAGAAGGCTCTTGCAACTTCAATCTCTTGAACTCTTGGAATTCTCACTATCACTAGCACTAACTTGCCCAAGGCATAGAGACAAGATTTTATAGATAGAGGGGAAGGAGATAAGATCAATCACAATTTCCATGGGATTGGCTTTATCACTTAGAAGCTTCCATGAAAGGTGGCAAACCACTTCCCTTCTGTGGAGACTCGAAGCCAAACCATCCTAACTCAACACGGATTCAGTTGGTAAATAGGTTAAGGAGAACCTTTAGAAGTTTGTTTGTTAAAAACTTTACCCAATTGGGTTGGCGCGAGTGCGACTCTGAGACAGAGCGCCAACTAGCGCACCCTCTTTAGAGGATTTCCCCCATTGGTGCGGGAAGTACACTTCGGACCCGCGCTAATGCAAAAAGGGTTGTTTTTATGGGTATACCGCAGGAGATGTCTTCAGGGCATATGAAGCTCACACTTAGAGGAAGATAATGCAAGTGGTTTCAGGTTATGTCACTTCTCACAAGTCCTGGAATGAGTCCTCCAATGTATGAGAGAGGGGAAACAGGGATGGTGATAAATGGTGACAAATTACTGTGTAACAGTAGCCATTTGATGAGTTTTCCTGTGTATTTGGAATTTTTCATTATAAACCCAAATACAAAGGAACCCATGACTAGCGACTTGTGATAATGATACAAAGGCGGGCCTGATGGAGTCTAGGGCGGAATCGATAATATTTGAAGTCCGATAAATAGCAGTTTGGTAGATTTTATAGTGTTTTTGTGTATTTCTCTCTGTGTAAATAGAGAAAAGATATTTTTGGGATTTTAACGTGCCAGTGGTCCTTTCTGTTTCATAACAGGTGGCCACCATACTTGAAGACATTACACCATGATTGGTTAATGCTCATAGGGGATTTGAGTGGATAGAGGCTGGGAGCCAAAGAGCCCGAAAGGGAAAATGAACAGACAAACACCTATAGGCTTAAAAGCCACTCAGTGTCAGAAATAGAGACAGGCAGTGCTGAGACAGAGAGAAAACAGTGACAGAGAGTGAGAGGGAGAGTCTGTGTACTCAGAAAGACTTGAGGGATTCAAGAAAAACCTTGTTGTTTATTCATGTTGTGTTGAGATTCAATTTGAGCTCACATTTGTAAAAACTCTACTCTTGAAGACATAATAGAGAGGTTACCACTGAAAGCTGGACCAAGAGATGTAGCCCAAGAGTTTTGGGTGAACTCCTTGATTATTTGCTATGTTATGTGTGTGTGTCTATCATGTTTCTCTAACTACTCATTTTCTATATTATTCGCAATCTTTTCGATCCATTGCACTAAGTAATATAGGAAAATCCTGCACATGAGTTTGTAATATCTTAATATTAATCTAAGATCTCATTTTCAGATCAAGTGGTATTAGAGCTTTTGGCTTTCGGTTTTGTTAAGGTTAGACAAGCTTGTGCTGGATTTGAATTCTAACTAGGTCAAAGCTCAAACTAGGAGAAGGAAAACTTGTTGAGGCTAATCCAGAGATTGGAAGAGTCTATCCTCGGAGGAGAATGACAGAAGAAAATCCATTGGAATTAGAATCTCATTTCATGGATAGTTTTATGGCCATGCAAGCCATGGTGGAAGAGATGTATTAGGAATTTAAGAAGGGTCGAGGTGAAAGCACTTCAACACCCAAAGAAGGCAAAGGAGTAGAGGATCCTTCTCTAGTTGCCCCTCTAGGGGGAAAAGGGAAAGGGGAAGAGCCTCCTCCATTATCTCCTCCACCATCACCTTCATCACCCTCATCTCCTAGCCCTGAAAAGAAAAGGAAGAAAACTTCTTTGATTAAATTAGATGTAAAGTTTGATGTGCCAATTTATGATGGAGAACTAAATGCAAAAAGGATAGATAACTAGATTAGACATATTGATGTATATTGTAGGGTGCAGAACATTGATTCAGAAAGGAGAAGGATTCAGCTAGCTAGCCTTCACCTTGGAGGAACTGCACTAGTGTGGTGGGAAGGCAAGACACAAGCTGATCTAAAGAGACATGGTAAAATTCTTTCTACCTGGAATGAATTTGTTTCTACCATCAAAAAACAATTCTATCCTCTAGCTTATATGCAGCAAGCAATGATGAGTTGGCAAACTCTTCACCAATCAAAGGGCCAAAGTGTGCAAAGTTATACCCAAGAATTTAGAAAAAGAGCTTTAACTCTAGGCATATCTCTAGACTCATCTAAAACTTTGTTGAAGTATATAGGTGGTCTGCATAGCTATTTGAAGCATACCATTCTCATGTTTAATCCCACTAGCCTAGATGATGTATTAGTTCAGGCTACACATCTAGAAGCTAGAGGCAATAATGTAAACCCAGAGATTGGGGGATCATCAAAACTCTCTGTAAGCAAAAACAAGGAAAAGAAGAAGTTGAAATGGAAGGAGAGGAAGACAAACGTTGTAAAGAAGGAAAAACCTTCATCTACTCACTACAAGAAGGATGGACACAATGATGAACAATGCTGGTCTTTGAATCCGAAGCTGAAACCTAAGAAGTTTGGTGGTAAGAAGAAGAAGATTGTTGCTGCTATTCAGAAAGACTTGGGGTCAGACTCAGGCGATGAAACAACAGTCATAGCTATAGGTATTAAAGGTAAAAATTATGAAGCAACTACAAGTAATTTTGCACAATCTATTGATAATGAAGATAATGAGAGGAAAAGACATGAGATTTTTCATATTAGAGTTATTTCCAAACACCAAAAGATTGATACTTTATTTGGTAGTGGATCACAAGTAAACTTGATTTTTGAAACAATTGTAAAGAAGTTGGGATTACTAACAACACCTCACAAGGAGCCATATCCATTAGGTTGGGTATGTGATAAAGCAAAGCTACAAGTGACAAGACAATGTAAACTTATGTTTGCTATTGGGTCAACATTTGTAGATGAGGTTGAGTTAGATATAGTTCCCTTGGATATATGTGGTATTGTTTTAGGAAGTCCTTACTTGTATGATAGAAAAGCCATTTTCTATAGAGCTAAAAATAAGTATCAACTCACTAAAGATGGAATAGAATATATTGTAAGAGCTCATAAACTCAAAAATAACTATTCGCTCATAAACTCAGGGCAGATGAAAAGAATTGTAAATTCATGAAAGAAATTTTTACTAATGGCAGTAAAGGAAAATAACCCTAATAAAACCAATGTATTTGAAGGATGTGATGCTAAACAGAAAGCTGATACAGTTAAAGTTGTTCCAGAATATGATATCCTATTTCAAGAACCAAAAGTTCTACCACCCAAAAGGGAAACGGTACATGATATTCATTTGCAGCAAGATGCTCCATTACCTAACATTAGAATGTATAGGTTATCCACTTTAGATAATGCAGAGATCAAGAAGAAGGTACAGGAGCTACTCGATAGAGGGTTCATAAGAGCAAGCACATCAGCATTGTGATCTCCAATCATACTGGTGAGAAAGAAAGATTGTTCATGGAGGATGTGCATTGATTATAGAGAACTGAATAAAATAACGATCAAGAATTGTTATCCTCTTCCTCACATTGATGATCTATTAGATCAGTTGAAAGGAGTAGTTTACTTCTCCAAGTTAGACTTGCGTAGTGGTTATCATCAGGTCAGAGTAGCAGAACAAGATGCATGGAAGACTTCTTTCAAAACAAAGCAAGGGATATATGAATGGCTGGTTATGCCTTTTTGCTTAACTAATGCTCCTGCCACTTTCATGAGAGTTATGAATGATGTACTCATACCTTTTATTGATGATTTTGTAATTGCATATTTAGATGACATTCTTGTTTTTAGTAAAACATGGGAAGAACATTTGAAGCATGTAAAGCAGACTTTAGATGTTTTGAAAAGATAAAATCTCTATGTGAAGTTATCAAAATGTGAATTTGGCGAAACATCTTTAAATTATTTGGGTCATATTGTAGGGGGTGGTGAATTGAAGATAGATCCCTCTAAGGTTGAAGTCATTGTGAACTGGCCTAAACCCAAATCTACTACAGAAGTTAGGAGTTTCCTAGGAGCAGCACAATATTGGAGAAAGTTTATTGCTAACTTTTCCTTGATTGCAGCTCCCTTACATGCTTTAACATGATTGAACAAGGTGTTTCAGTGTGAAGGAAATAGCAGAAAGCCTTCGACACCTTAAAAGAAAAAAATAGTATATCACTAGTACTAGCACTGCCAGATCTTCAACGTCCATTTGAGATTGAAACAGATGCCAGTGACTATGCCATGGGAGCAGTGTTGATGCAACACGGTAAACCCATATGCTATCATTCTGAGACATTTAATTTTGTAGTAGTTAATTATCCCACATATGATAAAGAATTGTATGCATTAGTGCAGAGTGTGAAAAAGTGGAAACATTACCTAATGGGAAAAGAAACAATTATACATACAGATCATCAACCACTTCAATATTTGCACTCACAAAATAAATTGCGGCATTCAAGACATTATAGGGGGATGGGTTTCCTACAAAAATTTCATCTTGTCATCAGATATAAGAAAGAAATACATAATAAGGTTGAAAATATGTTATCAATACCAATCATAATTGCATCTACTATACTTAAGCATAACTCAGTAATGCATGAAATCTAGATTGAACAATATGCTCAAGATGTAGATTTTAAAGATGTATATGCAACTTTAAGTCATCGCAAACAAGTAGAATAATTGGATTATTATGTTAAGGACCAACTCTTGTATCATTTGAGAAAGTTATGCATTCCACAAACTAAAAGATTTAGCATAATCTGAGAAGCACATACTTCTCCTATATCAAGTCATTTTGGTGTAAGTAAAATAGTTGCACAGCTACAAAGGTTCTGTTATTTGCCAAGAATGCATGAAACAATTTCTAGATATATTAAAGGGTGTACCATGTGTGCTAAAAGCAAGCCCAACAATAGAAAAATAGGCTTGTACACTCCACTTCCATTTCCTTCTCATCCTTGGGAAAGTGTTTCCATGGACTTTGTTGGGGGATTGCCAAAATCTAGAAAAGGTCATGATTATTTATATGTTATTGTGGATAGGTTTAGCAAAATGTGTATTTTGATACCTTGTAACAAGCAGGTTACAACTGAAGAAACAATGAAGTTGGTATTTTAGCATGTATGGTTTCTTTTTGGGTTGCCCACTTCTATTGTATCTGATCAAAATTCCTGATTTTTTGGGAAGTTTTGGTCAAGTCTATGGGAGTTGATGGACACCAGATTGAAGAAGAGTGCAGCATTTCATCCACAAACAGATGGTCAAATAGAGGTGGTCAATAGGACAGTGATCCAGTTGCTCATAGGCTATTGCAGCAAGCATCCGAAGCTTTGGGATGAATATTTGTGCTATGTGCAGCTTGCTTACAACCGTGCAAAGCACTCTTCTACTCAAAGATCTCCTTTTGAGACTTGTTTTGGTTTTATACCAAAGTATCCCTTGGATTTTGTCTTTAGTAAAGACATAGCAGTTGATGGAAACAGTGATGTGGATAGAGCAACCAAGTTCATTGAATAGATCCATTAAATTCACCAGGCAGTGCAGGAATAGCTGGAAAGAAGCCAGGCCAAGTATAAGGCAAGGCATGACAAGCATCGAATTGAGCATAGCTTCCAAGTTGGTGATCAAGTCTGGCTGTACATCAACAAAGACAGAAGGCAAGGTGAACGTAAGAAGCTGAAATCAATAAGGTATGGGCCTTTCAAGATACTTGAGAAAATTGGTGAAAACACTTTTCACCTTGATTTGCCAGCTTATATGCATATCTATTCAGTCATTAATGTGAAGAACTTGAGACTGTATGAACCTTCATTATTTGAATATCCCAAAGAGCAAAGTCAGATGCCTTCTGTTGATGATTTGTTGCATGAATGTCTCAATGAGTTGCAGGATGACACAGTTTTGGGTAGGAAGGTGAGAACTACGAGCAGAGGGGATGTTGAATACCTAAGAATCAGACTCAAAGGTTCAAAACCAAGTAGTGCATGATGGTTAGATATTGGACAAGTGAGGAAGCTATATCATCACTTGATTGATGCTTAAAAACCAACTTTTGGTGGTCCAAAAGATTTTCAATGGGAAGGCGTGATCCAAAATGGATCTTAAAACCCTCTAAGTCTTCAATACTTAAGGACTATCACCAAGGATAAACCTTCACAAATGGCGGAAAACACTATCGGAAAAGAAAAACACATAGAAATGGTGAAAATAGAGCCTATCAGGGGCTAAAACAACCATGCATAGGAGCTGTCAGATCTGGCCGATCAACGGTCCAAATCTAATCGACATATCGCAATCGGAGGTAGCAGGTAGAGTAAATTGGAAGCGGTCTTATGGAAATCATGATGGCAATCAAATGCGATTAAACGAGGGCCACAGATCAAGCATGCAGATTAACGGTCCAGATCTACAAGTGCAATATTGCAACGCTAATATAACATAGGGAAGGAATTAACCTACGGCCCGAAGGTTCAGCGATATGCGATTGCGATGTATTTCATCACAATATCGCATCACAAGTATATAAGGGGTGATTCCAAGAGGGCAGTGATCATGTGATAGCGATGCCCCGATAGCCGATAAGGCTAATCGGTGAAATCGGCGATTAGAGACCCGGAAGGAGATGCGATACATGATACAACTAGACTCGATGGGGTTTATAGATGCAAACACATAATATTTGAAGTCCGGTATGCAGCCATTTAATGAGTTTTCTTGTGTATTTGGGGTTTTTCATTATAAACCCAAATACAAAGGAACCCACAACTAGTGACTTGCGATAGCGATACAAAGGCAGACTTGATGGAGTCTAGAGCGGAATTGATAATATTTGAAGTCCGATAAATGACAGTTTGGTGGATTTTACAGGATTTCTGTGTATTTCTCTATGTAAATAGAGAAAAGATATTTTGGGGATTTTAACGTGCCGGTGGTCCTTTCCGTTTCATAATAGGTGGCCACCATACCTGAATACATTACACCATGATTAGTTAATGCTCAGAGGGGATTTGAGTGGAAAAAGGTCGATAGCTAGAGAGACTAAAAGGGAAAATGAACAGACAAATGTTGATAGGCTTAAAAGCCACTCAGTGTTAGAAACAGAGACAGGAACTGCTGAGACAGAGAGAAAACAGAGACAGAGAGTGAGAGGGAGAGTCTGTGTACTCAGAAAGACTTGAGGGATTCAAGAAAAACCCCATTGTTTGTTCCTGTTGTGTTGAGACTCAATTTGAGCTCACATTTGTAAAAACTCTACTCTTGAAGACATAATAGAGAGGTCATCACCGAAAGCTAGACCAGGAGACATAGCCTGATAGTCTTGGGTGAACTCCTTGATTATTTGTTGTGTTATGTGTGTGTGTCTGTTATGTTAATCTGACTGCTCATTATTTATATTATTCGCAATCTTTTCAATCCATTGCACTAAGTAATATAGGCAAATCCTACACATGAGTCTGTAATACCTTAATATTAATCTAAGATCTCATTTTCAGATCAGGTGGCCAGAGTCCAGTTTGAGCTGAACATGAAGATAATAGAACTGTCGCTCAAGTTGTAGCCTTCAACCCCGCCAGAGATAAGGGAACAAGGTGAAGCCACTTTTAAATATGGAGTCACGATGGTGGATGCCACGGTGGCGGATTGCACCACGTTGTTTGAGTAAGCTATGGAAGTAGTGATGAGCTTGTAGGAAGATCCCACCCTATAGATATTGAATATAGAAGCCTGCGAGCTACAACAATAATATGATGAAGTAAGGGCGATGATGTGCACCGTTTCTACAACACAACACCTCACTAAGCTGCAGGAGGCTAAGAATCTACTTACACAGGTGGAAGCAACACAGAAGAAGGATACAGTCCTTAAGGCTAGATTAGGGCCTTGGTTGGATGAGGCCTACACCATCTCTACTAATAATCAAGAAAAATTTATGAACTTGCAGAGTACGTAGTATAAAATCCAGTAGGACAATGACTAACCAGCCACAAAGCAAGTGGTGGAACAGATCAAGCAGGAAGCCACGCAAAGCGTGGCTGAAGTAGCAGTTGCATAAGTGGAGATGGGGGATCTTCGTAGCAAGATATCAACGCCAGCCGAGTGACTCAAGGGTGAGTCATGATATTTATGTTAGGGGCCTGTTGGGATGGGGTCCCCTGGGTCACATTTTGGGGAAAAATCCCATGTTTTGATGTACAAAATGTAGAGTCTCCACAAATTGTGGTCGCAGAGTGTGTAGATAATTAAAGAGTCAAAAAGGGCTTTTACCCTCTTTTATGCAAGTTAAGTTGTCTTTTTGTAGATCTACCCATGGTTTGCAGACCATGGGATTGTATAAATAAGTGTGTCTTAGGGATGTCTAAGGAGATAGCAGAAAAATAATTTGAATGTAATAGGTCAATAGAGGGAAAGATTGTAGAAGTCTTAGGGAAAAAGAGGCTCTACAACTATGTGCTCAGAGGCCTAGAGTAGAGTTCACAGCTGAGTGCGTAGACTAAAATTGAGTGCGTATTGTAGTCTTGAGTCTGTAAGTTGAACAAATTATCAATAAAGAAGATTAATAGTGAAATTCTTGTGTTTACCCTTTTACTTTTGTTATGTATGAATGCGCTTTATGATATGATAAATAATTCTTGTATGAAATAATGATGTATTGATGCACAACTTTACATGGCTTATATTGTTATATCAACACAATTGACATTAAGTGTTTACACGAAGATTATACTATTGTATGTTAAATTTATCCAACACTTAAGTAGGACTGAATAATTACTGGGTTAAGAATAGTCTTGGATGTGCATAAGTGGTTGATTAGCCTGAGACTGATTCAAGGAAGTTATATCGATAAGCCTTCAACACTTATCGATCTATGCAAAAGTAGATTGAAGTCATAAAATGGCATCCCAGTGATCTTTGGGTGCGGAAAATTGGTTCCAACATCCCCCCATGTTGCTTTGGGTGAGACTTCAGTCTACACTCCGTGGATTGATGCCAAAAGGGACAATAGTGTAGGGATTTGTTTGGCACACTAACTCAGAACCTGGGTCAAGACCCACTAAGCCAATAGGACACAAAACATACAAGTCTTTAGGTTCATCATGATCTGGTATCTGTGGCACATATCCAGCATCAGGTGCAGACTTACTACATGGAAATTCACTAAGCGAAACACTGTCCAATCATCAAAAAATACTTCCAAGAACTTATGGCTGATTTATTTAAATGCTACTATAACTATGTAAGAGAATATCACAAACACATTCTTAAGTCCAAACAACATGACATTATACTGGAAACAACCCCATTCAGTTGTGAAGGTTGTCTTGCTTCTATCCTCGGGAGCGATCATGATCTCATGGTACCCCGAAAATCCATCAATGAATGAGTAGGCCTCCTACCCTCCAATTTTATCCAATATCTCATTAGTAAATGGTGTCGGAAAAGGATCATGGACACAAGCATCATTATGTTTCCTGAGATCTACGCAAATCCTTATTTCTCCCTTCTATTTCTTTTCTTGAACCACCATTGGGCTCACCCAATCAGACTCTTCAATAGTTTTGATGATGCCCACTTCTAACATTTTATCCAACTCCAAGCAAACCTTTTCCTTGTATTTGGGATTAAGGCGATATGGCCTCTGCTTAATAGGCTTCGCGTCTAGCTTCAAAGTAATTTTCATCACACCCAAGTCACCTATGATGCCTCTCAGGTTCGAGACCTTGGTAGGAAAAAGATCCTGGCACTCACGAAGTAGCTCAACAACTTTATCCACTATGGAATCATCCCATTAGTCACCGATCTTCACAAATTTTTTCTCTACATTAGTACCAATGTTTACCTTTTTGGTTTTCAATGATGCGGTGATATCTGGGTTCTCTATTTGAGGTCCTTCAAATTCGTGATGGCCTTCTACCTCTGGAATATTTATATTTCTTAGAACATCACCCTCCCCCTCAGTGGTCACATTATAGAATTCCAATGCATGGCACTAGGTGCTCCAATCTGGTCGCACCAACTCCAAAGGATCCTGTAGAATTCTGAAGATCGCTACCTTTACCTCTTGCAAATCTTCATCAATGCTTTCGAACCTATCTTCAAAACTAAAGGTAATTAAGAAACCTTCCCTTAATATATCCCACTATGCAGTGCCATGGCGGGGTTCTGTTTCCAGATACCAATTCATAGGTATTATATCCAAAGTATGAAAGAATAAGTGCACCCACTCTTGCTATAGCTATGTTTCACAGACATTAGTCCATTTTTCCAAATGATCGCGCAGATCATTTCTCCCATTATATTTTTCAATTAATCACACTTTAGGATGACCAAATCAGAACCTCATCATTCTCCTATAATCGTGCCATTCATCAAAGTTGTCCTTGTGCATACCCCACCACCGTGTGGGCATAGCGCACAGTGCCAAATCCAACGCTTGGAAGCGATGATCCTCAGGGAATTCTCTTTCAAAGACATCCAAAAATTTATCTACATCAGTTAAACCATCATAATAGGGTAAATTTCTTACCTCCGATGAGACATAGCGTAGCGATTTAGTCATCATGTTGTAGCATAGTGTAGATACTTCATGCATCTTATTCTACCAATGTTCCAATTCTTCATCTAAATCCGAGATACAGGAACTTTCACGGTCCCATCAAATACATCCATCAACTATAAGATTAATCCAGTCTTGGTCTCGCGCAGTTATTTTGTAGATCTGGTCCAAGTCATCATCAGTTTCTTCATAGTAGGAGACTAGTTCAGTATAGCACAATCCTTCTGTAGGGTCCAATGGTACTACAATTCAGAGCGATTTCCTTTCGGACGACATTGTCCACTTCTTCAAGTTGATGACTCCATTCATTTCAATGTCCTAATCAATTCCGAGGAGCGTGGGATATGGATTACTATCATCAAGGATATCTATTACTTCAAAATCATCCAACGCGCTCACACCTTTGATATCTACTATTACTCCATGTAACTGTCCCATAGGGATGATCTTCTGCTGGTTCGCCATCCTCAGTTGAATCAGAGACCATTGCAGCACAAGTCTCCCCATTCTCTCCCATGTTTGGTTAGGAAAAATGTTTGCGTCAGACCCCAAATCCAAAATAACCTAGTCCATCTCATAATCTCCTATCTACGCGGTAAGCCTCATCTCGCACCCTGTTCTTGCCTTATGTTTTCCAATCTCCTTGACTATGCGGTGCCCATCCAGAGCATTTTCCTTACTATTGCATTTGTTTATTAGGTCTTGTATCCCCTTTATAACCTTTCTATCATGCAATAGTTTCATGCAGGTTTCTAAGAACACGGTGAGTATAGACGGATCAACCTCTGTAAGCACGCTAGTCTCTGGAACTTTGTATTGACTTCCTGACATAGATGTTTCGACGAAGCTTTTCTTGGACTCCATAAATGTTTCCTTCACGTGCTCCAGATCAAAACCCATCTCCTTTTTCATGCCTCTGTGGACCCATCCATCTTCTTCAAGATGTTTTCCCTTATCATCCCCATTCGTTACTCTGCTTCTCAGCACTATATTTACGTTTGGGTCTTCCTCGTAGAGCTCAACTCTCATCATTTGTAAGTTCTGTGTAGGATGTTATGGCTATGCCTTCTTCTCCAGGATCTTAGCTATCAGCATAGGGAATTCTTCTATAGAGTGGTCAAAATGAGTATAATATTTATATGAAGGGCATGTCTGATTCTGACACTCCCATGCGTAGTGCCCTAGTGTCCCACAGTTATAGAAAATAACCTGACTATGACCTTTACAAGGTCCTCCTCCCCCTTGACCTCATCCTCACCCCTTATATCCTCTGTGCGCTCCCCCAGTGCCCTGATCTGGAGGCCAAGTTTTTGCTTGCATTCAATAGGTAGGCATCCTTTCCATCATTAGTTCATAGCTACGATAGTGGCACTCATCGTGACCCATTGATTTGGAGAAAAATTGTTGTGGTGTCTGAACGAGCTTTTGTAGCAAATGACAATTGTTCGTTATGTGTTTTCCAGACACTTGAAAAATAGAACATCATAGTGCGGGACCCACACTTGGTCCTATTGGAGCTTCCTACCTCAGGGGAATCAGTCCCCCTCCTAAAATATAATTTGCGAAGACAGGCTAGTGGCCTTTATCATGCCCCTGGTTCTTACACTTGAGACACTAGACTTCTTCGTGCACTTCTGGCCTAGCCTCCTCTTTTTCCAAGATCTGCAGTTCCAAGCAGAGGTTCTACAGTTGTGAGTGAATCTGTTGGACTCCCAAAGTCACATCCTAAATAGGTGTCTCATGAAATCTCATTGTGATTTCTAGGGATTCTCTCTGAGTTCCTATCTTTTGTTGTGACAAAGCAATCCTTAGGTGAGGCAGAAGTGATGTTATAAACCATTTGCGGTGCTGACCATCTGTGAGCTGCATATTAGCTTCATCGATCACTCATTTCAACCTTTGATCTAACTCCCTGGGTGTCTCGCTAGCCCTCATCATGATTTCCTGAAACCCAATGAATGACTGCGAGTCAGATTTAAGCTTACTAAACTCCTTATTTAAAGCATCCATAGTATCTACTAACATTGCTAAAGGATGATCAGTACAATACTTAATATACCATGTTAGTGCACAATCCTATAGAGCAATAACTAAGTGCACCTTCTTTATGTTGTCATCAGTGATCTATTGTGTGGTCCACATGGAATTCGCAAAAAACTAGAATTGATCTATATCTTCGCTCCCTATACCCTTGAAAATTAGTAGCTTTACTGAGTCCGATATGTTGAACGATGGTGGTGGTGGTGGTGGTGTGGGTGAAGGTGTGTGCTATGGAGGTGAAGGTGGATGTGGGGTGGATGGATGATGCATCCGCAGAAAACCCTGTCTTATCAGCTAGATAGCACTCCGCAGTGAGGCTTGTACCTCTCCCTCATCATCACTTGAAGGAGGTCCAATCAATGGGCTATATTTAGGACATTCTTTCTCTTGATTTCTAAAGGTCCATCCACTTCGTGTAGATCTGAATATCAAGGCAACAACATAACTTGTTTTTCACACAAGAGCATTTTAATCCAGGTATTCAAAGATCTTAGATGCTTGCCTTGCAGTCCCTTGAGCAAGCATCACTCTGCTTTGTTGTAGCTCATTGACGTATCAATCGCGAATTTTGTAACAAATCCTCCTATAACCCAATCAAGCCAATGATCAATAGCACAGACGATCTTATCTTTGGAGGCTTCCAATTTCCGCACTAGCTCTAGAGTCCACACTATTGGAATGTGAAGTCTCCACCTTCCTTGTCATCTACCAAATTAGTTATCCACTCGTATAGCTCGATCGGGAAGGTGCAGAATAAAATTTCATCTATTTTTGTGTACAAATATATGTCCAACCACTACTCCTTTGACAAATGTGGATTCTTATTCTCTTGTGTCGTGAATTCATGAATCTTCCTATCCAACCACTTCTCAATTTCCTTCTTGGCCAGGTTCTAATGATGTGACATCACACATCTCCTTATGTAGATCCTGGTCCCATCAACGAAACGATTTGTTGGCTTAGGGGGTCCTGACCCAAGTTCAGCATTAATTGCGCCAAACGAATCTCGACACTACTAGCTCTTTCAGCATCAACCTGCGTAGCACAGGCCGAAGTCTCACTCGAAGCAGTATGGGGGGATGCTGGAACTAAGTTTCCGCATCCAAAGATCAATGTGATGTCCTTTATTGCCCTATATCTGCCTTTACACAGACCTATAAGCCCCTAGGGCTTGGTACTGCGCTTCACCTAACAGCCTTTAGACCTCTGCGAAGGTCTACAATAGGGTTTTGTGGACTTTTAACAGATCAAACATCCATTTATGCACACCATAAAACAATGATAGATCTGAGTTTGCACATATCTACTTAAGTATTTGATAAATACAACAAAATTTAGTATAAGCTTTGCATAAACACTCAACATACATTGTGTGCAGTTAGCAATAATTAAGAGTTGCGCATCAATCCATCAATAATTCATAAAGACATTTATTCCATTACAGCATATATCACAAAAATATATAACGGAACTAAGCAGATAACACGTGAACCTCTCCAACGATCTTCTTTATTGATATTCAATATAGTATTATAGACTTAAAACTTCCATGTGCACTCAACTTCAGGGGTCCACACACTCAGTTGCGGACTCTTCTCTAGGCCTTCACAAACTTAGCTATGAAGCCTTTCCCTTCTCTATAATTCACTTTTGCGTTATCTCCTATTGGCCCATTACATTCATCATTATCTCCTCCATGTCATGCCTTAGACTCTCTAAGACACACTTATTTATACAATCCTATGGTCCGTGGACCATGGGTGGATCTTTCAAGCCGACTCAACTTTACATAGATAAGGGGCTGAAACCCCTTTATACTCCTAACTACCTGCACGCCCCACTTCCACAAATCACGAAGACTTTACATATTTTTACAAAATTTACATCAAAACTTGGGTTTTTAACCCCAAAACTAACCCAGGCAACCCCATCTCAACAACATCCAAATACTCCCAGATGTGAAAGAGAATGTTTCTTACTAGTCCATACCTCTCGTGGAGTCTTATCCTCCAATGCTGATGAAGGTGATCTATTGACCAGGTAACATGCAGTCTCCACTACCTCTACCCAGAATTCCTATCCTAACCCTGCACTATTGAGCACACTTCTTGCCTTTTCCATCAACTTCTTTTTCATTCTTTCTGAAACTCCATTTTGTTGTGTTGTGTATGGAGCAGTCTTCTACCGTATACCACACTTCTTATAGAACTCTTCAAATTCCTTCTTGCAAAACTCTCCACCAGTATTTTTCCTTAGCACCTTTATCTTCTTCTCTATCTGGTTTTCCACCAGAGCCTTAAATTGTTTGAACCTTTCAAAGAATTTTTGTTTCTTCCTAAGGAAATATATCCATTTATTCCTTGAGAATTCATCTATAAATGATACATAGTACACAGACTTACCCAGTGATGGAACCGACAGAGATCCAAACACATCTTTGTGCACAAGCTCTAATATTTGTTTCGCCCTTACAGAAATCAAAATCCATAGAGAAATTATACATACCTTCTATCATACCATTACCATGAAGTATTCAAAGGTCCTCTCCAATATTTCCAAGCCTTTGATGCCATAGCATGGTCTTTCCTCTAGAGACCACTAGATTTTCCACTCCACTTTTAGGAACCATAGAACTATTGCACCCACCAATAATAGTGCTACCTTGAAGCTTGTACATAGTTACAATCTGAACTCCCCACATCAATACCAATGCTTCCCAAACCATCTCATAAGTGTCTTTCTCAAACACTGTTTTTACACTGCATCATCCAGCTTGCTTACATAAATCAGATTTCTAGCCAATGCAGGAATATGTAACACACCCTGAAGTGTTCTAATCCTTCCACCTTGCAACTTCAACTTTACTTTTCCGTGACCAATGATTCTAGCCTTATTATTATCCCCTAAGAAGACACCACTACCATCATATTTCTCATACTTGCATAACCACTCTCTATGGGGAGTGAAGTGAAAGAATGCACCTGAGTTAATCAATCATGCCTCATGATCTACATGTTTACTTGAAGAAGAAGCCAAGTACACATCCCCACCTTCATTTGAGGTTGTTTTCATCTCTGTAGATGAAGCATCATCAGATCCATTTCCTTTCTCATGAGATTTATATTTACAATCCCTTTTGAATTTCCCTTCCTTTCCACATTTCCAATGCACCTTTACATGCTTTCCTAGAGATTTAGATCTACTTCTAGATTTAGATCTCCCACTCAAGGACTTATTTTTTTTTCTATTCTGGGACTGTCATCGTACAGAAAAGGAATCACCATTCTGGCCCTCCATATTTTTCCATCTCATCTCCTCTAATAGGAAGGATGAGACTATTTCATCAAACTACAAGGCAGTTGCATTGCTACCTATTGCAACAACCAGATTATCCCACGAATCTGGTAGAGAACACAAAAAACTAATGCACTTATCTTCATCTTAAATTTTGGTATCAATAGATAATAACTGGCTTACCACAATATTAAAGGTGTTTAGATGCTCTATCACCTAGTTTCAATATTTCATCCTCAAGTTATACAATGTTTTCTGTAGGAACAATTTATTCACCGGACACTTAGATTGGTGAAAAGTCCCTAACTTGTCACACAAAGCCTTCACTGGTGCTTCTCCTGATACATTCAACAATACTGAATCTGAGACAAACAATCATATTCTGCTCTTTGCTTTCTGATCCAACTTCACCCAGTCTATAGTTGACATTGTTGTTGGTTTAGTACCTAGATCTACTGTGATCCACTAATCCTTATCGACCAGCAAATCCTCCATCTTGAGTTTCCACAACTCAAAACTTTGACCATTAAATTTCTTGATCTCTATCTTTCGACTACTTACCATCTTCTTTAACCACAAGAATCGATCTCGTAGATCTCCCACTGAATAGGTTCTACCACATGCTTGAGCAAATCCCCTCAGCAACAAAGGTGTCTCCTTGAAGCCAAAACAACTATGATACCAAATGTAGGTTTTAACCCTTTATAGAAATCCTCTGCATATGAATTCTAAAAAAAAAAATAAACAATGGCGAGAGCATAAAACAAAAAACAGATCTACACAAATCTTTTCCCTTGGATCCAAAAACCGGGACTACGAGATTGATTTTTAATTATCTTCCTTTCAATGTTACAATATTTATATATACATGTTGAAGCATCCATAAACCCCAATCCATTAACCTTGGATTAGAACATAACCATAGTTCCCTTAATCGGATTTACAAAATACCATGGACAGAAAACCATCATGCCCAAAACCATGTATGAAATTTATGCACAAAACCATAGGTAGGTCTGCCCACCTAATATAGGGTCATCAAAAGAATATAACACAACCCAACAAGTTCTTGGCCCATGCACTAAGCTACAGGTTCTCTGCGCACTCAGTTAGAGAGCCTCTCTTGTACTACCAAATTACAGATCACAATAATTCACCCATAACACTGATATGGTTCAAAACTGATTGATTGATTGATCTCTCTTCTTGTTATTTTACCCTATATATACTATTACATTGTAGGGTTGCATCATCAAAATACCATGGTCCAAATACCATGGAATCCTTAAAACAAGAAACTATGGCCCCAAAACCATTTTTCCCTTACAAAATCATGTGCTTTTACAAAAAGGAGGGGCTTCGACCCACCCTGAATCCATTACGACACCACCCCATATATTTAATTCCTAAAAATGCGCTCCTCTACTCCACTTCGCACTTGTTGGGAACAGGTACCCTAGGGTCAATTTTGGGGTTAAAAGACTAAGTTTTGGGGGCTAAAGGCCCAAGTTTTGTATAAAGAATGTAAGGTCTCTGCATTTTGTGGTCATGGAGCGTGAAGATGTAAACAATCAAAAAGGGCTTTAGCCCTTAGTTTAGGTAGCTTTTGTCAGCTTGATGAGATCCACCCTTAGTCTGTGGACCATGGGAATGTATAAAAATGGAGTGTTAGAAGAGTCTAAGGTAGTTCATTTCTTAGTAAACTTTTGGGCAATTGACCGATATAATGGGTCTATGAGAGCTAAGAACAAAGAGCCTTATAATAGAAAGAGGCTTTGTAGCTAAGTGCGTGGACCTGTGCAACTGTGTGCGCAGGGAAGTTAGAGTCTGTACTAGAGATCTGAACCATCAATAAAGAGAATTATCTTCAAGATATATGTGTATAAGCCATTTTACTTTTGTTATGAATGTATGTGGGTATGTTATGTTGAATAGTGGGTTTATGATTTAATGTTGTATTGATGCACAAATCTATGTGTTTTACTTTGTCATATGAACGCAAGTAAGAATATCTGTTTACGTGAAGATAATCATAATGCATGTTGAAGTTAACCAATACTTAAGCTGATCTGGGTAGACACATAAGTAAGGGTAATTACAGAAGCACGTAAGCATCTGAACTGCTTGTTTAGGGTACGCGAAGGACAATCACAGACCTTTGCGAAGGTCTCGAAGCCGAATAAGAGAAGTATATCAATAAGCCCTAAGGGGCTCATCAGTCTGCACGAAGGAAGGGTTTGAATATAAAATGACATCACAACTATCTCAAGGTGCGGAAACTTGGTTCTTGCATCCCCCCATACTACTTTGGGTGAGACTTTAGTCTACGCTCCGCGGATTGATGCCGAAAGGGCCAGTAGTGTAGGGATTTGCTTGGCTAATTAACATTGAACCTAGGTCAAGGCTCGTTAAGACAACAAATGGTTCTGTTGCCAAAACCATGATCTTCATAACGAGATGTGTGATGTCGCATCACTGGAATCCAACTAAGAAGGAGATCGAAGACTGGTTGGGTAGAAATATCCATGAATTTGTGGCACAAGAGAACAAGAATCCATGATTTATGAAAGAACAGTGGTTGGAAAGATACTTGTACATAGAGATACACGAGATCTTCTTTTTTTCCTTCTTGGTCGAGTTGTACAAGTGGATCGCAAAATTGGCAGACGACCAAGGAAGGTGAAGGCTTGACGGTCTAATAGGCTTGACCCTGGAGTTAGTGTGGAGATTAGAATCCTCTGAAGATAAGCTCGTGCATGCTGTCAATCATTAGCTCGATTGTATCATAGGAGGGTTCGTGATAGAGTTTGTGGTTGATACCTTAGTCAGTTACAACAAAGAAGAATGCCGATTCTTCAAGGGGCCATGAGGTAAGTATTTAAAATCGATAAATCCCTAGATTAAGATGCTCTTGTGTGAAAAGTGAGTTATGCAACTAGTTTGATGTTTGGGGTTACGCAAAGTGGAAGGAAATTTAGGAACAAGGAGAAAACAGGCCCTGAATATAGCCCACTAATTAAACCCCCTCTGAGTGATGATGAGGAAGCAGCATAGGCATCTCCACAGAGCACTGTTCAGTTGATAAAGAAAGGGTTCCTACAAATACCCCATCCACCCACACCACCTCCATCTTCACCTCCACCACATACACCTTTGCCTACACCACTGCCACCTCTGCCACCATTCAATATGGTGAACTCAGTAAAGCTACCTGTGTTCAAGGGTGTGGGAAATGAAGATCCAGACCAGTTTTGGTTTGTCATGAAGGCTGTATGGGAAGCTCAGGGTATCACGGATGATAAAATGAAGAAAGCAACGTTGGTTAGTGCATTGCGGGATCATGTGCTAACGTGGTACATTAAGTACTGCACTGATAACCTAACATTCACATTGGCAGATATCCAGACTGCACTGAATAATGAATTCAATAGACCTAAGTCTGATGTGTAATTAATTATGGGAATTAAAGAGATCATGATGAAGCTTGGTGAGACACCCTGGGATCTAGATCAGAGATTGAAGTGTACAATCAGTGAAGCTAACATGAATTTGACTGATGGGTAGCACTGTGAATGGTCTATGGCTTCACTCCTACCCTGTCTAAGGGTTGCACTATGACAACAAAATATTGGGACCCAGGTGGAAGCCCTAGAAATTGTGATGAGATTACATGAGACACCAATGCAAGATGTTAATCTGGGGGTTCAACATATTCATGTGCAGTTGTAGAACCTTTTCCTAAAAATGGAGAGTCTGAAGAAAGATAGAACAGTTCAGCCCGAGGTGTACGAAGAAGTTTGGTGCCTAAAGTGAAAAGGACAGGGGCATGACAAAGATCATTGTCCAGCTTTCACAAATTATGTTGCAGCAGGGGGACCAATGCCTCTGAGGTCGGAAGCTCTTGTAGGTCCAAGTATAGGGCTTGCGCTATGGTGTGCTATCTATCAGGTAGCCAAAAAACATGTAACAAATAATTTCCATTTTCTATAGAATTTCATACACACACCGCATCAGCTCTTTTGTAACTTTTGTCAATCGGTGGGTCATGATAAGCGCAATTGTCATAGTTACGGATTAATGATGGATAGAATGCCTACATATAGGGTGCATGCAGAAACCGAGCCTTCGGACCAAGGTGTTGGGGGAGCGTGAGGTGAGTATTAGGGGCGTGGATTGTTAGGATATTCCGACACATAGGATATAGTTAAGTTCAACTTGGTCTAGTATAGAGTTAGGTTAGAGTTAGGTAAAGTGTGTTTCTTTACCGTTGTACATTTTGTAACTTACAATCCGACGGTCACGATATGTAGTGATCCGACGGTTCACTCTCACCTCGGTATTACCGACACTTGATCCGTGGCTTGACACCCGATTGGTCCATGAGTTCTATTTAAAGCGCATGGAGGGTCATTGTTCGGGAAATCCGTGCATGAGAGAAGCTTATGTAAATTTTCATTCTTTGATTAATAAATTGTCTGTACCCACGTTGGGACAGGCCGTGGACTGTTTCCCTCCTTGCACTCTGAGGGTTTTAACCACGTCAAAAATACTGGTGTATTGATTTGAGATCTGGTTGTGAGCGGTGTCCTTTTGGTATTCTTCTGTGGAACTTACCCTGTAAATTCCTACATGGTATCAGAGCTATTTGAGGGCCGCGTCCGTTGGTGATCCAAATCTGAAGCTGGTAGAACTGCATGCGGCTGTCGTTTCCTAGATCTGCTGTTTCTGACTGCTTTCGGGCCGAGAGGACTGCTCTGTTGCATTCGGAGCATCTGTTTCAGTGAGGAACCCCTTTCGTTTCACGCGAAAAGGTTTCCGGTAGCCCTAGCTGCGTCATTTTTCAGATCGGGAGGTATACAGTTTTTTTTTGCAGTTTACTGTCATTTTCTCTCTGCTTATTTCGGTTTCGGTTTATTTAGCCTTTTTTTTCCCGGATCTATACCTTTCATTTCTGCGTATGCTCTTTGCCCTGCGACTCTGTGCGATCTGGGCAAATCAGAAACAGAAAGAAAGGATTTTTCTCATGCGTATGCTCTTTTCCCTGCACCTTAGTGTGATCTCGGAAAATCAGAAACATTGAGGAAAATATTTAGTTTTTCGGCTAAAAGCTAACTTTGAGATTTTTTTTAAAATTTCTAGTTTTTTGGCTAAAGCTAACTTCGAGCCGTAAGGTTCGTTTTTCTTTGGATATTCGTGTTGGGTTTTGTGTTTTGTGTTTTGTAGGGGAAAAGAGTCTTCCCAAGGCAAGCACGCAAATCGAGGCCCCCCCCCCCCCCCCCCCCTCTCTCTCTCTCTCTCTCTCTCTCTCTCTCTCTCTCTCTCAAATCTTTTGTATAGATCAATTGGTTCAAAGACCTTTTAAGAGAGTAGAGGTCTTGGGTTCAAGTCTCCATTTTGTGGGGGCGGATTTTTTCATTCCCGCACATTCGCGCACTTTGCCGGCAACGTCAACAATTTTTTTTCAAAAAGCCATAACTTCTTCATCCGGAAGCCTTTTTCAGAGCCGTTTTTTTTAAAACCGCCTATTTTTTCGAGATCTATCCATTGGACCACTCACTTTCAGCATCTTCAGCTTCAGTTGTTTTTCAAAAATGGAAAGTCCATGCCAAGTCATTCTTGACAGCACTAACTACTTCCAATGGGTCGCCTACATGGGAGATTTACTTAGAAGTAAAGGTCTCTTCAGAATAGCCACAGACCAAGAGAAGAAACCCAAAGATGAAGACAAGGCCGAAAAATGGGAAAATCGACAAGATCAAGCACGTGGCTTGATAGGAATGTCTGTTTCTCCTGATCTTAGATTCCACATTGCAGAAATTGAAACTCCTCATGAAGCATTAGAAAAACTTGCTAAAGTTTTTGGGATTAAAAATGAAATTAGATCCCATCAACTTGAAAATGAGCTGCTTACTTTAGATCCTAATAATTTTTCTTGCATTGAAGATTTCTTGTCAAAATTCAAGAACCTTAGATATCTCTTGGAAGGTGTTAAAGTTAAGAAAGATGATGGTAACCTTATTTATTCCATCCTTACTAAGTTAGGGCCAGCCTACTCTGTATTTGTTTCCACTTTCCATTCTACCAGGGAAGCTTTCATTTGTCAAGGCAAAGACTACAAGCCCCCTTCCTTTGACTCCTTTTGTGATTCCTTAATAAGAGAACAAGAAAAACTCTTACACCTTGGTCTTCTTAATCTTGGAAACTCTTCCACAAAAGCGTTAGCCGCCCAGCAGTATCCAAATTCAAAGAATCCTAAGAAGTCTTATCCTCAAAGGAATGGTCCTAAACCAACTCAGCCTCAAGATGAAAGATCATTTCAGCAATATGATAAGCCCAATAAAAACAAATGGAAGAAGACTGAAAGACATTGTAACTTTTGTAATCGAGATGGCCACTTAGAATCTAAATGCTTTAAGAAGATGGAAGCCTTGGAAGCCGCAATGAAGAAACATAACATCCATCTGGAGCCTACTTCAACTTCAACTTCCGGAACGGCATTTTCTGCATGTCATCGTCAATCATCTCAGTCTAGTTATGCATTAAATGTATCTTCTTCTTCTTCTCATTCTCATGAGTGGCTCATTGATTCTGGAGCCTCTTGTCACATGGCCAAAAACCAAGCCATGTTTTCTTCTTTAAATGATTGTAACACCAAAAATATATATGTTGGTGATGATAGATCTCTTAATGTTGTAGGGACTGGAACTGTTCATCTAGACAATGGTCAGTTCAATGATGTATTATGTGTTCCAAACTTATCCTGCAACCTTCTATCTGTCTATCAGATAACTCATTCAGGTGAAGGTAAAATCGTTGAATTTTCACCTCATGATGTTGTAATCAAGGATCTAAAAGATCCTAAACAGATTCTAGCTACTGGTCTTGCTGATGATTCCAAAAGGTTGTATAAGTTTCACAACTTTGGGTCATCCCATCTTCCCTCAGTATTTGTTGCTCATAATGATGAAGTGAGCAAACTTTGGCATGAGCGGTATGGTCACTTAAACTATCGCTCCCTTCAGCATCTCTGTAAAGAAAACATGGTGACAGGTCTTCCTATGGTATCTTGCAAAGATGGTGTTTGTTCCGGATGTGTACTCGGAAAACATCATCGGGACAGTTTTGACAAACGTGCCTCTTGGCACGCCTCAGCCCCTTTACAGCTTGTGCACAGTGATTTATGTGGTCCTCTTCCTGTTGCTTCATTCTCTGGCTGCAAGTACTTCTTAACTTTCATTGATGATTTCTCTAGACGCACTTGGGTATACTTCTTAAAACTCAAGAGCGAAGTATTTACCACCTTTTTGGCCTTCAAAGCATTCGTTGAAAAACAATCTGGACATCAAATTCTTAAGCTAAGAACTGATAATGGTGGAGAATATGTTAAAAATGCATTCATCACCTTTTGCACCGAAAATGGCATTCAAATGCAACATACTGTTCCATACACTCCACAACAAAATGGTGTAGCTGAAAGGAAAAATCGCACTTTAAAGGAAATGGCTAATTGTATGCTGCAATCTAAAGGACTCAGTCTTAGTTTTTGGGCCGAAGCAATTAATTGTGCAAATTATATAATCAATCGCACTCCTACTAAGGTTCTAGAGAATATCACTCCAGAAGAAGCTTGGAGTTCCATTAAACCAGATGTAAGTCACTTTCGTGTGTTTGGAAGTGAAGCATGGGCCCATATTCCAGATGAAAAGCATAAAGCCTTAGAACCTAAGAGTGAGAAATGTACTTTTGTTGGATATTCTGAAGATGTAAAAGGCTATAGACTTATTCCATTTAAGTCCAAAAATGTTATCATTAGAAGAGATGTAAAATTTGATGAAAATAAATCGGCCTGCGAGCCTAGTCCGGCGGATGTGCCACCTCTTCCCATCTCTTCTATCTTTGAGAACATTTCTTCTTCTGATGATGAAAGCGAGGATGATAATCCTTCCCCACCTTCTCAGGATCCTCAACTTCCAAGATGGGTCCGTGCTACTCGGGATGCAGCAGGTGATCTTGCCGGTGATCCTACAGATCAGCGACGTACACGTTCTCAGTTTGAAAGAGCCTCTTCTTTACTGGCTCAAGCTCCAGTGAATCATGATCCTGACACTTTTGCAGAAGCTTCAGGCCATCCACATTGGGAAACAGCTATGAATGAAGAATATCATTCATTGATGACAAATGATACATGGGATCTTGTTCCTCTACCAAAGGGACGCAAACTTGTTAGATGCAAATGGGTTTACAGAACCAAGTATGGACCAGATGGGAAAGTTAACAAACATAAAGCTCGTCTAGTTGCTAAGGGCTTTTCACAGGTTGAAGGCATTGACTACACTGAAACCTTCTCTCCAGTTGCCAAAATGAACTCTATCCGCCTTGTTCTTTCCCTTGCTGCCTCTTTAAAATGGGAAGTACATCAAATGGATGTTAAATCTGCCTTCTTGCATGGGGACTTGCAGGAAGAAATCTATATGGAACAACCCATTGGCTTCATACAAACAGACTCCAGCCTCGTTTGTCGCCTTAAGAAATCCCTTTATGGCCTCAAGCAAGCTCCTCGAGCTTGGTATGCCAAAATGGATAGCTTTCTTTTAGAATCTGGCTTTTCTAGGTGTCATTCTGACAATACTGTCTACACCAAGAAAGTGGGCAACTCTCTCATCATCCTTGTTCTTTATGTTGATGATCTTATTCTTACTGGTAGTGATCCCAACCTTATAAACCATGTGAAGTCCAGCCTTAAAAAGAAATTTGAAATGACAGACTTAGGACACTTACACTATTTTCTCGGTCTTCAAGTCTTGCAATCCCAAGAGGGTATTTTCCTTTCCCAGTCCAAGTATGCTTGTGATATTCTTCGTCATTTTCACATGGAAGACTGTAAGCCAGCCCCTTCTCCCTTTCAGTCTGGAGTCAAACTTTCAGTCTCTTGCACTTCTCCTGAAGTTGATGCTACCTTATACCGTCAACTTGTCGGAAAACTCTTGTATTTAACCCATACTCGTCCTGATCTTTCCTTTGTTGTTGGCCTTGTTGCTCGTTTTATGCAAAACCCCCGTGAAAGTCATTGGAAAGCAGCTAAAAGAATACTTCGTTATGTTCGAGGTACAATACAGTTTGGGATTCATTACAGTGCCAAAGCAGCTCCTCTGTTAGTTGGTTTCACTGATTCTGATTGGGCTGGTGACCTTGATGATCGGAAGTCTACTGCCGGTTATGTCTTCACTCTTGGTTCAGGACCTATTACATGGGCTTGTAAGAAACAGGCTGCCATTTCTCTTTCGTCAGCAGAAGCAGAGTATCGTGGTGCCGTGGAAGCTAGTAAGGAAGCCTTGTGGCTTCGTCAGATCCTATCAGAGTTTGGCTTTGAGCAGCAGCATCCAACCACACTTTGGTGTGATAATCAAAGTGCCATTCAGCTATGCAAAGATCCAGTCCAGCATCAGCGCAGCAAACACATTGAACTACACATGCACTTCATCAGAAAGCTCATTCTTGACCATGTTCTTGAAGTGCAATATTGTCCAACGGATGATCAGGTTGCAGACATCTTCACAAAGGCTCTCACAGAGGCGAAGTTCACTAAACTTCGATATATGCTTGGAGTTCAGGAAGTTGTCACTAAGGGGGGATAGGCTCTAGTGCCTCCTTCCTTCTCCTATTGTGTCATATTTGTAAATCCTTCAATCCTATCCCAAGTTGTTCTTAAGGGGGGATGTTAGGATATTCCGACACATAGGATATAGTTAAGTTCAACTTGGTCTAGTATAGAGTTAGGTTAGAGTTAGGTAAAGTGTGTTTCTTTACCGTTGTACATTTTGTAACTTACAATCCGACGGTCACGATATGTAGTGATCCGACGGTTCACTCTCACCTCGGTATTACCGACACTTGATCCGTGGCTTGACACCCGATTGGTCCATGAGTTCTATTTAAAGCGCATGGAGGGTCATTGTTCGGGAAATCCGTGCATGAGAGAAGCTTATGTAAATTTTCATTCTTTGATTAATAAATTGTCTGTACCCACGTTGGGACAGGCCGTGGACTGTTTCCCTCCTTGCACTCTGAGGGTTTTAACCACGTCAAAAATACTGGTGTATTGATTTGAGATCTGGTTGTGAGCGGTGTCCTTTTGGTATTCTTCTGTGGAACTTACCCTGTAAATTCCTACATGGATGAGGTTGAGGTGGAGGACGACCTGGTAGAGGTCGGGGGTAGGTCATTTGTTACAACTGTAGGGGACCAGGACACTATGAAAGAGACTGCCCAAATCTGACACATCTGTCATGCCACTATTATCCTCAGTTTGACCACACGATGGAGGATTTCCCTATATTATTAGCTAATATACATGAAAAGGGGGCGCAACCTCAGTAGCTGACTAAGAACTTGCAGATGTTGAGGGCTGAGCCTCGCGAGGAAGACCCTAAGGTAGATATTGTGCTGCGGAGTGGAGCAATAACTGGTGAAAATAAGGGGAAGCAACTTGAAGAAGGTGAGCAGGTCTGCAAAGCGCTAGAGAAAGAGACTGGGTTTGATCTAGAATGCGCAAAGTAAACATTTATGGAAGCAAAGAAAAGCTTCACTGAGGCCTCTACCTCAGGAATTCCGGAAAATGTGACTAAAGAAATGGACCCATCCATGATTACTACTTTCTTAGAAACCTATATGAAGCTATTGCATGATAGAAAGGTTGTGAAGGGACTATAGGAGCTGATCAATAGGTGTGCTAGGAAGGAAAACACTACTAACGGATTGTGCATAGTTAGGAAGATTGGAAGGCATAAGATGAAAACGGGGCATGAGATGAGGCTTACTGTGCATATAAGAGAATATGAGATGGATCAAGTTATTCTAGATTTGCGGTTGGACACAAATGTTTTTTTGAAGCAAAAATGGGAGAGAATGGTGAGACATATGTTATAGTGGTATCTGATTCAGTTAAGAATGGAAAATCAGAAGAAAAAAAATCATCCCCATGGGAAGATTGCAGGGAATAACAGTTGATATTGAGGGCGCGAGCACATTAGCTAATTTTGAAGTAATAGAGATTGTGGATGACAACAATCCCTACCCTGTGCTCCTTAGGATCAATTGGGCCACTAACATGAATGGGGTAATCAATTTGAAGAAGCAAAAGATGATATTTGAGAATAAATCGCTCCGCGTAGTGGTGCCCTTGGACCTTGCAGAAGGACTATGTTATATTGAACCAATCCGCGATTATGAAAGTGATGACGATTTGGACCAGATTTACAAGATAACAGTGCGAGATCAGGATTGGGTGAATCTGACAGCAAATGGGCATATTGCATGGGACTATGAAAGTTCCTGCTCATCAAGTTCAGACCAAGAATTGAAGCACTAGTATAATTGACTACATGAAGTATATATGTTGCGCTATAATATGATGACCAGGTCATTGCACTGTGTATCATTAGAGGTAAGAAATTTGCCTTACTATGATGGTTTAACTGATGTTGATAACTTTTTGGATGAATTCAAGAGATAAGTTCCAAAGAAGCATTGCTTCCAGGTCTTGGATTGGGCATTGTGCTATGCCTGCGAGATGGTGGGGCATGCACAAGGATAGTTTTTATGATTGCCTCGTGTACAGAAAAATGATGAGAGTGCATTTTGGTCGCCCAAAAGTTTGGCTAATAGAAAAACATGATGGGAGGAATGACCTGCAAGACCATTTGGACAAATGGACTTAGGTGTATGGAGTAGAACCTCGGCTGGAGTGGGTACATTTGTTTTGTCATACCTTGGATGTTATATTGATGAATTGGTACTTGGATATAGAGCTTCACCATGGCACTAAAGAATGGGATGTTTTGCGCGAGGGATTTTTGATGATATTCAACTTTGAGGATGGGTTTGAATGTATTGATGAAGCGTTATAGGAGGTCAAGGCAAAAATCTTCAAGATACCATAGGATCCTCCATATTTGATTCAACCTTATTGGCCTACTGAGCTAAGCCACGCGATATTGTGCTACAATGTGACAGTGGAAGAAGAAGATGAAGATCGAGGAAGATTAATATTCTAGAGATAGAAGGTCACCACAAATTTAACGGACCACAACTAGAGAATCCAAACATCACCGAGCCACTCAAAACTAGACAGGTGAATATTGGCACAGAAGCAGAGCCGAAGTTTGCAAATATTGAGGACTACTGAGATGATGCAACAGTAGATAAGGTCACCGAATTTCTCTATGAATATCAAGATTTGTTCCCTATGAAGTTTTCATATATGAAAGGGGTAATAGGGGACTTGGGTGCCATGAATATCACTCTAAAACTGAACACAAAGCCAATTAAGCTAAGGCCTTACCACCTCAACCCAAAGTATAAAGAAAGGGTCCACTTGGAGTTGAAAAAAATGCTTGCAACAAACATCATTGAACTAGTAGAAGAGTCTGATTGGGTAAGCCCTATGGTAGTTCAGGACAAGAAATAGAAGGATGAGATACGGATATGTGTAGATCTCAAGAAGTTGAATGATGCTTGTGTGCATGATCCTTTCCCAACTCCGTTCACCAATGAGGTGGTGGACAATGTTGGCGTCTAGGAAGAATATTCGTTTACTGATGGGTTCTCAGGGTACCATCAGATAAAGATTGTTGTGGAGGATAGAAGTAAGACGACCTTCGCAACTAAATGGGGATGCTTCCAGTATACGGTGATTCCTTTTGGGGTGAAGAACACATTGACAATCTTCTCGCGCATACTCATCGTAGCATTCAAAGATTTCATTCACAAATTTCTGGAGGTATACTTTGATGATTGGACAGTTTTTGGCCTAGTAAAGCGCCATGTAGCAAGTCTGTGCTTGATGCTGGATACATGCCAGAAGTACTAGATCGCACTCAATCTAAAGAAATATTTTTTTTGCATCCCTTTTGGGATCTTACTGGGTCACATGGTAAGCAGACAAGGCTTGGTGGTAGACCCTGTGAAGATCGTGGTTATAATCAATTTGGAGGCACCAAGAAGTGTGAAATACATGTGCACGATGTTGGGGCGTACAGGGTACTATAGAAAGTTCATAAAAAGTTATGCCTAGATTACTGCACCAATGAAGGAACTATTAAAAAAGGATGCTACATTCTATTGGAATGAGGAATGTCAGAGGAGCTTGGATGTGCTTAAAGAGAAAATGGTCACTGCACCAATCCTAGTCTTCTCGGATTGGAAGAAGGAATTTCATGTGCATGTGGACACATCATGTATTGCGCTGGGAGTAGTACTGACACAGGCCGGTGAGAGAGAATTATATCATCCTATAGTGTTCGCAAGTAGGAATCTATCTAAAGATGAGAAGAATTATTCAACGACAGAGCACGAAGGTTTGGGTATGGTATATGCACTCCAGAAGTTTAGGCACTACTTGCTAGGCGAACACTTTAAGATGTATGCAGACCATTCTACATTGAAGTACTTCGTGAACAAGACTGTGTTGGGGGGGGGAATATGCAGATGGTTGTTGCTATTTTAGGAATATTATTTTGAGGTTATTGTGAAGCCAGGATGATTGAATCTCGGGCTGGATCATCTGTCCCACATTGAAATAGGAGAGGAGCCTACTAATTTCAAGGAAGAACTACCTAAAGCGTAGCTCTTTGCGGTGTGCATCACAGACAATCACTTTGAAGATATTATACACTTCCTAACGATGGGAACAATTCCAGAAGGATATACTATCCAACAAAAGAAGGAATTGGTGGTGTGCATGGCAGACTTTTCTATCATTGCAGGAAACTTGTATAAAATGGGATTAGATGAAATATTACGACGTTATGTGCCATAATTTGAACGAAACAGAATTCTCGTTGAGGCTCATGGAGGAGTCACGGGAGGACACTATGCGGGAAAAGCAACAACGCATAAGATTCTACGCGTTGGGTTGTGGTGTTTGACACTGCACAAGGATTCAAAAGCATATTGTAGGGCATGTGATGCATGCCAAAGTACTGGTAGCCCATCGTGGAGGGATGAGCTACCGTTGAATCCACAAATATTGTTATATCCATTCGAGAAGTGGGAAATTCACTTTGTGTGACCAATTTAGCCTCAAGGAAAGAAGACGGACGTGCATTACATCATCATCGTGATTGAGTATTTAAGCAGATGGGGGGAGATGTAGCCTGTGAGGAACTATAAAATCACAACAACAGCAAAATTAATCTTTGAGTACATGCTGATGAGGTTTGGTTTTCCGAAAATTTTGATGAGCGATCATAGTATGCATTTTCTTAATTAAACGATTAGCGCGTTGATGGAGGAGTTTCAGGTTTACTATCAGAAGAGTATTCCATATCACCGACAAGCTAATGGGATGGTAGAAGCATTTAATAAGATACTGGAGAGTGTGTTGATGACATTTTGCAATGCACAACGAAATGATTGGGATGTGTGCATACCTGTGGTGCTATGGCCTTACATAACAACTTGTAAGAAGCCGACTGGACAAACGCCTTTCAGCCTGGTTTATGGCATTGAAGCTGTGATGCCAATGGAATACATTGAACCTGTTTTGTGCATAACAAAATTCACAAGAATCGCAGATCGTGGAGCCATGGAAGAAAGGCTTGCGCAGCTGACAGAATTGGAAGAAGATAGGTTTTTCACTGGGTTCCATCAGCAAGTTCAAAAAGAGCGCGAAAAGGCATGACACAATTGGCACATCAAACTACACACCTTCAAGGTAAATGATTTAGTGTTATTATATGATAGCAAGTTTGATAAATTTCTAGGAAAATTTCAGATGCATTGGCTGGGGCCCTATGTCATCAAGGAGATTAACGATGGTGGAGCAGATCAGTTGAATGGAGAGCCATTCCCAAGGAAGGTGAATGGTAGCCAATTGAAGCCATACACCAGGGATCTGACCAGATGACTATATGGTGGAAGCATAGTCTTATAGCTCCAAGCAGCTGAAAGGAGCTGCAGGACTATAAACTACATTGTCCGGGTTGTAGAGTTGAGCGATTGGGGCACTGTGCAGAATGGAGGATTGTCACAGTGTCAGTAGAAGCACGAAGCGAGTTGCGCTATTGAAAGAGAGACCACATAGGGCAGCCAGAAAGTGACCATTATGGTCACTGTTCATGACTTGATAATGGGAAAATGGCTAAATGGAGTGGGGGGGTGGCAATTAAGTCAGAATTTAAGACAAAGATATTTGAAAATCTGCTACAACTCTAGCATTTATGAATAGATTTTGGGGGAAATGGTCAGGTTCAAATTTGAAATTGCGTATAAATTACAGATGGTTGACCAATAAAAATAATTTCCATTTTGGGAATTGAGGTGTTAAGCTATTAGGTGCGCATGAACCTTGACTATTTCGAGGCTTTAGTAGCAAGTTCATTGTTTGAGAAATTGTTGAAGGAAACTCAAGAGCTCTTAACTAGTATCATGTTTGCACCTGTGGAGACCGCAAATGTTGGAGAAGTGATGGCAGTTGAAGGAGCTGCCCCAAAGGTAGCGAGTGTAGAGGAACCTACATAAGTACCCAAATCACCAAGTTCACCCAGGCCAAGGCCTACGCTAACAAGAGAGGGTCCAAAACCAAAGAACGATAAGCCAAAAGTAGGACAGTTGGTGCATGCATCGCCTAGAAAACACTCACAGAAATAAAATCCCACCTGCATAGGAGAAGGCCAAGGTAGTAGACCTAGAACTTGACGAGGACATAGAAGAGGTCGATATGGGTGTGGAAGACGTTGACATGGGGGCAAAAGACATTGACGTTGAGGGGGTAGACCCTATCTCCAAGCTGCTAGCATATGTCCCTCCGCACCGAGGCAAGCTGAAGGTACCAAAGGACATCGATGAGAACAAAATCACACTTTTCATGCTGTTGCTGCCAGATAAAATCATATTTGAAGATCGCTCTTGGCATGCATCCCCCATTTAAAGCTAGAGGATTGGGATTTGGCAAATATAGAGCGCTTTCCCCACTTAGCCACCGATACATTCATGCATGCATCTTCTATAAATGCTCTGGTGTGACCGCATTGGAGCCAAGACAGTGGATAAAATGGGTGGACAAAGTAGGACTCTTGAACCTGATGTGGGTTCCACATTACAACCGTGCACCCATAACTTTAATAGTAATCAAATAATTGTTATGCTTGGTGCACGATGGGTTTCTGTGGTTAGGAGAACCGATAGTGATCATTGAAATGATGATCTACAAGATCACTTTGCTCCCTTATTCAGGCTTGAATCTAGGCATGGTGTTTGGTGGAAAGATGGGTGAGCGCGGCTTCACTGAACGAACGAAGGACAAGTTCAAGCTTGCCAAGAAGTCGTGTAGCTACTCCATCTCCAACATAACCAACCCTTCGGTTAAAGTAGCCACCCAAATCTTGGTGGGGAAAATAATCAGGAAGTGTCACATAGATGAAGTGGCAGCACTGGTTATATCTTTAGCATCCTAATGTGCGAAGGGCATACAATTTAACTAGGTGTGCTACCTCTGCAGGGAGGTCCTCACAAATTACAAAGAAGTGCAAGATGTAAGCAAGACCTTCCACTATGCATGGTTGTTGCTGTCGATTGTACTGGTTGCGTGGGGCTTACTAGAACATAGTCAGTTTCCTCCAATAGTAGCATAGCTTCCAGAAGCAGCAAAGTTCACTTTGTTCTCGGCCACGAAGGACCCCCAAAGGGTCAAGGACAGTGAGATATTCTAGATTCTCATGGAATCAAGCATCCACGCCGCAATCAATTACAAGTCACATCTCTCATCGATTGTCTTTGAGCATTTTTCTGAATATGTGGAGTTCAAGGTGAACTTCCACTATGTTTGCATCAGAGCATGGAAGGACCCCACAAAAAAATGGTATGATCTTCCGTACTTGGCGACAGATGATGCAATCGCCATGGTTTTGGAGAGTTGGCCAGCAGAGTGGCACATGGCCTCAGAATTATCAATTGGGTCTAGTAAGTCTGCCGCGAAGCAAAAAAAGGAAGAGGTCAAGTTAAAGATGGAACAGTTGGCGAAAAGACTGAGGAAGGAAGCCAAGGCAGAGCACACTACCAAAAAGTAGGCAGAAGGGGAGGAGGAAGAGGAAGAGCGCAACTTTGATAGGAGTCAGAAGTCACCTTTTTCGCAGACACAGGAGGAGGAGCAACACTCAAAACAAGGAGGAGCAGACCCAGAGACTACTCCATTCTGGGTTAAGTGCACAAGGGAGCAGGAGAAAGTAGGGTCGCAGAAGAAGTCTAAGGCCAGAAAATCATCCCTTGACCCAATCACCTTGACAGAGGGTGATTTGAATGATATCGATGATACTGTGTGGGACGTGACCGCAGAACTGCTACAGCAGTTCGAGTAGCAGCAGAAATAAGCTTTGGTCGCCATTCAAATGGGTCTGTGTGAGCTGTAGATCCAAGCTACTCAGGTGCAGACCAGTGTAGGGTGGCGTAGCGCGATGTTGAGTAGTTTGGCACTTGGAACCTCAGATGCTGTAGAGATGATCCATTCAATGGATCCCCTAGTTGTCGTGGTGTCAGATGGAGCATTGACAATAGAAACAGAGGCTGACAGGGCCACTGTCAATGCCCTCAAGAAAGTCAGGTTAAACTTGGCTGCGCTTCAAAGTGAAGCCCTTCACACTCTACTGGATGATGTGATTACAGAACTACAGGCTCAGGAATAGTGCGCCTTGAATGTTATCAGTGAGTAGAAGGTGGAAAATGCCCAGATGTTCATAGAAAAGATGTCTACGATTGATCCTCTTAAGAAGGTCACAGAAAGGAATGAGTGCACAATAGTTGTGGTGGTTGAGGCATGTCAGACTGTTCCAGCGCTAAACATCCCGAAATATGTGCCAGTCGATGCAAGAATCTGGAAGCTCACTGTAGGTGTGCATGAGGCATGAACAGAGCTTGCTAAGGTTCAGTTTGAACTGAACCTTAAGACTAGAGAACTTGAGTTAAGCGCCCAGCCTTCGACTCCACTAGAAGTTAGAGAGGAGCATGAGACCACTATCAAAGATGTCTTTGCAAGTGTCTATACTGCAGTCAAGGATTTCACTCTGCTCTTCGTACACGCACTTGAAGTAGTTACCAGTCTGCAAGAAGATCCCAGCTTACAAAGGCTAGAAACTGAGGCGGGGGAGCTATAACATATGTATGACAAGGTCAAAGTGACAGTGTGCATCGTCACTATTAGGGCCTAAATCTACCTCAGGCTGAGAAAGGTAGGATCTAGGGTAACATCAAACCAAGCTTAACCTGGTAGCTAGCCCTACCAGGTCAAGAGAGGGCTCTCTCCTGTCAATATCAGCAAAAATAATCAATGAGGCGTGAGATGACTTGAATGAAAACTAATTTTAGGCTAGGTATGTGTACAAAAGGGTCTGATTGAATTTGATGATGTTTGTTGGCTCAAATGGAAAGGCAGATTTCGGCTCTAGGGAAAGAGGCTTAGTTTTGCAGAGGTCTCAATGGGGCAAGGTAGGAAAGTGATTTGATACTTAAAATTGAATGAAATGGAGATTTAGAAAGGTGAGAAGTTGAAGATGGCAAGAAAACCTCAAGGATCCTCTTCAAACAGCTAAAAACATCAATAACTAAGCAAACCCTAGGTACAACTCTGCAATTTCAATGGATTCTACCTTTATCCTTGTTTGTTGTAGTTAAGAAGAAAGAAAGAGAGATAATGGCATACATAAAATACATATAAACTTACATTTATAGAAAGAAACACAATACCAAAGCAACATGCCACATGAATCCCATAGAGTGTTGCAAACCCTAGTCTATTCCTTAGCCAAAACTGCTGAGAAAATGTATACAATGAACCTCCAAGCTTTCTCAAAAGTCCAACCATGCTAATGACTGAAAAAAACATAAGATATAGGCAAAAAAAACTCATCCTAGCCTCTAGGGGTCGAGCTCATGATTTTAGGAGCTGTTCCAACAAACTCTAAACTGAGAACTAAAAAGTAGGTAGTGGAACAGCATGCCTCTAAAAACTAGGGAACTGATTCATTCAGTTGCAAACTGCCTTTTCATGGATCAATCTACCTCTATGAGTAAAATTTCAACATAATTACATCAAGATCCATCCAATTACATTAAATTACTTCATGATTTTGACATTAAGAGGGATAAAATTCAAACTATTAAGAAACTAGGCGAAAAACAGAGTATTTTGGTCAAACTGAGCAAAATTTCTCCAATGCGCAGCACTGATTTCCCTATGCGTAGCACCTTTTTGCAGTTGCGTTCGGAGGCCTTCACGGTGTCCAAATTTGCTCCAAGTGGGCTTGTTCGAAAGGTCTACCTGTCTACTTTCCACCACAAGTAGAATTTTTGAATTTGGGTTCCATTTTCCCCTCCAAAAATGACTTCTTCCAAGACTACTTCCTGTGTGTCAAAAAAGGGGCAGAAAGGTCCTTTTTAGGGTGTTTTTAACCTTTTTTGGGGCTCAAAACGTGTCAAAATTTCTTGGCCATTGGTGAGAATGAATATTTTTCCAATAAAAATCCAAATATGCTGAGTTTTAGTCATTTGTATGCCTCCATCAAAAGCGAGCGCCAGGTGGCGCAGCGCATTGGGCAGAAAAACCTGTGTTAAAAATTTCTATGCATAGCACCTTTTTGCAGACCCATTTTGAGGGTCTTCCTGGTGTCTAAATTGGGCGAAAAATATCTTTTTGGAAATATTATTGAGTCTAATTTCCAATCCAACTTGAATTTTTCAATTTGGAGTTCATTTGCCCAGTCAAAAGTCAAATCTCCCAAGACTGGTCAAAATGTGCAAAATGAGGCTACCTAAAGGCAGAGTGCTATTACAGTCAACTTTTGAAGGTCATATTCAACCCAAAATTGAGCTCATGATAGCTCATTGGAAATATATTTTTGTCTAGTTATCATTTGACTCATCAATCAAATCATTTTGCCAACCAAGCTAGGATAAATCGTGATTTTCCCAAAGTCACTTCAGACATGCATCAATTCTCCTGAGGCAATTGTATTTTTGATATTTCTCTAAAACCATGGCACCTGTGTAAAAATTGGAGGTATTTCATCTTTGGCCTATTCTGGACAAAAAAGTCTCTCAGTTTTCCCAAATTCATCTTTTCTTGCTCAGAAACATAATTTTAGTAAAACCTACCCCAATGTGTGGAACAGGGGATTTGTCGCAATGAAGGGAAATGAAGGAGATAAGGGGCTTATAAATTCTTGAGGGAATTTTTGGAAGTAGGGAGTGATGTTAGGAAATAGGGGAAATTGTAATTTCAAAGATTGAGTGAGGGAAAGGGGTCCAAAAGGGAAAAACACAGGCCTAGCCTAGAAAATTGCCAAATTGTAGCAAGAAACTAGGGTTTGTGGGAAAATGAGGAATTTAAGGGATATCAGTGATGGGAAGTGTTTAATAAGATACATTAAGGATAGGGGAAGGTGTATGAACATCAGGATACAAGTTTTGCTGATGATTTGACCATCCAAGAGAAATTACCTTCAAAACCCTAGGAGATGGAAACGAACCTTACCTAGGCACAATTAAAGCATGAACAAGGTGTAAAATGACCCATTGAAACCTGACATGATGATGAAAACTATCTGAATGATGGTACACTTAGTTGAATGGTGACATGAAGCTCTTGGGAAGAATCATTGACAGTTTCATCATCCCTCTCATAGGAAGGATCGAACTCCATGTTTGCCAATGTTTGAGTTTTCTTAGATGAGTATGAAGAGATTTTAGGTGTCTTTGATATTTTGCTGCCAAGTGTATGAAAATGTATGAGGGAATATGAAGGGAGAGGGTAAAAGGGATTTTGGGAATGTTGCCGACTAGAATATGGGGAATTGAAGGGTTTTAGGGACAATTTTCAGGCTTTTGGGATAATAATTAGGGTTTTGGAATTTTGTAGCTAGGGTTTGGGATAATGGGAATTGGGGATAGGGGTGAATGAATTTAGGGATATAGGGGATAGTAAAATGGATTAATGAAACTAGAAAAGAAGTGAGGGAATAAAAAGGTGAGGGAGTGATGGCCACAAAAACAAATTTACAAACCCTAAGCAATCATGTCTTGAGCAAAAATTGCAAGGAAGTAGGGTTTGAAATTTTGTTTTAATAAATCATCATAAACATCTTAAGACACACTTTCATTGGCATTTGAAGAGTTTTTGACTTACTTTGGACCAGAGGAAACCAAGAAAATTGAGAATTTGGATGAATTTGTGGTGAAAATGGCTTGCAGCTCTATGCGCTGCGCCACAAACCCAACGCGTCGCGCCTTCTGTATGTGCCACGCCAGTGTATTTTTTGCACTGTGGAGGGTGGCCCAATGCACCATGCCAGCTCTATGCGCCGTGCCAGTGACCCAATGCACCACGCCCACGAACTTGCACAGTTTTGTTGCAATTTTGCTCCCTTCGTTCAACACGGCCTTCTCTTACTCAATCTTTCTTCTTTGAATGCAAATGAGCTTTTTGAATCATGAAAAATGATTTATATACAAGAGATTTTGATTTTTCATTCATAAAACCCACTTTTGTAATGTTTGCATTGTGACTTACTTTTTCAAATCTGTTTTTTGGGTAGTTTACTTTATTTGTGCCTTTGATGAACTGAATGACTTGATTTTTGTTTGCCTTGGAAGGAATGGAGCTCCTAAAGCTTGGCAAGGTGACCAGGGTTTCCACTGAAGTAATTTACATACAAGAGAACTGAAATTATATTAATTTATACAACAAAAACCTCAAATACTCTATTTTTCCTCAAAACATGGTTTGGAAGAAAAATACGTTTCTGAGCATGAGATTGTGAAATTTATTGGTACTGAAACTTTATTCAACCTCCTCATGCGCCTACTATCTGTTATTGGACATTTTGAAGACCTTTTTGATGAAACCCTAGACCTAATGAAACTAAAACCCTAGAATTGACTCTTGCAAATTTAAAGACAAAAGGTGACTGCAGATAATCTTGATGAATGGAAATGGGCTAGCAGGTAAAGGACATGACGAAAAATGTACAACAAGCCACTACCGTCAGATGATCCATGCTCCTAATGGAATGTAGCTGGTTGAGTGAGACACCTAATAAGCAATGCAGCAAGAGAATTTGATCTCTGACAGAGGGATGAAGATACCGACACTAACATTGGCTCCAATGGGGATGGTAGCTCCTTGGAGGTGCCAAGAACTACAGATCTCTGTGAAAGAAAGCAGTGCCTCTTCCTTTGGGCTATGGAGTCAATAACTTCGAAAAACCAAAACCAAACTCTTGACTCAATATCAGGACTGAAATCTGACTCAAAACTGACTCAATTTCAAGACTGAAATCGACTGAAAACTAACTCAAACAATCTAAACCAAAACTGAAATCAATCCTTCAATTTTATAGCCTTCACTTCGGGCCCCAAACTGAATGAATGAAAAACATACAAACTAACTCTGAAACTATCTTGACACTGGCTCGATACTTAAACACAACCGACAAACTGGAAATGAAGCTCAAAGTAGAGCTTATTCATCAAAACCTACTCTAACAATTTCATTCATCCCCTCATCAAGTGAAATGAAACAACCAATGCAACCATGTAAGCATTCCAGCTGCTGTCTGAATTCTTCGTAAGTGCTTGCATATGTACAACAAGAGAGAACTACTGAAAGGAAACTCCCATGAAAAATTGTGAACAGATCCGTTGAATAATATGGATTCTCTATCCGCCTCCAAAAAAACTGCATAAGGATCTTGAAGTTCATGCACACTGGGACTTAGCTCATCCAATGGATTACTTCTCTTTTCCTCATACCATGAATGCAAACTTTCATCTGAGCTTTGTGACGAGACTCCTACTGAAAATGACAAAGAAACCGGCTGCCAGATCAAGTTTATATCAGCACATGTTTCAAGCTCACATGTAGTCAATGGAGAAGAACTTTAACTGCAGACATCATCCAACACATCAGCTATTGGATCATGTAAAACTTGAAAAGATTGTTGCAACCCATTTTATATTAGCTCCGATGAGATTACATGATTTTCTACAAGCTGCTCATTTGAGGATATACTATGCAATTTTCCCTTCAAAAACTGAAATGATTCAAAACAGAAAGGTACAGAATCATCTTGCATCATATGACCATATGTGACAGCTTCCAAGTCCTCATTTGCAACTTGACAATCCATGGCATTCGGGGGCAGCAAATCTGGATATGAGAAGTCTTGTACAAGGTTTTCATTGCCCTCAAAAAGGTTCAGATCAAGACTTGTCAACGATTGATTTCTGATTGCATGAATGTTGTCTCTGATGAACTGAAATGAAGCAAAACAAAAAGGCAAAGATCCTTCACTTAATTCAAAATTTGCTACACTTTCCTCCTCACTATCATAGCTGATATGCATCGATTGATCACTGTATTCAAGCTATTGAAAGTGAACTTCCTCCTTCCACAAACTAGCTGCTGATTTGTCTGCAAGAGTAGCTTTTGTTTGGAGAACATAATCATCATCATACTGATCAAACTAAGGCGAATCATCAGTATAAAACACATCATCAAGCATACATGTCATATCAATAGATCTCTCTTCTCCAAAATGATCTACAAAACAATCATTATCAGATTTATGACAACTGGGATAAGAAAGAAGATGTTTTGGATCAGCAACTTGTTCTTCTTCAATCAACGAGCCATGGGCTTGAATATTATACTCATTCCTTGTGATGATCCTTTGCATCATCTCTTCCACTGCACTCATCTCTTTTTCCTTCAACTTTGCCCTTCGGATCAGCAAATGAGCCTCTACATCTACTACACTGTTCTACATCTCTTCAAGTGTTGCAAGGTTCCTTTCTCTCAGCTGAACTCCATTTCTGGATCAAAGGCACCCAGCTAATGCAAGAGAGCAGATCCAAGAGGAGGTCTTATATTAACCGGCATCCAATAATAAACTTGTTTAAATCTAGCAAAACATTATTGTGCTGTCTCCCCTGGTTGTCTTTTCAGCTGGTTATACTCTTCTATAATCAAGAAAGGGTTCTGTCTTACCACCCACCTGTCAAGGAAAACTTTGACGAACTGCTGGAAATCTAAGATGCTCACATCAGGCAGAGTTTTGAACCAACTCTTGACTTTGCCTTGCAAAGAAAGAAAAAAAATCCTAATTCTGAAATCCTCTTCATCAACTTCAAAAAGGTCAAGAAAGGACTCAAAATTCAATACATGTCTCTCAGCAGTGATGTTGTCGCATTCACCATCAAATCTTGGTAGATATACCTCATGATTTTTAGGGAAAGCATGGGATATAGAAGGTAAAATCAGAGGCTTGTATCAATCTAGAATTTTACAAGGTAGTGGGGTATGTACAAAAGCTGTAGAATCAGTCTTGGTCTCTTGAGGCTCATCAGTTTGAAGACGGTCATCACAAAATTCAGAAAAAGGGTCTTGATCAAGATCAAAGGCATGCAAATCTTTGGTATTCACAATATTCAAAGGGAAGGAATCAAATGCAGACCGAGGATCTTTTCTCAAATATAATATACTTTTCAAAGCCTTCTTGACATTCTCGGGAAAAGAGAAGAAATAATTTATGACAAAGAAAAAAATTTCTTAGATGAAATTCCAACTTGAATACCTGATCTTTCCATATTGTCCTTTCATGTTTTTGCTAGTCAGGTTCATCCTCCAGTGGAGTCCTTGGATCTGATCTCAAAACTTGATTTAGAGTTTCCAGGTGAACGATTTCAGCATTTTGGTGTCTGATCGTTGTCCACCATCAACAATTAAATCTGAACTTGATTACATTTTGTTGAGGAAACCAAATGTTTAGTTCATAAACTAGACCAGAGATTGACTGAAGCAACATTCATCTGCTTTCGCTAATGCAAAGAAAGAGTGTTTCGAAGGATACCTGGCTAAATTCAAGCTCTGTCTGTAGTTTACAAAGAAAACAAAAAACTTTCATCCCCAGTATGGTCAACACTATGTTAGGGCCTAAATCTACCTTAGGCTGAGAAAGGTAGGATCTAAGGTAACATCAAATCAAGATTAACCTGGTAGCTAGCCCTACCAGGTCGGGAGAGGGTTCCCTCCAGTCAATATCAGCAAAAATAATCAATGAGGCTTGAGATGACTTGAATGAAGACTGATTTTGGGCTAGGTTTGTGTACAGTAGGGTCTGATTGAATTTGATGATGTTTGTTGGCTCAAATGGAAAGGCAGATTTTGGGTCTTGGGAATTAGGCTCAGTTTTGCAGAGGTCTCAATGGGGAAAGGTAGGCAAGTGATTTGATACTTCAAATTGAATGAAATGGAGAGATTTAGATAGGTGAGGAGCTGAAGAGGGCAAGAAAACCTCAAGGATCCTCTTCAAACAGCTAAAAACATCAATAACTAAGCAAACCCTAGGTACAACACTGCAATTTCAATGGATTCTACCTTTATCCTTGTTTGTTTTAGTTAAGAAGAAAGAAAGAGAGATAATGGCATACATAAAACACATATAAACTTATATTTACAGAAGGAAACACAATATCAAAGCAACATACCACATGAATCCCATAGAGTGTTGCAAACCCTGGTCTATTCCTTAGCCAAAACTGCTGAGAAAATGTATACAATGAAGCTCCAAGCTTTCTCAAAAGTCAAACCATGATAATGACTGAGAAAACATAATATGTAGTCAAACAAAAACTAATCCTAGCCTCTAGGGTTCAAGCTCATGAGTTTAGGAGCTGTTCCGACAAATTCTAAACTGAGAAATAAAGGGTGGAACAACATGCCTCTAAAAACTAGGGAACTAATTCATTCAGTTGCAAACTACCTTTTCATGGATCAATCTACCTCTATGAGTAAAAATTCAACATAATTACATCAAGATCCATAAAATTACATTAAATTACATCATGAGTTTGACATTAAGAATGAGAAAAGTCAAACTGTCAAGAAACCTGGCGAAAAACAAAGTATTTTGGTCAAACTAAGCAAAATTTCTCCAATGCATCGCGTTGATTTCCCTATGCATAGCACCTTTTTGTAGCTACTTTTGGAGGCCTTCCCAGTGTCAAAATTTTCTCCAAGTGGGATTTTTGGAGATTTCTACCTGTCTACTTTCCATCACAAGTCGAATTTTTGAATTTGGGCTCCATTTGCCCCTCCAAAACTAAGTTCTCCTAGGACTACTTCTTGTGTGTCAAAAAAGGGGCAGAAAGGTCATTTTTAGGGTGTTTTTAACCTTTTTGAGGGCTCAAAACCTGTCAGAATTTCTTGACCATTGGTGAGCATGCATATTTTCCAAGAAAAATCCAAACCTGCTGAGTTTTAGTCATTTGGAGACCTCCATCAAAAGCGAGCGCCAGGTGGTGTGGCGCACTGGGCAGAAAAACCTGTGTTAAAAATTTCTATGCGTAGCACCTTTTTGCAGACCTGTTTGAGGGTCTTCCTGGTGTCCAAATTGGGTGAAACATAGCTCGTTGGAAATATTATTGAGTTTACTTTCCAAACCAACTTTAATTTTTCAATTTGGTTTTCATTTTCCCTTCCTAAAGTCAAATCTCCCATGACTGGTCAAAATGTGCAAAATGAGGCTACCTAAAGGAACAGTGCTGTTGCAATCAGCTCTTGAAGGTCTTCTTCAACCCCAAATTGAGTTCATGATATCTCATTGGAAATATCTGTCTCTAGTTATCATTTGACTCATCAAGCAAGTCATTTTTCCAACCAAGCTAGGAGAAATCTTGATTTTCCCAAAGTCACTTTAGAGGTGCATCAATTCTCATGAGGCAATCGTATTTTTGACATTTCTCTAAAACCATGACACCTGTGTAAAACATGAAGGAGGTTTTTCGTATTTGGCCTATTTTGGACAAAAACATCTCTCCGTTTTCCCAAATGCATATTTTCTTGCTCAGAAATATCATTTGAGTAAAACCTACCCCGATGTGTGAAACAAGGGATTTGTCGAAATGAATGGAAATGTAGGAGATAAGGGGCTTCTAAATTCTTGAGGAAATTTTGGGAAGTAGGGGGGGACGTTAGGAAATAGGGGAAAGTGGAATTTCAAATATTGAGTGAGGGGAAGGGGTCCAAAAGGGAAAAACACAGGCCTAGCCTAGAAAATTGCCAAATTGTAGCAAGAAACTAGGATTTGTGGGAAAATGAGGAATTTAAGGGATATCAGTGATGGGAAGTGTTTAATAAGGTACATTAAGGATAGGGGAAGGTGTATGAACATAAAGATATAAGTTTTGTTGATGATTTGACCATCCAGGAGAAATTACCTTCAAAACCCTAGGAGAGGGAAACGAACCTTACCCAGGCACAACTAAAGCATGAACAAGGTGTAAAATGACCCATTGAAACCTGACATGATGATGAAAACCCTCTAAATGATGGTACACTCAGCTGAATGGTGACATGAAGCTCTTGGGAAGAATCATTGTTAGTTTCATCATCCCTCTCATAGGAAGGATCGGACTCCATGTTTGCTAATGTCTGAGTTTTCTTAGATGAGTATGAAGAGATTTTAGGTGTCTTTGATATTTTGCTGCAAAGTGTATGAAAATGTATGAGGGACTATGAAGGGAGAGGGTAAGAGGGATTTTTGGAATGTTACTGACTAGAATTTTGGGAATTGAAGGGTTTTAGGGACAATTTTTAGGCTTTTGGGATAGCAATTAGGGTTTGGGAATGTTGTAGCTACGGTTTGGGATAATGAGAATTCGAGATAGGGGTGAATGAATTTAGGGATCTAGGGGATAGTAAAATGGGTTAATGAAACTAGAAAAGAAATGAGGGAATAAAAAGGTGAGGGAGCGATGGCCACAAAAACAAATTTACAAACCCTAAGCAATCATGTCTTGAGTAAAAATTGCAAGGAAGTAGGGTTTGAAATTTTGTTTTACTAAATCATCATAAACATCTTAAGACACACTTTCATTGGCATTTGAAGAGTTTTTGACTTACTTTGGACCAGAGGAAAACAAGAAAATTGAGAATTTGGATGAATTTGTGGTGAAAATGGCTTGCAGCTCTATGCGCCGCGCCACAAACCCAATGCATCGCGCCTTCTATATGCGTCGTGCCAGTGTAGTTTTTTCACTGTCAAGGGTGGCCCAATGTGCCATGATAGCCTGCTACACCACACTAGTGACCTAATGCGCCACGCCCATGAACTTTCATAGTTTTGTTGCAATTTTGCTCCCTTTGTTGAATTGTTCAACACAACCTTCTCTTACTCAATCTTTCTTCATTGAATGCAAATGAGCTTTTTGAATCATGAAAAATGATTTATATACAACAGATTTTGATTTTTCATTCATAAAACCCACTTTTTTAATGTTTGCATTGTGACTTACCTTTTCAACCCTGTTTTTTGGGCAGTTTACTTTATTTGTGCCTTTGATGAACTGAATGACTTGATTTTTGTTTGCCTTGTAGGGGATGGAGCTACTGAAGCTTGGAAAGGTGACCAGGATTGCCACTGAAGTAATTTACATACAAGAGAACTGAAATTATATGAATTTATACAACAAAAACCTAAAATACTTTGTTTTTCCTCAAAACAGGGTTTTGAGGAAAAATACGTTTCTGAGCATGAGATTGTGAAATTTACTGGTACTGAAACTTTATTCAACCTCCTCATGCGCTTATTGTCTGTTATTGGATATTTTGAAGACCTTTTTGATGAAACCCTAGACCTAATGAAACTAAAACCCTAGAACTGACTCTTGCAAATTTAAAGACAAAAGGTGACTGCAGATAATCTTGATGAATGGAAATGGGCTAGCAAGTAAAGGACATGAGGGAAAATGTACAACATGCCACTATCGTCAGATGATCCATGATCCTAATGGAATGCAGCTAACTGAGTGAGGCACCGAATATGCAATACAACAAGAGAATTTGATCTCTGACGGAGGGACGAAGATACTGACACTAACAGTCACCATCATGCAGAGGTTGGCAAAGCTACAGGAAACGAAGGCACTAAAGGAACATGTTGACACAACTCAGTGCAAGGAGGGAGTACTAAAGGCCAGATTGGGGCCTTGGCTAGAGGAAGCCTATGTTCTCACAACCTCCATTGAGGGAAAATTGGTTATTCTATGGGGGACACAACAGAAAATATAGACAGATAGTGCAGGACCAACAAGGGAGCAGTTGGTCGAGCAAGCTAAGCAAACAATGACGTAGTGTACCACCGAGGTTGCAGTAGTATAGGTGGAGCTTGAAGGTCTTCACAACAAGATCTCTGAACTGACTGGGTAAGTCACTAGATTTGTGTTGGGGGCCTGTTGGGAATGGGTCCCCTAGGGTCTATTTTGGGCTTAAAAGCACAAGTTTTGGGGCTAAAGGCCCTAGTTTTTTTATAAAGAATGTAAAGTATCTGAAGTTTGTGGTCACAGAGCACAAATGTGTAAATAGTCAAAAAGGGTTTCCACCCTTAGTTTAGGTAGCTTGTTTCAGCTTGATGAGATCCACCCTTGGTCTGTGGACCATGGGAATGTATAAAAAGGGAGTCTTAGAATAGTCTAAGGTGGTTCAGTTCTTAGTAAGTTTTTGGGAAATTGATTGATGTAATAGGTTTGTGAGAGCTAAAAGTGAAGAGTCTTAGTGTACGAAGAGGCTTTGCAGCTGAGTGCACAGAGGCCTAGGGTAGAAGTCCGCAGCTGAGTGCGTGGACCCCTACAGCTATGTGCGCAGGGAAGTTAGAGTATGTACTGGAGATCTGAACCATCAATAAAGAGAATTATTCTGGAGATATCTATGTATAAGCTATTTTACTTCTATTATGAAAGTATGTGGGTATGTTATGTTGAATACTGGGTTTATGATTTGATGTTGTATTGATGTGCAAATCTATGTGATTTACTTTGTCATATGAATGCAAGTAAGAATATATGTTTATGTGAAGATAATCATAATGTATGTCGAAGTTAACCAATACTTAAGCTAATATGAGTAGACACAGAAGTAAGGGTAATTATAGAGGTGCGTAAGCGTCTGAACTGCCTGTTTAGGGTATGTGAAGGATGATTGCAGACCTTCACGAAGGTCTCGAAGCCAAATAAGAGAAGTATATCGATAAGCCCTAAGGGGCTCATCAGACTGTGCGAAGGAAGGGTTCATATATAAAATGACATCACAACTATCTCAGGGTGTGGAAACTTGGTTCCTGCATCCCCCCATACTGCTTCGAGTGAGACTTCAATCCGCGCTCCGTGGATTGATGCTGAAAAGGCCAGTAGTGTTGGGATTTTCTTGGCTAATTAATGTTGAACCTAAGTCATGGCCCATCAAGCCAATAACACTCTACTATGCACTAAACCCCACAAAATGTGGATTATTTTCCAAAATCTAGGCCAATTTGGGTTGCACCCAACAGTGCCTCCCCCATTCGTTAAATTTCGAGCAAGGAGGGGGGGGGGGGGGGGGGGGGGGGGGGGGGGGGGGGGGGGGGGGGGGGGTCCGATGGTTGGGGGTGCACACAATAGAACATGAGTTGTTAATCACTGCCAATAGAAAATGCACAATAGTTAATGTGCGAGGATTTGACATTTGATTTATTAAAATAAAAGAAAATAATATATTGTCGCATTACATATATGCACACAAACTACTACAAAGTGCAATAAAAAAATGAAATTTTAATCCAAATTTTGAAAGTTTCAATGTAACAATAAAATTTTGCAACACCCCAAGTGTTGGTGTAATGTTAGGTGGAAGAAACACCTCTTTGGCTACCCACTTTCAAGATTTTACAAGGAAGATGAAATTGATTTCTACCCCTTCAATTGTTACAACATCTGTTGTTACAATCTTTCTTGTTACAACATCCACTGTAATTGTCACTGCTTTAGTAGTTTCAATAGTAGTAGTCATTATAACATCATCTTTTGCAGCAGTTTCAACATTTTCAATAGTAATGGGTGTCACACCATTAGCTTCTACAGTGTTTTCAACATATTTAACATTGACAAAGGCTTGGGTCAAAGAGTCCCTATATCTCTTTATTTTGTGTGTGTGTGTGTGTGTGTGTGTGTATTGATTTATTTTTTTGAAAGACAATGATAAATTAGCTACAACACCATATTTTAAGAAAGACTCTAAAAATGTTGAAAAGTGGTGATACTGCCATGTTGAAGGGATCTGAATGGTTGTTACAACATTAGCTATTATAGAATTTTCAACAGATTTAACATTGACATTTGCTATGGCATTCATTGTTACATCATCTGTTGTTAGAGCATCCACTGTAATGGTCACTGTTTCAATAGTTTCAATAGTATAATTTGTTATAGCATCAACTTTTACAGTAGTTTCAACATTTTCAACAGTAATGGGTGTTACACCATCAGTTGTTACAACATATTTATCAGATTTAACATTGACAATTGCTATGGCATTTTTTGTTACAACGTCTTTTATTACAACATCCTGTGATGGCCCCACCCATGGTTCTGTCATAAAATTCAGTGTAAATATTTTTTACAAATATTTTAAATTAATAAAAAGGGACTAGTCCAAAGGGACACATATTCCAAAGATGGTGAGGAGGATTTATTGCTTGGTAGGTTGAGGTTTTCCTATGAAGAAAATATGAAATGTTTGGGACAACCATTAAAAGTTGGCTGCTGCATGAATTAATCAACTAGTTCTTAAAATTTAATGAACTAAAAGGAAAGTACATAGCCCCATGCACATGGGAACCTTCACAAGGAAAAGCGAGAAGAAACCAAGAGGGGAACTGCATAGCACATGAAAGTGTTGATGGTGATGGACCCGCCAATATTCACGGGATCTCCCTAGTATGAAGTCCCAACTAGACCTCACATTGTTTGGTGTAGGAGTCCCATACGGTATGATGGCCCATTTGCCATTGTCTTAAAGGTTTTCCTTATCTCTGGCTTGTTAGTACATGAGAGTGGTCTGCTTTTCCTTCAAACAGTGAGGATCACGTGCCTGGTGAGTGCTTAGTGTAACTTGTGTCAATTTCTTTCACCACAAAGGGAGAGAGTGGGAGTGAGTCTCAAGTCGAAAGGGAATAGTCTCAACTCTGTTGGAGACATGCAACACAATAGGACATGTGTAGCTTCTAGTGGATTAGTCCACACGGATGTGGCAGTCACAAACACAATGTGAACGGATAGCACGTACAACACCTAGTGAATTAGTCTACATGAGTGTGACAGTTGTTATAACAAGTTTATGGGAATGGTTCTACAAGTTTCTGGTGGGATATTCCAGCGGGATAGGCCACATGTGAGACAACATTAACAATTTATAAAACACATTTTCATAAGAATCTGTATTAGAATAACTGAAATAGTTCAACTGTCTTAACACAAGCTAAAGCAAAATTGATGAGCCTTGGTATTGTAACAAGAATGCTACAACTCCCAAGGCTACCAACTTTAATTTTCAACCCGGGGTTCATACAAAATTAAGAGGTATGAGAACTATATGTGCAGTATACAATGTGTCCTTCCTTTGCTGTCATGATGTAATGGAGTGCACGTGCTGAAGTCAAATCCTAAACTAACTGCATAAAATGAAATGTTCGAAATGGAACCTTAACCTATTGAAAGAAAGAAATTACAAGGAAAGAGACTAAAATCAAATGCTGAAGCACACCATTTTCTAGCTAAGTGCTAAGAGGATTTTCTTCAAAATAATTCTAAGTTAACATGTATGAAATCCTACTATCCTAAGAATGTAGATACAAACCATCAAACCTTCTACTGTTGTGCATGTAAATGAATAAAATAAATCTTTTTTCTTTTTGCCTTTTTTCATGTGAGAGTGTGAAAGCGAATCTCTTTTGGTGATGTGGTAGGTGGCTTGGAGATGATGGTGGATGGTTGGAAGGCTTGTAATACCCTTAGGTGACCTTGTGTGGCTTCTTGGAGGTTTTCCCTCAATTCGGCCTCAAAACAATCCACTACAAAAAAACCTATAGGATCCCCTAAAAACCTACAACATATAGCCGAGAGAAAAATGATGGATGCTGAAGGTGATGGAAATCTTAGGGAAGGTGGTTGGTGGATGGAATGGAGTGAGAGAAAATTCCTATGATCACTCAGAATTCAAAACCAAGGTTGGGAGATGGATGGTTTGCTCAAAAAACTAGGAGAAGTTTCCTTGTGAAATGCTGAAATTGGTGAGGGTTTAATGAACAAGAAAATCAAATACAAATTGGATGTGAAATTTATTTTTATTAACTAGGATGTCTTAGGTCCCCATTCCAAGTGGAATCACTCAAAAATACCTTTTTTAACCCATGCAAAAAAAATAAAAAATATTACTAGTCGAAAATCTAGAAATTCGAGAACTAGTGAGCTAAAAAATCTAAAAAATGCCTAACCAAATCAAGTGAAAATGCAATGGGGTAATTTTTTCTATGAACTAGAATGCTTTTGTGATCTAATGCAAGTAGAACCAACTTGATTGAAGCTTGTTATCATGCTCTAAAAAATAGCTGAAGTTTACTATTCTTTACTAACAAGGAGGTCCAACAATCTAGATTTGGGAATAAGAAGACTAATCCAAGTAGCTCAATGATTATTATGAACTTCAAAAGATTTTCCAAGCATGAAATAATGCTTGTGATCCTGCAAAATAACTTTCATTAACCATTTCCTCGGATGCGGGTGATAGTGAGGATGGGATGGGAGTTTAATGCTGCCCACATGTCAGCCATGCGCCATCACGTGGCAGACGACGGGGCTCAAGCCTGTATATGCGTGAGAGGAAGCTGGTTTAAGGTCATTCATCAGAGAAGAGTTAATGCCCTACACGGCTATTCAACTTGCTTGGAGGTTGCAGTTATGGCGGATGCGTTCGAAGGTGAGGTCGCTGCGATTAAAAACCATGTCACTGTGTTGGGTCAGGGTATGTTTCTGGTTTTTCCTTCAGGCAGGTATATGCTACCTCAGATGCTCTAGGTCATTACGCTGTCTGTCTGGGTTATTCCGCTGTCTGTTCGCACTCCGCACAGGAAGGAGTTGTATCACACTCGGGAGCTGGGTCTCACTCCTTCGGTCCCAGCAAGGATGGTAAGGCCTCGACAGTGCATGCTCAGCCGTCGAGGCACCTCCAGGGGAGGAACTTCACGCACTCCCGTTGCTGATATGTTTGCCCACTGCTGTCATTTCCATGGCATTCGATCTACTGGAGCTAAGCCCTTAAATCTAGTCAGTTCATGGATGCTGGTGCTTCAAACTCAACTTCCTTGCCCGCCTTTGGCTCTGTTATTTTTAACTTCACCAGTTCTATGAACAGCCCCCAGATCAGTGCGCATGTATCGATTCTGTTCATTGAAACTTCCCAGGAAGACAATGACTCTCTGGACAATTGTGGGTAGGTGCAAGCTGATAGCCCGGAGAAAGAAACAAAGGATCCTGCTACAGACATGGAGAAAGAAACAAAGGATCCTGCTACAGACCTGGAGAATGTCTCGAAAAGCCTTCTGGATCAGAAGATGAGGACCAGTGAAACAGAAGACATCCATATGGACACTGCCCCCACTGATGCGGAGAGGGAGGCTTACGGATGGTGCCGTGTAGTGGAGGAGCGACTGGAGGATTAGAGACGCTCTCGCTAAAGGTCTACATGGCTCTTATGTCTGGTCTTTTGGTTTCTATTGTTGTCTGTGTTCGCTTAGTTTCATCATGTATGCATTTTGTATGTGTTCAAGTACCTTTGTTGATGGTCTGGGTTATGTCTGTCTCCCCTGCGCGAGATCATTTTGATTTTTGGTTGGGCCCCCTGCATGGGCTAGCTCTTTTGAATGGTCTAGTCCTTTGGACCTTGCAGTCTCAGTTGTTCTAGGTTGACACCTCAGGTGCCTGGTTCTTTCTGTTTTGATCTGATGTAAATTTTTGACTTCTGTATATAATATATTAGTATAGTTTTACCGAGAAAAAAAAAAAAAAAAAACTTTCATTAACCATTTAACTCAATCCTACAACAAGAAATCATTAATACTAAATGGAGAAATAGAAAGAAATAAAAACGAGAGATGCATGTGAATAAGAAGTGAAAAGAAGGAAAGAAGATGATACAAAAGGGCTCTGAGGTTCCTGGGATGGCCAAGCCCAAGGAAAATCAGAGACCTGTGGAGGAGAAAAAAATTTAGAAGCTGAACATGACACCAATCTTCATTATTTTCATTAATAAAATTACATCCCTGCAAGAAAATACAATGGAGCTGCAAAAATATGAGTTCTCTCCACAAGAACACTAATGAAAATCTATCCCTAGAGGCAAATTCGACTTGGTACTTATAAAACATGATTATAAATCATTCCCCGTGAATGGAGGAAGCTTTCCCCACCAAAATCTCTTGATTAGTGGATCTGGTCCCCAATACTAGGAATCTGCATTAAATGGTAAGGAAAACATTCATAGATTTTCTCAATCCTTCCCTAGAGGAAAATTTGACTTGGTACTTATAAAAAATTATTAGGAATCATTCCCCATGAGTGGAAGAATCTTTCCCCACCAAAATCCGTTGATTAGTGGATTTGGTCCATTCATTAGTGGATCTGGTCCGTTGATTAGTGGAGCACATTCCTAGATTTTCTCAATCACTGGAGTTCCACAATCTGTGCCATAATTCCATAATATCTTGTTGATTTATTATTTATTATTGATCCTCCTGTAGTATGGAATAGGTCCCTAAATTATCTCCTCCTCCAAATCTTCATAATCTTCCCAATATTCTCATAATATTCCATAAAAATAAATAATATTAGGCACAGATAACCAATTATTCATAAACCTTCCTAATGAATATATTAAAGTTAAAAATAAATTATCTAATGCAATAAGAGAGGTTTAATATGTTGAAGGATGGTTAGATGGACCTTAATTTATGTTTAATTTATAGGCATGAGCCTTAATTTGTGTCTAATTTAGAGGCCCATCATACCCCCCTGCTGAAAGCATTGCTCATCCTCTCAGAAACTTACTGACCTCATTGTGCCTCATCCATGGCCCTAGTGGCCTCTCTCTTGTGAATTAAGAGTCTTGGTTGTAAGTTCTGCAAGGACAAGCCCAAAAACATATTTGTACAAGGAAAATCATTGTTTCTTGATACCATTAGCTTGATTTCTTGCCCTTTTTCAAGATGAGTTCTTGAATATTTTTCAGTTTGGCAAGGTTTCCCACACACTTATCAACATATTGATACCTTGTTCCACCATTTGGACACCTCTAACACCTTCAACATGCATTTAGATTAGAACTATGACATTCTATAGTAATTCTTGTCAAAACTATAGGAAACCTACAGGAAACCCTATTAAAACTACAAGATACCATTTTTTAGCATAAATTATAGTCTGAGGTTAGGGCAGGCCCTCAACTTGACTCCCATGCCTTTTTCCCATTTTTAGGCCTTGGACAAAAGCTAAAAAGAGATTGGAGTCTTCTTGGAAAACATCTTTTCATCGCTATAGTTTTAGTTTTGTTTTGATGGTGAATGTCTCATTTCCTTTTGTTTCCTTCTCCTTCTCTCTTGTGGCCTAGATGGCTTCCTAATGGCCTTGGAGTTCTCTACTTTGATTAGATCTTGACTAAGCTTTGCCATCTTTGTTAATTTCTTCCTTCTTGTAGTAACATTTTTCCTTCCTGTAGTAGTCATTCCTCCTCTTTCAGGGTCTTCTAATTGCATGGGAGTGATGAGAAATGATGAAGAGGGATTGGATGAGGATGTTAGGGATCAAAGGGAGTAGTGTAGGTTTGTGAAAATGGAGAGGATGCTCTGTTTGTTTTTTTTTCAAGAATGAAATGGGATGGATGAATGATGAATAGATAGTGAATATGAAGTGGATGGAGAGCTTGGAGTGTTGTGGGGACTTGGCCTTTGCAAAAATTTCTTCTTTTAACTGATGTCCTCATTCCTTGAAATCATCACCCTTCATAAATGGACTTTTCAACATTGCATGAGTGAAGGAGTGAGTTGCAATTAACTAGTTGAAGGTAGCAGAGACTGCTGACCCATCATTAGCTTATAAAACCTCATCTCTCATGCATTGATAACAAATTTCTAACTATAATATGCTCAAGGGAAGAGGTCAAGAATATTGCATACCTGTACCTACTTGATGGCTGTTGGAGACACCTACATGCTACTGCTGAGTTGATGTTGATGTGCAGGTGTTGGATGGTGATGCTAATGATCCTGATGCTACTACTAAGCTTTGGAGGAGGTTCTTTGACCTTTGGATCTCCATGTTGAAGCTGACTGCAAATCTCTGGCTACTTCATCATCATATCCCCTCAATTTTTCAAAGAAACCCATCCAATTAGGCCTTGTGAATATCTCTAGTATAGGAGGGTGTTGATGAATCCTCACTGTGTTGATGGGTTCCCCATCTCATTTTTCTATGATGGATGGAGGTTTGTATAGGTCTAATACGAAATTTAAAAATTCTATGTATACAATTCCCTTATGCTGCAATCACTTTCAACAAACTAGAAGGGTTTTTTAATGTTCCTTTTACTTGGAAAAATGTGGGGAAATGTAAAGCCCACCTCCTTAACACTTCTTGATGAAGCCAACCTCTATTTTTTCCTTTTAAAATTGCTCACTTCCAATCTTGTAGGTGTTTTTCTGTATCCTGTAGGATCTTAGGGAATCTTGTAGGTTTTTTAGGACAACGACTTGTTTTATCCATATCTCCCAAACAGTAGAATGGATTGACCTGAAACTTTCTAAGCATGTTTCCATCATCATTATGAACCTCCCCATAAAACAAATTTGGTCAATGGATGCATGGATCTCGAGAAAAACTAAAAATTGTTGAAGGTGATGGAGGTCGATTTCTTGGAAACCATGTACTGTAATTTGCTAAAATTCTTGGGCATGTTACCATCATCCATATGAATCTCCCCATGAAACATATTTTTAAATGGATGCACAGATATCGAGAAATTGCAAAACTGGCTGTAGGTGATGGAGGCTGACTTCTTGAAAACTGTGCACTAGAATTTGCTGAAATTGATTGAGCATGTCACCATCATCCATATGCATCTCCCCTGAAACAACTTTGCAAATGGATGCATGGTTTTCAAGTTATGGAAAAAACAAATTTCTGCTCTATGTATTTTTGTATCCTGTAGTAAAATAGAGCATCTTGTAGCTTTTTAGGACAACAAGCAAACTAAATGGTAGAAGCTTGAGAATGATGGGTGGATGGTGAAAATAGATGAGGGTGATGGATTTGCATGGCCTTGGCCTTGTTGGAGCATTTGAGTAAATGAGGAGAAAGTTAAAATTTGACTTCTTTTCACAAGGCTTGACAAATTTTCCTTTTGGTCCCACCTTGTTCTTGTTTCTTGCAGATGTTGGAGAGTACATGCATTTATCAAAGAGATGGATGGAGCAAGGATTTCTTTTATTCTTTTTCTCTTTCTTTCTTCTAGGCCTACTAGCCGCCTCAATGAGGTTTTCAACTAGTAGGTCTGCCTAGGCACCTCAAAGGAGGTTTCCACCTAGGATCTTTTCATTTTTCTCTTTTTTTCTTTTTTCTAACCCATTGACCACCTCATGGAGGTTTTAAATCAATGAGGTAATCTGAGGTGCCTCCATGGAGGTTTTCACCTAAGATTTTATTTATTTATTTATTTATTTCTACCCTACCCTACTTGAAAAACAGAATCACTTTCTAGTATAAGAATAATTCCAATGGAGCCATGTGCACATCAAGATGATAGAAAAAATGATGTGGAGGCTTGAAATGTATGCTTTGACATGTACTTGGATTTGAAAGATCAAAAGATTTTACTTTGATGATATCAAGCACATTTGAAGAAGAGGGAATTGTTGCAACTTAATGATTATCTGGAACCATATTTCAATATAGTTGTGATGCCCCTGGTCCACTTGCTCTTTTGGATCATCTTGTACGTCTTCTTCTTCCATGACCTTCAAAGCTTCCTCTTTTTGCTAATTGTTCTCTTGAACACATGGAGGACTTGATGATAACCACGAGGGAGCTTTCTCAATCTCTAATTTTATTGTCTGCTCTTCATCAAGTGTAGCCCATGATTCTTTGATCTTCTCTTTCAAATTTTCTTTCTCTGCATGTTGTCCCTCAATGGCATAAAGAGAATCAATTTTTTGTAATAATCTTCTTGAGCTATGGTGAATACCATTGAGCTCAAGAGGAGATGTTTGGAAGTGTTGTACCTTAGCATTGTAAGTGGGCTAAGCTACTTCAATGTGTGGGTTTGGAAATGGTAGTATAGGTAGTTGAGTGGGAGTGTATATTTGAGATGGATGTGGTTGGGATTGTGGTTGTGGTGAAGGTGAATGGTAGGGATAACATGGAGTTGGGTATGGAGGATATTGAGGAAAATATTGAGGATATTGTGGATGTCTCCCATAAGTTCCTTGCCAACCTTGTTGCCAAGATTGGTTTTGGGGTTGAGATGGCCAATGTTGCCAAGGAAAGGTTGTGTTCCAATTACTTTGAGTTGGATGTGCATAAGCTTGAAATTGTGAATTAGGTTCTTGCATCATATCAGGCTGAATATGCTGCCATGGTCCTTTTGGAGCTACATAACATTGCTGCATTGGCAATTGACTTGCTCCGTTGTCCTCTTGGTGAACTTCCTTCAACCTTGGTAATGAGGAGCAACATTTAACATCATGTGATTCTGCATGGAAAACACAAACATCTTCTTTTTTCTCATTTTGTATTCTTAACATTTCTACTTATTCAGTTAGATTGCTAACAATTTATGTTTTAAAGTCATCAAACAAATTTCCAATTTTAGCTTGACTTACCGATCTACAACAGCCTTAGAATTCTGCTGCCAAAACATGGGGGATAACCACCTGGTCCGGACCTTAAGACAACTCCTTTTCCATTTAAAGTGGTGGCTCCGACTAGGGATAATGGGACTAGTTTCCCAGTGTGGGTTTTAATATGAGAGTGGGTGGTTCATGAGTGCTTTGCAATAGAATAATGATAATCTAAGTGACCTATTCTATAATGCAATTTCTCTAACTAACTTATTCTAATATAAACCCAGGTATTCCTATATGGTATGCGATCTACAAAGATATTTGTTTAACATGTGATAATAAATATTGAACACAACTAAACAGAGATGATAACGTAAAATATAATTCCTTTGACTAAATAGTCAGTGAAAGGAATTTATAAAATATATCGCATATATGATGTGTTATATATGAAAATCGCAACTTCAGCTAGGCATCATACAAAAGTGGAATTAACGCTTAATGGAAACAATAAATCTCACATGTAATTCATGAAAGTAGAGTTTTTCCACTAATTAAATGTAAACAGAATCAAGCATACATGATAATAGTACCATATGTGTGAATTCTTGCTCATTTGACAAATGACATAGACCAACTTCTTTCTTCAAAAAAAATTGTCTCCCAAGAATACAAAAGTGCATCAACAAAGGAAAGTAGTCTAATATCTAAAATAAATGATCATGTTCCATAATTTCATGAAAGCATTCACAAACATACAATAGTACATTCTTTGCAAATGATTTTGATAAAATTCTGGACCCTTCTCTAAATGCATGAGAAGGGTATAAATAATATTCTAACTAAATGTGAAAAATAAGATTATACAAAATTGGAGGAGGTTTCAAACAACCTTCCTCCTAACTAGGCAACTAACTCCAAAAATAAACAGAGGCTAAATAAACAGAACTAAGAGGATGTCTTGTTGTCTGCTAGCTTGTCCTTTAAATCACAAATATCGATCATTAGTTGAATTTGAGGAGGTGCCCCAAAATGGGTCCTGAGCTATCCTGTGAAGATCGCATCGGTGAGCAGTAGCAGCATCCTTTTAGTCGTATGAAGGGAACAATTGAGAGTCATAATCTGGCTATGTGGCTTAAAAAGATACTGCCAATACAACTCCTAGTTGGTTGTGGTCAATTTTGTAATTGTCTCTCTTTGATTTCCCGCATTTTCTTGCTAGCCTTTATACAAAGCAATTAAATAGGGAATTTCTTTTGTATTGCCTTCTTTAATGAGATTGGTGGTGAACAGGATGTGATTCATTGCTTTGATGATATTCTTTGATACTCCGGTTGCCCTTACAACTGCTAGCTTAGCCTGTTTGATTCTAGCATCCCAATCTGTGAAGAGAATGTCTTTATGAGTTTCCTCAATCTCGGGTAGATTGGCTTTCCTTCCATCTTATGTTTCATGCCATTCGATGAACTCAGATATTCTGGTGTTTAAATCGGTAAAATTCATTCTCTGGTCGATTGCCTTATCTGTTAGTTGGTCACTAGTAGTCAGATAGGGAGTAATGTGTGACATCTTTTGGTAGAAATACTCATGTTGTTTCACTAGAAGGGAATTTAATTCCAGGGCCTCTTTAATGAACTCCTCAGTAGTGGGAAAATCCTTGTACCTTTCCATGGATTGCTACATTTCCTGGAGTTGCATATTTTTGGTTGATATATCGGCTTCATGGCTTATTTTTAGGACCTCCATGTCCTTCTACAATTGTGCCAGTTACTCAACCACCTACCTGTTTGCGCTTGCTTTCTCTGTCATGAGCTCTTGCTTGAGCTGCGAAATCCTCTCCTCTTTATCCCTTAGTAAAGTAGAGACCTTAGTAGCCTTGTCCATAGTGGTCGATGCATATGCTCCCGAGAACTATGATACTCTAGTCAAGTTCTCGACCGGATTGAAAGGAATATCCTTCCGAACAACGTCCATCAGCTCATTTCTAGGTGGGAATTCAAGTGTATCTACCCTTCTCCTTTTTCTTTGCTTTCTAACTATAGCCTTTTGGAGAGGGCTATATAACACATCAAGTGGAGGTATTTCAATTACTTTTAGAACGATTTCTGATGTGGGCAGAGCAGGGATAATTTTAGTATGATAGGATATTGTCACTTGTTCTTCCATAGGTGTGGATTGTTCACCGATAGACTTGGGCTTTGTATCCTTATGAATATGCAGAGGAGTTTTACATTCCTTTGTTTTTTGGGTATTTGAGGCTTTGGGAGTGCCTTGCAATTTCTGATTAAATTGATCCCACTCCTACTCCAAACTACCACCTTTGGCCTCTGAACTGATCTTTGTAGTCGGGGTGCTTATCACTTGTTTCTCAGCTAACTTTCTATAGACTCAGTTGTGTTGTCTACGTCTTAGGGTTTCTCTCTGTCTAGTGTCTTCTCAGTGTTTACCTGAGAGTCTACTTGAGAGCTAGGACCTCCACTATCAATAGTGACACTTGGTGTGACTTATCCTCGGGATTTAATATATGCATTGGGATTTCCTGGAGCCTCTCATCTTTGCATTCCTGAAATATTTTAAAATCTTCAAGTTTCAGATTTTCCTTTGGCCAGTCAAATGCTTGCTCGAAGGATATGGCTGATTGTAACAAATCCTAAAAGTAATTGTCTTCATGATTGTATGGCTTGAGCTTTAGTCCAGTAGTGAGATTATATGCCACTTTGTTTGGATCAAATTGCCTCTTAGGCAATGTATGAAGCCTAAGGGCTTCCATATGTGTTGATTCCTTAGTAGCATGAACAAAATTGGCTAAAGAAAAAGAACCACATTTGATAGGGAAAGTGGGCCACAATGACTTCTTGTCGTCTTTAAGAACTTTAGTCAAGCCCATTCCCATAGTCTGGTAGGCAATCTCTCTTGCTAATAACTTATCAGAAACATATGAAGGAAGAATGTGTGGATCAGTTGTGCTACCAAAAACCCTAATGTAGGTGAACCACTCTTCAATGAAATACTTTCTGACAGTGAACAGATCTGTTGCGGCTTCTTGGAAAAACCTAGGGGCTTTCTTATTGAAAATTATTTGACATAGGGGCAACACAAAAACATGGAATATCTTATAGAAGTGAGGTATGTAATGCGATTTCCATATTTTTTTATGACTAAGATGGATTGGGTAAGGATCTTGTAAGGTCCATTTCCAACCCATGGTTGGAAATGTTGTGAAAAAAGAGATAGAATCCATAATGTAGGCACTAAAGTGGAAGGGAGGGAGGTTATCTGAAAAGGAGGCTTTCTTCTATCGATATTCAGTAATGGTGGTGGCTAGGTTGTCAGATAGGATGGAAGGCCAATTCGTGATATGGGAATTAACATAGGCATCAATCATAGGAATCCATTCTATTGAAAACATAGTATTATTGGGTAGCCCATGCAATCTACATAACATGGTTGCTGCATAGTTGTAGGGGTTTTCCAAAGAGTCTATAGAATACATACCCGATTTTTCATATTTGAATTTGTTGTCCAACACCCTCAAACCCTAAATTAGCTTGACGGGGTTAAGGTTCTTCTTTGCGAATTTAGCTACAAATGTGTTGTCGTAGATATCCTATGGATCAGGTATGTGGTACATCTTCTTCAAATCCTCTACTCTGAACGACCCTATGAGCTCCATCCTTGAATTCTTGAACTTCCTATCTTCAATGATGAGGCTTTTCATCAACCCCCTGATCATATCTATATAGGGGAGGATTTTAGATCTTTCTCTTATCTTATGAAGGAAAGAACAGGAAGCATCTCTGCATTGAAGTCCTAAAGGCTTTCTGGAGTCAACTGTTGCTCTCGTAACAATGATTTTAGGATGCTCGTCCTCCAGCCTATTGTAAATCACTTCCCAAGTTGATGTGCCTCCGACAGCATAACAAACTGTATCAGCAAAGGTAGGAGCCATCTCTATAAACTCATATTCAACAATGGTATGTTTGCTCTATTTCTGCATCACCTTTCTTAGTGACATGTCTTTTGTCACTTGCCTGAAATAGACAAGATATATCACCGCAGACGATATCTGGTAATTAAGACTGAAAGATTCTCTGAAATGACTTTGGATTGTGAGAAAGGTTTAATGAGATACTCAATTATAAATACCCATAACCTGGAAAATGATTATCCTTCCTCGGGCTGCTAAATATTTATTAACCTATCAACTCGTTTGTTTGGTATTTAAAACATAATTATTCCACACGTTTTACCGCTCTTAATCGTGCATCGCGGTCTTTAAACGGATACAGTATAGCGCTACTAGATGCATTAAGTGAAATGTTATTGTGGATATCACAATATCGTATTTCGCAAATCGCGAACGGTCATTCTAATGGCATGGTTAAGCTTCTTGCGAAGTGCAAAATGACAAGGTAATGTTATCGCAACAGGAGACTTAATCGCATATCACAATTTTTCGAAGGTGTTTTAGCATATTCATGCAGAAAAGTGTGATTTGTGATTTGCGATGTGGATTTCATCCTTAGATTTCTTTGCAAGGCTTTGCTAGGGATTTTCTTAGAGTTAGATATTATTATCCTAAGCCTAAAAATTTAAAAGGGTCCCCATTTATAGCCCTAACCTTAGTTATTGTTCTTTATAAATGGGGGGTTGTTTTGTAGTAAAACACGACCTTGATGCTGATTTACCTACTCTTGCCTTTCCACTTGATATGTGTTTGCATGTTTCACAAATTTATTTTAATGATATTTCGTATACATCACCTCTACTCACGAGACCAAGGAGATTAATCCATTCATCCCTAATTTTTCTAAGTAAGAGAGTTTTTAGTGTGTCAGATCCTAAATGATGTAGTTTTCCCCTCTTAACATTATACATGAACCTCTGTATTAGATCCTCTAGACTCTCATATTCTCTTTGATTCATTCTAAAGATTTCTTCTTTAAGATCACGATCTTTATATTTTTCTATAAATATATTTTGCATATCATTCCATGATCTTATTGAATTAGTCCCTAAACTCATGAACCATTTAAGAGCTCTACCCTTCAATGTTTCCAGAAACAATCTCAATTTTTGAGTTTTTAATAAGTAACCATAAGATCTACAAAGGATTTAAAATTGAAATAGAAAGGTTTCCAGGTCCTCTGACCTTAGGCCATGAAATTTTGGAAGAAAATATGGAGGGATGTGCTTCATGTGCACACCACCATCAGTATATTGAATGGGAAATCTGAGAGGAACTTCCTCACTATCATCATCTCCATCCATTTCTTCTCCATTATTTCCCATCTTCTTCTTCTACTTGCAAAAGTGAATGGGAATGTGGCTCTTACTGCACCATGTGATCAAATGGGGGGGTGGGTTGGTGTTCGAGAAATTTTGTTTTTTGTTTTTGTTTTTATGATTGAATGAAAACTATAATGCAATGCAATTTTCTACTTTTGAATTAAATATGCCTAATGCAAAATATTTTTATTTTGCAAAAAGTGAAAAGAAATGAATTAACTAGGGAAGAAAACAATGCATACTTTGACACCTCCTCGGCAACCATGCCAAAAAGTGATGAGCCTTGATGTTGCAACAAGAATGTTGCAACTCCCAAGGCTATTGACTTTAATTATCAACCCAGGGTTCATACAAACTTAAGAGTTATCGGTACTATATGTGCATCATACAATGTGTCCTTCATTTTCTGTCATGATGTAATGGAGTGGATGTACTGAAGTCAAATCCTAAACTAATTGTAGAAAATGAAATTTTCAAAATGGAACCCTAACCTATTGAAAGAAAGCAAGTACAAGGAAAGAGACTAAAATCAAATGCTAAAACACACCATTTTCTAACTAAATTCTAAGAGGATTTGCTTCAAAGGAATGCTAAGTTAACATGTATGCAATCCTACTATCCTAAGCATGCAGACTCAAACCATCAAACCTTCTACTACTATGCATGTAAATGAATAAAATAACTTTTTTTTCTTTTTATCTTTTTTCATGTGAGAGTGTGAAAGCTAATCTCTTTTGGTGATGTGGTAGGTGGCTTGGAGATGATGGTGGATGGTTGGAAGTCTTGGAAGACCATTAGGTGACCTCGTGTGGCTTCCTGGAGGTTTTCCATCAATTCGGCCTCAAAACAGGCCACTACAGGAAAACCTATAGGATGTACTAAAAACCTACACGATCCCTTGAAAACCTATAGGATACAGCCGAGAGAAAAATGATGGATGTTGAAAGTGATGGAAAGCTTAGAGAAGGTGGTTGGTGGATGGAATGGAGTGAAAAATTCCTAGGATCACTTATAACTCAAAACCAAGGTTGGGAGATGGATGGATTTGCTCAAAAAGCTTGGAGAAGTTTCCATGTGAAATGATGAAATTGGTGAGAGTTTAATGACCAAGGAAATCAAATAAAAATTGGATGGGACAAATTTTTTTATTAACTAGGATTTCTTAGGTCCCCATTCCAAGTGGAATCACTCAAAAAGAGCTCTGTTAGCCCAGGAAAAACAAATAGAAAACGTTACTAGTCGAAAATCTAGAAATTTGAGAACTAGTGAACTAGTAAATCTAAAAAATGTCTAACCAAATCAAGTGCAAATGAAATGGGGTAATTTTTGTTATGAACTAGAATTTTTTTGTGATCTAATGCAAGTGGAACGAACTCAATTGAAGCTTTTTAGCATTCTCTAAAAAATAGAAGAAATTTATTGTTCTTTGCTAAAAAGGAGGTCTAGCAATCTAGATTTGGGAATAAGAAGACTAATCCAAGTAGCTCAATGATTATTATGAACTTCAAAAGATTTTACAAGGATGAAATAATGCTTGTGATCCTGCAAAAGAACTTTTATTAAACATCTAACTCAATCCTACAACAAGAAATCATTAATACTAAATGCAGAAATAAAAAGAAATAAAAACTAGAGATGCATGTGAATAAGAAGTGAAAAGAAGGAAAGAATATGGTACAAAAGGGCTCTGAGGTTCCTAGGATGGCAAAGCCCAAGGAAACTTAGAGACCTATGGAGGAGAACAAGATTCATATGCTGAACATGACACCAATCTTCATTATTTTCATCAATAGAATTACATCCCTGCAAGAAAATACAATGGAGCTGCAAAAATATGAGTTCTCTCCACAAGAACACTAATGAAAATATATCCCTAGAGGAAAAGTCAACTTTTTAATTATAAAAAATGATTAGGAATCATTCCCCATGAATGGAGGAAGCTTCCCCCACCAAAATCCCTTGATTAGTGGATCTGGTCCCCAATACTAGGAATTTGCAATAAATGGTAGGGAACACATTCCTAGATTTTCGCAATCATTCCCTAGAGGAAAAATCGACTTGGTAATTATACAAAATGATTAGGAATAATTCCCCATGAATGGAGGAAGCTTTCCCCACCAAAATCCCTTGATTAGCGTATCTAGTCCCTTGATCAGTGGAACACATTCCTAGAGTTTCTCAATCATTGGAGTTCCAATATCTGTGCCATAGTTCCATAATATCTTGTTGATTTATTATTTATTATTGATCCTTCTATAGTAAGGAACAAGTCCCTAAATTATCTCCTCCTCTAAATCTTCATAATCTACCCAATATTCTCATAATATTTGACAAAAATAAATAATATTAGGCACAAATAACCAATTATTCATAAACCTTCCTAATGAATATATTAAAGTTAAAAATAAATTATCTAATGCAAGAAGAGAGGTTTAATATGTTGAAGGGTGGTTAGATGGTCCTTAATTTATGTCTAAATTAGAGGCCCATCAAACATGCATTACAAGTGTCTAACGAATAGTCTTAAAAACAAATACAAAACATGTGTGAAAACGTGTTGGCCAGTTATCAAGCTTCTGAATTAAGAAAAAATTCCAAGACACATCAGTACACCATACATCACTAACCCCGATAGCAGGGCATTAGAGCCACTGCTCGCTCCTCAAAGAAAAGACTACAAACTCTCAAGGCTATGTGGGAGGAACCAAGGTGAAAAGTATTTTTCATGTACAAATGAGGGGTATTTATAGCCAAGGGTAAAAACTAACCCTTGTGATTGTTCAACGTTTCTCATCACTATTTAACTTACATGAATATTTAACTTTACATGACTCTTCATATTTACATGTGGGGTCTCTTGGACTTCTACATTACATTACATTGATTAGAACAGTGTGGCCCACAGTATTAATGTGGCCTAGATGACTCATGACATGAATCAACATGACAGAGCTAGTGTGTTCATGCTCTTGGTGGTGTGCATGTCGAGCTGCAGTGTTGCAAAGTGATGGATGTCCTCTTGGTGTATCATAGCTTCACCTCTAGATGCAAAGGTGTGTAGAGTCTTCGATGGTATTGGTGTTCACTTGATGTTGCATGTGCATGTTTCTCCTTCGCTTTTACTTTGGCATGCTCCATGTATTCACCCATTCATGAACAAATATCCTCGCATGCATTCCTTGTTCTTCCATTTGTTAAACAATCTCCTTGCATGCGCTCCTTGTTCATCCCATTCATTGTCGCATCATGTCTCATCCATGTACCTATATCTGCAAACATTCATGACGAGATGATATGAAATCCAGAAATATCCTAGTCTACCATTACACATTGTATTTCTCTTTTGGATGTAGGTGACCAGGAGAGAGCACAAGGCTCTCAAACTCCGCAAGGAAGATTTCAAGCCGGGATGCGAGCTCCAGAAAATATTTATGGAAACTTCATAGAGGTGACTGGGAGGCTGAGATGGGAAATCCAGATCAACAGTGATTGCATGTGGGATCTAGGTCGGGTGAAGGGTAGATCTGTGCAATTTCTTTAGGGATACAGTGCAGGCAGAAAAGGGAGATTAGTAGTGAAAACTGCGCAATTTCTCTGGGGAGCTAGTAGCAGGCTGCAGGAAGCTACTTGGAAAATTGCGCAATTGTTTTAGGGAGCAGATAGCAGGCTGTGAGAATCTGCTGGAAGAAAATGGGCAATTTCTAGGAGGCTTGACCGTTGGACATCATTGCGTAGTTTTTGAGCTGAGCGGGGTGCTAGGAAGATGGGGGACTTCTCATGAAAACTGTGCAGTTTCTGGGTGAGCAGCAGGCCAGCTGACTAGGTGACTGACTGGAAAAAATGTGCAATTTTTTTAGGGAGACAATGACAGATACAGGGTGTCTATCTGACATGTCTATGAAGTTACTTCAATCAGCAGAGCAAGCATTCTTTGCATCTATTGCACAATTTTTTGGGGAGTGGGGCCCAAGGTCACTGCTTGGTCAAACTCTCTAGTTGACGAGCTGGACACTCGGTTGATGTTCTTTCAAGAAATGCATATTGAAATTGTTTGTTGGGAAACATCTGTGTTGCTTTGTGTGATATTTGGTCAAGTCGATTCGAGGGTTGCATAGCACAGACTGCTTGAGAGGCAACCTCAAACTCTGCGTAATTCTGGCCAGCAATACATAATCACTAAGACTTGAAACTGCACAATGCAGCTCAACAGATGTCGAGTTGTTGGAGGATGGTCCAATGGATAGAGCTTCAATAAAATGACCAAGTGTGTGAACGAGTGATGTTATTGTGTTTTCTTCTTGAATGTGTACGAAAAGAAATCACTTAAGGCTATGGATGACAAACAACCCTAACAATGAAAATGGATGAAAAACATTGTAGATCTGCAACAAATTATAGAAACAAAACCTGCCAAAGCCCTGATCTATGCCACAATCATAGTTAAAAAACAAAATGGAATAGTAAAATAAGCGCAAGTAACTCCAATAATCTAATGGAAAGTAGATATATAAAGAATATATTTTATTAAACAACACCTATGAAGGGAACAAATAATGTTACCAATCCCCTTCTATGGGATGGGTTTTTCGCTATCCTCAAATGTCTTCAGCTTTTGTAGAGTCTCTCTCCTCTATAATGTGTAAAACCAAGAAAATAAAATTTTTGACCTCGGTTGGAACTCAAGTGGAAATAAAAATAGTGTGCGACAATGATAATAATCCGAGTTACAACAATGAGTGCAACAATGAAAATAATCTAAAGTGAAGAATGAATGGAAAACTCTTTTATTTATAACAAAATATTAGGTTATCCTCAAATAATGAGTAATAATAAAATATTATTAACCCCATTCTAGAATTAACCATTTAAAATTTTATTTAGAAATAATAAATAAATAAATGATTTATTTGTCATCTCAAGAAATATGGTTAAGGAATAATAAATAAGTAATGATTTATTTAATTATTCCTAAGGGATTTTGTCAAACTTGGCAAGGAATAATAAGTAATTAGTGATTAAGTATATATTCCTAGAGAAAAATAAGATAATTAATGATTTATCTATTTGTTTCTCATAATTGAGTCAAATGTGACAAGGAATATTAATTTAAAAATGGTTTAATTAATTATTCCCAGAAGATAATTAAATAAATAGTGATTTATTTAATTATTCTTCATGGGTTTAATTATAAATGACTTAATGACTATTTAATTATTCTTCATGGATTTAAGTAACTTCTCACAGTGAAAGCAATTTTTTTATGGTAAAATTGGCCCTACATGGTGTACTTCGATCCATCTAGTAAATTATGGCTAGATGGTAATGTTTTTGTGATAACATATTGACCCCCAATGTATGAGTGTTAGGAGAAAAAAGTATGACCGAAGTACATCTTAAGGACACAATCACTAGACAACAAAATGGAATTAGAGAGAGAGAGAGAGAGAGAGAGAGACCAATGGAGCTGAAGCGAAAGAGGATAGTGACTGAGGGGGCAAGACCAACACAAGTCTCCTTTTATATTGTGGTACCAAATCTCAGTGAGGCATGGGAGGCATACCTATACCCACTGAGATAACTTAGTACAAAAATAATGACGTGCCCATAAACATGAAACTGTGCAATAAAATACATGGTGAATGGTACATGACATGCTAGCATAAATGAGCCATAAAATAGTACAATGTCTTCCATATACATAATGCACCTGGAAAAAACATGATCCAGGACTGAATACAATAACATCTGAGTACATGACATATAATGTCCATGCGCTCAAAAAATGGGTGGGGGGGAGGATATAACAACCAAAGAAGCCCTTCTGAATAGGAAAGGGCTCTGCAAAACTAAATGGATCATCTAAAGGAGACATGCATGCGATGAATACTGCAAGTGGCAGGAACCGAACCCATCAAATCTACGGAACTGCATCTGAGGTTGTAGCATAATAGGAAGGCACTTGGGAATGTGGGGGGCTACCTGAAGGGCCACACCCTCATGAGGTCTAGAACATCTCACACGCACCCAGGAATCAATGGCACAATCTAGTACATCACTGGACCATCAAGTGTATGAATCATGAACATGAAATAGTTAATTAAAAGGGCAATTACGAATCCCTTTGCTTGATCTGAGGCACCGAACAAGAGTGGAAGCTAGAACCAGGATACACCGCCCTCTAGGCCATTCTTCTAGAATAGATGTGATGACATCAATAGAATAGGGCCTGCCATAGGTGAGACAATGAGGATCCTCAACTAAGGCATGATGAAAATAGTAATGTGACTAATGGACTAACACCAGGGACAATGGAAAAAATGGGACTGAGGGACAAACAGATGACTTCCTTTTTCAGAGCATAACATGCATGGTTGACCTAGCAGTGACTGACTTAACTCCAGAGGGGATGGGGGACAGTATAACTGAAGGAAAAAATGAGCAACATGGGATGAATGATATAAAAATATGGATGGAATACTATGACAAGCTAAAATTGGATGCGAAACAAACTCCATGGATGCAACAACGACTCATCATAGATGCTCTGAGCAAGGGTGACTTGATGACATTGCCACATAGAATAGGTCTGGTGGGGACCATGAAAATATGAGAAAAATATTCTTGCTCATGACGAAAATCGACACGTGAGATGACAAGCATTAAGGGGAGGTGGTCCCCAAGGTACAAGCATCACATATGAAGAAATTTGATTTTAAGAGGAGACAAAGTGTCTCTTCTTGGAAAAATGGCTTCCGAGTGAAGTGTCAAATCATGACAAACTAGATCCATTATACTACTCGATGAGAGAATTCCAATGGTGTTGGTGGTTTGTTAAACTGGGCTACAGTTTGGTCGCAATGTGTGACAGAAAAACAATGGGTTTTCCTATAAAAGTGTGTTTTCCCTCCAATTTGAGAGGAGAATAAGGCCCTAAATCTTGTGGATATTGTAGCTAACAAACCAACCATTGGAATTGGGATCTACGACTTTAAGGAAAGTGGCCTTACTTGTCTAAAGATGGCCTTAATTCTTCTTGGAATGATGGTTCCTGGTGAAGAATTAAGGGAAGAGGAAAATGAGAATGAACTACTAGAGGAGGTCTAGAATCATCCTCACCCACTAGGTCAAACATGGGGACTATGTGGTAAAGGTGGTATGACATAAAGTAGAATATTTGAAGATATGTTATCAAAATTCTACGATACGCAATTTGAATGTGGCTCACCAGAAAGATCGATAGGACAAACTATCCAAGGAATAGGAGGATAATTTACCATACCTATATTTGGTGGGATCTAGGCTGAGACTTATGTTAATCAATTGAAAAGATGGCTAGGGGAAAACCATCATACACTTAAGCATGGGATACTACCTGCAAACATATTTGATGAAGGGGATTGATCTAGTATGCAAAGGTGTGGATGATGCCGCCTAGTAAGAGGAGTTTGTGGAACACCATTGTGTTTCAAGTGCTCGAAAAAGAGATTCCAGCATCTCGGCCCAACTTGGCATGATATCCTCCAAAGGATGATAAGGAGGTGTAGGGGCATATGTGCCCCCCATACAAGACTTTACAAAGCCTCTAGCTAGCTTAACTATGACTCCTCTCTAATTCATGAGAAACACACATGGCCCAATAATGACTCATAAGAAGGATGTGACAATGCATGGCTACTCAAGGACTCCAAGAGCTCATACAAGATTGAAATACATGACACCAATTATCCCAAACATGGTTGTAACAATTCTCATTACACACATTCTTGACATGACCCATGAATCTCTCTCTTGACTCCTTTTCAATATATGCCTAACTTAAATACAACTCCATATGAATTAATGAAGAAATGATTACATGGCTATGGCATTGCGAGTACACAATTGTTATGAAACATTATGATTAAATACATCTCTCATCAATTCCTTTTAGGCATCAAGGCCACCATTATACAATGTGAGACATAAGCTACCAATCTCATATATGAGTCTTCATATCAATATTTCACCAACACTTCTAATGGAGAGAAATCAAACCATACATATGTCATGAATCTCATCAATAAGCTCAGAAATCTTCAACATTTCAGCCATATGTCAAAGAAGCGTAAACAAATGTATAATATGCCATGGAAACTCTTAGTAGAAGAAAATAACATATAAATCCTTCTCTCTTGCGACAACAACACCATGTGAACTCATAGGTAGATAAGACAATAAGAAATAATATATCATCAAATTAGCAGTGATAAAAATAGGAATACATGCAACTCATGATCTCTTTGACCAAAACATCATTAGAAGCTAGAAGCATCATGAACTAATATGAAGATAAAGTTGTGACATAACATCATAGAGCCTCATCATAACAACGTCCAAATTTGAACTTTATATGTAGCATGAGATCAATCTTCAACAACAACATAATATGTAGATCTCTCAAGGAGAAAATGAATCATATCATAGTAGTAATAATCTCAGCAGCAACATCACTCGTAACCCAAGAAGACATCAGTGTTTATATCATGACAATAATGGAATCACCATACTATGACTATCACCAGCAACAATATAGAATAAATAATAGAAGTAAGCTCCCCAATAATGTCATTTTCAGATCAAGGCAGCAACATGAGCAAAAGAAAAAAATACTCTTTACACCAAACATCCCCAGCATAGCATAGCATAACTATTAGAAACATCAGTAATAACAACAGCAAACTCAACTATCAGATCCAAGTATACTATGTAAAACAGAAAATAAGTAGATAGTACATGAAAGTATAAATTTGTACGAATAATTATGATGCACAACCTATTTGTCAACTGTCACCAAAGGAATTTTCACTACATAACTATGACATATATCTTCTTATCATGACAACATTTGTATAAAAAAAAATATGCATGATAATACCATATATCTCTTGAACATGAATCTAGGCTTCCATGTCATAATCAATCAAATTCAATTGATTCAAACAATAAGTAAATTTCAAACTTCAATATACTTCTACCAACTATGGTTGCATTATTAATGATTCTTTTTCAAATTCAGAATGATGCCATATGCTCCCCCCTGAGACCTTGTTGTCCTTAATTTTTGATGGGAGTTAGCTGCTCCTATTTCTTCCAAATTTTATTGGATTGATACTTGACATGTAGGAATTTACAGGAAAAGTTCCTTAGATAGAACACCAAAGGACACTGCTCACAAATAGATCACATATCAATACACTAGTATTCTTGACATGGTTAAAACCCTGAAAGAGGGAAACATTCCATGGCCTGAGCCAACGCGACCACTTCAGGCAATTTATTAATAAAATAAAGAAAATTTACATAAGCTTCTCTCATGAATGGTCACCCTACAAATGACCCTCCATGCTTTTTAAATAGATATCATGGACCAATCTGGTGTAAAGCCACAGATCAAGTGTCGGTAATACCGAAGAGAAAATGAATCGTCGTATTGTAAGTTACAAAAGTATATAGTAAAGAAACACACTTTACCTAACTCTACACTAGACCAAGTTATCCTTAACTATTTCCTATGTGTCGGAATATCCTAACATCCCCCCTTAAGAAAAACTTGGGATAGGATTGAAGGATGTACAAATATGACACAATAGGAGAAGGAAGGAGGCATTAAAGCCTATCCCCCCTTAATGACAACTTCCTGAGCTCCAACCATAAATTGAAGTTTAGTAAACTTCACCTCTGTGAGAGCCTTTGTAAATATTTCTGCAACTTGATCATCGGTTAAATAGTATTGTACTTCAAGAACATGGTCATGAATGAGCTTTATGATGAAGTGCATGTGTATTTCAATGTATTTGTTGCATTGATGTTGGACTAGATCTTTGCATAGTTGAATGGCACTTTGATTATCACACCAAAGTGTAGTTGGATGTTGTTGATGAAAGCCAAACTCTTATAGGATCTGACGAAGCCGCAAGACTTCCTTACTAGCTTCTATGGCACCACAATACTTTGATTTTGTTGAAGAAAGAGAAATGACACTTTGTTTCTTGCAAGCCCATGTAATAGGTTCAGAACTAAGAGTGAATACATAACTTGCAGTAGACTTCCAATCATCAGGGTCACCAGCCCAATCGAAATTAGTGAAACCAACCAATACAGGAGATGCTTCTACATTGTAATGAATCCCAAACTGAATTATACCTCAAACATAATGAACTATTCTTTTAGCTACTTTCCAATGACCTTCATGTGGGTTTTACATGAACCAAGCAAAAAGGCCAATAGCAAAGGAAAGTTCAAGATGGGTATGGGTTAGATACAAAATTTTTCCTGGAATTTGATAGTATAAGGTAGCATCAACTTCAGGGAAAGTACAAGTGACTGAAAGTTTGGCTCTAGACTAAAAGGGAGAAGAGGTTGGCTTACAGTCTTCCATGTGAAAGTGGTGTAGACGATCACAAGCATACTTGGACTGGGAATGGGAAATACCTTCCTTGGATTGCAAGACTTGAAGAACAAGAAAATAATGCAAGTGTCCTAAGTCTGTCATTTCAAACTGCATTTTAAGGTTGGACTTCACATGGTTTGTAAGGTTGGGATCACTACCAGTAAGGATAAGATCATCAACATAAAGAACAAGAATGATAAAAAAATTACCCACTTTCTTGGTGTAGACAATATTATCAGAATGACACCTAGAAAAGACAATATCTAAAATAAAGCTCTCCATTTTGGCATACCAAGCTCAAGGGGCTTACTTGAGACCATAAAGGGATTTCTTAAGCTGATATACAAGGCTGGAGTTAGTTTTTATAAAGCCAAGAGGTTGTTCCATATAGATTTCTTCATGTAAGTCCCCATGCAAGAAGGAAGATTTAACATCCATCTGATCGACTTCCCATTTGAAAGAGGCAGCAAGGGAAAGAACAAGGCGAATAGAGTTCATTTTTGCAATAGAGGAGAATGTTTCATTATAGTCAATGCCTTCAACTTGTGAAAAATCCTTAGCAACAAGATAAGATTTATGTTTATCAACTTTTCCATCTCGTCCAAACTTGGTTCTATAAACCCATTTGAATCTAACAAGTTTTCATCCCTTTGGAAGAGGAACAAGATCCCATGTATCATTTGCCAATAATGAACGATATTCTTCATTCATAGCTACGTCCCAATCTAGATGACCTGAAGCTTCTGCAAAGGTGTCAAGATCATAATTCGTTGAAGCTTGAGCTAGTAAATAAGAGGCTCTATCGAACTAAGAACGTGTATGTCGTTGATCTGTAGGATCACCTGCAAGAGCAGCTGCTGCATATCGAGTAGCACAAACCCATTTTGGAAGCTGAGGAGCTGAAGGAGGATCCTTAGAAGGTGGGGGAGGATTTTCATCCTCGTTGTCATCATCTAAAGAAGAAATATTTTCAGAATTAGAAGGGATAGAGAGAGGTGTCACATCCGCCGAACTAGGCTCGTAGGCCGATATACTTTCAGCAAACTTTACATCTCTTCTAATGATAATATTTTTGGACTTAAGTGGAATAAGTCTATATCCTTTTACAACTTCAAATATCCAACAAAAATATATTTTTCACTCTTAGATTCTAAAGCTTTATGTTTCTCATCTAGAATATGGGTCCATGCTTCACTTCCAAAAACACGAAATTGAATTACATCTGGTTTAATTGAGCTCCATGCTTCTTATGGAGTGATATTCTTTAAAACCTTAGTAGGAGTGCAATTTACTATGAAATTTTCACAGTTAATTGCTTCTACCCAAAAATTAAGACTAAGTCCTTTAGATTGAAGCATACAATTAGCCATTTCCTTTAAGGTACGATTCTTCCTTTCAGCTACACCATTTTGTTGTGGTGTAAATGGAACAATATGTTGCATTTGAATTCCATGCTCAATGCAAAAGTTGATGAATTTGTTGTTAACATATTCTCCACCATTATTAGATGTTAGCTTAAGAATTTGATGTCCAGATTATTCCTCAACATAGGCCTTAAAGGCCAAGAAAATGTTAAATACTTCACTCTTGAGTTTTAAGAAGTATACCCAAGTGCGTCTAGAGAAATCATCAATGCAAGTTAAGAAATACTTGTAGCCAGAGAATGAAAAAACTGGAAGTGGACCACGTAAATCACTATGCACAAGCTATAAAGGGGTTGAGATGTGACAAGAGGCAGATTTTTCAAAACTATCCTGATGATTTTTTCTGAGTACACATCCGGAACAAACAGCATCTCTACAAGATAGCGTAGGAAGACCTGACACCATATTTTCTTTACATGGATTTTGAAGGGAGCAATAGTTTAAGTGACCAAATCGATCATGCCAAATTTTTCCCACTTCATCATTATGAGCAACAAATACAAAGGGAAGAGTTGATGTCCCAAAGTTGTTAAACTTATACAACCTATTAGAATCATCAGCAATGTCAGTAGCTCAAATCTATCTAGGATCTCTTAGGTCCTTAATTACAACATCATGCGGTGGAAATTCAACGTTTTTACCTTCACCTGAATGATTTATCTGATATACAGATAGAAGGCTTCAGGATAATGTTGGAACACATAATACATCATTAAATTGACCATTATCTAGATGAATAGTTCCAGTCCCTACAACACTAAGAGATCTATGATCACCAACATATATATTTTTGGTGTTACAATCATTTAAAGAAGAAAACATGGCTTTATTTTTAGCCATGTGATAAGAAGCTCCAGAATCAATGAGCCACTCATGAGAATGAGAAGAAGAAGATACATTTAGTTATAACCAAACCGAGATTCTTGACAACCACATGTAGAAAGTGTTATTCCTGAAGATGAATTTGAAGTTGAAGAGTGCTCCAAATGGATGTTATGCTTATTCATTACTGATTCCAATGCTTCCATCTTCTTAAAGCATTTGGATTCTAAGTGGCCATCTCGATTACAAAAGTTGCAATTTCTATCGGTCTTCTTCCCTTTGTTTTTATTTTCCTTATCATTTTGTTGAATTGATTTTTCATTTTGAGATTGAAATTGCTTAGGACCTTTGTTAGGTTTAGGACCATTCTTTTTAGGATATTTCTTCTTAGTATTCTTTGAATTTGGTTGTTGTTAAGCGGCGTTATAGCACCATTTACCACTCTTGGTATATGTGATCCTTTGTTTATGGCCTAGGGCAACCCCTCCGTCCAAATATATAAAAAACAGTGTTTTATTTCCTATACGCTAGTTTTCCCTGAGATAAAAGCGTGTACACGTGGGTCAATCAATACCCATCTCATGTATATGTATTAAAAAACTTAAAAAAAATAAATTTCCTTAATTGTGGGTGGAGCTCATGAGTTTTACCTGTTGATTACCTCCTATTTCCCATGGCCCAACTATTTCCCAAATGCTTCCCAACTAAAAAATTAATGGGGAGAAGTATAAATAGACTTCTATGGGAAGTCCTTAAGGGAGAGAAGAGATAGAGTTATCATACTGAGATTTTCCCTAACTGAGTCTGATGAATCCCTGTGCCTCATGCACTTCCCCAAGCTTCAGGAAACCCTTGTTTCCTTTATTATAGTTATCCTTCCTTTTGCTTGAGATATCATGGTGTTGGTGACGGAAGAAGATTGTTGAAGGCTGGGGTAGGATGAATCTGGAGGACGGTTCTACTTGGACCCAGAGAAAGGCTCAAGTGAATTCTCTCCATGTTATTTATAGCTTACTGCAATAAAAGAAATGTTGTCTTGTTTCTGAAATTAACTGTGTTTATGCATCAAATTATGTTTTAATTCATATATGAATGTCGTGTGGATGTATGATCAATCATTTTTTTATATGATATAAAGTCAATTTCGTGAATATGCTTTAATTATATACTGCTATGTATGTTCGAATTGAATGATTTTCGGGTTTGAAGAACATCGGGAGTTGCAGAGGGTCTGAACCCTGAGGGAACTACTCGAACGAAATAAATCCGGGTATGGTCACTCTTACATAGCTTGATAATATAAGCATCTTGCCTAAGTTGTATGAGTATTTCTTGTTGTAGTCTGCTTCTGCTCTGTTGGGGTTCTAACCCAAAGCCCTAGGGTACCTCCACCCGAAACAAAATTGGCAACTCCACTGGGGATAACAATCTTGTTATTCCTAATTTGGATTGTTCATTATCAATCAGGGCTCAAACTTTGGTTTGCTTGCTGTTACACTCTTATTTGGTCTACTAGAGTCTCAGGCCTTAAGTATGATATTTTGGATCAGACTTTTTTTTATTTTTTCTTGCAAAGCTTTGTATACGCTCTTTACTTTGTTTACAGTAGTGTATACATGCTTGTTTCTATAAAGTGAACTCGTGTATATGCGAGTTTCTTGTGTCAGAAGCATGTGTGCACACTTCTGTGATTGAACACAGTCACGTATGCAAATTTTTGCATTGCTTTTTCAAATCTTTCAGCCTAGATATATTTTTTGCCTGGTCTTTTCAGTCTTTGTGTGGTCAACTGTTGTCTAAAGAATTTAATAATTATGCAAGCTTACTGTTTCGAAGTCTCTTCCTCATTGAAAAGATTTGGCCTAGGTTTGCTTCTTTAGCGAGTTTGTAATTTGTGTTTTGGCACACAAGACTTCGTTCTGAAGTTCTTGATTGTTTTGGTCCTCCAGAACATGAAATTGTTTTCAGTTTCAGTGTCAAGCCTGGATTTCAAATCTACTTGCTTTGCTCTCCTTTTTTTTGTGGCCTCATAGCTTTTCTTTCTTTTTGAAAGTCTTTTTGATGAATTTGGAAGTGTTATCTTTCCTGGCTTCTTGGTCAGTTTGTCAAGCTCTTTGCTGTTGTTTGGGTCGTTTTGTACAAGTTGAAGTCTTTTTGCTCAAGTTTTCATTCATGTTCGAGTTTGTAACTTGCAAAGACTCCTTGTGTTCTTTTTTTGATCTTTTGAGTTTTAGTATCATTTTGGTGATTTCAAAAAGTTGTTTTTGTTTTTCTTTTGCCAAGTTTGGTTTTTGGTTTGTTTTTGTTGTTGAAAGTGAATTGCAATATTTTACAATTTGTCCTTCTTGTTTGGAGAGAATTTTTTGTTCAAAATTTGTGTCCTCTTCAGTACTTAAGTTGGCTCATCGTTAGTTATGAACAATTGCTTTTTCTATTTGAGTGTTATTTAGGATCTTGCGTCTCCATTATATCTTGCATTAGGGTAGTTTGCATTGTTAAAGCATTCATAGGCTTTTAGTTTTTGGGTGTGTGAAGTGTGTTTCAAGAAAAGAATAGAAAAAAGTATTTTGATTTGTAGAAGTTTCGTAGAACCCATATAGGGATCTCTTTTCATCAAAGAAAAAATGATTTCATTCATGTAGTTAGTTTTTCATTGATTTTTGTTGCGTCATACAAACATCATTGGTTTCACTCCCATCTTTACCTTTGACTTAAAGAACAACCTTTAAAATCAAGCGATTAATTAAAATAAACTAGAAATTTTACATTGTCATCAAAATACACCAACAATCTTAGGTTTATTAGGGCCTTGGATTAGGTGAGAGGAGAGTTAACTCTCCAAGGCCGCTCAAAATTACAAAACATAGAAGTTTGATTAATGAGAAAAATCCAATAGCATTAGGGGGACCAAGAAAGCTCCGTAATTGGGAGTAAAGCACGAGGGACAGTGAAGATAAGGACGAGAGATACCCCCTCTCTTACTTGTCGAATCCTGCCTCACGACTGTTCCACTGGGCTTCTGATACGAGTTGGTGACCATAGTTGCCTATCCTAGGGATCACACAGGTGGCTACGGACGTGAATCCCGTGGCACCTCAGGTGGACATTGCATCACGTTCAATAGTACTTCTAGAGGGTACCCTTTCTGTGATGTAGGAAAGTGTTCCCTCTATGGAAAGAGGCAACCCCTCTAGCCCTAGAGTGGGTCTAGTCATAGCAAGGACAAAACAACAATTAATTCCCTTAAATAGTCATCGTTGGAGGCCTACCTCAAACCAGTGGTTGATGAAGTTCCGCTGTGCTGCTCCAGCTTCCATTTCCTTCTCCTTAATGAGTGATCAACCTAAAGCACCACAAAGAAACTACAGAGCACGTAACCTGTTAGAGCCTAGATTTGCCACAGGCTGAAAAGGCAAGGTTCCATGTCCACATCAATCCACGCTTAGCCTCATAGCTAGCCCTACGAGGACAGGAGAGGGCTCTCTCCAGGTCAATCTTGGCAAAAAATAATCGATGGGGCTCAAGATGACTGTAATAAAAGCTAATCTTAGGCTAGGTATTAAGTGCAAAGTTTTGAGTTGAGTTTTTGGGGTTTTGTTGGAAAAAACGGACAGGCAAATTTTGGGTCCGGGGATGAGGCCAGATTTTTGCAGAGTTATGATTGGGGAAAGGAAGGCAAACGATTTGATGCTTTGAATTGAATGAATGGGTGGATCAGACCGGTGAGGAGCCAAGGAGGGCAAGAGGGTCTCAAGAGTCCTCCTCAAACAGATGAAAACATGAAGAGTTAAATAAAATATCCAGGCAGAGCATAGCAGTCCATGAATTCTACCTTAATTACTCATTTGTTTAATTACAGAAGACAAAAGAAGGGAAAATGATACACAATAACATCAATGAACTTACAAATACATAGAGAAACACACCATCAAAACATAGAGCCACATGGATCCCAACAAGTGCTGCAAAACCCTGGTCTTTCCTTTGCCAAAATTGCAGAAATGAAATGTACAATAGAGTGTTAAACAATCCCAAGTGTCCCACCCTGAAAATGACTTAGAAAATAAATGATATAGACTAGTCCAACCCATTCCCTTGCCTCTAGGGGTCGAACTCATCATTCTAGGAGCTGTTTGAACTAATTCTAAACAAGGAACTGAAATCTAGGTAGTCAAACAACTTACACCTATATGCTAAGAAACTGATTCATTCATTTAATTTTCACCTTTTAGTGAATGAATCATCCAGAACAAGTAAATTTGTGCCAAAATTACATCATAGTCATCAAGTTACATCAAGATAGATCAATAATTGCATCAAAAAGTCAAACTAGTCAAAACTGGGTGAAATTCTAAGCTGCTGAGTGAAAAACAGGCCAAAATTCTCTATGCGTCGTGCCAAAATCTATATGCGTCGCGCCACTTTGGAGCTGACTTTGAGGCACTTCCTGAAGTCAAAATTGAGCCCAAGTGTGCTTTTTGGAAAGACTTTCCTGTCTACATTCCAACCCAAGTGGAAATTCTGGATTTGGATGTCATTTGCCCCTCCAAAACCTCAATCTCCTAAGACTACTTCCTGTGTGTCAAAATAGGGGCAGTGATGTCATTTTTAGGGTTTTTTTTTACCCTTTAGGGAACCCAGAACTTGATGAAATCCTTATGTAATCCATGAGCATACATAAATTTTGATGAAAAATCCAAAAATGTAAAGTTTTCCTCCTGGAGATCTCCCAATTATAAGCGCGCGCCAAGTGGCGCTACACGTAGGGTGGAAAAACCGTGTTTTTAAAGCCAAAAAATTCAAAATTGACAAAATTTTCTCCAAATTCCTTGAAATTTGGGCTAAAGGTGCCTCAGCAAGTGCCATGCGTAGCCAAAGAAGCTTCGGCCAAGATCTAAAGACAATCATGCTCCCTTTGCCTCCTTTGCTTCCTTATTGCCTTCTTTAATTTTGCCTTTAAATTCCTGATTCATGCCTTGGAACTCATATGTCGTGCCCTATAATGGAAGGCCATATCTCTCAACAATGCGTTGTCTCGTCAGCCTTGTCTAACAGTCCCCCCAAGTGGATGTTGACTCTCTCGAGCCAAGACTCCCAATCATCATTAATCTCTTGCTCCAATGAAGTGAGCTCAATTATTCTCCTTCGTGCAGCTTGGCGATTCTCGCGAATGTTTTGTAACTCCATGATTGCTTGCTGATCATCAAGTTGTCTACTCCAAGTATTTCATAGTCCACTTAGTCCTCTCCAAGTCAAGGGATAAGGCTTTGATCTCCGTTTGCTGCTCCTAGATGATCTCTCTAAGATGTGAACTTTGTGGGCCCGTATCTGTATCATCATCATGAATAAGAATGAAGTTGGTCTCTCGTTCACCTGATGGCCCCTCATCCTGCATTGGCTTCTTTCCTTTGTCTTGTACCTATGGTGTTGTTGGAGGAAGTGAGGCCCCTTCCACCCCGGGTGGAGATAACACTTGTTTTGTTGCTGCAAACAAATGTCTAGTGCCCCTCTGATATGTGATGAATATCGGCACACCAACAGTCTCATGGTGTTCATACTTATGAGAAGGTCCACCTATCTCATGCCCAACTTCTGAAAACCCCCATGAAGCTCTGAAAAAATCACGGGAAATGAAATCATCCCATGTGATACCCTGCAAACCAAGCTGATGCACAACAATAATCTTGATGAGCGCATAGTGGTAAATGCTGTTGTACTACTGTTCTGGAATCTTCTTCCTCACAAGAGTGGTCATCCTCTTGATGTTTTGGCACATGAAATATGGAATGTTCATGAATCTCACTCGTGTGAAATGCATCAATAACCTGATATGGTATGCATAGAGGCATGAGAAGCGACCTTCACAACTAAAGTATCTGATAATGAGTCTCATTAATGGCGCATAAGATTCCTTCAGAAACTGAAATGGGAATACTCTCTTGAGCTGCTTCAAATAGCTAGGCCTGATGTAAGGTTCATAATATGATCTATCCAGCTGCTACCCTTTATTCCACTCTTCCCCTATATTAGGTATCCCGGTGGCCTGAGAGATGGTTTCTAGTGTCAAGGTAAAGTTTACTCCAGAAAGAGTAACATGACTATCATGAAAATTTAAAACAAACAACCGAACTAACTCTTGATGATGCTGGATCTGAGCTATCATCTCACAATACTGAAAGCATGGCATTTTCTGAAAGCATGACATTTGTTGAAAGCATGTCATTGCAAGCGGGCAGGCCTGCAATTCAGTTAAGGAAGTAGGCTCTTCTCTAACATGTCTGCCACCTTTTCGCGGCCTCCTCAGCACATTAAGCTCAGTGGATGAGTCACTGCCTTGCTCATACTCTTGCTCATATGATGAATCTGTCTCTGTCATAATGTTGCAATGTGTATGTTGAGTAGATGTTTGGTTTGGTAGAGAGAAATATGTGATGTGTTTTCAATTCTAATGTGCCACAAGAAAATGAGGAAATGTGAGGAAGAATATGGGACAGGGGGAAAAGTAGATGATGAAGCTTTCCAAGTGAAATTTAAAATATGCAACAATCACTTTGAGGGATGTGGGAATTTAGGAATTTTGAAAGTGATATGGGAAAGGGAGAATGATTAAGAATGATAGGATCTTAGGATATGGAAAATGGGAAGCAGGGATAGGAAGTTAGAGGATAAGGGATTAATTACAATGACAGGGTTATGAGAAGGGAAGGGATCACAAATAGGAAAATAAACTTGGCACCAAAATCATAATTTGAAAACACCAATTTATCAACACCAAAGGAGCAACTTTTAATATATAGGGTTTATATTCTCACACCTTGAACCTTTGAATCTTCCCTCTAAACAACACCCCACACAAGTTAAATTCACTAGAAGAGCTCTTGAACTTACTTGGAGTAGAATAAATTGTGAGTTTGATGACCGAAGTGGCAAGAAACTTGCCTGTAGGTTTTGTGTGTCGCGCACAAACCCAGTGCGCCGCGCCTCCTGGATGCACCGCGACAGTGTAATTTTACACTGCGAAATTTTGCTCGGTGCGCCGCACGGCCTGTGTGTGCCGTGACCTCCTCCAATGTGCCGTGTGACCCTTCAAGCACAAATTTTGCTCCTTTAACCTTCAAATCGAAATCCTTTAACCTCTTTGCACAACAAGTGATGTTTCAAGCAACGAAAATGCGTCATGGAGTAATGGGTTTGATTTTCATTGAGGCCACAATGATTTTTGGTGTTGGAGGTTCTGTGCACCGCATGCAAGCCCAGTGCGCCATGCAGCCTGGATGCGCCACGCCCTTTGAAAAATACACAGTGTATGTCGGCCCTATGCACCGCGCTCTGTGGGTGCGCCGCGACCTATCCCAATGCCCTGCACTCTGTATTCCAACACACAGTCGGCCTTCCAAACTTCAATATCCACTTCTCTATTGGATTTCTAAATGTCTCTTGATGCAAATGGATCAATAACTTGAGAAATATCTTATATAGAGATGGATTAAATTTTTGCTTCTCAATAACCCATTTTGTAATGTTTCTAACTTTGGCACTTTTTGCATTTAATACAACTTCTGTCCTTTCAAATGTCCTTCTGGTTTTTGACTTGAATAATGAATCTTTTGGAGATTTTTGTAGGGATAATGGCATGTTTTGACAAAGGAAGACCAGGGTTGTGCCTGGAGATTTCAACAACTGAAAATTTCTGAAAATTACATGGCAATTTATTACAAAACAGAATGACGAATTTTCTTCAAAATAGAGTTTTGAAGAAAAGTCATAGTCGAGCATATGATGATGAAAATATTGAAACTGAAACCTTGTTAAGGACCTCCCTCATGAGTCATGCTAGCATTATTGGACACTTTGAAGACACAATTTATGAAACCCTAGACCTAGTGACTGAAAGGACTCTACTGATCAAAAGACTAAAACAGGACTGTAAGTGATTTTAAAACTTTATTTTGATGGACAGACCTGAGCCAGCAATGATAAGGCATGAGGGGTAATGAATGACAAGACCCTCTTGTCAGATTATGGCATGCTCCTAGCAGAATGCAACTAAGTGAATCGAGCGAGACGCCTAAAAATGAAATGCAAAAAGAGAAATGATCTTTGACGAAGGGATGTAAAGACCGACTCTAACATTGGCTCCAATGGGGATGGTAGCTCCTTGGAGGTGCCAAGAATGACAGATCTCTGGGAGAGCTAGACAGTGCCTTCATCCATTGGGCTATGGAGTCATTATTTTGACAAACAACACAAGAATTTGACTCATTTATTGACTAAAAGCTTACTCAAAATGACTCGATGATGAAATTGAAATGACTGAAAAATTGACTCGACAAGCTGAACTCAAAACTGAAATCTTTCTTTAGAATTATAACCTTCACTTTGGGCCCTAGACTGAAGACAAGATCACAGCACACACTTGCAATGATACTGAAATAAAATGGTATTTACAATGACAATGTAATCAACAAAAATAACTCAGAAATGATACCACTTGAGCAGCCGACCATTGACCGGCCCTCCTGCACAATCTTCCTCGTTCATCTCCTTCAAAAGAAAGGCATTCTAACCCCGATATGCTGCAATTTTGAAGGGACCTTTCCAGAGATTCTCGAACTTACCATGCTTTCCCTTTTCCTCATTCATTGCATCCCACTTTAGCACCACATCATCCAACTTAAATTTGTCTGCCTTTGCTTTTCTGTCATAAATATTCTTAATTCTCTCCTACAACTTGAATGTGTTTTGAAAAAATTCTTCCCACGTCTGCTGCAAATGAATCATTTGATTTAGTCTTCTCTGCATTGGATCATCTTCACTACTAGCCTCCTAAAGAAGTTTGACTACCGAAGCAGCAAGAGAGGTAGGAAACACTGTATCAACTCCATAAACTAGCTCAAAGGGGGACATACCAATGGATTTCTTCTGACTCACTCGATCTGCCCAAAGTGCATGGAACAACTTCTTATGTCAACTTTTCTTATTTATTTCTAGCAACTTTTTAATGATATTGACCAAAGATTTGTTGGAAGACTCCGCCAATCCATTGCCCTGTGGATGATAGGCGGTTGAGTGCCCCAAAGTAATGTGATATTTGTTACAAAACTCAACCATCCTTTTTGACTTGAAATCTGTTGCGTTATCAGTGATTAGCTTATTCGGGCAACCAAAACGAGACAAAATATTATTCTCTAGGAATGAAATTATTACCACATCTGTAGCTTGCCTAGTGGGAATCGCTTCGATCCACTTCGTGAAATAATCCATCGCCGTGAGGATCCACCTATGCTGACCTGAAGAAGCAGGATGAATTTCACCAATGCAATCCAACCCCCACTGCTGAAAAGGGGCACTCACCTCAATGGGCTTAAGCGGCAACGGCTGTAATTTTTGCTTTCCTTCAAAAATCTAACAGTTATGACAGCTCTTGACAGTTTTGAACACATTAGCAAACAATGTCGACCAATAGTATCCAGCTCTCAGAATTTTATTTGCCATTGTTTTCCAAAAAAGGTGACCACCATAATCTCCTTTATGGAAATCCTCAATGACCTGCTTCACTTCTTCTTCTACCAAACAATTCAACAAAACACCACCAGGATCTTTCCAATAAAGTGCAGAATTCAAAATACAAAACTTAGCAGCCTTTAACATAAGAGTTCTAGCTTTGTTTCCAGCCATACCAGGTGGTGAGGACAAATTCTGAAGCACATATATGATATTTGAATACCATGGAGAAAGAACAAAGATTTCAGCTACCTGAATTGATGGACCTTTCTCATTTTCATTGGACATAGCAGCAATTAGATTTATGTCCAAGACGTTCAGATTTGATTCAGCCATTAACTTTGCCAATCCCTCTCCTTTAACAAGATTTGTGGGCTTTATCTCCACATCATACTCCAACAAAGCTGCAATCCACTTACCACGCCTTCCTTCTGGATCTGTTTGTACTAAAACATCTTTGATAGTAGCATTAGGAACATAAGCAAAAATATGGGAATGCAAAATATATACGCGAAAATCTTTCAATGCTTTTACAAGTGTGTTGTGGTCACCAACAACCCCCCTCTTTGTTTGATATTAGTAATAACATCAAGCAAAGGGGGACCCTTAACCAAAAATCCAAAAAATATTTTTGTTTGAAAAATATTTTGTATTAACTTCCTAAGAGCTATATCGCGTCGCAAAAGAAAAAGAGGCGCTCTCCCAAAGCGCATAAATACACTGGAAGGGAGCGACGTGAGAACTCATCGCACTGCGTGCATTAAAAGTGCTCAAAAAGGGAAAACCTAAAGAATCGCCGACGGCCGATATGCGACGTCGAACGTCGCAATGTCGCATAAGGAGCACAAAGTGACAAAGCGAAAACCTTGCGACCTTGCGATCTTGCGATATGCGATTTGCAACCATGCAAAGCTGCGACCTGCGATCTATGGTTTGCGACGAATGAGTCCATCAATAGCTGCGATACAACTATTTACATCGCAATCTTCGACGCTGTGATGCAAATCGCAGAAGCCATTCGTCGTAGGCATTCCTCGGCATGATCTGTGAGCCCAATATTAGGCGTGCACCTTACGGGAAATTAATGATTGTACGCCTGTGTATCCAAAGATGATTATGTTGCGTTTTTCGAAGAGTCAAGTCATAATGGGTGACATGATTATGCATTCATTAGAACTTAATTGCTTTCATGTCAATCTTTTCTTCTATCTCTTTTCATTTACGTGAACTATAAGTCAGCAACTGATATAAATCTATATGCAGGAAACATCTAAGGAAAAGCGCCAGAGCTAGAAGAACAGAGAGGAGATGACTTCGCAGATGGATACCGTATACAGCAGGGCCGCGGATTCCAGAGTATCACTCAACAAATGCTGATGGAAATAGTCTATCCAGGACTCAGAGTCAAAGGCGCACAAAAGCAAAGCGTTTATGAAAGATCCTGAGTCCCAAATTGGGTAAAGCAAAAAGAAAAACGCTTAAGGGGAAAGACGTCTCAGAAAAGCCTGGAACAAAGAATGGAAACCAGTTTCAATTGAGAAAATCGTTCAGGAAACAAAATCTCCAGCTCATTGACTCATTCGCACGGCCGGAAACCGAAATAGCAACAGCACAATCAGTTTGAAAGAAATCTGAGTTGTACTAAATATACACGCTGTGAAGACACTCCTCCAAGAGAACACTTTCAAAAATATCTTCTAGTTTGTCAGAAAGAGGTGCCAGCTCTTGTTATTTCTAATTTTCAAGCTCGAACAAAAGGAAAGGACAAGCAGCCTACTCTTTCACGGCGAACAGCGCATCGCTTACAGCACTAAGGAGCAGATACAGAAATGGTTAGAAATTAGATTCAGTTTTTAGAAATAAATTTGTTTTAGTAAAAGGGCGGTCATTTGAAGCCGTTCCCTAAATTTGTGTAATTAAAATTAGCCGGTTAGTAGTATTTAACCCTTCTCGTTGCATTAGAGAAGGGTCCGGAAATTTGTCAAAAAACTTGTCCTCAGAACATGCACTTTTGCACCCTCGGAGGGGGTTTTTGATGAATGGACGGATCGAGATTTATTGATGTTTGCATTTTAATACCTGCTACTGATGTTGCACTTCTGTACTCTTAGTAGGCATTAGAAGTAAGTAGAAATAGATCGTTATTGCTTAAGGTCTGTGAGTATAAAATCAGTCATAAATGGTACTTTTATCTCTTGACGAATTTCTGCTTGCATTCTTAGAGTAATATACAACTGATGTTGTTTATATGTTAATGTATGAATGAGTGGACTACCATTTGGCACTTTTGTACGGTGGAGTCATTGATTTGTGCTTAATACATGAATAACTGATTATGCGATATGTTGTTCACAACCGTTTTGCTTAACTTTTTATGCAGGATGGTTCATCTTAATTGATTTATATTCTCATAATAGCTGAATAATCTTCATTACCAGTTATTGTGTGAAATCTTTCTAGATCGCATAATGGAAAAAGTTCTATCCCGGGTTAGCGTAGGTTAGATGTGTTGTTCTTGATAGATTAAAGTAGTATAAAATTCAATCTTAGAGTTTAGAATTAAATTAGCTTAGAAATAATTCCAGATTTTCATTATCATATTCTACACACACACACATCACCAAACTCTACACACACACACCCCTTAGATCGGGAAGCTGGTCCCGTTATCCCCAGTCGGACCCGCTACACCAAACGGGCACGAAGCCGCCAACCAGGTTCCCGACCGGGTGGGTATCCCCCTTGTTGTTGACCCGATTTCAGGGCCCTCAACATATTTGGCGCTAGAAGGAGGGCACGAACTATGAATGGCACCTAAAGCAATATCTAAATACCATTCTGAGAGTAATACACCCTCATCAACTCCCTCGACTTCTCCAACACGGTTAAAACCGGAATTTGAAGTCGCTCGAGTATCTACCACTGCTACATATTCGAATATATCAGACCAATCTATCATTGAACCCCCTGAAATTCAAACTTTGATTCGTAAACTCCGGGGATTCTCTATTTTTAACCAGAAGTCTGATAAATCTAAAAGCAGCGTGACTTCGCAGTACAACCCTGCTCATCCCCTTACCAGATTAAAGAGTGAAAAATTTGGCATACAACCAAGTGAACTCCCTCTTCCTACTAGGAAAAGAGCAAGGAAAACACCACCAGAGTCTGACAGTAAGACTCCTTCATCCACTTCGTCCATATCAACTCCCTCACCGCGAAGTCAACCACCCACTCTTTCATTCCAACTCACTCACCCATCTTCTACAAACCTGCCTCTTCAAACATCAAAGATCTTAATATCTTCATCTTCTTAGCATCAGGGATCATCTTCTACACTTCCATTAGCCAGCAGCTCAACGATGGCCCAGTCTCCATGGAACAATCCTGGGGCAGTCTTAATGCCTCCACCCCTGAGCCCTATACCGGCCCATCCTGAGAAATGGCTGCCTAAATTCAATCCGGAAGCAGACATGCTAGCCGAGGAACATATTAATAATTTCATGCTTTCTGTTAATCTCAACGGAGTCACTAACGAAGATGCTGTTGTCCGGCTTTTCCCTTATACAATGCAAGGAACAGCCGGGTCATGGTACTTTTCGTTACCTTCCGGATCCATCACAAGCTGGGACATTTTTCAAAGTCAGTTCCTCACCAAGTTTGGTGATGACAGATCCATGGCGACATTGATCAATGACCTATCTAATCTTAAGGCCGAGGCTAGAGAACCCATTAAAGATTTTAACTTACGGTTCAATAAGATCCTCAAAAAAATCCCCACTGCTCCACAACCCAGCGAGGAAGTAAGATGTGAATGGTACATCACGGCTTTACCTCCAAACTTGGCTATCTTCGTAGATAGGGCAAACAAGACCACCTTAGTCGACAACTTGACAGAAGCGTTAGTAGTGGAAAAACACGTGGTAGCCCTAGAAAAGAGATCTGCTATAGAAGAACGCAAATCTAAGAAGATCTCTTTCAAAGAAGACACTAAGAAGAAGCAAACGAAAGATCCTTTCGATTTGGAAGGACTACAAAAAGTGTTGAAAGCCATGTCCAATGAGATGATTGATATTAAGAAACAAGTAGCAGAAACTTCTTCAAAAAAGCCCTTTAGGACTTTTAAAAGAAATCCTCCCATGGAGGTAAAACCACCTAGTGTTGTCTCAAACGTTGAATCTGAAGAAGACGAAGAAGAAGAGAATACCACTGAAGGGCAGACCAATGAGGAAGAGGTCGTAGAACTACAAGGAATGTGGGACTTCATCCTCCCACAATAAGAGGATCAAGAAGCATTTCCTGTTAGCACGAGAAGCAAAAATCAACTTGATCCTCCCCAAACTACCTCAAAACAAAAGGGAGCAAACCCTGCAACAAAAGAAAAGGTCGCAACAAAAAAGACAACTGCTAAAGCGACCCAGCTTAGCCCAGTCCAATCTGATCAAGCACCTCCATCAAGAACACTAATAGTGTCGGATGAAATGCAGTATAACATCATTGACGACATGAAGAAGACTGGGGCTAATATCACTCTGTATGAATTAAGTAAATTGAAACACCAGCAGAAAATAATGATGAAAGAATTACATGCTGTGCCTACTACATCTTTACCTACAGCTGTAGCTTCCAACAATTTGGGAAGGCCTCCAACCAACGCGATCAATAAAATTGATCCAAATGACATCGCCTTGATTGGAGGAAGATCAAGGTCTCATACTCCCCCTTTTCTTCTCACATATGAAATCTTCAGTAAAAACGTGCACAATTGCTTGGTCGATTCTGGTGCTTCAACGAATATTTTACCCAGGTCAATATGTGCCAAATTGGATGTGCAACCTCAAAAATCCGCAGTACGTATAGTTCAACTTGATCGATCCCAAGTCGAAGTGATTGGTGAACTTAATCAGGTGACCATAAGATTGTCGTCTAACCCAAAAGTGTGTCAGGTTATCGACATTCTAGTAGCTGATATCCCTGAGTTCTATGGTTTGATTCTTAGCAGGGATTGGTCGGAGAAACTCCACGGATATTTCTCAACCGAATGGTCGCACATGTGGTTACCATACAATGGTAAACCAAATCAAATAAAGGTTGAACGAGAATTGCACCAAAAATACATAGTGACAAAACTGGAAGGAGAAAATGAAGCCATAACATACAATAGCAGCATTGTAGGCAATTACGCAATAGATTCTTTCCTAGGTAATTTCAATGCTCATATTTCACCATACTTAGAGAATTCAGTTTTATCCCAAGTTGAAAATTCCTCCCAAACTGATGACTCAAAATGTTTTAGTTTTTTAGATAATTCTGTAAATACATCTTTATTTTGAAAATTATATTTTGACGGATCTAAATCCAATGAGGGAGCAGGAGCAGGATGCGTTCTGATTAACCCAGATGGGAACAAGATTATGCTCACATGCAGACTTGAGTTCGATTGCACGAACAACATAGCGGAGTACAAAGCCTTGGTTCAAGGCCTATACAAAGCAATCGGATTAAACGTTAAGTATCTTCAAGTCTTTGGAGATTCGGAGATCGTCGTAAAACAGGTACGTAACACCATACATTGCCTGTCAAGTCATTTAAATCATTATCAATCATTAGTTCAAGATCTCACTGCACATTTCGTAGCATTCAACATCTCGTTAATTCCAGGAATTCAAAACGCGAGCGCAGACCTGTTAGCTAACGTGGCCTCTAGACTTATCCCTTCCGAAGATTTTAGTCCTGATAAGTTTTCAATAGAATTAATCTTTAGACCATCCATCCCTGACAATATCACCAATTGGAGAGTGTTCAACGATGATCCTGACATCGTAAATTTCCTTACTTCTGAAGGATCCTACTCAAATCAGATAATCGACGAAGACCATCATGATCACCAAATACAACAAAATGGCTCTGACAATGCTATACCGAAATCAGTGGTCAAGTTAGAAGATCTGTATGATTTGAAAAGTCGGTTTAAAAGGTCCGCCAATGCTAAACTTTGCAGTTCTACCCTGAACTATGAATTAGTAAACCTAGGGACCGATCAGAAGCCACAAAACGTTAACCTAGGTCACGGCCTAGCCCCTGAAGAGAAATCAGCATATATCCGTCTTCTGAGACAATACAAAAACGTTTTTGCCTGGAATTATGATGAGCTAAAGACATACAACACTTCTATCATTCAACATGTTATCCCTATGATTGACAATGAAAAACCTGTCCAGCAGAAGCTCAGAAAAATACACCCTAACCTATAAAATCAGATAAAAACTGAGCTTAATAAGTTGTTGAGAGCCAGAATAATCTTCCTCGTAAGGCATTCTAAATGGGTATCCAATATGGTGCCCGTTAGGAAGAAAAACGGAGACATTAGAATCTGTATCGATTTTCGAAATCTCAACAAAGCCTGTCAGAAAGATAACTTTCCCCTCCCACCTATGGAGCAAATATTACAGGCAGTAGCAGGCTCAGAATTAATGTCATTCCTGGATGGATTTTCAGGATACAATCAAGTACTGGTGCATCCCAATGATCAGTTAAAGACTACGTTCCGAACCAAGTGGGGCACTTATGCATATCGGAAGATACCATTTGGTCTGATCAACGCCGGAGCTACCTTTCAGAGAGCCATGGACATCGCGTTTAAAGGGTTAGTCAATAAATCAGTAGTGATTTACCTGGATGATATAACAGTGTACTCCAAAAAAGGAAACAACCATCTTAAAGATTTGAAGCAAATCTTTCAAAGATACTTGAGGTATGGGATTTCACTCAACCCAAAGAAATATTTCTTTGCATTAAGTGAAGGGAAATTGCTCGGATTCATAGTGTCGAAATCTGGTATTCACATAGAACCCGACAGAATCAAGGAAATTTCTGAAATATCCATACCCCATAACAAGAAATCCATGCAATCCTTCCTTGGACAGATCAATTTTGTCAAAAGATTTGTCCCGGATTTTTCACGTATTATTTCTCCCTTACAAAATATGATAAAAAAGAATTCAAATTTCAAATGGGGTCTAGATGAGCACGAAGCATTCAACTTAATCAAACAAGCTATCATCAATGCTCCATCTTTGGCCACCCCAAATTTTTCGGAATCTTTTATCTTGTACACCTTTGCCTCAGAGAAATCCTATGCCGCTATTTTGACCCAAGCAAATCAAGAGAAAGCGGAAGCTCCAATCGCATTCTTTAGCTCGAACTTACAAGGTGCTGAAATTAATTACTCAGACGTAGAGAAACAAGCATATGCTGTTTTCAAAGCGATCAAATATTTTAGACCTTTCTTGCTTAAAGCCCACACCAAAGTCGTAGTACCGTTTCCGACAGTAAGAAACCTTTTGGTGCAGAAAGACGTGGGCGAAAAGAGAGCTAATTGGATTACCGCTTTACAAGAATATGATCTTGAGATCAAACCAACAAACATCGTAAGAGGTCAAGGCTTCTGCAAGATGTTAGCCGGAGCATCGCAAATCCCGGAGAACTCATCTGAAGAGGTACAAGCGTATGAGGTAAGCCTAAACGATGCAGAATCATCATATGCTGACACCATTTATTTTCTTAAGAACGGGTATGCTCCATCACGTCTGGATCATACCAAGAAAAGAGCTCTGAGATTAAAAGCTAAACAATACCAGCTCATAAATGATGTCTTGTTTAAAAGGAATTACGATTCTGTGCTTCTTAGGTGTCTTGAGAAAACTGAAGCCGAAAAGGTTTTGCAGGAACTCCACGATGGACCAGCGGGTGGACACTATGCCGGAGATGCGACTGCACATAAAATCTTGCGTGCAGGATATTATTGGCCCACGCTATTCAAAGACTCATACAATCATGTAAGGAAATGCCAAGTCTGCCAGACTACTGCAGGAAAACAAAGGAAACTGTCCATGCCGCTACAACCAGTCAACATCGACCAACCATTCAGTCAATGGGGCTTGGACATAATAGGTGAGATCGTTCCTCACTCTTCTAAGCAGCATAAGTATATCCTTACGGCAACTGATTATTTTACCAAATGGGTAGAAGCAGTTCCTCTCAAGACAGTTCATTCTGAAAATATTATTTAATTCAGAGATCAATTTATCATCACTAGGTTTGGATTGCCAACAGCATTAATGTTTGATAACGCTTCATATTTTTCTGAAAATACTATGACTGAGTTTGCGCTTAAAAGAGGGTTCAAACTGAAATATTCTGCCAACTACTATCCGCAAGGTAATGGATTGGCTGAGTCAACAAACAAGAACCTAATCAGAATTATCAAAAGAACAGTCGACCAAAACCAAAAGAATTGGCACAAAGCGCTGGTAAATGCTTTATGGGCTGATAGAATCACAAAGAAAGCTTCAATCGGCACTTCTCCCTTTAATTTAGTTTATGGGAGAGAAGTGGTTCTTCCGACTCACCTAGTCATTCCCTCTTTGTATTTAGTGCAATATATCGATGAAGTATCTACTTCCTCTTTACAATTAAGACAAATGGAAATAATAAAACTAGAAGAACAAAGAGAACAAGCTAGGAAAACCCATGCTCATCACCAAGCGCTAATAAAATCTTCTTTTGACTCAAGCATCATAACCAGAAAAAACTTTCAAATGGGTGATTTAGTTTTGAAATGGGATAAGGCTCATGAAGAAAAGGGCAAACATACGAAATTTCAAAAGCTGTGGCTTGGCCCTTTTCAGATTGTAGAAGTCGTAGGCCCGTCTACATTCGTGCTGCAGGATCTGGTAGGTAGGAGAGATTCTTTACCTGTCAATGGACTGATTCTTAAATTATATTTTCCATAGAAGAGAATTCTTCTAATTTTTGCAGGATAGATTTAGTTTTTAGTTTTTATTTTGTTTTGTTATTCTCTTTTTATGAATAAAACCCGTTGTAAATGATCATTTAAAAAGGATTCATGAAAGAGCACGCCAATTCTCTATCAGATTTTGATTTCGCTTGTACAAATAGCAAATTGTTTTGAAAATCTGAATTTTATTATTGACAAATAGAGTTAACTTCACTTTGATTACGATACTCGTTTCAACCTCTAAAAACTTTGACAAAAGCAACCTTTGGTAAAAGAATTGTTTTGTATCAGCACCATGAAAGGTATCATCAATAATAAAATAAGCATTCTCTGGAAAACTGTTGTTTTCAAAAACTCTATTATTGTAGTCCAGAGCTTTCTTAAGGAAAAACAATGACTTCCTCCCTGCTAAAAGGAAATTACAGCATTCAGAGAAACAATCCAAGGAAAACACTATATCTCAAAGAATAAGAGGTCTCATCACGAGCCGGCTTATCATGATCACAGATATTATAACTTGCTGACTTTGCCAATACTGTCTATCAAAACAGGGCAACGACTTAAGATTGTTGCAATCAAAAGACAAGAGGTCTCATCACGAGCCGGCTTGTTCAGCAAAAGTGTAAATTAGGTGAATGACTGTGTCATAATTTGGCCACCAAACCAAGACATTGTTCTTTAGAGAATTAAAAAAGGAAAAGTGTGTCAAAAAGGATTTTTCTCTGGAATGTTGCGAGTAACCTCAAACAGGAAAAAGGATCATTGCTAGATAACATGGTAACCCTGTCGAGGCTATGGATGCTTGCGGGCAGCAGAGGCTCTACCTACGACAAATGAGCATACTTTTAAGCCAGTACGCAGAGAAGACCTTATTTTATCTTTAATCAAGACCAAGTAATGTCTGATGCGAATGCAAGAAAAAACCTGAGGAAGCAAGCAATTGGGATATAAAAAGGGTTGAGACAAAATATCGTTGGCAAGGTGAGGGGTAATCTACTCTATCTGTCCATAACAAAATTTAGACATATAAAAATTTTTGCTGTTTCGGAAGTGAACGGTCAATAGAAATGCAGAGATAATTGGTTCTTCACAGTGAATCGCCATTCTTGTGGTCACCAACAACCCCCCTCTTTGTTTGATATTAGTAATAACATCAAGCAAAGGGGGACCCTTAACCAAAAATCCAAAAAATATTTTTGTTTGAAAAATCTTTTGTATTAACTTCCTAAGAGCTATATCGCGTCGCAAAAGAAAAAGAGGCGCTCTCCCAAAGCGCATAAATACACTGGAAGGGAGCGACGCGAGAACTCATCGCATTGCGTGCATTAAAAGCGCTCAAAAAGGGAAAACCTAAAGAATCGCCGACGACCGATATGCGATGTTGCACGTCGCAATGTCGCATAAGCAACACAAAGTGACAAAGCAAAAACCTTGCAACCTTGTGATCTTGCGATATGCGATTTACGACCATGCAAAGCTGCGACCTGCGATCTATGGTTTGCGACGAATGAGTCCATCAATAGCTGAGATACCACTATTTACATCGCAATCTTCGACGCTGCAATGCAAATCGCAGAAGCCATTCGTCGCAGGCATTCCTCGGCATGATCTGTGAGCCCAATATTAGGCGCGCACCTTACGGGAAATTAATGATTGTACGCCTGTGTATCCAAAGATGATTATGTTGCATTTTTCGAAGAGTCCAGTCATAATGGGTGACATGATTATGCATTCATTAGAACTTAATTGCTTTCATGTCAATCTTTTCTTCTGTCTCTTTTCATTTACGTGAACTATAAGTCAGCAACTGATATAAATCTATATGCAGGAAACATCTAAGGAAAAGCGCCAGAGCTAGAAGAACAGAGAGGAGATGACTTCGCAGATGCATACCGCATACAGCAGGGCCGCAGATTCCAGAGTATCACTCAACAAATGCTGATGGAAATAGGCTATCCAGGACTCAGAGTCAAAGGCGCACAAAAGCAAAGCGTTTATGAAAGATCCTGAGTCCCAAATTGGGTAAAGCAAAAAGAAAAACGCTTAAGGGGAAAGACGTCTCAGAAAAGCCTGGAACAAAGAATGGAAACTAGTTTCAATTGAGAAAATCGTTCAGGCAACAAAATCTCCAGCTCATTGAGTCGTTCGCACGGCCGGAAACCGAAATAGCAACAGCACAATCAGTTTGAAAGAAATCTGAGTTGTACTAAATATACACGCCGTGAAGACACTCCTCCAGAAGAACACTTTCAAAAATATCTTCTAGTTTGTCAAAAAGAGGTGCCAGCTCTTGTTATTTCTAATTTTCAAGCTCGAACAAAAGGAAAGGACAAGCAGCCTACTCTTTCATGGCGAACAACGCATCGCTTACAGCACTAAGGAGCAGATACAGAAATGGTTAGAAATTAGATTCAGTTTTTAGAAATAAATTTGTTTTAGTAAAAGGGCGGTCATTTGAAGCCGTTCCCTAAATTTGTGTAATTAAAATTAGCCGGTTAGTAGTATTTAACCCTTCTCGTTGCATTGGAGAAGGGTCCAGAAATTTGTCAAAAAACTTGTCCTCAGAACATGCACTTTTGCACCCTCGGAGGGGGTTTTTGATGAATGGACGGATCGAGATTTATTTATGTTTGCATTTTAATACCTGCTACTGATGTTGCACTTCTGTACTCTTAGTAGGCATTAGAAGTAAGTAGAAATAGATCGTTATTGCTTAAGGTCTGTGAGTATAAAATCAGTCATAAATGGTACTTTTATCTCTTGACGAATTTCTGCTTGCATTCTTAGAGTAATATACAGCTGATGTTGTTTATATGTTAATGTATGAATGAGTGGACTACCATTTGGCACTTTTGTACAGTGGAGTCATTGATTTGTGCTTAATACATGAATAACTGATTATGCGATATGCTGTTCACAACCGTTTTGCTTAACTTTTTATGCAGGATGGTTCATCTTAATTGATTTATATTCTCATAATAGCTGAATAATCTTCATTACCAGTTATTGTGTGAAATCTTTCTAGATCGCATAATGGAAAAAGTTCTATCCCGGGTTAGCGTAGGTTAGATGTGTTGTTCTTGATAGATTAAAGTAGTATAAAATTTAGTCTTAGAGTTTAGAATTAAATTAGCTTAGAAATAATTCCAGATTTTCATTATCATATTCTACACACGCACACATCACCAAACTCTACACACACACACCCCTTAGATCGGGAAGCTGGTCCCGTTATCCCCAGTCGGACCCGCTACACCAAACGGGCACGGAGCCGCCAACCAGGTTCCCGACCGGGTGGGTATCCCAGTTGTTGTTGACCCGATTTCAGGGCCCTCAACAAAGTGCAAGGGCTTGCTTCTCAATAATGTTGTATTTCAAAGTAGCATCTCTTATGGTTCGGTTGAAAAAAGTAATTGGTCTTTCATGCTCATCTTTTTTCTACATTAATACAGCTGCCATAGTATGCTCTGAAGCAAATGAAAACAATATAAAATCCTGAGTGTAATCCGGGCTGATTAGAACCGGAGCTGAAGAAAGAGCCAATTTTACTAGATTAAAATATTTTATGGCCTCTTCTATCCATTTCATTTGGCTGTCCTTCTTAATCATGTTTGTAATCTCTCTTAGGTGTTCAGCAAGATTAGGTACAAAGCGGCGTAAAAAATTCATCTTACCTTTAAAGGACTGAATTTCCTTCTTGTTCCAGGGAAGATCAATTTGCTGAATCACGTCTACACATGCTAGATCAATGTGAATGCCATCTTTTGATATGATATGTCCAAGTAGTTTGCCTTCATCCATGGCAAACAAGCTCTTCTTCAGATTCAATGACACACCATATTTTCTGCACTTTTGGAAAACAGTTTTCAAATGATACGTGTTCTTCGTCCGAATTAGAAAACACCATCAGATCATAAAGGTACACAACCAAGAAGACATCCTTCTCATTTGTGAAAGCCATATCCATTGCCCACTGAAATGTGGCACCTGAGTTCTTCAAACCGAAAGGCATTTTAGCGTAATGAAAAGTCCCCCACGGAGTGGTGAACGTTGTTTTGTCTCGGTCATCTTCACGGACTAAAATTTGGTTATATCCAGAATAACCATCGAGTAGTGACATATGAGATGCTCCAACTACTCGTTGAAGTATGTGATCCTTTTTTGGCAGCGGATAATTATCCTTCAATGAAACTTTGTTGAGATTTTGAAAATCAATGCACAAACGAATCTCACCTGTCTTCTTTCGTATGGGCACCAAATTAGATATCCAATCGGAAAATCTAATGGGAACAATGATTCCTGATTTGTACAACCTGTTTACCTCCTTCTCAATTGATGGCAGCAATTTTGGATTAAGCGTTCTTAACTTCTGTCTGAAAGGTTTCTGATTAGGCTTAATAGGAATTGTGTGCTGAATTATACTAGTATCATATGTTTCTAAATCAGAATAGTCCCAGGAAAACACATCTGCAAAGGATGATAACAAACTGATATATTTGGCCTTTACCTTTTGTGGCAAGGCTTTGGACAGCTTTACCATCTTCGGATGTTCAGCTGTTCCGATATTCACCTCTTCGACTCCCTTCTCTGTTGGCTGCAATGTTGGTTTGTGGGCTACGTCATCATGATCAAAGAGTTCTTCTAAAGGTATCAAGCCTTTAGGAATCACATTATCCTTGAGCTGCAACACTTCCATTTGATTGATCTGCACATCATCTTTTCCATCATCATATTCTACATCAATTGAGGTATCTTTGAACTTATCTTTGTTTTGCAGAAAATCATCAATCTCCTCATCATCTTGAAAAAATTTCCAATATCTCTGATTGTCCGGGACAGTTGGATGATGTTTCACATGGATTTCAAATTTATTTACTTGAATTCATAGGAATCTTCAAATTACTCGCTGCCTTAGCAAGCACATCAGCAATACTATTCTGAATACAAGCCACACACGTCAAGGTATAATCAGAAAACAGCTTCAAGATGTCTAGAACAGCATTCCAGTATGCCCACATCCGAGGATGCTTTGCTTGATATTCGCCTTTAACTTGCTTAATCACCAGTTCAAAGTCGCCATATACAACAATCCTCTTAGCATTCAGCTTTCTTAGGATTTTTAGGCCAGCAATCAAAGCTTCATACTCAGATTCATTGTTTGAGCAATCAAAAGAAAGCTTGTAAGAACATACCCGCACATTACTAGGCACTTTGTTCGGAGTAGAAAAAGGAATGCGTACCCAAATTCCAATTCCATCACCATCATTTCCCACTACTCCATCGAAATCCATGGTCCAAAAACCATCTTCCTCTTCTTCCAAGTGCTGAAACTCTTTTTGCTATATTTTTTCTGCTTGTTGTCCATTATCTTTCCCTGATCGCTGAATGGTATTGTCCTGTTCTTGACTTTCTTTCTTCAAAACTTCTCTGAAATTCTCTGTTATTTATGGAATATCATCTGCCACAACTAACCGACTATCAATCTCATTGAAACTATCTGAATACAAAACAAAAGACTCTAAATCTGTATGTACATAATTAATCGGATGATTAATTGGTTTCTCCTTGCTTGTAATCATATATTTCATTTTCTGCTCCCAATAAAGTTTTCTCATTTGGCCAAACACAGGAATCATTGCATAGGAGAAATCAAGTTGCATAGTTCCTTTAATCTTTTCTCCCCAAGATCTGGAAAGAAGCATTCCAAATCTAGGAGGTATATCTGCCACCACCACATCCATCAAAACATTTTTGGCCAGAATTTGATCCAAACTGACCACCAAGTCTTTAATGAGCCCAATACATCTCACCCTGCTAGAATCAAATGAATAAAGATCATGGTATTTCCTAGTAATGTCCAAACCCAACTTCTCCATGATAGCCTTTGGCATAAGATTGTGGGAGGCGTCGGAATCAAACATAGCATTATGCAACACAAACTCATGCACTCTCAAACTGATATAAAAAGGAGGCACATCACTGTCTAGAGACTCACCATTCAATGCTGGTCCACAAATCAATTTAGGTTGATCATCTTCCACACTCACCATATTAGACATTGGATCAAAGTTCAAAATTTTGGAAACCTAACCTCTATAACTGTTGTTCCTCATTAGTTCAATCAAGGGAATGGATACCTTCAATTTAGAAATTTCATTTTTTAAACTAAAAGTAGAAGTATTTTCTACTTCTTTGGCTAGAACATCTTTCTTTTCAACTTTATCTTTTGACACAATTGGCTGATTGACTCTTTCATTTGCTGGTGGAGATTTGCTAGGAGTAGGATTAGCAGCTTCTTTTCCTTTATTTGGTACAACATGTGGCTCATTCTTAGATGCTGGAACTTCCTTTCTCTTCTGGATTGGATTGATGGGAACATTTTTGTTTCTTAATGAATACTAATGTTGTTTGGCAGACAAAGCATGCATACAACCTCTCTGATACTCATCCGACTCCTCTTCAAAAGCTGTATCATTTGCCAAAATAAAATCTGCATCCTGGTGTACAGCTGAACTTTCTGCATACTCATCATCTTCGGTGACAAAGGTGGGCATATCATCAGGAGTAAAGAAGTGATTTACTTCTCCTATTACATGGTCTTCATCATCAGATTCGGGACCAACAAAATTCTGCTTAAGAGGTGTCTTTACTTGCTGTTGTTGTGATGCCGATTCTTGTGCTCATTGCTCACGCTGTTTGATCCTGAATTGAGGTTGTTGCTGTCCACAAAAATTAGGATTCCAGATCTGCGGTTCAAGCTTATCAAGTGCTAACCTTTCAATCTTCTTTTCTACCTTGCGGAGCACCTGATCTGAACTAGGAGCTTCTCCCTTTATTGAAACTTTCTTCTCGGTTTCCAATATAGCTCTCTTGTCATTCAAATTTGCCTCAACACTAACAACAATTTTCTGAATTTCTTCTAAGGTAGTTGGATCTCTCTCTCTTAATTGATAAGCCATGTTTGGATCAAAACCATCTGGGAACTTTAGCAAAGGTGACTTTCTAGTTGGCCTTAAATAATCGGGAATTGCATTATAAACCGCATTAAATCTAATACAATAGTCTTGCACGGATTCACCAGCATTCCACTTGATCTTGGTATATTCAGAAGTGATCTGAAGAGGATCTTTCTCGACTTCCTAGCGATCCAAGAATTGTCTTTGAATCTCTTCCAATGTGGGAATACTTCTAGCTGTTAAAGCTCTGAACCATTTTCTGACCTCACCTGCGAAAGTCTGCACGAATAATCTGATGGTCACGTTTTCTGCATCAATCTCATGAAGCTCAAAGAAATCCGTCATTTTTTCCACATGTTGCTGAGCCGTGGTACTTTGAGGAGTGCCATCAAACAAAGGAATTTTACTCTGACAATCTGCAGGCATGTCACCCAAAACTTGAGGCAGCGCAAGAGGTGCAAACCGAGCAGCCATTGCTCTTGGTGGATTTGCAATCGGCCTTGGAGATGTTGGGGGAGAAGGTGCAGCTGATGTGTGAGGTGTATGACAAGGTGTATGCAGAGGTAAAGCAATTTTGGATGTAGAAGGAGTAGGTGAAGGTGAATTTACAGCAAAATTTTGATCAGCAATAGTAGGCTGCGGGGGAAGGGTGGGAATGAAGGGAGGTTCGGTAGGAATTTTTGAGGTGGATGTTGTTACGGAAGATCCAAGGGATGCAGATGCAGCTTCTAGGAAATCAGCGATATTTGAAGCATGAATTTCACTTTGGAGATGCTTCAAGATAAAATTCTCAATTGATTTATTGTTTCTCTCAACTTCAAGAGCTGCAGCAAAGTCAGAATTTGGGACTATCGAACCAAGAGCACTTTCGGATTTGGTTTCAAAAAATGACAATTCGAAATTTTCATCAAAATCAAGCTCTTCAAGATACTTAAAAATTATAGGACATGAATGAGATTTAAACACGGGAGTCACAGACCTCTCTTGACGAACAATTCTTGAAATCAAATTGGGATTTTCGTAAACAGGGGGAGGATTTGGATCTGGATTATCTCTGGTATATCTCTTTGAAGCTAGCGTGTTATTTCAAGAAATCAAAGGGACATAAACAACTTGTTTAGCCTTTCAAATTCTAAACTTATCATCCAAAATCTTAGAATTCTCAAATGTACTCGGTGATTTACAGTTCAAGTGTCACGATTACAAGCTAGACCGGAGATTGACTGAAGCAGCGTTTATCTACTTTCGTTAATGCAAAGCAAAATAAATTTGAAGGCTACTTGGCATAACTTCAGGCTTCATTTGTAGCTTATAAAACAAATGACATCAACAAGAAAACCATTTGTTCCCCAGTATGGTCACCACTATGTTAGAGACTAGATTTGCCTCAGGCTGAAAAGGCAAGGTTCTAGGTCCACATCAAACCACGCTCAGCCTCGTAGCTAGCCCTACGACGATAGGAGAGGGCTCTCTTCGGGTCAATCTCAGAAAAAAATAATCGATGGGGCTTGAGATGACTATAATAAAAGCTAATCTTAGGCTAGGTATGAAGTGCAAATTTTTGAGTTGAGTTTTTGGGGTTTTGTTGGAAAAAAGGGACAGGCAAATTTTGGGTCCGGCGATGAGGCTAGATTTTTGCAGAGTTCTGACTGGGGCAAGGAAGAAAATCGATTTGATGCTTTGGATTGAATGAATGGGTGGATCAGACCGGTGAGGAGCCAAGGAGGGAAAGAGGGTCTCAAGAGTCCTCCTCAAACAGATGAAAACATGAAGAATTAAATAAAATATCCAAGCAGAGCATAGCAATCCATGAATTCTACCTTAATTACTCATTTGTTTAATTGCAGAAGACAAAAGAAGGGAAAATTATACACAATAACATCAATGAACTTACAAATACATAGAGAAACACACCATCAAAACATAGAGCCACATGGATCCCAACAAGTGCTGCAAAACCCTGGTCTTTCCTTTGCCAAAATTGCAGAAATGAAATGTACAATAGAGTGCTAAGCAATCCCAAGTGTCCCACCCTGAAAATGACTCAGAAAATACATGATATAGACTAGCCCAACCCATTCCCTTGCCTCTAGGGGTCGAGCTCATCATTCTAGGAGCTGTTTGAACTAAATTTAAACAAGGAACTGAAATCTAGGTAGTCAAACAACTTACCCCTATATGCTAGGAAACTGATTCATTTATTTAATTTTCACCTTTTAGTGAATGAATCGTCTAGAACAAGTAAATATGTGCCAAAATTACATCATAGTCATCAAGTTACATCAAGATAGATCAATAATTACATCAAAAAGTCAAACTAGTCAAAACTTGGAAAAATTCTGAGTTGCTAAGTGAAAAACAGGCCAAAATTCTCTATGCGCCGCGCAAAACTCTGTATGCATTGCGCCACTTTGTAGATGCCTTTGAGGAACTTCTTGAAGTCAAAATGGAGCCCAAGTGTGCTTGTTAGAAAGCCCTACCTGTCTACTTTCCAACCCAAGTGTAAATTCTAGATTTGGATGTCATTTGCTCCTCCAAAACCTCAATCTCCCAAGACGGCTTCCTGTGTGTCAAAATAGGGGTAGTGAGGTCATTTTTAGGGTGTTTTTGACCCTTTAGGCAACCCAGAACTTGATGAAATCCTTAGGTAATCCATGAGCATACATAAATTGTGATGAAAAATCCAAAAATGTAAAGTTTTCCTCTTGGAGATCTCCCAATTATAAGCACGCGCCAAGTGGCGCTACGCGTAGGGCGGAAAAAACTTGTTTTTAAAGCCAAAAAATTAAAAATTGACAAAATTTTCTCCAAATTCCTTGAAATTTGGGCTGAAGGTGCCTCATCAAGTGCCATGCTCAGCCAAAGGCACTTCGGCCAAGATCTAAAGATGATCATGCTCCCTTTGCGTCTTTTGCTTCCTTATTGCCTTCTTTAATTTTGCCTTTAAATTCTTGATTCATGCCTTGGAACTCATATGTCGTGCCCTGTAATGGAAGGCTATATGTCTCAGCAATGCATTGTCTTTTTCGGCCTTGTCTAACGGTCCCTCCAAGTGGATGTTGACTCTCTCGAGCCAAGACTCCCGATCATCATTAATCCCTTGCTCCAATGAAGTGAGCTCAATTCTTCTCCTTTGTGCAGCTTGGCGATTCTCGCGAATGTTTTGTAACTCCATGATTGCTTGCTGATATTCAAGCTATGTATTCCTCTGCTCCAAGTATTTCATAGTCCACTTAGTCCTCTCCAAGTCAAGGGATAAGGCTTTGATCTTTGTTTGCTGCTCCTGGATGATCTCTCTAAGATGTGCACTTTGTGGGCCTATATCTGTATCATCATCATGAATAAGAATGAAGTCGGTCTCTCATTGACCTGATGGCCCCTCATCCTCCATTGGCCTCTTGCCTTTGTCCTGTACCTGTGGTGCTGATGGAGGAAGCGAGGCCCCTTCCACCCCGGGTGGAGATAACACTCGCTTTGCTGCTGCAAACAAATGTCTAGTGCCCCTCTGATATGTGATGAATATCGGCACACTAATAGTCTCATGGCGCTCATACTGATGAGAAGGTCCACCTATCTCATGCCCAACTTCTGAAAACTACTGTGAAGCTTTGAAAAAATCATGGGAAATGAAATCATCCCATGTGATACCCTGCAAACCAAGCTAATGCACAACAATAATCTTGATGAGCGCATAGTGGTAAATGCTGTTGTACTACTGTTTCGAAATCTTCTTCCTCACAAGAGTGGTCATCCTCTTGATGTTTTGGCACATGAAATATGGAATGTTCATGAATCTCACTCGTGTGAAATGCATCAATAACCTGATATGGTATGCATAGAGGCATGAGAAGCGACCTTCACAACTAAAGTATCTAATAATGAGTCTCATCAACGGCGCATAAGATTCCTTCAGAAACTGAAATGGGAATACTCTACTGAGCTACTTCAAATAGCTGGCCCTAATGTAAGGTTCATAATATGATCTATCCAGTTGCTGCCCTTTGTTCCACTCTTCCCCTATATTCGGTATCTCGGTGGCCTGAGAGATGGTTTCTGGTGTCAAGGTAAAGTTTACTCTAGCAAGAGTAACATGACTATCATGCAAATGTAAAACAAACAACTAAACTAACTCCTGATGATGCTGGATCTAAGCTATCATCTCAAAATACTGAAAGCATGACATTTGCTGAAAGCATGTCATTGCAAGTGGGCAGGCCTGCAATTGAGTTAAGGAAGTAGGCTCTTCTCTCACATGTCTACCACCTTTTCGCGGCCTCCTCGGCACATTAAGCTCAATGGATGAGTCACTGCCTTGCTCATACTCTTGCTCATATGATGAATCTGTCTCTGTCATAATGCTGCAATGTGTATGTTGAGTAGGTGTTTGGTTTGGAAAAGAGAAATATGTGATGTGTTTTCAATGCCAATGTGCCACAGGAAAATGAGGAAATGTGAGGAAGAATATGGGACAGGGGGAAAAGTAGATAATGAAGCTTGCCAAGTGAAATTTAAAATATGCAACAGTCACTTTGAGGGATGTGGGAATTTAGGATTTTGAAAGTGATATGGAAAGGGAGAATGATTAAGAATGATAGGATCTTAGGATATGGAAAATGGGAAGCAGGTATGGGAGGTTAGAGGATAAGGGATTAATTACAATGAAAAGGTTATGAGAAGGGAAGGGATTACAAATAGGAAAATAAACTTGGCACCAAAATCATAATTTGAAAACACCAATTTATCAACACCAAAGAAGCAACTTTTAATATATAGGGTTTATATTCTCACACCTTGAACCTTTGAATCTTCCCTCTAAACAACACCCCACACAAATTAAATTCACTAGGAGAGCTCTTTAACTTACTTGGAGTAGAAGAAATTGTGAGCTTGATGACCGAAGTGGCAAGAAACTAGCCTGTAGGTTCTGTGCGCGTCGCAAAAACCCAGTGTGTTGCGCCTCCTGGATGCGCCGCGACAGTGTAAATTTACACTGCGAAAGTTTTTTCCGGTACGCCGCACAGCCTTTGTGGGCCGTGACCTCCTCCAATGCGCTGCGTGACCCTTCAAACGCAAATTTTTCTCCTTTAACCTTCAAATCAAAATCCTTTGACCTCTTTGCATAGCGAGTGATGTTTCAAGCAACGAAAATGCCTCATGGAGTAATGGGTTTGATTTTCATTGAGGCCACAATGATTTTTGGTGTTGGAGGTTCTATGTGCCACATGCAAGCACAGTGCGCTGCAGCCTGGATGCGTCGCGCCCTTTGAAAAATACACAGTGTATGTTGGCCCTATGCACCGCACTCTGTGGGTGCACCGCAACCTATCCCAATGCGCCGCGCTCTGTATTCCAACACACAGTCGGCCTTCCAAACTTCAAGATCGACTTCTCTCTTGTATTTCTAAATGTCTCTTGATGCAAATGGATCAATAACTTGAGAAATATCTTATATAGAGATGGATTAAATTTTTGCTTCTCAATAACCCATTTTGTAATGTTTCTAACTTTGGCAATTTTTGCATTTAATACAACTTCTGTCCTTTCAAATGTCCTTCTAGTTTTTGACTTGAATAATGAATCTTTCGGCGATTTTTGCAGGGATAATGGCATGTTTTGACAAAGGAAGACCACGGCTGCGCCTAGAGATTTCAACAACTGAAAATTACATGGCAATTTATTACAAAACAGAATGACGAATTTTCTTCAAAACAGAGTTTTGAAGAAAAGTCATAGTTGAGCATATGATGATGAAATTATTGAAACTGAAAACTTATTAAGGACCTCCCTCATGAGTCATGCTGGCATTATTGGACACTTTGAAGACACAATTTATGAAACCCTAGACCTAGTGACTGAAATGACTCTGCTGATCAAAAGACTAAAACGGGGCTGTAAGTGATTTTAAAACTTGATTTTGATGGACAGACCCAAGCCAGCAATGATAAGGCATGAGGGGTAATGAATTACAAGACCCTCCCGTCAGATTATGGCATGCTCCTAGTAGAATGAAACTAAGTGAATCGAGCGAGACACCTAAAAATGAAATGCAAAAAGATAAATGATCTCTGACGAAGGGATGTAAAGACTGACTCTAACATAACCAAGAAACAACAATGATCTATTTACTCACAAAGTCAAGAAGTCATGAGTTATCAAGTAAAGCACATACAAGACATAGGAAATCATCATTGATTGTATTAATAATAAATCAAGAGCAAAGCTTACAACCAAGTCTTGACGTCGCAAGCCTTCTCAAAGGGTCCAACCAGTGTGTTTCTTCAAGAATTCACTCTCAAAGATGGGTCTCCCAAATAGCAATATATCTCTCTCTCTCATTCACAAGATTTACACAAGGTTAAGGGCACTCCACACCTTCTTGCAAACTACAAAGCAATCCCACACTTGTCACACTCACACCAACTATCTATCAAACTCAAAAGCAGTAGTAGCACTGTACAACCAAAAGAACTAGCAACTAAGGAACTAGCAAATCATAGCAATGGTGAGTGATTTTATAGGAGGAGGAGCCTCCATGAAATGAGGGAGAGGGAGATTATCCTCAAGGGAGGTTGCACAAGAAGTGAAACACCATCCCAGAGGTGGAAAGGTGACCCAAACTGACCCAACAACCAGCTCTAGAAACATCCAAAAGGCTGACTATTTGAACTAATTCGCCATGTCTGGATCGTCGCGGGTCAGGAACTGGGGACTAGCGACGACGTCGTAATGATACAATGCATGAAAGAGAACCGTCATGGATTTTAAGGGTTTACCAGTGAAGATGTAGGAACTTAGTCAAAAAGGGTCAATTTTCAACATCAAAGAGCATTTTCTTAATCTTCTTACATGAGTGGGAAGATATGAACATGTTTATTTGACATATGACACAGTAGAAGGACTGGGGTGAAGGTAGTGACAAATTACTATGTAACAGATGCCCCCTAAAGTATGAAGCCCCAGAGAGTGGGAGGGGTGAAATGCTTTACGAAACTGTCTAAACTGGAACACCACCTAGAAGAACCTGCAAGTGCAAGCACAACTGATATCTCTGATAGTGAAATACATGTAGTCAAGGCATGGGTGCAGCCATCCAAAAGACATACGAATTAGGTTTGTGGTATGGATGTAGCCACCCAGCTAGTAAGACCATGATAATGATAAAGGTATGGTTGCAGCCATCCATGAAGACTCAAGTATGGTCACAGCCATCCATCAAAGAGTCATGTAATCATGAACCAAACCACGCAGCTTGAACATGTGTAATCTTAGTTTGGGGTCTTGAAACCCAACCGATCGTAGTACAAATTCTAGCATGCGAATAGATGTGCTGAGGTCGAGCATGATAGAAAGTCACTTAATTACTGGTCAATGATGAAAACCATTAACAAGTGTGAGAGAAACCACCAATAATTCCAATGGCTCTCAAGGTACTGTCTAGTACAATCCACGAAGTGTAAAGAATGAGTTGAAGTCGAACACTTGTGGAATCACCCAATCGACGACCAATGATGAAAATCGATCGTCAGGCATGAGGAACTTGCCATTGAGGCATGCAAGCTCCAAGGTACCAAAGGGGATCTCTAGATCAATCTCCTGGATAATGAGCTGATGTCAACAAGAGACGATCCGTCGCAGGAGGTTCATAATGTTTCCCTCATCAACGACACAAGATAGGGAACAAGTGGTAGATGGTGAAACAGAGTATCAGAGGAGGTGGTAAGGATGTGAACTACAGAAGGATTATACTCTTGAACATGTCGGTGACACGACTCCGGAGGGTGGCAGCATTCAGGTACCAAGTGATCAGAGGATTGACGGAGACAGCATGGATCAGATGGAACCAAAAACCTCGGAAGGCCAAATGATGATGTATAGATATCCATACCCGACAAGAAGCAAAAGTGTCGATGTTCAAGAGTGACTAGATGCCACAGGTAACCAATGATAACTTCCAAATTTTTCCCCACCATTGTTGTTGAGTACCCCAATTATTTTTGAAAACAAGCTTGAAGGGGATATCATATGCTTGTAATATAAGTTCGACCTTCGGTCGAATCCAACCTAGTAATAGTTTAATGAGCCCTAGGGAGGAGAAGCTCGAGTCTTGTCACGGTGACGAGTCCCATGTCATCAGGGTTTAACGAGTCCGACATAGGTAAAACTCAGAGTCTTTTTCATGTTTAGAGAGTTTGAAAAAGACACGGAAAAGAAAACTCCAGGGGGGTCCTTTTTCGTAAATTTGTGTCCCTCAAGCCCGAAAAAGTATAAAATAATACTCGAGAGAACTACTTGACCATTACAATCAAGGATTACTTTTCGTAATTAGTGGCCTCGATTCGAAAAAGTAGAAAAGCGATCGAAGACACGTCATTTCATAACCAATATCGAACTTGAAATGACAAAAGTCCAGCAAACTTTTCGTGTTTATACGGTCGGAAAAGAGATCAAAGTGGACCACCTCTTATTTCGTTTAATGAGTCAAAAGGAATAACTCTGCAATATTTTCGTCTTTTGAGTTGGAAAAGAGCTTAAAGAGGAATTTTCCTAGAGGAACGAGTTGTATAAAGGGTAGCAACTGGTTCCAACAATGGTGGAACTGCTCAAAACATGTAATGGTCAAGAGGCTGGCTAAAAAAACCACTCATCACTGCGGTTCCTCAGGAAGGAAAAACAACCAAGTGAAAGCATATGATTGGCCAAAGAGATGGTGGCGATGGAATGAAACAACCAAGGCTCATCTAGCATAATTTAGCAGATAAAAACAACAGTCACGAGATGTAAATCAGCTATGGGTTCATTTTTACACAAGCTTAAACCATGGAGAACTCTGCGTGGATTCGGTTTCATGTTTACACAAGCTTGAAATGAAAAACTATGCTTGTTATAAGTTCGCATGCCCCTAGTATAATGACGCAAATCGAGGTGCATGCCCCCCAAGCTTCATTGCATCTAATGGAGGTGGATGGAATGAAGGTTTACTTTCGAGATCTTGGAAAGACTCGACTTGGATATTACGAGATCTTTAAGCAAAGACTCGATTTGGAAAGGGATTTGTTTCATTTTTTAATGAGGTTGACACAGTAAAAGAACTATCCTCATAATCCTTGTTTCATTTGTTAACGAGCTTGACACAAGACAAGAAACTATGCTCAATTATCCTTGTGACATTTTTTAATGAGGTTGACACAAGATCAAACTATCCTCGAGACTCCTTGTTTCATTTTTTAACGAGGTTGACACAAGAAAAGAACTCTCCTCAGGACTCCTTGTTTCAATTTTTAATGAGGTTGACACAAGATGAACCATCCTCGGATACCTTGTTTCATTTTTTTAATGAGGTCAACACAAGATAAGAACCGTCCTCGGACACCTTATTTCATTTTTTAACGAGCTTGACACAAGACAAGGAATTGTTCTCGTCACTCCTTGTTTCATTTTTTAACGAGCTTGACACAAGATTAGGAACTATGCTCGTCACTCCTTATTTCATTTTTTTACGAGGTCAACACAAGAAAAAACTATCCTCATACTCATTTTCATGGGAAATATTAGAACATGGCTCCCAAGAGATCTTCACGGGATGGAAGAACCACGCTCTTGGAGGAACACATGTCATTAGGCACCAAAGACAGATCAGGTTCCAATGCCCCCAGTACATGATGTACGAGACCATCCGCATAACCTTCAGCAGAAGCGGAGACAGAACGGGTAGCCACATAATTGACCTGTGGCAAGGAAGGCACTGCTTTCAAGCAAGAACCGAGAGGGGATGACAGCTGTGCAGGAGGCAAAGGGGGACTAAAGAATTATAATTGATCTATGATCACCATTCTTCCGTCATGTGGAAAACAAGCCACATGGAAAAGTGAAGAGATGAGGGCCCCCATGGTGTAAACATAGTCACAGCCAAGGAGAAGACTAAAATCTAAAGCACCTTGGACAACCATGACGTCTATATAGACAGTTTTGCCCCCCAAAGTAACAGGAAGCTTTGAGAGGATCCCTAAAGGTTGATTGGTTCCTCTGTCAAACGCCAATAGATTCTATGTGACTTGCACAAGCTTTGGGGACTCCAAAGCTTGCCAAGTAGTGGAAGGCATGAGGCTAACCAATGCACCCTCATCCAAGATAGTGCTAGGTACTACCTTATCATAGGCATGCACTGTAATCTGGAAAGGCACATAGGATGGAAGGCAGAAAGAAGTCAAGTGACAGTCGAAGGAAACGACTGAACTACTTAGTGGGGGTATCATATGATTGCCCCCATGCTCTACAAGAACCGAAGAAGGACTCTTGTGATCAGCAGGGATAGGAGGGTCATTCTCGGACTCAGGAGAATCTGATGAGATGAGAAGAACATGAGCATGATGCTCTTCTGAAATAGAGTGATCAATAGGTCGTGAACCCAAGTTGACACTCTCCCCAACCAATGGTTGGTTTGGAACAGGCTTAGCACAGCCAGGCTCAAAAAGAGGAGGACAGACAAGAGAAGAATATAATTCAATCTCTTTGTCAATAGGGAGAAGGTCTAAATAGAGCCTCTGATAACCAACGGGAAATTGGGGTGAAGAAGCTATAATACTTTCCAAAACAAAGGAAAATTTATCCATGAGCGGACAAAGGTGAAGGGGATGGTTTCCCTCACATAGTCTATAGGGGAATTGAATCTTCCCTTTCTTCGTACCACTTCCAGTTGATAGGGTATCATAGTCATTAGCTTCAGAGGACGATGAGGGACGAGCTGGATCGCTAGACCATACTTCTAAGATCCTAGGAATGTCAGGACAATCACGAAGAAGATGGTCACCCTTGCACAATTTACAAGGAAACTTAACCTTCCGCTTAGGAGCAGAAGGTGGTCCAACCTGAGATGTACTCAGAGCTGTAGCTATATGCCTCACATTTATCAGACTTCTTCTTCTTCTTCATCATCATCTTCTTCTTCTTAGTCTCCTGGTTACTAGATGTGACACTTTCACCAGGCGAAGGAGGAGAAAGGTGAAGAAATAGGTGAAGAAGGCACAGGCTCAACCTTGGAATCAATGTGTCATGATTCAAACTAAGGAGAAGGTGGAACAGGAGTCATGATGATCAGGACCACCGAGGTCAAAAACAACCAAATGGGCAAACCGATGGTTAACCTAGGCAAGGACAATGTTGCCATATACGAAGCATCGTCATTTCCAAAAGAAGGAAACGGACCAGAGCTGCCATCTAGGGGAAGACCTTGGCTGGTAGACTCGGGGAATGTTGCCATCAGGAACGAGCCTGAAAAACAATCTAACTATAATGAAGAACTCTAACTATTACAATGAATATTTCATGGGCAGTAAATTTTATGACACAGGAACAAAACTTGACCTTTTCATGTCTCAAGAGTCGAGAAAAGGATGAAAAGGTGACTCTATCTCTTTCTAGGTTTAATGAGCCTAAAAGGACAAGTGCTTAGATGGGCCTTTTCTTTTAAGGAGTCCAAAAAGTGACTACTCTGGAGAACTAGGCAAAAGGTTTACCAAACATCCCGTAAAACTGCATATACACCTTGGCGATCATATGAAAACCAAGGACTTCTCGTACGGCAGTCAATCTTCTCGAATGATGTGTTCGGTGCATTACGGTTTGCAAGGCAGTAGACACAACTTCCTAAGGATATAGGATGATAACCTAGTGGGGTCTCCCAACATATAATCGATGGTACTGGGAGCACAATTCCATACTAGATCGCTATTGAGTCACAGGAGGAATCACCCAACCTTGAGCGAAAACAATAGTCACTAGGTTTAATGATGCCAGAGCACATCTCTAGCCTAGAACTCTAAATAGTGTGCATTATGTTCCAATGCATTGTTAAGTTCATTTAGTTCATTTTAGAGTTGATCTTGAATTATGTTTCAGTTTTCAGGCCTTACCGTATGTATACAACAAAACCTAAGATGCAACTAGCATGAGTAAAACATCTTTTACTTCAATGAACACCTATCTACAAGAGGGTAGAGAGATCATTCCCAAACCAAGAAAACCAAGATAAGCTAAGGGACACAATGCATAAACACATCAACCCTACAGTGCATGGATACTACTGATGATAGATTTTATCATTTGCTTTCCAATATGCAAACTTGAAATGCAAATACACTTTCACTTTCGTATACTAAATGAATGTAGTATTTTGATTTTGATGGTTTTGAATTTTTTTTATTTTTAAAAAACAAGCAAGTGTGAAAAACCGGTCGATCCAAACAACTGTGATCTATGTTTGGTAGTGAAAAGAAATCGAATCAATACCAAAGATTGGTTCAATGATTGTCACTAAAAAAATCAACCAGAAAGAAACAAGCAATGAAGAAGGCTCAGACAAATCACAAGACGATTGTGGATGAACCTTGAACAGAAAAGTAACCCAAGCAAACGGTTTCTCAATGAAACTTCTAAAGGGCTAGGTCACATGGTCTAAAAACACAAGACTCACTCAATGAAATCAAAGAGACAGTACCCTAACCAAAAGAAATTAAAACAAGCTAATGAGAGACAAGAAACAACAGGGGATAAACAAGATTGCTGAATTCAGGAGGTAAAGTTGTAAAAACAACTTTACACGAATCGTCGCGAGTGTTACACTGACAACTAGAGACTAGTTGCTAGTGTTACACTGACAACTAGAGACCGTCACAAGTGTTACACTGACAACTAGAGACTAGTCGCTAGTGTTACACTGATAACTAGAGACCATCGCTAAAGTACACCTATTTTCAGTGACGGTTTGATTTCAAGAGTCATCGTGGGAATTAAACTAGCAACCAAAGACGAAAGCCAAATAGTCGCGGGTACAAAGTTATAACATCAGCGACGTCATCGCAACTGTTAGGCTATCTTCAGCGACGATCTTAAAAACAATGACAGATGAACAAGAAACTCCCACAAAAAAACTAGCCAATCCTATAGATAATAAAGGGATTTCCCAGATTGACATAGGTAATTGAAAAGACTGATAGTTTATCCCCAAAATTCAAAAGACACCAAATCAAAATCAAAACAAGAGCAAACAAGAGAAGAAACATGCAAAGGACTCCCCAGTGGAGTCACCAACTTGTGATGCAAGAAAGTGTTCCCTCTATGGACAGAGGCAACACCTCTAGCCCTAGAGTGGGTCTAGTCAAAGTAAGGACAAAACAACAATTAATTCCCTTAAATAGTCATCATTGGAGGCCTACCTCAAACCGGTGATCAATGAAGTTTTGTTGCATTGCTCCAGCTTCCATTTCCTTCTCCTTAATGAGCGATCAACCTAAAACACCACAAAGAAACAACATAGCACGTAACTAAGAAACAACAATGATCTATTTACTCACAAAGTCAAGAAGTCATGAGCTATCAAGTAAATTACATACAAGACATAGGAAATCATCATTGATTGTATTAATAATAAATCAAGAGCAAATCTTACAACCAAGTCTTGAGGTCACAAGCCTTCTCAAAGGGTCCAACCAGTGTGTTTCTTCAAGCATTCACTCTCAAATATGGGTCTCCCAAATAGCAATATATCTCTCTCTCTCATTCACAAGATTTACACAAGGTTAAGGGCACTCCACACCTTCTTGCAAACTAGAAAGAAATCCCACACTTGTCACACTCACACCAACTATCTATCAAACTCAAAAGCAGTAGCAACCTTGTACAACCAAAAGAACTAGCAACTAAGGAACTAGCAGATCATAGCAATGGTGAGTGATCTTATAGGAGGAGGAGCCTCCATGAAATGAGGGAGAGGGAGCTTATCCTCAAGGGAGGTTGCACAAGAAGCAGAACCACCATCCCAGAGGTAGAAAAGCAACCCAAACTGACCCAACAACCAGCTCTAGAAACATCCAGAAGGCTGACTGTTTGAACTAATTCACCAAATTTGGATCGTCACGGGTTAGGAATTGGGGACTAGTGACGATGTCGTAATGATACAGTGCATGATAGAGAACCTTCGTGGATTTTAAGGGTTTACTAGCGACGATGTAGGAACTTAGTCAAAAAGGGTCAATCTTCAGCATCAGAGAGCATTTGCTTAATCTTCTTACATGAGTGGGAAGATATGAACATGTTTATTTAACACATGACACAGTAGAAGGACTGGGGTGAAAGCAGTGACAAACTACTGTGTAACACTTGTGAAGCTTGGGTGCTTGCACCAGCAAAGGCTTTTGTCTAGAGGTCAGCGTAACTACCTTTAATACCTTCACTAATAGGCCTAGTGCGTAATTACCCTAGTCTATTTTCGAAAGGCCCTTGTTATTAACTTTCTTGTATTTCGGTGTCTGGTCCTAATCACCGGGAGTGGAAATACTCGAGAGTTTTTTTATTGTTGATATCTTTATGGACTTTTTAGTGAGTGTTCTTTGCTCCTAGTCAGCCTAGCTTTATAATTTTTTGAGTCTTTAAGTAGATCTTTTAAATAATTCAAAGTGCTTGATCGACCATCTCGACAATCTAGTAGACTTTGTGGGTTATCACCTATGAGTCCTGAGCCTTCCCTTAGAAGGAATAGGAGTGATACTGCTAGTGGTTTTCAACCAGTGGTAGCAGGCATATCAAAGGTTGCTCCTCTGCTTGGGGTCATTGATTCACAAGATAGACCTAGCACCAGTATAGAGTTAGAGAGGAACACACCAGTTCTTTCTCAAGTACCTTTTCAGTTGGAAGATAATATCGAAGTTGAAGAGATTTCAAAGTCGGTTGTGGCTCTAAATTCTCCTCTTCCTCCTGATCATCCAAATGTTCTATTGTTCGTCGGAACCTTGACACATAAGCCTTCGAGCCTAGGTTTACATCCATATATTCCTTCAATGACCACTGTTGGAAGCATGGCACCTATGATGAGTGTTACGAGCATGCAGACTCCCATATCTATACAAGGAGGAGGAACTATTTCCATTCCTTTTATTTCTCCCAACACGGCTATATTTGGGTCTACTTCCATTTCATCAATGAGTGTAAGTTCTCAGGCTACTGCATCTGGTTTTGGATTTATTCCTTATGGAATGTCAGCTCATGGGATTCCTTTAGTTCCCTTGAGCATACCATCAACCGCCTCTACATCCATGATGAGTGGATCGACTTCTTTTTAGGGTTTCCCATTTGGAAGTGGTCATATATCACACTCTAATCCAACAGTAGGGTCAATGCCTTTTTCTTTTACAGGTCAAGGTAATAACCCATTCCAGAGTTGGGCAAACCCTGCGGTTAGTGGGATAGGAACTGGGAATCAATTTTTTGGCCAGTAAGGGAATGTGTCATAGACTTCAGTTAATTTGTTTCATAATTTTCTACCCTTTGCTAATGCATGGAATCCTTATCAGGGGCTATCAGCTCCTTTCAACAATTCATTAGGGTGTAACTTCACTAGTTATGGAGGATTTTCAGCAGGAGTTGGTTAAACTCCGAATTTCACTAGACCACAAGGAGGACCTTTTGGTTCAGTAGGCTCTATGAGTTACTTCGAGCAACCTGGTGTTTTTCAAAATCCAGGTCATTATTTTCAAACCTTTGGGAACCCCGCCTGCACTGGATGGAATTCCCAAGGTCTGCCATGAGTACCTTTTCTGGCCACGTTGAACTTGCTAGACTTGACTAAATTGACAAATGATCCAATTAGGTACAATCCGGCTTGGCCTCCGGTCCCAGCTAAACTTCCCTTAGATATATGTCGGGCAGTGGATCACCCCATAGTGGGATTTTGGGGCTTGTAGCCTGAATTTTGGTCAAAAGTAGTGTAAGACCCTGCAAAATGCGAGCGCGGCGCGTGAGAGTCTAGGGTTGTCCACCCTAAAATATTGTAATTTAATATAGAATGTGTTGAACTACCCATGGTCCGCAGACCATGGGAATGCATAAATAGAGTGAGGCTCTAAGTGTAGAAGTCAGTTTAGTTCTGAAGATTGATCTTAAGTGATATGGGTTTTTGAATGCGACATTCACTCTAAGCCTGTAGGTCCAAGTCTTGGGTTGAAGGAGTAGGAAGAGGCTCTGCAGCTGTGTGCGCAGAGGCCAAATAGAGTCTGGAGCAATCTGTGTGGACCCCTGCAGCTGAGTGCGCAGGGCAGAGTTGGGCCTGTAACGGAATAGAAGTTTAATAAAAGCTAAGTTGATTTGGAACTATTGTGCATCTATTCGTAGATCTGTATGTTTATGCTTCTGTTATATGTTTATGTATCTCCTTACAATTTATGATTACATGCACTAGTTATGAATATTGAAAGATTAATAAGAATATTGGGCCCACAAAATTAAGTTAAGATTTATAATAACAATGCAGTAGGGTTAAAGGATCTAGACCGTGGCTCTTCACGCTCTTTACAGAGCTTTGCAAAGGTTAGACAGCTACGCAGAGCAGTGCGAGCATGCAAGATCGGTTCGCGAACTCCCCAGACTTCATCAAGACATCCCTAGGGTGCGGAAACCTGGTTCCAACACCCTCCCATACAACCTCGTGCGAGACCTCAGTCCGTGCTCCGCGGACTGTTGCCGAAAGGGCTGGTAGTTTTAGGATTTGTTTGGCTAAAACACTTCTAAACCTGGGTCAGGCCCCAACAAGCGAAAAAATGGTTCCATTGCTGGGACCGGGATCTACCTAAGGGATGTCTGATGTTGGAACACTCAAACCCTACAAAGAATGAAATTGAAGGGTGGTTGGATCAAAAACTTCACGAGTTTGTGGCACAAGAAAATATAACTCCACAGATATCTGAGAAGAGGTGGTCAGATCGCTACGTATATATAGAAATCCACGAGATTTTCTTCACGTCCTTCTCTTTAGAGTTGTATGATTGGATCGCGAGGTTAGCCGATAGCCAGGGAAGGTATAAGCTTGATCAACTGATAGTGTGGACTCAGGAGTTAGTGCGTAGGCTAGAGGCATCAGAAGATAAAATCACGCGAGCCATAGACCATTAGCTCAACCGTATAATAGGAGGGTTTATCACTGAATTTGCGATAGACATGACTGTAAGCTACAGCGAAGCAGAAAGATGTTTTCTCAAGGGACTGCGAGGTAAGTACATCAAATCTTTGAATACCTAGATTAAGATGTTGTTATGTGAAAAATAAGTGATGCAAATACATTAATGATTGGAACAATGCGGAGCAGAAATGTCTACAGAGGTATCGAAGGGTTAGGAAATAGTGCTTTAATTTCACCTCCACGAGCGAGCAAGGAAGAGCATGCTCGGTGTTCTCCAAAGAGTGTAGTCAGTTTGATAAGGCAGCACATTCCACAATTACCATCTCCACTTACGCCACCACTCGCTTCACCCCCTTCACCTCCATCTTCGCCAACACCACCTCCACCAACCCAATAGTTCAGTATGGTGAGTGCAATTAAGCTATACGTATTCATAGGAGTAGGAAATGAGGACCCAGATCAGTTCTGGTTCGTGGTAAGAGCAATGTGGGAAGCACAAAGGGTTACGAACGATAACATTAAGAAGGCCACATTGGTAAGTGCACTACAGGATCGCGCACTAACATCGTATATCAAACACTCGAATGATCACCCAAATGTAGGAATAATAGAGATCTAGAATGCATTGAACAGAGAATTTCGTCGGCCGAAATCAAAGACACAGTCAATCATCAGATTTAAGGAGATCACAATGCTTCTAGGCGAGACCCCATGGGATCTAGATTAGAGACTGAAGAGTATGATCCATGAGGCTAATATGACGCTAACAGATGCACAGCACCGCGTGTGGTTTGTGGCGTCTTAGACACCCCACCTAAGGACGGCGCTGTCGCAGCAAAAGCTTTCAACCCAGGCCAAAGCATTGGAAATGGCGATGAGGTTGCATGAAACACCAATACAAGATCCAGGGCTAGGAATTCAACAAATTCACACGTAGCTACAGAATCTCTGCCTAGAAATGCAGATCTTGGAGCAAGATAGAGCACCGCGGCCAGAGGCATGCGAAGAAGTGTAGTGTATAAAATGCAAGGGCCAGGGCCACGATAAGGATCACTGTCCAGTATTCCCGAACTACAAGCAGGGCCGAGTGCGACACCCCTGCTACAGTGTGTGATCTATTAGATAGGAGGAAAACACACAACAGACAATTGTCATCTATTGTAGAAGTATACACAGACTCTGCAGTAGCTGTTTTGTAATTTTTGTAGGTCGGTGGGCCATGACGAGTGTACATGTCGCAGCTACAAGTTGATGATGGAGTAGACCCCAGCCTATAGAATGCATACAGAAATGCGATGCCTCGACCCAACCACAGGGATGGTGCACGCTGGATTTCAGTGCTGAGGTCGAGGACGAGGGGGAATGGGGCCAGGAAGGGGCCAAGAACAGTTAATTTGTTACAACTACAGAGGTCCAGGGCACTATGCTCGGGATTGCACCAACCCAATGAGAATATATTTTTCGTACCATTCTCAGTTTTACCACGAATTGGTAGATTGTCTTACATTGGTCACGCAGATGCACGAGAAAGGGGTACTTCAACCTACTCCGACACAGAATATTCAAATGATGAGGTCTGAGATGCGCGAAGAAGACCCCAACATAAACATTATGCTCAGAAGCGGTGCAACCACAGGGGAAGATAAGGGGAAGCAGCCCGAGGAAGATACATGGGTTCGCAAGGCTCCTATAAAGGAACCTGAGTTTGACTTGGAGCGTGCAAAGGAAACATTTATGGAAGCTAAGAAGAGCTTCACGGAGGCCTCTACTTCAGGTAGTAAGGATCAACCAGAGACAGGGATGGATCCTTCTATGATAACTACCTTTTTAGAGACATGCATGAAACTGTTGTGCGATAATAAGGCAGTCAAAGTACTACAAGAGTTGATCACCAGGTGCGCGGTATCAGGGGAACCGTGCGTAGTCCAGAAATTGGGAAAGCATGCATTGTGCACCAGGAGGGAAATAAGATTGACGGCATAGATTGGTGAATATGAAATGGATAAGGTAATCCTAGACCTTGGGTCCGATGTGAATGTGTTACCAAAACAGACATGGGAACATATGGGCAAGCCTGCATTGCAGTGGTCTCCTTTTCAATTACGAATCGAAAACCAACAAAAGATCTTGCCCATGGGGAGGTTGTGAGGGGTAACAGTTGATATCAAAGGCGTGAGCATGTAGACGGACTTTGAGGTGATAGAGATTGTTGATGACAGCAACCCTTACCCCACATTGTTAGGATTAGACTGGGCCACTGATATGAATGGAGTCATCAACCTGAAGAAGCAAAAGATGACATTTGAGAAAAAGTCTCTACGCATAGTAGTTTCGCTAGATCCAGCCAAAGGAGCGTGCTACACTGAACCTGTGCGTGATGATGACAACAATGATGAGCTGGATTGCATTTACTAGATAATAGAGCAAGACCAGGATCAGGTAAACCCAACTGCAAATGGGAGGATCTCATGGGAGTGCAACAATTCTTGTACTTCAGATTTAGATGAAGAGATAAAATGCTGGCAGAATCGGATGCACGAAGTGATGACGCTGAATTGTAACATGATGATTAGATCACTACGGTGCATGACGACCGAAGTAAGAGAACTGCCAACCTATGATGGGGTGACTCGAGCGAATGAATTCTTAGACAAATTTGAAAATGCAATACCGGAACAACAGCAGTACGGTGCGATAGAATGGGCATTGTGCACGACACCCGCACGATGGTGGAATACACACTAGAAGAATATTGGAAACTGGCATGAATGTAGAAGATGGATACGCTTATGGTTTGGAAGTCCCTAGTGTCGAACGCAAGCCGGGCAGCCAGGACGAAGTAGTCTATGCACCGGTCCCACCTGTGTTGATGGGTACAGTCATGTGCTGTGCAAGCACGTCTTGGACTAAGGATCCAAAATTAGAACTCGATGTGGCAACAAGAAAAGTGACAAACATTCCATGTCAAAGCCTTCACAAAGCTATGTGGAATCATGAACAGAGTCTACCAGACAAGACGAACTGATTGGGACCTGCATGTTCTAGGGATTTGATTGGCCTATAGGGCCATGTGCAAGAACCTGAGCATAGAAATGGTTCGGAAGAAGACGAACAGAGTCAAGTCCATAGCGGTGGGAAAGAATCCCCATGCAATCACTCCTATAATTGTGACAATGCACAGGGACCAGAGTGAAGAGATTAGGCAGTCACACAAGGATGAACATATGCAGATTCAAGAAGCCATTCAGTGAGGGAACCTTGAGCTTCGCGAACTCGAAGAGGATCAGGTATGACTAAAGCAGGAAAGCATATTAATGGATGAGGATATCAGAAAGCTGGAAACCAAAATATCACAAGCATTATGCATTGATAGAAGACAGGACCACATATGGGAAACCCTACCACCGCACTAGAAGATTGTCGCCAGGAGTTTTTGGCATACTACCATGGCTACAACTGCACCTTATTAGACAAAGTCATCAAGGAGGCACACCGAATGAGGAATAACGCGAGGCGTTAACAGGCGTGAGGGGAACTAAGGGAGGCCCATGGACCAGATTGAAAGGTGACTTAAAGCCTCGCCCCAATCATGCGACCACCTGACTATCTGTAGGAAAGCACTCCAAGCAGTTGAAAAGGGTGCGGGACTATAAACAACTCTGTATGGGAGTTGCGCGACACAGAAGTTGCACGTAGGATTAGTATGCTGCGAAGGTCGCGTTCATGCACAAGGACTATGTTGTTGCGTAGACAGGCTGGAAAGTGACCATTGGTGTCACTGTTCATGACAAGATGGCCACTTTAAGACAACGAGGAACAGATGGCGAGCAATTAAGACACAAATTAGAACTAGATTTGGGACTATCTGCCACAAATCTCAGACTAATGAGCCGAATCTGGGGGGAACGGTCGAATTTGAATTCAAAAGGGCCTATAAATCCTACGTGGCCCTCCACCGGACAACCCTTGGCATTTTGCGAATTAAGTTCTTGTGTTATCAAGCGGGCATGAACCTGATGAACTTGGAGGTTTTAAGAGCAAGTCCATGGTTTGAAGCATTGCCAAAGGATACATAAGAGTCCCTGATCAGAATAATGTCAACAACCAAGGGAGCCACACAGAGTTCTATGCCACTGGTACGGGATGCACTAGAAATCCCTAAATCGCCCCAGATGCCGAGGCCCAAGAAGGACCCACAGGCAGTAGGACTGGTCGATGGAAGAAAAGGGAAAAATGGTTAATATTGAGAGTGATGATGAGGAGGAGGATCCTTAGACCTTTGTGGAAGAGATGGAACCAGAGGAAGAGATGGAAGAAGACATCCAGCCAGTACGCGCCACAACAAAGCTGCCCAAGTATGTCCCTCCGCAGAAAGGGAGGGTAAAGGTACCTAAAGATTTGGATGCCATTAAAAACACACTCAACACCTCGTTCCTCCCTGAGGGAGTTATGTTTGAAGGGTCGACTGTGGGCCGCGTACCCACTATGAAGTTTGAAGACTGAGACCTCGCAGATAGTGAGAAGTTCCCTCATTTGGAAACTAGCTAATTGATGGAACCGAGCATAGAGGAGGCAGTTACAACACTGCAGCCACGGACATAGTTGTGTGGGGTGGAGGAGGCTGGGCTACTCCATCTCCTGTTGATTCCACACTTCCATTGGGCCCTAGTCACGATATTTGTCATCAAGCAACTGCTTTTCCTAGTGCACGATGGGTACTTGTGGCTGGAGGGGCCCATTCCCATCACGGCGGAGCTCATTCATAGGATTTCTCGGCTTCCTTGTACGGGAATGGACCCCACAGAAATAGCTGGCACAAGTGGAGACTTGGCGATTGCGGAGGCCATGAAAAAGAAATATAAGTTAGAGAAAAAGTAGAGGGGTTACATTATTACTATTATTCAGAACAAAGGGGTCCACGTCACTACCCAGTTGTTGGCAGGAAAGGTGATGAGAAAATGTCGAGGCAATGAGGTACCAACAATGGTCATTGCGTTGGCCGAGAAATGTGTAGAAGGAGTACGGTTCAACTGGGCATAGTTACTCTGCGACAAGTTCCTAACAAACTGCAGGGAGGCCCAAGAGCAAGGTAAGACCTTCCACTACATGTGGTTTCTATTATCCATCTTGTTGGTTGTAGGTGAATTGCTTGAGGGTAGTCAGCTTCCTCCCCTAGACCAGGACTAGCCAGAGGAAGCAAAATACGCATTGTTATGGGTGACGAAGGATGCCACGCAAATCCGAGAAACCAATATCTTCTAGGTACTGATGGAGGCAAGCGTTCGATTGTGGATCAACAAATGGCCACACTTATCCGCCTAAGCGTGCGACAGTCTAAAGAGCTTTATAGACTTTAAAGCAGATATGCACAATGTGTATATCAGGGCGTGGAAGGATCCAGAACAGAGGTGGACCACATTTCCCTTCATCACAATCGATGATGCCGTGTTCACGGTGCTAGACACATGGCCACTGAGATGGTGCACACCAGATCTTGTGGTGCGCGATGAAATGGAGATTCAAAGACAGAAGGTTGCCGCTATGTTACTAGCACAACAAAAGCAGAATGAACAACTAGTTGAAGAAGTACGGGTGTCCTGGGAGGCAGCAAAGGCCACCGCGGAAAAGACAGCAGCAGTATGGGCCACTACAACACAGGAAGAAAGAGGCCCAAACTTCACCACAGGGCACGGAGTAGATGAAATTACGGAAGGCACGAACCCAAGCACCACCTCTACACAATTGAAATAGCCACATGCGATAGAATGAACTAGGCCACGGAAGAAGGCCAAGGCTTCCAAGTTGGATGGGGAGCCTATTACACTGACCGAGGGTGACCTATATGACATCGATGGCATAGTTCACGAAGTTACTAGGGAGGCACTCCAGGAGGCAATGACAGAGCAGCAGAATGTGTTGGGGTGCTCAGGACACAACTCTAGGAACTTCAGGTGTGGCCCCCACAGCAGGGAATGGTAGCCGCCAGCAACTGATTAGTTGCTGTGGGCCAAAATGGCTAATATTGTCACGCTGCTGAAAGGAGCACTGACAGCAGAGAACCCGGAGGACAGAGCCACTGTAGCCCAGCTCAAGGGACTTAGACTCAACTTGGTTGCCCTTCCGTGAGAGATCTTATACCAACTGCAGGATGGCGCGACGACAGAGCTCTGTGCTAGGGAAGGACACGCAGTACAGATGCTCAGTGAATAGAAAATCAACATTGAGCAGTTGAGCCTCCAACGTGATGAAGTAGTAGCACAGACTCAGTAGTTGAAGCAAATCATCGAGGAAGTATGTCACCACGTCCCCGAGCTAGAGATTACAGAAGACTTACCAGTAGGTATACGGATCCACAAATTGGCCAGCGGATTCTGCAAGGCGAAAGAGGAAGCAATGAGGATCCAGTTGGACCTTAACTTGTAGATCGTGGAGCTAAGGCTGAAGGCGCAGCCTTCTACACTACCGGAGGTCAAAGAGTAGTGGCACCATGCCATTCAAGCATGGTTGGAAGAAATAGAGTGTGCCATATAGGATTGCATAGGCTTGCTAGATCAGTCACTCATCACCCTCACTTCACTGCAGGAAGACCCAATGCTACAACGGTTAGAGACAGAAGCACGGGAGTTGCAGTAGGCCTTTGAAAATGTTCGGGGGACCACTCAGATGGTCGCCCTTACTCAGCGGCTAGCCAAGATGAGGGAGGCCCTGGCTCTAAAGGCACAAGTGGATGCCGCACGTCAGAAAGAGGTAGTGCTTAAAGAACACATCCATCCTTGGCTCGAGGAAGCATTCATGGTCACTACCAAGATCGAGGGAAAGCTAGCACAGATGCAGGGTGTATATGCACTCAGGCAAGGAATTGCACCTGACAACGAAGCATTGGAGATACGCCCATAATGGGTACAACAGACAGCGAAAGAATGTGTTGTAGATGTAAGCGAAGCACAGAGATTGCTGGATGAACTTCGTGCAAAGATCATCGCACTAGCTGAGTGACTCGAGACGAGTCACAATAATTGTATTGGGGGCCTGTTGGGCAGCGGATCCCCCCATAGTAGGTTTTTGGGGCTTGTAACCCGATTTTTTGTTAAAAGTAATGTAAGACCCCACAAAATGCACGCGCGGAGTGTGAGAGTATAGGGTTGTCTACCCTAAGTGTAGAAGTTAGTTCAGTTCTGAAGATTGATCTTAAGTGATATGGGTTTTTGAATGTGACATTTGCTCTGAGTCTGTAGGTCCGTGTCTTGGCTTGTAGGAGTAGGAAGAGGCTCTGCAACTATGTGCGTAGAGGCTTGGTAGAGTCCTCAGCTGTTTGCATGGACCCCTGCAGCTGAGTGTGCAGGGCGGAGTTGGGACTGTAACGGAACAGAAGTTTAATAAAAGCTAAGTTGATTTGGAACTATTGTGCATCCATTCGTAGATCTGTATGTTTATGCTTCTATTATATGTTTATGCATCTCCTTATAGTTTATGATTGCGCGCACTAGTTATGAATATTGAAAGATTAATAAGAATACTGGGCCCACAAAATTAAGTTAAGATCTATAATAACAACGCAGTAGGGTTAAAGGATCTAGACCATGCCTCTTCGCACTCTTTACAAAGCTACGCAAAGGTCAGACAGCTGCGCGGAGTAGTGTGAGAATGCAGGATTGGTTCGTGAACTTCCCATACTTCATCAAGACATCCCTAGGGTGCAAAAACCTGGTTCCAGCACCCTCCCATACTACCTCGGGTGAGACCTCAATCCACGCTCTATGCACTGTTGCTGAAAGGGCCAGTAGTTTCGGAATTTGTTTGGCTAAAACACTTCTGAACCTGGGTCAGGCCCCAACAAGCCAACAATATCCCAAAATTCAAAGCGAAGAGTGGTGAAGATCCGGGAGACCACGTAACCACATTTCACTTATGGTGTTCATCCAACTTCCTCATAGATGATTCGGTTAGGTTGAGGATATTTCAGAGCACCCTAACCGGAAATGCGGCCAAATGGTATATAGAGTTGCGAGGGGGAACCTTTACTTCTTTCTGTGATTTGGCTAATGTCCTTTTGAACAATTTTTAGTTGCCTGTCTGATATGAAGCCAGAACTGAACTTCTGGCTAACTTTCAGCAAGACACCGCAACTCACATTTCGAATCACATCCAAGAATGGAGGAGGAGAAAAAGGCTTATCAAAGCTGAAATCCCACCAAAGTTCCTTCTCGAATGGTTTCTCAAATCATTACAACCTGATATCTCAAAGGATGTGTCTCTTTCTAGTGTTTATTCAGAAGAGCAGGCCATTTTCCGAGCCTAACAATTGGAACTAATATATTCTCAGTCTGGGATTCTTTAGAAAATTCTACCCAATGCTCCTAGATCTAAGGTCGATTTAGCCAAATTGAAATTAGGTTCCCATGTCGATGGTATAGTCAGATCGATTGATATTAACACGGTGAACCTATTGAATCAATTACAGTAGTTGTCTTTACAAACTGCTCCTTCTAACCAGGAAACACCATTGATACCTACACCTTCCCAACCTACCTCTGTAAACATTGTCCAGACCTCTAACCCAAAAGGAAATCAACAATCTAATTGGAAGAGCAAGGGATGAGGTAGGAAGAAAAACCAGGAAGGGAAAGGCAATGCAAACAAACCCGGCAATGGTGTCGGAGAGGGTAAGAAAGAGTCCAAGAAAAAGGTAAAATTTCCATGCAAGTTATGCAATGTAGATCATCTGACTCACCTCTACCCTAAGATGCAAGATGCTCAGTGCTTATTAGTACAGCAAGGGTCCTCTAGCTCCCTAGATGTTCTGACTAACCCTTTTCCCCAAGGGTAGCAATTACTTGCTCGTGCAAATTCTAACGTTGGTACCTCCGCATGGGGCAACCAAGAAGGGGAAAATTCATCAAATTTTTATATGATTAACTCTCATATCGACGTCACTACGTGAGCATATGATTATGGTCAATCGGAAACATCTAAGGCCAAATCTATTCCCGAAACCACGAAACCACTTCATATTAAGTGGCCCTCTGTTGAGTCTATGGATTTCTTAGAAGAGTTTCCAAGATTAAGAAGACCAAGATGTAAGAGTTTTTCTTGTTCTCTTATTAAAGAATCATAAAAATCATCAAAAGAGGGCGAATTGTAGTCTTGTCTTTGAGAAATAAAGGCTTCTCTAGTAGAATGGAAGGTGGAAAAAAACACAAAGTAGGCTGGTCCCAACTTAGTAAGAATGGAATAGATAAGGCTACCATCTTCTTTCTTAACCTTAACACCTTCCAAAAGAAGTCTAAGGGTCTTGAAATTGGACAAAAAATCTTCAATGGAAGAAAAATTATTTGGGTCCAACGTAAGAAACTCATTTTCGAGTTGATGGGCTCTAATTTCATTTTTAATTCCAAAATCTTTAGTGAGTTGTTTCATTGCTTCATTAGGGGTATCAAGTTCTGCGATATGGAATCTAAGGTCTGAAGAAATAGACATCCCTATCAACCCACATGCTCGATATTTCCTATTTTCCCATTTGGTTTCCTTGTCTTCATCTTTAGGTTTAGTTTCTTTGCCTCACGCTATTCTGTAAAGACCTTTACTTCTAAGTAAATCCACAACGTAGGACCACCATTGGAAGTAATTGGTGCTATTAAGAATAACTTGGTGTGGACTTCCTATTTTAACAGAAACTGAAGTTGTAGATGTTGAAACTAAGTTTTCCAATGGAAACATCTCGAAAAATTAGGCCGATTAAAAAAAAACGGCTTCCGGATGAAGAAGTTATGGTTTTTTGAACAAAAGTTGTTGAATATGTCGACGAAGTGCGTGAATATGCAAAATTGAATGATAATGTTATATTTAAGAAAAAATCCCCCTTCTTTCCAAACTTAATCTAATTAGGTCACTTTAAAAAAAAAATTATGTGACCCACTTTTATAAATAAGTGAAAGTCACTTTTACAATGGTACTTTATGAGCTACCCACTAAATTGTAACTTAAATAAAAGATAAAGAGCCTTTATAATTATAAGTGATTCACTTTTTATAATGGGTGAGAACACTTTTACATAAAGTAACTTTAAAACATAAGTTACATGTGATTTTGAAAAAGTAACTCAACAAAAAGAAAGACTTGAACTCAAGACCCCTATTCTCATAAAGTAACTTTTGACCAAGTGAGCTAGTTTAAAAGGTTAGTGATTTTTGAAAAAAAACAAACATTATGGCTTGAAGTTAGGTTTCACCAGAAACTAAATATTTTCCTCTATGTTTCTGCTTTTTTGAGATAAAACTATGGCGCGGCAGAAGAGAACATATGCATGAGAAAAAACCTTCCTTTCTATTTCTGATTTGCCCAGATCGTACAAAGTCGTGGGGCAAAGAGCATAAGCAAAAATGAAATATATAGATCTAGAAAAAAAAACAGGCAGAGAAATAAATTGAAATAAAGAGAGAGATAAATAACTAAAAGTGTAAATAAAGACTGTATACCTCCAGATCTTAAAAATGATGTAGCTAGGGCTACTAGAAACATTTTCGTGTGAAAGGAAATCGGTTCCTCACTGGAATAGATGCTCCTAACACAATAGAGAAGTCCTCTCAGCCCGAAAGCGGTCAGAAACAGTAGATCTAGGAAACGACAGTCGAATACAATTGTACTAGATTCCAATTTTGATCACCAATGGATGCGGCCCTCAAATAGCTCCGATACCATGTAGGAATTTAGAAGGTAAGTTCCTCAAATAGAACTCCAAAGGACACCGCTCACAAACAGATCACATATCAATACACCAGTATTCTTGACGTGGTTAAAACCCTCAAAGAGGGAAACAATCCACGACCTGAACCAATGCAGCCACTTCAAGCAATTTATTAATAAAAGAAAAAAATTACATAAGCTTCTCTCATGAACGATCACCATACAAATGACCCTCCATGCTCTTTTAATAGAGATCATTGACCAATCAGGTGTTAAGCCACAGTTCAAGTGTCAGTAATATCGAGGAGAGAATGAATCACTGGATCACTTAATGTCTTGAACATATCATGACCATCGAATTGTAAGTTACAAAAGTATATAGTAAAGAAACACACTTTACCTAACTCTACACTAGACCAAGTTATACTTAACTATTTCCTATGTGTCAGAATATCCTAACATGACATGCACTTCATTATTTGATCTCTTGACTGATATTCTTTGAGTAGTCTTTCCCTTTTGAGTGAATCGTTGATAACATGTGAGAAATTTGTAGTATTTGGCCTTATGACCAATGTTGTCACACATGTAACACCTTATATGTCCAAGAAACAAAGGAAAATCTTCGAAACTCTACTTCTTCACATAGTTCCTGCAATCAAAATCCTTATGCACAAAATTATTACATGAAAAACAATAGGCATAAAATGAATTGTTATGCCTAGCCATGGATGATTTTGTTTGATATGTTCTTTTGTCCAACTCTTTATTCTATTTCATGCTTCTACATTTTGTAGAAATATGCCCATGCTTCTAACAATTGAAGCATTTTATCGATCTTGAAGAATTGGATGATTTATCTAGCACAACTTTTGCTTTCTTTTATTTCTAGTTATGCTGATGTGCTTCCTCCTTATTTCTACTACTGGAATCATATTTTGTTGTTGTTTTTTTAAATCATATTGTTGAACTCATTTCTTCTTTGTGTAGGCTAACAATTGGAGGTTTTTTATTAGTCATCAGCTGAATGGATTTCACTTTCGAATTATTTCTCAATGTAGCCATTTCTGCTTCCAGAATTTGGTATTGCTTTCTCATTTCTTCTTTGATTTTCCTTGCTTCATCCAATTGGGCTTTTAATTTGATGATATCTTCTTTATAAACAAATTCCTTCTCATCAAGTATTTGCAATAATTTCTATTGGTTTTTATTTTCAACCTTGAGCTTTCTAATTTATGTTTCTAGGGCTTTGTTATCACTCCATAATTTTTGAGGCGACGGGAAAAATCACAGAGTTAACCACAAAACCACTTTGGAAACTGGGAATCTAGCCCTTCCAATTTTAGAGAGGGATCTCTCTTTATGATTTAGCTTTGTTGGACTGAAGGTATTAGGCTAGTTATTAAGTTCATGTTTTGGTTTTTTGTGTTGTTGGGTTGAAATTGGGAAGAAAGGCCATTGGGAAAATGGAGTCACAGGTTTGGGATGATCAAATACAGAGTTTACAAGCTAAACTTAGATGGTAGGTTAGGAAAATTTATTGGATCCTGTGATGCAGGAAAGTGTTCCCTCTGCAGACAAAGGCAACTCCTCTAGCCCTAGAGTGGGTCTAGTCACAAACAAGGATAGATCAACAATAGCTTTCCTTAAACAGTCATAGTTGGAGGCCTACCTCAACCAGTGGTCGATGGAGTTCCATTGCGCTGCTCCAGCTTCCGCTTCCTTCTCCTGACGAGTGATCAACCTGAAACAATGCAAACGAAATACAACAAAGCACGTAACTGGAACAACAATGATCTATTTACTCACAAAGTCAACAAGTCATGAGCTATCAAGTAAATTACATACAAGACATAGTAAAACATCATTGATTGTATTGATAAAGAAATAAGAGTAAGCTTACAACCAAAGTCTTGACGTCACAAGCCTTCTCAGAGGGATCCAGCCAACATGTTTCTCAAGCATTCACTCTTTGAAGGTGGATCTCCCAACATACAAGTCTCTCTCACTCACAAGTTTTACACAAGATTAAGGGCACTTCACAACCTTCCACAAGCTATCAACAATCCCACACTTGTCACACTCACACCAGCTATCTAGCAAACTCACAAACACTAACAACACTGCTCAACTAGCCAACTATCAGAAACTACCCAAAAAACCAGTTGTGCATAGCAATGGTGAGAGTTTAAATAGGAGAAGGAGTCTCCATGAAAGGTGGAAGAGTGAGCTTATCTTCAAGGAAGGTAGCACAAATGACGGAACAACCACGCTAGAGAAAGGAGGGTGATACAAACTATGCCAACAACCAGGTCTGGAGTCATCTGAAAGGCCGACTGTTGGAACAAATTTGCCCAATCTGGATCATCGTGGGGCTATAACTAATCTACAGCGCTGACATCACTATTGAATAACGTAGCTAGTCAGGTCATCGAAAAAGATTACAAGCAACCCTGCACTGGGACATGAAATTGGACCATTGCAGGAATTAGGTGTACTTCTGTGATCGTAGCGCTTTTGGACTGTTTAGGAGCACCCTTCAGTGTGTTTATTTAGTCCACAAACATGATGAAGCAGATAACTTAGGAAAAGTGGGTCATTTGGCAACATCAAAGAGAATTTGTCTAATGTGAGCATGTTTGACTTGGACACATGACACAGTAGGAAGACTGGAGTGAAGACAGTGACAAATTACTGTGTAACAGATCCTTTAAGATCTATGATGTGAAAGAGAGGAAAATATTTATAGATCCAACTAAAAAATAGAGTAGTTAAGAATTCTGATTTTAATCTTCAGTGGAAAACATACAAAGTATTCTTAAGCCAGAGACAGGATGTACATTCAAACAAATTATGTTCTATATCTTCTTAGAATAATTCAGATTTTAGAATCACATATGAGAATAAAAATAAAACAAATTGACAAAGAGAGATGCACTTCACCAATAAAAATGACACAAGAATCTTGTAATGATTGCATTGTATTACTGAAAATATGATCAATGGTGGCTCTGTGAGCTGCTTTACAATACAAGTCATTTTCTTCAAACAAGTCCCAACACCTATTGCTTCAATTGATGAAGTATCTATACAAATTATTCACAAAGTATCTTGATACAAATATCAAGATTTATTACAAATATCTTAAAGTTGTTTACAAAAATAGGACTAAAATATAGGACATTCAAAACTAATGAATTTTCTTGGAACTATCTTTAATGATTTCGGGTGGTAAGGAACATAAATTTGAATTTTATAGCAAGTCTTATTTGATGAGGTGGCATCCAAGTCACTAACTTCCCATGAGCTTTTTCCTCACGAAATTCTAAAAAATATAGTACAATGATACCTTTGAATATATCAACCCATAAACACTGTGGAAAACCTGAGAGAGGTTTCTGTATAGGAGGATCTGACCAACAAAAACCTCTTTTATTTTTTGAAAATTCATTTTCATCTGTTCAGAACCACATTTGAAAATAGTGACTTAAAACAAGAAATTTCTGGAAAATATGCCTTCAAAGATTCATGTGAATCTCATAAACCATAATAGTTGTTAGAAACATGAGATGAGATTTTTTAAATGGGTTCATTCAAGAAAAAAAACTCTTTCATTTTTGAGAAATTCATTCTTATTTTTTTGTAAACCATGCTCAAAATTATTGTGTTGTATAGGAAAAAACATAGTTTTAACTGATTACTTTTCGAACTCAGTGTTGACTTTAATTTTCCAACATTCACTTTTGATCTGGAAGGAATGGGATGAAATGGATATATGACGTTGATGTGGGAGGTGACATGGAGGTGGCGGATAATATGGAGGCACATGGTTGGTAGAAATAGTTGACATGTGAGTGCGGAAGGAAGGCACGAGAATGGATCAGTAAGCAACAGCAAGGTCGAGCGGGAAGAGGTACGTGGCAGTAGGGGAGTGGATGTGATGTAGGGATGTAGCGGTTAGTGTTGGGTAGTAGAAGCCCCACAAAATGGTCATGGGGCACAAAGCCCAAAATTTTGGATAAAGATAGGGTAAAGACTCCACGGGATGCACGGAGCGTGATTGATAATAAATTGAGTCAAAGGGTAGGCCACCCACAAATAATGTAAAGAAATACAAGTTGAGTCGGCCTTCCCATCGATCGCGGTCCATGGAAAGGTTTAAATAGAGAAAGGCTCTATGGGTAGAGGTATCTTAGTTTCGGTATGCAATCTTGGGTCTGATATGGGTTTTTGATAAGGAAAGCTTTGAAGCATCTGCAAGTCCGAGTCGAGGGTTTGGGTAATGGATAGAGGCTCTGCAGCTGTGTGCATAGAGGCCTAGAAGAGTCCGTAGCTATCTGCATGGACCCCTGTAGCTGAGTGCGCAGGGTGGATCTGGATGTATTGGTGATAAAATGGAAATAAAGATAAGTTTCTTCCATAATTTTGTGTTAAATATGAATTATAGCGGATTTGACTTTGGTATGGTTAATATAATTGTTTTATCTATGCGCATATGCTTATGTTATGAATGTATGTGAATCTAAGTTTATTCTCCAATTGGTTAAATATGTTAAATGTTTGCTTAAAGACCCTACTAAGTAGATCTAATTTATACAAGTAATTAATATTACGAGTTAACCCAGATCCGGATCTGCACGGAAGTAGAGCAGCACGAGGCTACAGAACAGCACGTGAACCCTCCCGACCACATCTAGACACCTCAAGGGCACAGAAACCTAGTTCTAGCACCCTCCCCTGCTACCTCAGGTGAGACCTCAGTCCGCGTTCTGCGGGCTATTGCCAAAAGGGCCGGTAGCTGCAGGATTTGCTTGGCTAAATAATTCTTCTGAATCTGGTTCAGGCCCATATAAGCCAAAAAATGGTTTCGTTGCCAGGACTGGGATCTGCCTAAGACGTGTCTAATGTTGGGATGCTGGAACCCTACAAAGAAAGAGGTTGAAGAGTGGTGGGATCTGAAACTCCATGAGTTCGCAACTCAAGAAAACAGGAAACCGTGAATATCGGAGAAAGATTAGCTAGATTGTTATATATGCACAGATATTCACAAGGTCTTCCTCGTGACATTTCCGGTAGAGTTGTATGAGTGGATCGCGAGGTTAGCTAATAGCATGGGAAGGTGTAGATTGGACAAGCCTATTGTGTGGACTTTAGAACTGGTGCACAAGATAGAAGCTACCGACGATAAAATCGCGTGCAGAGTAGATCATTGGCTGGATCGGGTAATAGGATGATTTATCATTGAATTCGTGATAGATACAACTGTGAGCTATAGTGAAGCAGAAAGGTGATTTCTTCAAGGACCTCGGGGTAGGTATAAAAATCATTGAATACTTGGATTATGATACTGTTGTGTGAAAAACAGATTATGCGTATTTATTGATGTCTAGAATAACTCGGAGCGGAAAAGGTTACCGCGGAACGGGAGGGATCAGAAACAGACCTTTGGCATCTATTTCACGGGAAAGCGAGGAGGAGCTCGCGAAGTTCTCACCAAGAAGTGCAGTTCGGTTGATCAGGGAGCGCTTCCCACTGATACCACCTTCGTCCACGCCACCACCCTCGTCACCTACATCAAATCTGTCCACTCCAACACCAACCCCACCACCACCAAAAGTCAGGATGGCGAGCACAGTCCAGCTGCCAACATTTAAGGGTGTAGGAAATGAGGAACCAGGCCAGTTCTGGTTTGTGATAAAGTCTGTATGGGACGCTCAAGGCATCACAGATGATAACATCAAGAAGGCTACCTTAGTTAGCATGCTGCAGGACTATGCCCTAACCTAGTACATGAAATATTCAAGTGATCATCCAAATGAAGGAATAACAGCAATCCAGGAGGCACTAAACAAGGAATTTTGGCGATCAAAGTCAGAAACCCAGTCGATTATTAGATTCAAGGAAACTGTAATGTTTCCTGGCGAAACGCCATGGGATTTGGATCAGACACTGAAAAGCACCATCTGCGAGGCCAACATGACACTGTTGGATGCGTAGCATCACACTTCCTTTTTCAAATCATTAACGCCATATCTGAGATTGACTTTGTCGCAACAAAAGATCTCAACCCAAGCTGAAGCGCTGGAGGCAGCAATGCGGCTGCATGAAACCCTAATACAGGATCCAAGGTTGGGAGTACAACAAATCCAAGCGCAAATACAAAAATTATGTCTAGAGATGTGAAGCTTGAAACAAGGATTGACACCTAGGACAGAGGCACAGGAAGAAGTTTGGCGTATCAAATGTAAGGGACAGGGCCACAATAAGGACCATTGTCTGATCTTCATGAACTCTGTGGCAGGAGGAGGACCAATAGCGTTGCGACCAGAGGTACAAGCTAGGCCAAGCATGGCACCCGCACTCTAGTGCACAATCTGTTAGGTGGGAGGAAAGCATGCCACGAAAAATTGTCACCTATTGCCAAACTTAAGACAACCCCCTCATCAACAGTTATTTTGTAACTTCTATAGAACGGTGGGCCACAATGAAAGAAATTGCCATAGTTACAAGATGTTAATGAATCAAACACCTGATTATATGATGCAAACGAAGGCATACAAGCAGGATCCCATCGTGCCGCTCCCGTGAGGAGGGTATTAGGGATGCGGACGGGGCTGTGGGGGAATGGGACTTGGATGGGGATGAGGATAATTAATCTACTACAATTGTGGAGGGCAGGGGCATTACGCGCGGGATTTCACAAACCCGACCAAACCCTGTTTTCCTTACTGTTATCAAATTGACCACGAAGCAATCGATTGCCCCACTCGGATTGCTCAGATGCAGGAAAAGGGGGTGCTTCCAGCTAACCCCACTCAGAACGTCCAAATTATGAAGGCTGAACCCCACGTGGAAGATCCTAATGTGAATATGATGCTCTGAAGTGGCGCCACCATCGGAGAAGATAAGGGGAAGCAGCCAGAGGCAGATGCATGGGTCTGTAAGGCCCCCCCAAAACAACCAGAGTTTCAATTGGAGCATGCGAAGGAAACCTTTATGGAAGCCAAGAAGAACTTCGCGGAAGCTTCTACGTCAAAAAGTAAGGATCAATTCGAATTAGAGAAGGCTACTTCTATGCTAACCACCTTCTTGGAAACTTGCATGAAATTACTCAAGGATGCTAAAGCAGTAAAGGAGCTGCAAGAATTGATAACTCAATGCATGGGAGGGGATGAACCGTGAATGGTATGAAAATTAGGCAAACATGCTTTGCACACTGGGCGGGAAATACAACTGAATACCTAGATCAGACACTATGAGATGGATCAGGTCATTTTAGATTTGGGATCTGACGTGAATGTCCTACCAAAATAGACTTGGGAACACATGGACAGGCCTCCACTGCAAAGGTTGGCCATTCAATTACGGATGGCTAACCAACAAAAGATTCTGCCCATGGGAAGACTGCATGGGGTTATAGTAGACATCGATGGCGCTAACACCCAGACCGATTTTGAGGTCATAGAAATTGTGGATGATAGTAACCCATATCCTGCACTGTTAGGGATAGATTGGGCAATGGATATGAATGGAGTCATCAACCTGAAGAAACAAAAAATGATATTCGAAAAGAAATCTCTCTGTGTAGTGGTCCTGTTGGATCCAATGGAAGGGGCGTGATATATTGAGCCTGTGCGTGATGAAGATAGAAATGGTGAGTTGGACTGTATCTACCAGATTACATCGCAAGATCAAGACAGGGTAAATCCAACAACAGATGGTAGACTCTTGTGGGACCATGTTAGTTCTTGCACGTTGGACTCAGATGAAGAGATTGAATGATGGCAGAACCGATTGCATGAAGTAACCACACTCAATTGTAATAGGATGGTGACAATAGGGGCAAAGGAACAGCTGGAGGTATCCACAAAAGCATCCTGTGTAATCGCTGCTTCAGGAAAGGGTGTAGTCTCGAAGATGCGAAGGAAAGGGTGCAGATGTCGAAGGCAGGTGCGCGCACCACTGGAAGAGTGAAACAAAGTAAGCCTTCCTTGCCAACATTGGCTACAGATGTCTCAGATGTGTACATCCAACTAGCTTAGAATTAGTAGTCCACAGCCACCCCAACAAACCAGTGCACCAATGGCCAGCGCCAAGGTTAGCAGGGGCTCATGGAAGTTATGGATACCACAAGTTTGTTGGGCCTATAATAGATGACAGAAGGAAGCTCAGAAAAGACGGAGTAGCCGCATGCCCAGCAACATCAATACACTGTGGTTACAGCCAAGGAAGCAAAATCCGCTACGAAGGGATGGATCTAGCAGAGTAGCCCAGGAACGAGCTACAACCCTGCTATCATGGTTGTGCTTGCACTCATGGAAAAACATAGCCCCTCAACCAGCTACCCAGATGCTTGAGAGGTGATCACAGCCTGGGCTAGCAGGGAAGTTCCGAACTCGCACCAAAGGTGCAAGCACCTAACTAGCAGTAAAAACTATAGTCTCAATGCCTCAAGTAGTTGAAAGAAGGCGTGGGACTATAAACCAGTCTATGGAAAACCAGTGTGGCAAAAGGATGCCTTACCGAGTCAGGCAGTCCACAAGATCGTAGCTACACCCCAAGGATGGCTCTATCATGGGGAAGAGTCAAAATATGACCATTAGCAACATTGGTCCTGACATGAAGGTTAGATTACGTTAGAAAGGAGTGGGCGACGGGACATTAAGATGAAAGTACTGGACAAGATATGCAAAGATTTGTTGACTCAACGCCACTAATATATTGAAAACAGAGGGAAGGGATTTTTTCAAATCTCATAGTTTGTGGCCAGCACTGGACTTTTATGCTTTGAACCAGCCAAAAGCAATGAGTACACGACTACCAGGCACCCTATGAGTACCATGGCAAGAACCCAAGCATGGGTCACAGAGGAAATGCAACTAAATTAGGAAGAGCTTGAGGACATGACTCAGGTTCCCGAAGTTCCTAAGTCCCTACATACCCCACGACCCAGGAAGAACAAGCAGATGGTAGGAACAGTCCGGGCCTCACCAAGATTCAACAAACTGTTATGAAACCAGCTCAAGAAAAAGATAGAAAAGATAGATCAACGCCTTAATTTAGCCTCTTCGAGGGGGCAACCTCCTTTACATTACATAAATGAACAATTCTTTGATGATTCAAATGACAAAACCTCCTTTCTATATATAGGAGTCTAAGGAGTCACAATATAACCCAGCCGACCTAACAATAATAATATAAAGCCACAAAAATAACAATAAAGGGATTCTATGGGGCGCAGTAATAACAATATGGGGGCAATAGGGGCACAACAATATTAATAACGGGTACAACTACAATACTAATGGGGTAATCACTAGTATTATAGGGACCCAACATGCCCCTCTCCTTCAAAAAAGTGTTGTCCTCAACGCTTGAGTAGTTCTCGATACTTCTGTATAAAATTCTCATCCTCCCATGTGGAATCCTCACCGGATAAGTTCTTCCACTTGATAAGATACTCCGAACCTGATCGATTTTGTAGCTGTCGAGTTCTTTTTTCTGTGACTACTTCGGGTTGCAATATAATTTTTCCTTCCTCGTCAAGTTCTGGCAATATTGTTTGAACTGGGAGCTTGTCGCCTATAACCTTCTTTAAACATGAAACATGGAAAACTGGGTGCAATCGAGAAGCTACAGGAAGCCCCAATTTGTATGCCATAGTACCAATATTTTGCAACACCTTGTACGGACCATAATACTTTGGTGATAATTTATTATCCTTCTTAGCTTGCTTGAGGGACATTTGCTTATATGGTTGTAGCCGTAGGAATACTCAATCACCTACATCAAAACTTCTTTCACTGCGATGTTGATCTGCCTGTTGTTTCATTCTATTCTGTTCCAACACGAGGTTATCCTTTAAGAGTTGGAGTACTTGTTGTTGATGTTCGATGTGATGTTCCACTGCCTGAAACTTAGAATTTTCTCTTAAATATGATGTGATGGATGGTAGTTGATACCCATAAAGTTCCATAAATGCGGTCATTTTTGTTGCTGTATGGAAGGAAGTGTTATACCACCATTCAGCCAGAGGCAACCATTTGACCCATTGTGTCTATTTATCAGATACAAAGCAACGAAGATATCCTTCCAAACATTTGTTTACTATCTCAGTTTGCCCATCAGATTGAGGATGATAAGATGAGCTATGAGCTAACTGAGTACCAAGACAAGAAAATAATTCTGTCCAAAAATTTCCAGTGAAAATGGAATCTCTGTCACTTACAATAATCTTTGGGTTTCCATGTAGCTTTTGAATTGTTTCCATAAATGCAGTAGAAACTATACTGGCTTTAAATGGATGTGATAATGCACAAAAGTGTGCATACTTGGTAAGTCTGTCAACTACCACCATGATGACACTCTTTCCCTCAGACTTGGGTAAACTTGTGATAAAATCCATTGAAACCTCCTCCCAACGTTGGCTTGGAATGGATAAAGGTTGTAATAGAACCGGTGGCTTAATTGTTTCAACTTTATTTCGTTGGCAAACCAAACATTCCGCCACAAATTTTTGAATATCTGATTTAAGGTCATCCCAAAAAAATTCCTTCTTAACCCTGTGGTAAGTTTTTAAAAATCCTGAGTGCCCTCCTAAGGGAGAAGTGTGCAATACCATAAGAATCTTTTGTTTTAGCTGGGAATTCTTACAGAGGTATAAGCGATCTTTGTACCATAACGAATCATTTTGCCAGCTAAATGTATCAGACGTACTGGAATCTTGTTGTAACTTTCGAATAAGTGCCCACACTTCTTCATCATTCTTCCATTCCTCCCTTGCTTCATTTATACGATCTGGTTGGATAATAGAAATGGCGCACAACAATGCTTCCACATCCTCATCCTTTCTTGAGAGTGCATTTACCACCACATTTTGCTTCCCTTTTTTGTAAATGATTTCAAAGTCATAACCCAACATCTTTTTGACCCACTTTTTTTGCTCTTCAGAGGATAATCTTTGTTCTAAAAAGTATTTAAGGCTATCATGATCCGTTTTTACCTTGAAGTGTCTTCCCATTAGGTAGGGTCGCCATTTCTTAAGTGCATGGAGTATTGCCAACATTTCCTTCTCATAAATAGCTTTGTGTAAAAACTTTCCCTTGATTGGATGACTTTCAAAAGCAATGGGTCTTTCATCTTGCATTAGAACAGCACCAATTCCATTTCCTGAAGTATCACATTCCACAATAAAGGTTTTTGTGAAGTCCGGTATAGCTAAGACCGGTGCTTGGCACATTGCCTCTTTAAGATGTTCAAAGGTCTTTGTTGCTTCCAGAGTCCTTGAAAATTCATCTTTCTTCAATAATGTTGTTAGAGGTGCTGCTATTCTCCCATAATTCTTGACAAACTTGCGATAATACCCTGTCAACCCGAGAAATACTCGCAAATTCTTTATGGATGTGGGGATTTTCCATTCCTTAATGGCTTTAATTTTGCTAGGGTCTACCTTAACTCCTTCATGAGATACAATATGACCCAGATATTCCACCTCCTGGACTCCAAAGAAACATTTGGATCTTTTCACATATAATTGTTTCTCCTCCAATAGTTGTAACACCCTGTCAACATGTTCAACATGATCCTTCCAAGACTTGTTGTAGATTAGTATATCGTCAAAAAATACTAACACAAATTTTCTAAGGAATGGTTTGAAAATTGAATTCATCAAACCTTGAAATGTTGAAGGTGCATTGGTAAGGCCAAAAGGCATGACCAGAAATTCATAATGACCCTCATGAGTTCTAAATGTTGTTTTCAGAATGTCTTCACTCTTCATTCTGATTTGATGATATCTTAAACGAAGATCCAACTTGGTGAAGTAAATTGATCCATGCAATTCATCCAGTAATTCATCAATCACAGGAATGGGAAACTTATCTTTAATAGTGAGCTTGTTGAGCTCCCTATAATTTGGACACATGCGCCATGATCCATCCTTCTTGTGCACCAATACTACTGGAGTAGAGAAAGAACTTTGACTCCGTTGAATTATACCAGCCTCTAGCATTTCTATAACCATACGTTCAATTTCACTCTTTTGGACATAGGGATATCTGTATGGCCTGATGTTTGGAGGAACACTTCTTGGAATCAGATGAATAGCATGATCATGATCACGCATAGGTGGGAGACCTTTGGGAGTCTCAAATACCTTAGAATGATTGTCCAAGACTTTTTGGAGATCTGGAGAAATAGATGGTTCCGATGTGGAAACATCTACCGAACATAATTGTGCAATTACACCTCTTTGTTCCTTTTTTAGAAGCTTTGTCATACCGTTAGAGCTGATTATCTTTCCTGGTTTCCCTGCAATACCCCTTAATTCAACTTCCTTTCCTTCCATAGAAAATTTGATGAAAATTTCTTGAAAATTAAAAGCTATTGTACCCAAGGATTGTAGTCATTGGACTCCTAGTACAACATCAGCACCTCCCATTGCAATGTAAAGCATTGGGCTAGTCAATACATATTCTCCCATGGATAGCTTGATATTATGGCACTTTCCAGAGCAATTTATTGTTCCTCCATTTGCAATCATCACTTGACACTCTGGTGTTGGATATAGGAAGCAATTCAATTCTTTTGCTACCTTACAATGAATAAAATTGTGGGTGCTTCCTGATTCAATCAACACTACTACCTTTTTCTTCTTGATTTGTCCTTCTATCTTGATGGTTTGAGGAGTGGTAATTCCGCCAATGCATTACAAGATAAGGTCGGATTCATTTGTTCTTCATCTAGGCTTTGTTCCTGGAGTATATCCTCTTCTTTTGACCTTTTTTGCTCCTTTTCTTCTTCCTCTTCACAATCTATGTAGAATAATTTCTTCTCAGCACACTTATGACCTTTAGTGTATTTGCTATCACAAATGTAACAAAGCCCTTTTGCCCTTTTTTCTTCCAATTGTTGTGGTGTCAACCTTATAGGTTGTGGAAAACTAGGGGCAACAACATTTCCGTCTTTATAGTTGTGAGTGGTATGCTTCTTGGTTGCCATAATTTTTCTTTCCATTTTTCTTGCTAACCTGAATGCCTTTTCTAATGAATCAGGTTCCCAAAGGCAAACATCCTGTTGGATAGTATCCTTTAAAGACCCTATGAACAAATCAATCCTATGCTCCTCTGGAATATCTTTTACCCTTATGTTCAATTTTTGGAACTCCTCAATGTGCTCCATTATTGAACCCTTTTGTTTGAGACTTATCAATTCGCTAAAAAAAGTGTTGCTTTTTGTATCCTCATAATGTGCTATCAATTCTTCCGTAAAAATTGCCCAAGTGATAAATTGTTTATGAGAGCAAAGCCATTGATACCATACAAACTGATTTGGTTCCAAATATAAAGTTGCCATACATACCTTTTGTGTGTTTTTCACATTATATATATCGAAAAATTGCTCCATCTGTAATATCCATGTTGCGGGATCCTTGCTATCAAACTTCCTCATACCGATTTTTGGAATATGGTGGGTCTTTAATCCAACATTAGAGTCTATGGAATCATGATTAAGATTTCTTTTGTTCTCATCATGAGTTTCCTTTAGTACCCTTTCACCATTAGTGACCATTTCTTGTAGCAATTTATTCATATTTATTTTCAATTCTTCCATCTTATCATCCATGCCATCAATTTTAGCGTCCATTCCATTCATCTTAGCTTCCATGCCATCCATCTTAGCTTCTATGCCTTTCTTTAAACAATCCATCTTAGCTTCTACACCTTTCTTTAAACCATCCATCTTAGCTTCTACATCTTTCCTTAAACCATCCATCTCAGATTCTGTTGCTTTTTGTGCAAGTGACACTTGTTGCACTTGTTCTTGTAATTTTGATATATCATATAGCATTTCTTCTTCTTCTTCATGAATCATCCTAGAGCTTTCAGGTTCCTTACTAGGTGTTTGCATTTTCTTTTCTCGGGGCATCAGTTACCGATAATAATGCTCTACTAGCCCTTTGAATTCTTTCAAAATAAATTTTCAAACCAATCTTAAGCAAAAATTTAAAAGAATCTAAACACCTTTTTTCACTTTGTAGGAGCTCGATATTGCCTCTGATGTATCTTTGTACTTTCAGATCCTCCAGTTCTAAAATTGCAACCTGTGGTAGCCCTCTATGTCCTCTTTCCAATTCCACCAGTCTGATCTACATTGTATTCTCCAAGGAAGAGTTATGTGAAATCCCCCACAGTGACCTGATTATAGAGTAGTTTAGTAGAGCGAATTTGTAAGACGTGCCACGAGTCACTGTTTTGACCTTTGGCTCTAAAAAATATATAAAAGAAACTACATTCCATCCTCTTTCTGCACCTTCTTACTAAATTTCAAACCAATGCTCAGAGAAAAATTTATGATGATTTTCCCCAGGTCACCTGTTTTGAATGTAATTCAGGAGTCTGCAAAACGACCAACTTCCTCAGATAATATATCTGCAAATATAGTGCAAAAAGCTCTGAAATTCAAACCCGAGATTCAACGCGATGTCTTCTAAAATGGGTTTTTTTTAGCTTCTGAAACATCGCAGAAAAAAGTTATAGCGAAAATGCCACGATGACCTATTTGGAGCAGCGAAACCCTAGAATTCAAAGCTCTGATACCAAATGTTATGAAACCAGCTCAAGAAAAAGATAGAAAAGATAGATCAACGCCTTAAAATTTAGCCTCTTCGAGGGGGCAACCTCCTTTACATTACATAAATGAACAATTCTTTGATGATTCAAATGACAAAACCTCCTTTCTATATATAGGAGTCTAAGTAGTTACAATATAACCCAACTGACCTAACAATAATAATATAAAGCCACAAAAATAACAATAGAGGGATTCTATGGGGCACAGTAATAACAATATGGGGGCAATAGGGGCACAACAATATTAATAAGGGGTACAACTACAATATTAATGGGGAATCACTAGTATTATAGGGACCCAAGACAAACACTTGGCAGTTGACAAAGGCAAAGCAGACACCACCGAACCCACTGAGGAGGATGACGATCTGCAAGCCCTAATTGATTATATTGATGCATGTTGGGCCGTGAATATGACCACTTTTTAAACACTTATTTTATCCATTTTTACTCTTCTTTATCATGTCATTTATTATAATTTATTATATAAATCCAATTTATAATGATTTATGCTCTTATGAATGAATATTATTTATTCTCCTTTATTTCTAATAAATTGATGATTATGCATGATTTTATCAATGATAGTTTTAATAAATTGGTTGTAACATTATTCACCATTTTTAGCTCCAAGATAATTTCGAGATTGAAGATTTGATCATTAAAAGTGCCAACTCAGAAATTCGCTAGAATAATAAGTGACAGTTTTGTGGTTGAGATTCTGAGCAAATGAAGAGGAATCTGGAAAATCCGGAACATGGGTTTTGTCCAAAACGGACCAAATTAACTTTTATGAAGAATGGTTTGCCCAAATTCGAATTGTATTGAGATAAACACAGGGTTTTTTGAGCATGATTTTCTCAGATTTGTTGTGTGGCCGTTTTCCAAATCTCAGCTGCAAAGCCAAATTCGCCTTGCTCTTGTTGAAATATAGATGGAACTTTATTTTCTTGTTAATCAATTGGTTAGAAACAATCCAATTTTGTAACAGAAATCATTTTGTAATTATCTTTTTTGTAACTTATCTCTGATCTCTCTCTATTTAAATGAAAACAGAGATCAGAGATGGGGATGAAAAAATGATGGAGAATTGAGGATTCAGAATTGGAAATTCAAGAATGATGATGGGATAGGATAGAATAGGAGGAAAAATGGATTGTTGCATGTTGTAATTCTCAAAGCTTCAATTGTTGTAATGATTTCACATTTTGATGATTAATATATGATTTGGGAGTTGTTGTTCATTCACTTGATCTGAAGTAGCCCAGCAGCATCCGCTGGCGACTAAGGGCCCAGCCTCTGGTGGATTTTGCTGCTGCTATATATTATATCTGTAGTTCATGCATGGTTTTTATTATCAGTTTTGTTTGGTAATCTGATGTGTTTTGTCATTTTACATCACGGTTCTGTTATATTCGATTTATGTTCAACTGAGTAATATCGTTCTCGATGGCAGGAATGTCGTATTGATTCATCTAGATTTGGTAATGCATTGTTTTTCTTTTAATCATTGATATAACGTTGTTGATCCTTACAGAATGTTATTATTGTTCAATTACAGTGTAACCGTGTTGTGACCTTCATAAGTTGGTATTACTATATTAGTCTATGGTTTACACTTAATCGTGATTGTTGTTCAACTGACATTGCTGTTCCATTATGAATTACAATTGTTCTTGTTTACAACTGAGATTGATATTTGTGGTACCAAGGTCAGATTATTATTTCTCTCAATACTAAGGCGTGCCATGTGTGTTATTCATCTTGGTTTATCGTGCATTTACATTTGGCTCTAAGTGTTGTTGCTAATTAGTCTCTATTATATTTCTGTGTATTGTCCAATTTGTTCTTAGAAAAAAGATTGCTATCTGATTTCTGTAGAATACACTTGCTGCACTTATTTTTGTAAATTAAGGTGGTGTTGTTTATAAGAATTAGTTGTCGTTACATTTCCTAAATGTTGTTCCATTTCCTGTTATTCGCATTATCTTTGCTTTGGTGTGAAGAACGATCTGAAACTATAGTGGGCATTGACATTTGTTGTCTGGCTCCTAGATTGACGATCTGTTCCCTGATTTCTTTTGGTTCCATCAGTTTACAAAGGAATGAGTTACTGCTACTGAACCCTTGACTGATAAATTGTTGTAGTTTTCTGAGTGAATGATTCAAGTTTCAGAGTGTTAAGCTTCTTTTAATTGTAAGTAGATTTTGTTTCAAGCATTCATTTACTTTTGGATTTTAACCACTATACTGTAAAACATTACTCTTGAATAAATAGTTGCCTCAGACTGAGTACGCTCTTGAAATAAAAAGTCGTCCCTGGGTTGACAATTAATGTGAAGATAATTAGAGGTGAAAAAGACACCTTTTATCACTCGACATTTTGGCGCCGTTTCCGGGGAGAGTGTAACGATTTTTAAAGAGTAGTGTGCATCTGATGAGTGCCTGCTAGGAGAGAATTGGGTATTAAAAATGGAAGGTAAAAACCTACATACGGAGCATGTAGAAGCTCTGCTCCCCCACCCACTTTCCAGCAAAATTGTTAAATTTTTTTCTTCAAGTAGAAATAAATGTTTGAATTTTTGTGTGAATGACTAAAAAAAAAAATAGAAATTAAAAAAAAAAAACAAATCTCATGATTTCACTAAAGTGGTGATGTAAGCACCACCCATTTCACTAACTGATTGACAGGAACATTTGAAGAAGGAGCCTCGAAGAAACACGTGAAGAACATCTTCTATTATGGTAAGAAATGACTCACATTTCTACTTTTGAATTTCCTATCAAAGATCTAGGAGGAGTGACAAAAATGCACATAATTCGCCCATCTTCTTTACCAAATTTTTATGGCTTGACAAATGAAGATCCAGATCTACATTCTTATTTGAGTTCGAAATACTTTGTAGAGGATATGATTATTGTACTGACGATCAAAGGTTGAAAGTGTTCCCTCTTACTCTAAAAGGAGCAGCTCTCCGATGGTTCATGAGCCTAGGTGGGAACTGCATCCAAACATGGGAGGACATGAAGAACATATTCTTGAAGAAGTACCAAGACTATTGCAAGGCCAATGAAGATATTTTCAATATGATACAAGGGGAAGATGAAAGCTTGGAGGACTATGTGGATCGATTTCAATACAACCTTCAAAAATCAAAGCATAAGCATTTGGAAAAAAAGATCTTGAAAACAATCTTTCTTAAAGGAATCAAAGATGAATTTTTAGAACTCTTAAATCTGATAGGAGAAGGTGATGTTTTTCAATTATCATATGATGATGTTTTTGAAGTGTGCATAAGGTATTCAAGAGGAATCTCCAAGGCTGGTAAGAATTATAAAGATGTTTTTTCTTTCTTTTCCAAATCTGCTACAAGAACAGGAGACATAAGCGTTGAAATAAATGTTTCATTTGAAAATTTTAAAGTTGATTTTATTAGCTTTCTAAATGCAAAATTGGATGCTTTTTAGGTTCATAAAAACCAAGAATTTGATGAAGTGTTTTTCACTCATGACCGAAAGGAGCATACCATAGATGGTTGTTCCTCCTTATCTAATTTGGAAGTGGCATATCAAAGAGATGGGGAAGTTGCAACAAGGTCAATAGGTATGGTTCAAAACACTTCCTCTTCATTCTCTTACTTGCATAATCCATTATGGAATACTAATGTGTTAGGGCAGCCATGTCAATTTCAATATAACCACCAATCTTGTCTACAAGTTGGGCATGGCTCACCTTATGATTGCATGACTACTCTCCCTCATCTTGTAGCACAAACATATCCTCCATATTCTCCACCAGGGCTTCCACAAAATCTTGCTTGCCTATCAAAACCATCCACTCAACCCAACCAACCACATCATCAAAATGCTCCATTCCATACACAATTTCCTACTCAACTAATTCCACACCCTCACCTTAATAAACCAGTACAACATGCTTACAATGTTGAACTGAAAAATTTACCCACCCTTCCCACGCATTCTATCTCACATGCGCCATTAGAGAAATCTTACAATAAGATTCAGAATGTTTTAAATTCAAAAATTGTAGAAGTTATGGGAAAAAAATGAGGTTTCTTTTAGTTTGCATCAACAAGCCATTTTAAAAGCTCAAAAAAACTTCATGGTATGATGGCTATGGGAAATCAAGAAAGTAACGGATACATTGAAGATTGGTTTCACTCCATCATTTGTTTGCAACATCACTCTATGCTTCAACAATTTTTGACACCATCTTTTCAAGGGAAGTTGGCTTCTCATACCCTAATATCTATTAATATGCATCTTTCAAATTTGGATATGTGCATACATGAAGCACTATTTCGAAGATGGCTCCACTGGAAGTACTTATATACGTATTCATATTTATTTTTCAAATCAAAATAGCTTAGTGTAGAAAATAAAATAAATAAGGGCATAAATATATGCATTTTGTTTTTTTATGTAAACCTAGTTGTTTTTTGTTGCAACATGCTGTGGAAATCAACATCGGTGATAATTTTTTTTAATTAATTTGTGTATGTAGATGAATTATAATGGAAATAATAGTTCTACAAACACTCATATTCATTTTTATCACCAATTTGAAAAAATGCTTGAATATCACATTTTTTTTGGCTTGCGGGCTTCATGGAATTTTTGAAAACACAGTCAGGACAGTCATGTTTTGAGGGGCCAAAATGAAATACTTTTAAAACATGTTTCTATATTAATTATCCCTTTATTTCTACTTTCCAACCCAATTTGAATCACTCAATTTGAATTTGAAACGAAAAAGTTAGAACCAAAACATTGACAGGGTGTCTAGCGGGCAGCTCAAGAACAGAGTTGGGACAGTCGGTTTTTTGAGGCCTAAATGATTGAATTTTTAAAACATATTTCTATGGTATATTCTCTTATGAATCTAGTTTCAAATTCAATTGGAATCACTCATTTTCAATATCTTATGAGGAAGTTATGATCAAAATACTGACTATCTATCGTAAATCAACGCTCTTAAAACTCTATCTTTCCGGCTGTTCCTTACAGTATTTGACCTATCAATTCTTCTTGTGTTTAAAACATATTTCTATTGGAGATAAATAAATTAATATACTTTCATTTCCAATTTGAATCATTATAATCCGACATCAAACGAAAAATTTATGCTTGAAATATCAACTATTGGTCTAAGCTGGGTAATCGAAAATGACTTTGTTATGCAGGTTGTTCTAACTAAAATTGACATATCATATCATTGAATATTTAAAAACTATTTCTACTAGATATAAACCTTTGAAGTAGCTCTCATTTGACTTTGAAATCACTCAATTTCGACGAAAAACAAAGAAGTTGTGATTAAAACACTGCTGGTTAGTATGGTCGACCACTGCTCTCCCGCAGATGACAAATAACTTTTACTTTGTTATTTTCTTAGTGGATTTGTTATACATAGTAACTACTTGTTGTTTTTTGCATAATTCTTGGATTAGGAAAGCCCGATCACCTCTATTTCTCCATGATTTAATGTTTTATTGCAGGTAGACACTTGTTTTTTACAGGTCTTGGGAAAATAAAGAAAGTCAATTTATGGACGAGTGATTTTTGAAAGAAATTTTATGAAACAAAGGAATTTCATCCAATTCATTACCCAACAGATTCATAATAGAAGAAATGAAGAATTGATTTCTATTTGAAGATTCACGTCTTGTCACTGCTGCCAAAACATTTTTCAAAGAGATCATTTTTTTTACATAATATCATAGTTGTTGTAACTTAATTTACTTATTTACATACTGTTTTTTAATAATTTTTTTTTTTTTTTTTTTTTTTTTTTTTTTTTTTTTCTGATTTCTCTTATATTTTGTATTTCAGGCGTTGCTTCATTCAAACTGTAACCCATCCTCAGCATCAATACAATGAACAGCTAATTCATTCTTTGTGTGCTTGCATTTTATGATTGTTCATTTTGTTGTTCCTTTTCTGAAGGGACAGCATTTGTGTGCACTTTTGTCGTTTCTGCTGTCCCTTTGAAAAAGGGACAGCATTTTCATTTTGCTATTCCTTTTCCAAAGGAATAACACCTTTTGGGTCAGCGGTTCATTTTGTTGTTCCTTTTTCACAGTTCATTTTGTTGTTCATTTTCCAAATGAATGGCACTTGTGTTTTTGCTGTTCCTTTTCCAAAGGAATGACACTTTTGATTTTTTATGTCCATTTTCCAAAGGAACGACACTTTTCGTTTTTGTTGTTCCTTTTCCAAAGGAACGACACTTTTGATTTTTGTTGTTCCTTTTCCAAAGGAACGACACTTGCGTTTTTGCTGTTCCTTTTCCAAAGGAACGACACTTTTGATTTTTTCTATTCTTTTTCCAAAGGAACGACACTTGCATTTTTGCTGTTCCTTTTCCAAAGGAACGACACTTTTGATTTTTGTTGTTCCTTTTCCAAAGGAACGGCACTTGCATTTTTTTTGTTCCTTTTCCAAAGGAATGACACTTTTCATTTTTGTTGTTCCTTTTCCAAAGGAACGAAACTTTCGTTTTTGCTATTCCTTTTCCAAAGGAACGACATTTCAGTTTTTTTGCTGTTCCTTTTCCAAAGGAATGACACTTCTGATTTTTGTTATTCCTTTTCCAAAGGAACAGCATTTCGGTTTTTTTACTGTTCTTTCTCCAAAGGAACGACACTTTTAGTTTATGTTGTTCCTTTTCGAGAGCAACCCTTCCTTCTTCTTGTGATATTATTCCTAGTTCATCTCAACCACATTTCACTGATTCTCTTTCATGGCATGAAGTACACTACTTTTATGAGGACAAGAATTATGGATTCTTTTGAAGTGAGTTAATATCATTCACGTTATGATCTTTAACATGACAACTCCTTGATGATAGATTCTTTTCAAAAGGGACACAAGTACTTATATACTACTTTACTGCATTGTTTTCTGTTGTACATGATATTGATTGATCATCTTAATACCATGCTGGTTCCACCCTTCCTGGTTACAATCTTCTCTGTCTATAATAAATGAGATCATGGGTATATTTTTTTTCTATTGACATGTTCAACTTCTTCCACCATCCCTACTCTTAAGGAGTACTGAGCCTCCCTCTTTTTATCATAAAAATGTGTAATAACAACAAAATTTTGTTCGCAGATGGAGGATAGGGGGTCTCATTACGAGCCAGCCTACCATGTTCACAAGGTTGTAACAAAGTGACATTCCCATTATGGCCACCACACCAGGGTTATAATCCATTGGATAACCCAATTATCCTTGGAACAGGAGGTCTCATCACGAGCTGGCCTGATCACTTTTGCTACATCCCAGTGAATGGCAGTGTGGTTATCTGGTTACCACGTTAGCACACTGATCTCTTTTGTAGAACAACAATGTAACTCTCCATTTATAAATTGAGGATCCTGGCTCATATGGGTTAAAAAGCAATCCTGCCAAGGCTATAGATGCCTGCTGGCAGCAGAGGCTATGCTTATGGTATTGAAGTTATATCTTATCGTCAATTATTACTATAATACCCTTTTCTTATTTTTTCTTTTTATCAGAGAAGTTATTTCCTTAATTTTTCCTATTTTGAACCTTTATGCATGAGAAATTATTTTCTGATCAATCACATCATTTTTCAGCTAGAATACCATCAGCAAAGCATCTTTTGGGTATATTGTTGTCCTTTTTCTTATCATCAATCCAAAGTGTCCTATCTCTTATTCATAACTATCTTTACACACTCTGCTCTCATTATAACCATAATTCTCGTTGTCCTATCATTGATAAGTGTACTCTGCTTCATTTACTATTGTATTGTTCATTCCCTTGCCTTGTCGTCAGCATAACACCTTTCATAAGCTTTATGGTCATGGAATCCCTTTTCCAATTGGAGGAGGGAATGTATGCCTTATGGGATAGCATGCGATATGATTACTGCACTCTGTCATCACTTGTTGATTTGATAAAATATTAGTATTGCATGTATACATAAGTTTTTCTGATTGAAATTTTTGCATGCATCTTATCTGTTGCTATTCAAAACTAACACTATGGATTCAAGAACATTGTATGCAAAATAGTGATTTGTTTATAGGAGAATGACAAGTATGGGAGAGAAACTTTATTTGCAGCATGACCAAACTATTGCAACTAACAAAAGCGGCTCGAGCAACTTGCGAACGTGAACAATTGTTCAGACATGATGTGCTTGCCTGGAATCTACCTTTTGCATCACTTTTAGCACCAACTCTGCCTACATCAGCTTCAACAACTACTAGTACATATATGCCATTCCACATTTTTCTTTTTGGAGGTAAAACTTGAGGTAAAATAGCATAATTTTCTGATTTATTACGAATTTAGGAGAATTTAATAAAAATCCATTTTGAGCATTATCCATTCCACATATTTACCACTTCCCATTTTTCAGTGGCATATCATCTTTCGATTTGGGGGAGTGTCGCTTTCATTCATTTCTTTCTTATAATCATGTCATTCATAGTCTTTATCATCCATTGCTATTCTTATTCATTTTCAACACCTCCCTTATTCCATGTTGTTTTACACCAAACATAGAATTCAATAGATGGTAGCAACCACCTCAATTTGTTTTCTAGCATCGCATGGGGGCATGTTAATTCTTCAGAGAGGGGGAGGAGTTGCTACGCATGATGGATGTTTTCTACTTTCTTTCTTAAGGCATACAATTTTAGTGCAAAAATTGATTTCCACATATTTTTAAAACTATAAACTCAATTCTTGTGATTTTTGGAAAACACAAACGTATCAATAAAATATACAAACCCAGACAATTTCAAATAATATTGGTTCATAAAATTTCGGAAATCATGCACTATCACCTACAACCATTTTGTTTATATCTCATGATCCGTGCATCAAAACGATATGATTTTTAGATCATAGAGGCATTCATATATTACAAATCTACTTGCAACATTTCAACAAACGTTGGTTTGTAGTTTTTGGGAAAATGGTTAATGAAGGTTGTTGTCACTTATATCATATTTTGCTGCAACTTCATTGTTATGCCTTCATCAAGATTGCTAAAATTGAATATTTATTAATTGAGGAAGAATTCATTTGTTCTATGAGCTGAGATGAACAAATTTTTTATTGCTTGGTTAACACATGGGTTTTGTCTTTGGGTTGCATGAGGACATGCAATATGTTCAGTTTTTGTTGCATGAGGACATGCAATATATTCGGTGTGGGGGTATGTTGGGCCATGAATACGACCACTTTTTAAACACTTATTTTATCCATTTTTACTCTTCTTTATCATGTCATTTATTATAATTTATTATATAAATCCAATTTATAATGATTTATGCTCTTATGAATGACTATTATTTATTCTCCTTTATTTCTAATAAATTGATGATTATGCATGATTTTATCAATGATAGTTTTAATAAATTGGTTGTAACATTATTCACCACTTTTAGCCTCCAAGATAATTTCCAGATTGAAGATTTGATCATTAAAAGTGCCAACTCAAAAATTCGTTGGAATAATAAGTGACAGTTTTGCAGTTGAGATTCTGAGCAAATGAAGAGGAATCTGGAAAATCCGAAACATGGGTTTTGTCCATAACAGATCAAATTAACTTTTGTAAAGAACAGTTTTCCCAAATTCAACTTGTATTGATAGAAACGTAGGGTTCTTTGAGCATTATTTTCTCAGATTTGCTATGTGGCCGTTTTCCAAATCTCAGCTGCAAAGCCAAATTCGCCTTGCTCTTGTTGAAGGATAGATGGAACTATATTTTCTTGTTGATAAATTAGTTAGAAAAAATCCAATTTTTTAATAGAAATCATGTTGTAATTATCTTTTATGTAACCTCTCTCTGATCTCTCTCTATTTAAATGAAAACAAAGATCAGAGATGGGGATGAAAAAATGATGGAGAATTAAGGATTCAGAATTGGAAATTCAAGAATGATGATGGGATAGGATAGAATAGGAGGAAAAACGGATTGTTGCATGTTGTAATTCTCAAAGCTTCAATTGTTGTAATGATTTCACAGTTTGATGATTAATATATGATTTGGGAGTTGTTGTTCATTCACTTGATCTGAAGTAGCCCAGCAGCATCCGCTGGCGGCTAAGGGCCTAGCCTCTGGTGGATTGTGCTGCTGCTATATATTATATCTATAGTTCATGTGTGGTTTTTATTATCAGTTTTGTTCGGTAATCTGATGTGTTTTGTTATTTTAAATCATGGTTCTGTTATATTCGATTTATGTTCAACTGAGTAATATCATTCTCGATGCCAGGAATGTCATCTTGATTCATCTAGACTTGGTAATGCATTGTTGTTCTTTTAATCATTGATATAATGTTGTTGATCCTTACAGAATGTTATTGTTGTTCAATTACAGCGTAACCGTGTTGTGACCTTCATAAGTTGGTATTACTATATTTGTCTATGGTTTACACTTAATTACGATTGTTGTTCAACTGACATTGCTGTTCCATTGCGAATTACAATCGTTCTTGTTTACAACTGAGATTGATATTTGTGGTACCAAAGTCAGATTACTATTTCTCTCAATACTAAGGCGTGCCGTGTTTGTTATTCATCTTGGTTTATCGTGCATTTACATTTGGCTCTAAGTGCTGTTGCTAATTAGTCTCTGTTCTATTTCCGTATGTTGTTCGATTTATTCTTAGAATAAATATTGCTATCTGATTTCTGTAGGATACACTTGTTGCACTTATTTTTGTAAATTAAGGTGGTGTTGTTTATAAGAATTAGTTTTCGTTACATTTCCTAATTGTTGTTCCATTTCCTGTTATTCGCATTTTCTTTGCTTTGGTGTGAAGAACGATCTGAAACTGTAGTGGGCATTGAAATTTGTTGTCTGGCTCCCAGATCGACGATCTATTCCCTGATTTCTTTTGGTTCCATCAGTTTACAAAGGGATGAGTTATTGCTACTGAACCCTTGACTGATAAATTGTTGTAGTTTTCTGAGTGAATGATTTAAGTTTCAGAGTGTTAAGTTTCTTTTAATTGTAAGTAGATTTTGTTTCAAGCATTCATTTACTTTTTTATTTTAAGCACTATACTGAAAAACATTACTCTTGAATAAATAGCCACCTCAGACTAAGTACACTCTTGAAATAAAAAGTCGTCCCTAGGTTGACAATTAATGTGAAGATAATTAGAGGTGAAAAAGACCCTTTTTATCGCTCGACAACGCATAGGCAAAGGAAGAAGAAGCTGCGTTCCAACTTCCGTCATTACCCCCATATCTTTCTCCATGGACTAGGACGACCAAGATACCAAAAGACGTGGATGCTGTAAAGACTATGCTCCAGAGCCTACTTCTTCCAGATGACATAAGGTTCGAAGGGTTGCCGATGGGGCGCATTCCAAGCATCAAATTTGAAGTTTAGGACCTTGCAGATAGCGAAAATTTCCCTGAACTGGATGAAGACAAGTTATTGCCGCAGAAGTGGTTACTAGGTGTGAAGAAGGTAAGACTACTAAATCTCAGGTGGATACCTCACTATCACCGCACAACCATCACCATTATTGTGATCCGACAGCTATTCTATCTCATACATGATGGATATCTCTGGTTGGCAGAGCCAATCCCGATCACAGCCAACCTAATCCACCAAATTACGCACCTACCACTTAAAAGGAATAACCCCGCAGACATAGCAGGAACCAGTAGCGAGGGAGGCCTCACCGAAACAGTGAAGGCGAAACATCATCTGGATAAAGGAAAGCAGGGGTATGTCATAGCAAGCATCAACGACCGTGTGGTATGAGTTGCCACTCAGCTCCTAGCCAGTAAACTTATGAGAAAATGTCACATAGATGAGGTACCAGCCCCTGTCATTGCATTGGCAGGGCAATGCACCAAAGGGGTTCAGTTCAATTGGGCACAGTTTTTATGCAACGAATTCCTGACCAATTGTCAAGAAGCACAGGACAAAGGTAAGACATTTCATTACGCATGGTTTCTTTTATCAATCCTTCTGGTTATAGGCGAATTGCTACAGGAGAGCTAGTTTCCCAGCCTTGAGGATAGCCTACCCGAAGCCGTGCGGTATATTTCACCCTGGGCTACAAAGGACGCAGCAAGGTTTTCCGCGATCTGAGCGTTTTGGACCTCCATGGAAGGAAAGATACGGACATGGATTGCTCGAAGACCGCACATGTCCCCAACAATCTACAATAATTTTCAGAGCATGGCCGAGTTCAAAGCAAACATGCATCACTTGTATATCCAAGCACGAAATGATCCAGAGTCATCTTGGGTCACACTTCTATTCCTTGTAACAGATGATGCCATTTATGCGGTATTAGCAGCATGGCCTCTAGAATGGCACGCCCCAAACAAGGTCATTCTCGACAGGCTGGCAACCCAACAATAGAAGAAGGAATGCCAGCAACAACTCACTCAACTGGCAGAAAATACATGTCAGGAACAACAAGCCACTTTACAGTAGGAAGCTACCACGAGCCCAACAACAAAAGGGAACCAGGAAGATTAGGGAATGGACTTAGAATAGGAAACGGAGATGCAGGACCACCTCAAGCGGTCGTGTGACAAGGAATCATCAGCCACCCGGAAAAAGTCCAAAACAACGAAGGCTCTGGAAAAATAATTCATGGACAGTAGCCAACCAGCAAGCAATGTTACCACCAGTGCATTGCTTGAACTAATCACCGAACAAACAATTGTGTTGGGGGCAATCAGAGCACAGTTGCAGGCATTACAAGAGCAACCCCCGAGTTGGGTCACTCGACAACTAGCAGAAGATACAGCCACTGCTGAGAAGATGGTCAGCACGCACATGCCACACACCCTATTGTTACCAGTAGGTTTTGTCTGAACCACAGCCGCAGACGAAGAATGTAGTTGTGAATTAAATCTAGCTGCCCTATCTAGAGAAGTATTATACCTACTCCAAGAGGGAGTAACTCAGGAGTTTCGAGCCAGGGAAGGTTGCGCTTTCCACATCTTGATAGAGCAGAAGGAAAAATTAGAACAAATCACTCTCCAGCATGATGACCTGGCTGCACAATACCAGGAAGTAGAACAAGTTGAGACGGAGGCATGTAGCATAGTACTAGAGCTAGCCATCCCTGGGGACATCCCACCTGCAACCAAGATTCAACACATGGTAGCCGGCTTTTGCACAGCCCAAACGGTGGCCACAAGAGCCCAGGAGGAACTAATGTTACAAGTTGCAGAGCTTCGTCTCAAGGCCCAGCCACACACACCCCTGGCCGAAGGGGAACGCTGTCGCGGAAAAATTATAGCTGGATTGGAAACAATGAGGAATGCTATTCATGAATGCTCAGAATTACTAGGTCAGCCTCTTGGGATACTCACATCACTCCAGGAGGACCCAACCATATAGCAAGTGGAAACCGAGGCGTGCAAGTTACAGCAGGCATACAACACCGCTCGCAGGTGTTATAGACATTTTTGGGCACTCCAACCCCAATCATAAATGTCCATAAACCAAGGGCTCTTAAGCCCCTAAAAGTGTTGTTCTAACCTCTAAAAGAACAAGGTCAACTGATTACATCTTCTCCCAGAAGTTCTCCATGAAAAACTGCTCAGAACTAGTCAAAAATTGACCATCTCACCTACTCCATGGTCAAAGTGCACAGCATCCCACCTAAATACACACGGGAGGTGCAATGCATCTTGAAAAGCCCTTCTATGGGGTGCGATGGGCGAGAGTGGACAAATGGCAGGGTCAATATGCAAGGTGGAGGATCATGGAATCTTCTAGAAACTTCTCCTGTGACACTTGCCTCTCTGCATTCGCCCAGGGATGAGTAAGAGATCATCAATCTCCAAGTGGAATCAAGAACTATCAAAGAGAGGACACTAATCAAATCTCAAAAGCTGACTCACCCCCCTTGCAAACATCTATATATGGATCCCTCTTCCCAGAGATCCAGAGGCTGGAATTTTGTATCTTGTAAGGAAGTGTTGCTGGTTTCTTGGTGCAATATCATAGTGTTGGGTGATCTAAGCTTTTCATGAGGTGAAGAAGGGCTTTCTTGCTGAGAGGATGATTCTAGGTCAGAACAATTGGTTGTAATCCTCTTTGTTATTTCTTGATTATCAATAAAGCTATTCAAGTTTTCCTCCACATTCTTGTATGATTGGTGATATATACATTTGTGTGGTCAATATATATCTGGTCCTATATTGTTTATGATAATAGATCTATGTTCTTGGATAGTGTTATGCTGCTTTGATTCTACAGGTGCTCTTTAAAGCAGGGTAGACGAAGAAGTGAGTGCCAAAGATCTATCAGAAGGGAGAGGAATCAAGCTAGGAACCAAGCGCAAGACAGAGGTTGGTCTCTTTTATTCCCCTCTTATCTATTTTTCATAAAGGAAAACGAAAGTAGTTTTAGTTTGTTTGTTTCTAAGGTAGCTACCAGCCTTAGTGGGACTAGAAGCTCTGCATAGACACTATATTTCCCGATAACAAAATGGCGACTCCGCTAGGGAGTGAATAGATTGTTTGTTTGTCTACATTTGTTTACTTTATAAACTTACATATAGAGCCTGAAGTTAAGCCATCTAGCCTTCGAGCTGCATTTGCTATGCAAGTGCAAAGTAGATCAATGCTGCTTTAGTCTATCTCTGGGTTTTGTTTATGAACTGAAAAATTGATTTACAAGCTCTCTAATTGCCCTTGTGGTGGCTCTAGTAACCTCCTTAGATCTACCCCTTTGATTGATTTACTGATTACCACTTACTCGGCCTAAATCCCTGAACTAAGCTGCAAACTGTGACCCAGAACCCAGTTAAAGTCTCGTCCCTGGTCCAACGCATTGTCTCTTCTTTGGATTTTGGATGCATCGCACTTCCAGAGTGTAGTAGGTGCGCTGCATCTCTTTTTCCCTGTGTTACAGGTGCGCTGGTCAGACAAGGCCTTTTCCGCTCTTAAATTTTGGTTTCTGTTTTCACTCTTTCCAGCTCTATTCAGGAGTTTTGCTGCCTGTAGTCAGTACACCTCTGTTGAAACCCCCTTCCTTGCCATTATTCCGCCTCCATTGTGCAAAGAACTGTAAATGTTTTTATGTATTTTGAGTCATTTTTAGTTCTCTTTTACAAAGAAGTAGCGTAATTGAAATGTAGTTTCTTGATTTGAAAGTGTCGCAAGTGTCTTTTTTAGTTATAGAAGAGAATCCGATTGTTCTTGATAGTCGATTACACTATTACTCTTGTATTTGATTTGAATTAGTATTTTTTCAAGTGTCGAAAGCAAGTTTTCAATTCCAAATCGCAAAGTGTCAACATTGTCCTCATTTTGTCTTGAAAAGAAACTTGCTAGTAATGTCGCTTTGAAAAATAATTCAAATTTACGCTTAGATTTCTTTTTATCATTCACACATTAAGAAGGCTAAAAACAAATACATGCACATGCATTTGCATTTGCATTTAGACTGTTTGTTGGTTTGATTTAGGACAGTGCATATAGTGTGTGCTCTCTGCTCTATGTTGAAAGAATATCATCTCTCTTTCCTTAGTAGCTAGGATTTTCATTGCAAAAAGAAGATTAAACGACGGTTTATCATCTTAGATCGCATTTTAGGAATTGTACATCTACATCACGTGGTGAACCTGAAAGGAAAATTTCTTAAGCAAGACCAACTGTAAAATAAATTTAATGAATCTAAAAACGCTTTGGAACCTAACGCACAACATCTAGAAGTCTAGGCTAGAGACATATTCCGGCGTCGTAAAGCCTGGTAACTATTGTTTTCATTGTTGGTTGGGTGATTCCTCCACTTTGAGATGATAAGTGCCAATACGGACTTGTGCTCCCACATACTGTCGAGTATATATTGGGAGACCACAATAGGCTTTATCCTTTATCCATAGGAAGCCGTGTCTGCTGCCCTATCGATCGCAATGCATTGAACACAGCATTCGGGAAGATTGACTGCTGTACCGTAAAAAGTATTCTGCAGTTTTGCAATTGGTTTGGTAATCCATCTATCTAGATATCGAGAGCAGTCTCTTTTGTTCCTTTTCAGACTCCTTAAAGGAAAAGGCCCATCTGAGCACGTGTCACTTCAGGATCATTAAAAATCGAAGGCGACTAGAGTCATCTTTTGTTTTTTCTCGACTCTTAAAAATTGAAAAAGAAATTTGTGTCAAAGCGTCTAAAATTTATTTTAATCGGAATAAATATCACCTTTCCTACATTGGTCTTAGGTTGAGAAAAATTGAGTCCACCAACCAAGGAGTTCCCCTTGGGGGAAATCCTAGTCCTTTCTCCTCTTGGGGAGATGTTGGTGCACCCCATATGGCCACATTGTCACTTCTAGGATTGACAATCGTCTTGCCTGTATGGCTCTTCTCAACTTCTGTTGATTAGAACACCGTGATTCTTGAACAATCAAGTCAGCAACTAAATGATACCAAAGTTACCCCCCAACCCTCTACTTTGTCCAATTCTTCCTCTCCTCCTTCCTCTTCGCTAGATGAAGCTGGTAAAGCCAAAAATCAAGTAACTGAGAATAAGAAGGAGCCAAAGGCGAAAAGGGGTGACCAGGCATCATCTAGTGAAAATCCACACACTGCACCATCCAGGCCTAAATCGCCATGTGTCATTTGCAAAGGAGACCACTATCATCGTGATTGTCCTTGCATCCCTCGGATCTTAAGGGACTCGTCTCCTTGTTTGCACAATCTGATGTCATCAACCTCTGATGGTCATGTTGAAAGTACATCGTCAACTAGTGAAAGTGAAGCCCCTGGACAAAAAGGAAGATGTAGATTTCCTTTTAAACTATGTGAAGGCGATCACGCCGTCCACCGTTGTCCCTTCTTAGATGAGGCTAAAAGAGTTTTGGATGACCGTCTCGTTTCACCGTTATGGATTCCTCCTGGATATAAGAAGCTCTTGCCGAGTCCGTCACTAGTTGAAAATCTGGCTGACACGCCCTTGTGGTCGGCTGAAGCATCTATCATTGAAGATAAACCATCTGAATCCACACCAGACGAAAGTCAAAAGGTAGAGGTGGCAGTTGACCCGGTCTTGCCTTCAGAGGATCCATCTTCAAATGATACAGTCACCGAAGAGAACAAGAATGACACCGTCCAAATTCTCTTCGTAAGCACAGACTCCGATGAACATGGGGGCAGTCTACCCGTTCCTTTACCGCAGGAAGGAAGTTCGTCAAAGTCATATCCAGCCATCTATTCGATCCCACCTCCAAGAAACCTAGTTGTTTCCTTCGATTGGAATCTACTAGGCAGACCCCACTTACCGGCTAGTGTACCATTTCAAATCATTGCTCAAATATATAGAATGGTCATGGTCGGTACCATCATAGATGAAGGGGCGTCTGTGAGTATCCTTTCCTCAACTGCTTGGAAAGCACTTGGTTCGCCATGGCTTTTGCCTGAGATGAGAAATCTAACAGGCTTTGACAAAGGAACCAATCGACCATTAGGGATCCTTCCCAATGTGCCGATAACCTTGAGAAGGAAAACCGTTCACATGAACGTAATGGTAGTCCAAGGACCCCTGGATTATAATCTATGTTTTTGGGAAAAGTGTCTATTCAGAATGACCCTATCCCACAGGGTTGTGACAGATACCTCAGAAACAAACAAGGAAAACTATTCTTATATTCTCCTTTATGAACTATAAATGAAGATGATTAAGATGAACCGACCTGTGTCTTGCGCTAGTTGTTCGATCCAATCTCTCTTCTCTTTGGCAGCTCCCAGCTATCCATTCCCTCACTTGCCCAGCGTCACCAGGTTCCTGCAAGTTCACAGAAGAAAGAAACTACACAAAGACATGGATTTATGTTCATAAAAAGCTTAGGATCAGATTTAAGCTAAACATACAAATATAACACACATCAGATATACAAGCATGTAGGAGAAACTCAAATAGTTTTATTGATAAAACAAGAAGATCCAGGAGGAGTTACAACCGATGATTCCTGATCCAGCATCAACCTCCCAGCATAAAATCCCTTCTTCAACTCTAACAAAGCATAAGTCACCCAATACTCTGATATCTATCACAAAACCAACAGCAATTCTCTGCAATGTACAAAATTCCAGCCTCTGGATCTCTTGGTGAGGGATCCATATATAGATGTATGCAAAGAGGATGAGTCAGCTCATGAATTGATTAGTGGCTTCTCTCTGTCAGTTCTTGCTTCCACTTGGAGACTAAGAGCCTCTTACTCATCACTGGTCGAATTCAGTGAGGCAAGTGTCATTGGAGAAGATTCTGGAAGCTTCCATTGTCTCTCCACCTCGTTGAATGACTCTGCCACTTGTCATTTCCCGCTCAACGCACCCTGGTAGTGCATTCAAGTGCATTGCAACGCACCTAGCCAGTGTATTTGGGTGCTTTGCAACGCAGCCAGCTAGTGGAGCACTTGAAATGATCCTGTTTTGACTAGTTTTGAGCAGTTTCTGGTGGAGAACTTCTGGGAGAAGTTGTAATTTGTTGACCTTGTTTCTTTAGGAGCTGGAACAACACTTTTAGGGACTTAGGATCCCTTGGTTTATGGACATTTCATGCTTATAGTTGTAAGGCACAAAAATGTCTATAACAGTTGCCCCATAAAGTATGAGGCCGTTTATCGGGTGAAATGCTTTATTAGGAGGATCCGAAGTTCTTCTGATGCTGGGGAGGAGACCTGTAATAAGATACAATACAATACATTATCTTCATACTGTTTTCATGATCTAGCTGAGGCGGGCATTCCCATGCTCAGCTTTATAAATTCATTTTCATGTACATAGGACAGACAATCGTTTGATGGTAGACTGATGATTCTGATGAAGTCATCATCCTTTTGGTAGGATGATTATCTGTGCTACAATGTTGTACATTTCAATGTCTTTATTTTTCCTGAATATATATCGCAGCCCGGATGGATGAAACTAGATCTGGGGTCTTCAATCTCGTCCGATCTTCACTCTAAGTACAAGTCGATCCTTGTGAGAAATGTTTTGAAGTCGAACAGGGAAAGACATCGCTTGATTACCAGTCAATGATGTAAACTGTTAACAAGCGCGAGAGGAATCACCGATAATGATAATGACCCTCAAGGTACTGCAGTACAATTCACGTGGTGTGAATAAAGGACTCGACGTCGAACACCACGTAAAATCTTTCGGTCGAAGGTCATTGATGTATACCTGTCGCCGGAAGTGAGAAACTTGCCATTGAGGCATGCAAGCTTCAAAGTACTGAAGGGGTGTTCCTAGATCAACTTCTTGGATAATGAGCTGATATCGACAAGAAGCGATCCGTCAAAGGAGGGCCTTAATGAATCCCACATCAATGACACAGAACGGAGCAAATGATTTTGATGGAGGTGAAAACGATCTGGTGATATACGGTTCAGGGTGGCAGTCATGAAAGAATGAAGCATAATGTATGGTAGTGGATGGGACACGGGTGACTTCTCTGGATGACTTCTCTTGAACATGTCGGCAACACTTATGTGATGGATCGATAGCATTTACCCCAAATGTGGATGGTATGGCGTGACCATGGTGATGTGACCGGTGAATGAAACAACCCAACCCGACTCAGGCACGGAGTGGAACTGTCATGTTCAAGAGCGACTTGCTACCAATAAAGTTTCTTTGAGTTTTCTTCCCAATTTTTCCCCAGTCATTGCTGACCATTACCTCTTTATTTTTGTCAAGCTTGAGGAGGATAACATATGCTTGTTCTATAATTTTCCCTTTGGGCAAACCCATCGCTATGTTTTAACGAGCCTAGCGATAGTGAAACTCGTTCTCGTCTAAAGACAAGTTTGTCGCTATTAATCTTTTTAACGAGTCTAACGACAAAGATAACTCGGTCCTTTTCATTTTTAGAGAGTCTGAAAAGGTACGTAAAGATAACTCTGGAATTCCTTTTTCGTCATCTAATCCCTTAAGTCCGAAAAAGTATAAAACAATATAGAAGGGATGAATTTTCGATAGTTTTAACGAGCCGAACAAAACAAGCGCTCGATCTTTTTGTGCAATAATCCCTCAGGTCCAAAAAGATTAAAATCTAGAAGAGGGATAGCACTTCCTGTCGCTTTAACGAGCTGGAAGGCCAAAACTCGGCAATCTTTTCATATTTTACGAGTCAAATGAAAAGAGCTTAAAGAAGACTCGTCTTTTGAGGAATGAGTGATAAAATGGGTAGCAGCTGATTCCAGATAAGGTTTGGAATTTTCCAATCATGGCAGTGTCACAAGGATGGCTAGTGAAATCACTCTTCGCAGCTGTTCCTCAAAATGGGTGAACAATCAAATGGAGGTGAATGATCGGCCAATGAAAAGTGGAGGTGATGGTGCAAACACGACCAAGGCTTTAATGGCTGAAATGCTACATTCACGGTGGTTATTTACCGGGGAATAGTTCATTTTTTAATGACCTTAAACGCGGGTGGAAACATTTGCTCGGTCCGAGTTTATTTTTTAACGAGCTTGAACCTCGCGGTAAACACTGCTCGAGGCGGGTTTATTTTTTAACGAGCTTGAACCCTGCGGTAACACTGCTCATGGCAGGTTTATTTTTTAACGAGCTTGAACCCTACAGTAACACTGCTCGTGATAAGTTTGCATGCCCCCAGCATAATAACGCAAATCAAGGTGCATGCCCCCCAAGCTTCATTGCATTCAACTTGGTGGCTGGAATGAAGGTTTACCTTTTAGAAAGGGGATTTGTTTCATTTTTTAATGAGGTTGACACAGTAAGAGAACCATCCTCAAGACTCCTTGTTTCATTTTTTAACGAGGTCGACACGAGATAAGAACCGTCCTCGGAGTCCAAATCCATTAGATATAGAAGGTTTCATATTCCACTGTGGTCACTTCCGCCAGATTACACGGAGGTGGTAGGGCAAAAGTACCCATTAAGGCAGGGTCTTTTAGGAGACCTACTCCGATATTTTGGAGCGAATGATTGCCTCCATGGATCATTGGAATGCTTCCAGTAACTTGAGAACCATTGGGGGGGAAGTTTTGCTAATCGACGATTGTAATCCCTCCTTGAAAGGGAAATGCAATCTTTCTGAAATAGGTCGACACAACAGCTACCATGGCATATATCCATGGTCTTCCTAGTAGGATGTTGTAATCAAGATTCCCATCTATGACTTCAACATCTATTTCTACTGTTTTCCCTCCTAGTTCAACTTTCAAGTTATTTAGATACCATATGGGGTATATGTCCTTCCGTCAAATGCTTTTAACGTCGTCACAGACTGCGACAAGGTTGGAGATCCTAAAGTTTTCCAGCAACTCATCGACATAATACATGTAGATGCCCCCTCATCAATAATTGTTCGATGAACAGTTTTGTTGAGGGCTTTCACTTGAATAAGGAAAGCTAGTTGAGCTGGTAACTGAGGGTCATATCCTTTATGATTAAAGGCCACAAGATTGGAATCCATTGGGTCAATCCCACCTATTGGTGATAATAAAGCTTGCTCTTGGGAGAGGCAATTTTGCGGTACCTCAAGTGTCGACATAGCGGACGGAGATTGGGCCAGGTCCTCTATTATATTATAATTTTGTGCTATTTTTGCACGAGGATTAAATGTCGATTTGTGTACTACTCCCTTTGGCAACTTTATCATTTGTTCAGGCATGATGGGTGGCACAACTTTGGTCAAAGTTGTTTTCGAACTACTAGGTTGTTCATTAGCCTTGTTATTTGACAGCTATGGATTCCTGTAATCTTTATTCCTTGTCAAAGCATCGTTTTGCTGCTTTGAGATAGACAACATAAGCACTTGGGATCTGGAAGCATTTTGATTAGCAACCAGTTTGGTTCCCAAGCTTGGAAACGGATCAGTCAATACTGCTGAGGTTTTTGAACTCTTAAAGAGTTTCTTAACTTCAGCTTTATGTTGACAATCTCTCGTCCGATGATCCTCATCGCATATATGACACCCCGCAGGGGGTTTCCTTTGCCCAGAAGGGTTTGTAGAAGGCTTTTCAGGAGATGACTCATCCTGCTTCCTTTTTCTCCCTTTCTTTTTCTTCTTGCCCCCTGGTTGCTTTAGTTGTTTGTCCTTGTCAGTCGACACGGCATTTACTTCCGAGGCAAGAATTTCCTCATTTTCATTTTGACTAGAAATCTTACAGGCCTTTTTAGATGTAGCCTTTGTCGATTTCGTGTCTGTCGCGCCAATCACACCATCGATGGCATGAGAGTCATTGTTTGATTTAGGTGGAGGAGGAACTGAGAATTCTGGTCTAGGGGCGTCAGGTATTTTATCGTAGAGCGTGCCGAACTGAGTGTAAATCAAGTCCAAATATTGTGCACGAGCGATAACTTGCTCTTCTGTGACGACTCCCCCTTTTGCCACATCTTCCGTGATGGAAGGCAGTAATGACTTAATAAACCATTCAGCTAAAAGCTGATTGGGAACATACGTTTTCACCATTCTACGACGACGTTGCCATTCATGTATATGATCAGATATGTGAGTGGCCGTCATCTATTTGAAATTGGTAAGGAGTTCCGTTCCCATTTCGTACCTTATCGGTAATTGAAAATGGTTTAAAAAGGTTGTGGCTAGGTTACTGAAGTTGTCAAACGAAGCTCTGGGTAATTCGATATACCATTTTGTTGCTGGACCAGTTAACGTCCTCTGGAAAAGGCGAAGCCTAATCGAATCATTATTTAGGGTGTTTGATGAACACCACAGATGAAATGTCATCACATGATTCGACGGGTCTTCACCCGGATTTCCATTAAATTTAGGAATATCTGACGGAAGTTTATGCGGAATCGCTGGCCACCAAGGAGCGTAAGTAATTGGATCATTCATCAGCCGGTTTAGATCTGGTAATTCTAGAGTTGCTACAAAGGGCAATTGTTGATTCAGGTTAGGCGAAGCATACCCAAGATAAGATGGAATCGCTTGAGCAGTGGGTCTTTGCATACCAGCATAATGTATTTGATGTTGGCAACTTTGACAAGGTTGATGGGCATAACCATTATAATATGGTTGTTGATAACCGCTTTGGAAATGCGATTGCCCATTACTATCAAAGACTTGTTGCTCAGGTCCTTGATATGATTGCTGGAATGGGGGTTGTTGAGTTTGAAACAGATCTGGTTGTTGGACCATTTGTTGTTGACCAATACTGGATGATTGACCAAGATGAGGAGTCACAGTACTTGTTTGAGCCTGAGTCGCTCCAGATAAGGAGGCCCTAACCTGAGGTTGTGATTGAGTCGTTGAGACAAGAGGCTGTTGTATTGCAACCTGAGAGACTTGGGGTTGACATACAACAGGTAGAGCTTGTACTTGCGACACAGTCACCATAGCAGGTATAGTGGGAATATCCGACACAGGGTGGACTGGTTGCATTGAATATACAACCCTTGGTTGTTGAGGCAGTATTGGTACCGAACCACTGGATGTAATTCCAGTTTGACCTGAACTTTGTTGTAAACTCCCATATGGTTGTTCTCTGGGAGGGAACAATGAAAAAGCATACTGCCCTCCATATGGTGGCAATCTAGTACTTAAAGGGTAGATTGGCCTTTGAAGACACATTGGATCAATTTGTTGAGTTTCAACATAAGAAATACCAGATGATAACCTGGATGAAGAAATAGGAATTAACCATGTCGTCGAAGCAGTCCCTGATTGGACTCCGGCTTGTTGTTGATAACTTGCCGGGACAAATGGTATACCAGCGAACATTGTTGGAGTAGCAGCAAGAGGTTCTGCTGTTGTTGTGTCGGATGACACAGTCCTAGATGTCGACGGTCGTTCAGACATATCTAGTCTATCCAAAAGATTTTCTAGCGATTCTACAAGAACTTGTGATGAACGGAGACTAACTTCGAAGATCAATGAGGGAAAGGTGATGATTATTCCGTTTAAAATAAATTTTAGACGCTTTGACACAACTTGTTTTTTCAGTTTTTAAGAGTTGAGAAAAAACAAAAGATGACTCTAGTCTCCTTCGATTTTTATTGAGCCTGAAGTGACAAGTGCTCAGATGGACCTTTTCCGTTAAGGAGTCTGAAAAGGAACGAAAGGGACTGCTCTAAAGGTCTAGGTAGAGGGAGTGCCAAACCAATTGCAAAACCGCAGAATACTTTTTAGGGTACGGCAGTCAATCTTCCCGAATGCTGTGTTCGATGCATTGCGATCAGTAGGGCAGCCGACACGGCTTCCTATGGATAAAGGTTTTATGCCTATAGGGGTCTCCCAATATATACTCGACGGTACGTGGGAGCACAAGTCCGTACTGGCACTTATCGTCTCAAAGTGGAAGAATCACCCAACCATCAGTGAGGACAACAGTTACCAGGCTTTACGACGCCGGAATACGTCTCTAGCCTAGACCTCTAGATGTTGTGCGTTAAGTTACAAAGCGTTGTTAAGTTCATTGAATTTATTTTAGGTTGATCTTTCTTATGAAGTTTGCCTTTTGGGTTCACCACGAGATGTAGACGTAATTCCTAAAATGCAATCTAAAGATGATAAGAAAGCTTTTATCTCTTTTCAGCAATGAAAATCCTAGCTACAAGGGAAAAGAAAGACACAATCTTTTCTCAAAGAGCAAAGAGCACACTGTAAATGCACTTTTCCTAAATCAAGCCATACAAACTGTCAATATGCAAATGCACTTGTGCATGTATTTGTTTTTCACTTTCTTAATATTGATGCCTAAAAAGAAAGTTGTTGTACAAATTTGAATTCGATTTCAAGTGAAAAACACAAACAAGCTTCTTTTCGAAATCAAAAGGTAGAGACGATTACGACACTTTATGATTTTGAAGTAAACACTTGTTTCGACACTAGAAATTCACAAATTCAAGCCAAAGGCAAAAGTAAAAGTGCAATCAACTGTCAACAGCAAATAAACTCTCTCCTAAGATCAAAAATGACACTTACGACAGATCTAGATCTAAGGACGACAGTATGACTAGTTTACTTTTGCAATGGGAAACTGTAAATGAGGTAAAAAACACACAAAAACAAATACAGTTTCTTTTATACAACTGAGGCGAAATTAAGGCAAAGAAAAGGGGCTTTTAAACAGACAAACACACTGATCACATGCTACAAAAATCAGAGGCAAAACTGGAAAAAGTGAGCAAAGAACCTCAGCTAGGCAGGGCTAGGCTGATCAACGCACCTGCTACACAGAGAAACTGAATTGCAACGCAGGTAGCCCTCTCGGGAACTGCGCTGAAATGCAGAGTCTCTTCACAGAGCCTGTGCTGAAGCAGAAACGAGAATTCTCTCTGGGTTCTGGGTTACAGTTTGCAGTTTAATCTATGGTTTTTGGCCGGGTAAAAGCAATCAATAGTGCACAATCAGAGGGTTGATTTACAAGAGGTTTAAGAGCTATCACAAAGGGTAATCAGATCATTTGTGAGTCAACTGTTCAGATCATAAACAGGTCCAGTGAATGGACTAGAGTAGAAGATGTCTACTTTGCATTTGTAAATGGAAAATGCAGTTCGATTCGCTACTCTTAAGTTTATGAGATGAACAACAATAGAAACACAAACAAACTAACTAGACACGATCCCCAGTGGAGTCGCCATTTTGTTTTCGGGAAAAGTGTCTATTCAGAATGACCCTATCCCACAGGGTTGTGACAGAGACCTCATAGACAAACAAGGAAAACTATTCTTATATTCTCCTTTATGAACTATAAACAAAGATGATTAAGATGAACCGACCTGTGTCTTGCGCTAGTTGTTCGATCCAATCTCTCTTCTCTTTGGCAGCTCCCAGCTATCCGTTCCCTCACTTGCCCAGCGTCACCAGGTTCCTGCAAGTTCACAGAAGAAAGAAACTACACAAAGACATGGATTTATGTTCATAAAAAGCTTAGGATCAGATTTAAGCTAAACATACAAATATAACACACATCAGATATACAAGCATGTAGGAGAAACTCAAATAGTTTTATTGATAAAACAAGAAGATCCAGGAGAAGTTACAACCGATGATTCCTGATCCAGCATCAACCTCCCAGCATAGAATCCCTTCTTCACCTCTAACAAAGCATAAGTCACCCAATACTCTGATATCTATCACAAAACCAACAACAATTCTCTGCAATGTACAAAATTCCAGCCTCTGAATCTCTTGGTGAGGGATCCATATATAGATGTATGCAAAGAGGATGAGTCAGCTCATGAATTGATTAGTGGCTTCTCTCTGTCAGTTCTTGCTTCCACATGGAGACTGAGAGCCTCTTACTCATCACTGGTCGAATTCAGTGAGGCAAGTGTCATTGGAGAAGATTTTGGAAGCTTCCATTGTCTCTCCACCTCGTTGAATGACTCTGCCACTTGTCATTTCCCGCTCAATGCACCCTGGTAGTGCATTCAAGTGTGTTGCAACGCACCTAGCCAGTGTATTTGGGTGCTTTGCAATGCAGCCAGCTAGTGGAGCACTTGAAATGATCCTGTTTTGACTAGTTTTGAGCAGTTTCTGGTGGAGAACTTCTGGGAGAAGCTGTAATTTGTTGACCTTGTTTCTTTAGGAGCTAGAACAACACTTTTAGGGACTTAGGATCCCTTGGTTTATGGACATTTCATGCTTATAGATGTAAGGCACAAAAATGTCTATAACAATCTACTCCTTGGACGAGACTATATTTATTGCATGGGAGCCATTGTCTCCTCACTCTTTAGAGTAATGTGTTTTCCGCATGAAGGAAGAGTGGTCAAGCTCGTAGACCAGCTTTCATTCCCCGATTCACACATAGAAAATAGTCATACACCAACCCTTAATGGTCTTTTCATGCAAGTAATGTCTCATCAATCCTCAGTCCATCCTCCTGATGAGTGCGAGTGATTCAGAGGATATGACTGAAACCCAGGGGGCATGCACCCTGGCCTGTTTCGACAGGAAAACCTTGGGTATAGGGTAGGTTTCCGTAGAGGATATAAGACTGGCTAACACACCCATCCATTTTGGAAAATGGGATTAGACTAGAATAAGATACCTCCATTAGAAGGTAGGCCTTTCCCGATAGAACAAATGTTTTATCTACAAATTGAAGGGTAACCTGAAAAGGTAGGCCTTTCCCGATAAAACAAATGTTTTGTCTGCAAATTGAGGGGTAACCTCGAAACTTTGCTTCACTATACCTGGGGGCATGCAAACCTTTTGGCATGCAAGCGAAGAGCGACCATTTATTTTTTTAAATTCATAGGTCCTCTAACCCTTTAAACGCATAGGATTGGTCATTTCCCAACTTGCATAAAGAGAGGATGCGGGGCGAAGCTTTGAAAAGATGCCGTTTATATATGAGACATCCTTATTATACGACTGGATCGAGCAGTCTTAACGCAGAATTCAAGCTCATTAAAAAATAAACATAAGCAATGAGCAAATGTTCCCCCAGAGTTTAAGCTCTGTTAAACACACATGGGAGCAAGAGAAAATATGAAAGATAAATCATGAGAGTACAATTTTTATTAACAAGAGATATACATTTATAGTTCATTATGTGACCGTTGGGTTTCACATCCCAAGGTCTCTTGGACTCCTTTTGTCCATTCGGCTTCCACACTAACCCATTGAGGATTAGGTGTCCAACATTCCCCCCCTTAATCCGAAGGGTTATGTATGAATCCAAGAAGAGAGCTGAAATACAAAATGTGCAAAAATACATGGCAGCACTAGGCTAAATGTGCTCTCTAAAATGTTGGTATAAAGGGCGGTGGTTTAAGGATGATCACCAACACTAGAACGCTTAGTGTAGTTCCCAGAACTCTTCCAAAACTGGCAAGACGCTGGAGTCTTCTGCTAGAGGAAGTGCTCCTATTGTTTTGAAGAGGGAAACCTTCAACCAATAAAGGGAGGTCTCACCCCACATAAAAGGGAGAACTTCAACCTGAAAAGGGAAGTCTCAACCTGTGATGGTTTAAGGATGACCAACAACTCTGGAATGCTTAATGCAATTCCTGGAACTCTTCGAAAACTGGCAAGAAGCTGGAGTCTTCTGCTAGAGGAAGTGTTCTCAATTTTGTTCCTAGAATTCTTCCGAAACTGGCAAGAAGCTGAAGTCTTCTGCTAGAGGAAGTGTCCCAGATTGCCAATTGAAGGCATGCTCATGGGCATCTTTGTCTCTGGCTACAACTCTGAAGCTGGTGTGGCAGGTTGTGGCTCAGGCTCGCTTGATGTGGCTTTGAAGCTTGTAGATGACCATCTGTCACATGGAATAAGTCGATCTTGCAGACAATATAGACCTTCCTAGAATCTAAAGAAGACCTAATGACAAGCAAACCAACCAGACACTATCTTTCTCTAAATATGCTTTAATAAACAAAGGAAAACAAGTGTTTTTAGGGCCTACCTTAGGTCCAACGCAAATTTTTGGATGCCCTCGCTTCTTCGATCCAAATGAGCTCCTTTGTCACGAATCTGCAAACACAAACAAGCAAACAAATTAAATAGTACCTGAAAAGCCAATATCATAAAACATATTTAACATGAAAGTCAAGGAGTTCATAAAACAAATAACATGAGATACTTGTTGAGAAAAATGAGTTTGATTGTATTAATTCAAAAGGAGAGGAACTTTACAACCTGTGCCTTGACGCTGTACAAGCTCCTCCCAGGGTCCAGCAAGAAGTATCCTCTACTTTGACAAGTTTCACTCACTTCCCAATGAAGCCAAAAAGGTATGTGATCTCTCCTCTTAAGCTCAACTAGGAAGTCTTAACTTCACCAGCATTTACCCTCCAAAATGTTCAACTTCTAACCTCTTTAGCAACCAGCCCAATGCCTGAATTTATAGTGCAATGGAGGGAGGTTACTAGGTCCTCCTTCAAAGGGATAAAGCTCTCCTTCAAAGGGATAGCTCCTCTCATCAAGGGATTAGCTCCTTCTCTTTTGGGATGCATGAACCACCTAAGAGCGGCAAATACACATCAAAATTCCTTCTAAAATCATCTAGAATTAACCCAAAGTGAGTTTTTTAGAATAAACTTGCGCCTTTTTTACTTTCACAGGGGTCCGCACCCACACCTTTAGGGACAGAGCGGGCAGGTCCGCAGTTTTTGTAAACAGAAGGTGCGGGACCGCAGGTAACAGTGAGAGAAAGTGCGGAACCAGAGTTTCATTGATTTTCAATGTCTTTCTCCCATTTTCAAAGCTTGACTTGAAGAGCTGAGGTCTGAGACTTGCTTAGGAGGACAGTACAAGTGAAGATAGACCCATACTGACTAAAAATAATCATGGTGACGATATTTTTGTGTAACAGATTGCCCCCTAAAGTGCGAAGTCTGTAGTAGATGAGGATTTCATTTATCATTTAGGAAGAGTGAAGTACTTTATCATTTCGAGGATCATCTTGTGGAGAGCCCGGTTGGAACCTGTAAAAACGTTCAATGCAAGATATATATATGAGATCATATCATCGCTGAGGTAGGCATTCCCATACTCAGACCAAAACTAACTTAGAAAACTAACTACTGCTCTGATACAGGAATGATCTTGTAAAACATCACAAGTATAGACTCATGTGGACACAGTATGGACGCAGCCATCTGTTTATGAATAGTCCATTATATAATGAATACAAAATTCCTCGCAGCCTGGATTATGGAAACTAGATCCAGGGTCTTCATTTCTACTTCCCGAAACAGTACGATTCTATCCATGCGAATGAATGTGTTGATGTCGAACATGGTAGAAACCACTTGATTACCAGTCAATGATGTAAATTGTTAACAAGTGTGAGAGAAACCACCAGTGATGTCAATGACTCTCAAAATACCCAGTACAATCCATGAGATGCGAATAAATGTGTTGATGTCGAACATGTCATGGAATCCTTTGATCGAAGGTCAATGATGCAACCTGTCGTCAAAGGCGAGAAACCTACCATTGAGGCATGCAGATCTCAAGGTACTGATGATTTCTAGATCATCTTTCTAGATAATGAGCTGAAGTCGATAGAAAGCGATCCATCGCAGGCAAGCCCACAACACGAAATCATAGATCAAGTTGAAGAAATTTAGTTGCAAGGACTGACTCAGGGATGGTCAAGATGGATGATAGATATTTTGCAGATGAATGGCTTATTGGCAGTGACCTCTTGAACATATAATGACACGATAGATGGCTTGGTGACAATTGACCCAAAGTTAATACCCAGAAACCGGCTAAAGACTTTCAATGTGGTTTAATCAACTGTTAGGCAAAGGATTTCCCAACCCAAGTGAATAAAAGTGTCGTGTTCAAGAGTGGTTACAAAGTATGCAAATAGGCTCATTTTTCTCTCTTTTCCCCCACCATTCTGGCAAGTACCTCTTTATTTTTGACAAGCTTGAGGAGGATAACATTTGCTTGATTATAAGCTCATCCTTCAGATGAGTCCAACTTAGTTTAAATTCAAACCCTAAGAAGGAGTGGTTCATTCCTGTTTGTAATTGAACAGGTCCTTTGCTGTGAAATTTTAACGAGTCCAGTATAGGAGAAACTCGGCGGTTTTCAATTTTAGGGAGTCTGAAAAAACTTAAGAAAACTCCAGGGTTGACCTTTTTCATAAATTTTTCTCTCAAGCCTGAAAAGGTATAAAATAATACTTGAGAGAACCACTTGATCTTTTACGACCAAGGAGTACTTTTCGTCATTAGTGCCCTTGACCCGCAAAGTAAAAAAGCGATCAATGACATGTCGTTTTATAACCGATATCAAATTTGAAACGACAAAAATTCGGCAATCTTTTCATGTTTTTACGGTCGGAAAAGAGCTGTAAGTGGACCATCTTTTAATTTCGTTTTAACAAGTTCAAAGAAAAACTCGGCGATCTTTTCATGTTTTAGGAGTCAGAAAAGAGCTTAAAGGTGACTCTAAATGTTTTTTCGTCGAAAACGATAGATTTCGCCTAAATAATCCGTTATCCTGAACAAAAACACAAACATTACTCATACCTGTTTGAAATGGATAAAAATGTCGCAAAAATACCTTTCCAAAGTGAAACATAAACAAATTTGCAATTTACTCAAAAAATTTATAAAAAGGGCCTTCGTCAATTCATTTTTACCGTTTGAGTTTTGGGTGAGAAAATAGTGCTTTTGTTTAGAAAACTTCCCGTGAAGATTGCGGAAAATCCAACCATCAGAATCGAACACCGTCTTCTCCAGGTAATCCACATCATCTTACTCTTCATTTTTAACCGTTTCAATTTTTGTTTTAGTCATTCATTTCATTTTTTGGGAGGGTTTTCAGGCTTAAAACCCACGTGCGGGGGCCCGCAGGTTTTCCACTGCTGGCCTGCGTACCCCCGACTTTTTCTCCATTGGGAAAAAGTCAGGGGTCCGCACCTTCCATGTAGACAAGGTGCGGTCCCACGCACTATGTCTAACCCGGAGGGTGCGGTCCCCGTCGCAAGGGTTTTTAACCCAAAAATTCTCAAAATTGGACCAAACAAAATAATTTCTAGCATTTTAATTTATCTTTTTACTTGATGCAGAGAGTACATCATGCTATATTGGCGTGAACGAGAGCATGAGGACATGGATGCTGCTGCATGGAACCATCAGCCTTCACTTGATGCTTTGAGGGCGTGCAGCTTGTACAAATTCTGGGCCATTCCTGGCATGAGGGCTCAGGTGGATTTCTTACAGTGGTTGGTTGACAGATGGAGCATACAGGACTAGTGCTTCTCCATTGGTGGCCACCAGCTCGAAATCGAGCCGGCGGACATATATTTCTTGACTGGTTTGCCTAAGAGAGGTGAAGACTTGACTCTGTTTGGGGCTAGGCTAGGTGGCCAGTCTGTCGATAGCCCCCGGCTAGAGTTCTGCAACAGTCAGGCTAGAGACAAAGGCATAGACATAAAAACTATATCCCGTCCTGAACTCATGGTGATTGCGTTTACTGTCACCAGACTTTGCGGGGCTGCCGCATTACATATTGCCACTAGATCCCAAATGCGTATGGCATTTGATTGCTTTCGAGGCACCGTGTTCAACTGGTGCAATGCTGTGTTGGCCGATGTGAAAGGCCAACTGACCAGGGCCAAAAATGGACAACTAAATACCTTTGGTTATGGGGCTTTGGTTGTGAGTTTTGGCCTGGAGAGGGTTCCCATGTTGATCCCGCAGCACCTTACTATTGGAGCTAGGCTTCCTCGAGAGCCCAAACTGATGCGATGGGTCGCAATTATGGCCCGTCACCCAGACGAGAGGACAGAGGTTGCTCGATTCAAACCTGAGTATTTCCAATGGTTGGAAAACCAGGTATTTTCTATTCAGAACTTCCCTTATGCTGGGGTAGATTTTCGTGGTGACCCAGACATGGCTCTTCCACCAGGAGAGCAATGGGATGACTCAGGTAAAATTATTTTCAACATTTTTGTTATTTAAATTTTTTTTATTATTTTTCTATCGTCCCAAAACTGATAGCAAAAGTTTCAAATGCAGATGTGGGTCCACAGTGACCAGCCGCTCTCCGGCCTTATGAGAGGAAACAACCAGTTGCAGCCGCGCCAGCCCCACAGGACGAATCAGCAGAGGTTTTGGCCGAGTTGGAGGGTCATCTGAAGCGCTTGACAGGAGATATTCCGGAGACCACTATAGATGACATTCCTCGTCGACTTCAGCGCTATGTGATTGGGGTCCCAGGACCTTTTAGGAGGTTCCTTTGCAAGGTGGCCCATGCAGTGGTTTCTTATCGAGATCATCACCAGTGATAGGATGATCGCCTATTGTGGGCACATATGACATTTTTGTTTTTTGTACTTATCATTTTTGTCGATCATAAGGTGTTTTTCAACCTATGATCAAGGACGATGTATTTTTTGACACACTCCTATATATATATATATATATATATATATATATCACTATTACCGGCTTACCTTGTAAATCATGTTATGGAATGGTTTTAAATTTACATGTATGATTATTGCAAATATCTATTTAACATTCGAGAAGCAATTGCATCTGCTAATGTATTTAAAGATCTTGGAATATGTTGATATTCAATATAATCAAATTCACGTTCCAAGAGACGCACTCTCAAAAATAATCTTAATAACACTGGATTTCTAATGGCATACACTCTATTAAGCTATAATACAACGAGTTCAGAATCTAACCTCACTATCAAACTTCGAATCCAAAATGAAATAGATTCAGATAATAACTCAATCACTGCACTATACTCGGCAATATTGTTCGTTGTTTGACCGAGGCTTACCCCATGCATAGATACTAACTCGTCATAGGGCGAATAGATAACCCAAGCTGCGGAAGAAATGTTCCGTGTATTACGACAAGCACCATCAGCGAAACCAATGTATGTTTGGAGAGGCATCGACATCTGCAATATCAAGAGTAAAACCAAGATAAGCAGGAATAATGACGAAAAAACACTCTCTAAGCTAAGCGCACTGTTTAAACTAAAACACACCAGCTAGAAAGAAAAACTATCCTAACTAAAAATCTCCATACCCATTCTTTAAGCATAATACCTCTTCAAGTAAAGACCATTTATGGGTTTACCCAAAGAGTCCCCGTCAAAGTCTACCAATTCATAGGCCCCTTTTGCTAGCTTTCGCTTGACAACATAGGGACCATGCCACATAGGAACGAATTTTCCAGCGCCTAATTTATCATTAGCTTGATTGTAAACTAAGACTAGATCTCCTTCTGAAAAATTTCAAGGGGTCACATTTCGATCATACTGAGCTTTCATGCGTTTTGCGTGAGTCTCGATCACCAATGTAGCATCACGTCAATTTTCGTCTAATTGAGCCAAGTATAACAAACGCTTTTCCTCTTCGGAAGTGGCTGGAAGTAACTCGATGACCATTTGTAGTGATGGGATTTCGCATTCAATGGGTAACACAGCTTCTAGACCATAGACTAGTTGGAAAAGAGTGAACCCTGTTGATGTTTTTACTGAAGTTTGGTACGCCCAAAGCGCTGAAAATAGCATGTTATGCCAATTCGACCGATGAATCCCAATGATTCGTCAGATCATGATGACTAAAACTTTGTTGATGGATTCAACCAGACCATTAGCTTGTGGATAATAAGGAGTTGAACTATCGTGACGCAAACCAAGCTGGCCTGTAAGTTCAGTCATCATAACATTTCGAAAATGATGCCCATGATCAGTGATTATCGCTTGTGGGACACCAAACCTAGCAATTATATGATTCAATATGAAAATTACAGTTGTCTTTCCGTCTGCCTCAAATGTAGGCATTGCCTCGGACCACTTGGTAAAATAATCTACCGCAAGGATGATATACGCATGCCCCCCGGCCGAGTGAGGGTTACATGTAATAAAATAGATACCCCATTTGGCAAAAGGACCAACGGCAATTATAGGGTGGAGAGGAGCAGGTGGAGCGTGCATCTTTCGATCAAAAATTTGGCAGTTGTGGCATTTTCGAACCGCCGTAGTACAGTCTTTAAATAAAGACGGCCAGAAGTAGCCAACGCGTAATATCTTTTGGGTTGTGGCATGCCCAGACATATGACCACCACACGTTCCAGAGTGACAGTCATTTAGAACCCTTTCAGCTTCTTCGTGAGTTAAGCAACGTCGAAAAATAGAGTTCGCCCACGGCGATAAAGAGTATCTCCAATAATCCTATATTGTTGGGACTGGAATCGTATTTTCCGACATTCTAACCTTGAAATTTCTGGCTGAAAGGATTGGGTCTAGAGATAAAGGATGATATCCCCATACCACGGATCTAAATTACTGATTATAAACAAGGATTCGTCTGTAATGGGCTCCTCCGCCACAGTTTCCGTATCAGTACGCAGGAAATCACACATTAACTCCACAAAGACTAAAGATTTATTAGACTTAGATTTCTCAAATTCCAAGTCGAACTCCTGCAGGATAACAATCCATTTATAGTACTTGCCCCCTAGCAATTGCTTGGTCAAAATGTAGATCATAGGGTTGTAATCCGAAATTACTGTAGTTTTACGTAGTAAAATGTAGTGACGAAAACGTTGGACAACTTGAACGGCTGCCAATGCCAATTTCTCCACATGTGAGTATTTTAGCTCAGTTGGATTTAAAGTTCGACTAAGGTAATATATCACATGCTCATTTCCGAATTCATCTTCCTGAACTAAGACCATTCCAATGGTGGAATGAGAAGCGGCGAGAAACAAGAAGTAATCCTAGTTGTAGTTGGGAGGATGCAATAACGGTGCATGGGTCAATGCGTGTTTGAGTACATCAAAAGATTTCTGAGCTATCTCGTCCCAATAGAATGGAGTATTCTGTTTCAACAACCAGGTAAAACCCTTTGTAACCTCGGCGTAGTTAGGAATGAATTGTCGTAAAAAAATTTCTTTCCCTTGCAAACTTTGGAGTTGGCGAAGACTCGAAGGAGGAGGCAGTTTGACGATAGCTTCGACCTTTGAGGGATCGATGCGAATGCCGGCTTTCAAAACTACAAATCCCAACAATCGACCTGTTTCTATACAGAAGACACATTTGTGTGGGTTCAACCAAATCTGATAATGCCTACACCTCATAAAGATTGCTCGTAAATGGACGAGGTGATTAGCTCGATGTAATGAATGAGCAGGCAAGTCATTGAGATACGTTTGCACAATGTGCTTGATGTCATGAAACGCATAAGACATGGCCCTTTGAAAAGTTGCTCCAGCATTCTTGAGCCCAAAAGGTAACTTGCAATAAGCAAATGTCCCCCATGGACAAATGAAAGCCATTTTTGGTTGATCGGCAAGTAGAATATTGATTTGATTGTATCCAGAAAAAACATCCATGAAGGAGAATATTTCGCTGCCGGCACAATCATCAATGATTTGATCGATATAGGGAGTTGGGTAATTGTCCTTTGGATAGGCTCGATTAATGTCCCTATAATCGATGCATATTCTTATTGTTCCCTGCTTTTTTTTATCCGGAACAATATTCGATACCCAATCCGTTAACGGGATTGGATAAATGAAACCTGCTTTGAGTAATTTTTCAACTTCTGCTTTAATTGCAGCAGCTTTTCTTGGGTGTATCTGATGCAAACGTTGCCGGACAGGTTTAGCGTCCGAGTAAGTCTTGATCTCATGAACAACAATCGCGGGATCAATTCCTGGCATTTCCTCATAGGACCAGGCAAACACGTTGCGGAATTCTTGAAATAGGGCCTTATATATTTGAATTTCATCGTCTGTACACGAGGCACCTATATGAATGTTCTCAACAATTCCAGGCTTAACCGAAATGTCAATAGGAATAGTTCGAGAGATGTTTCCCAAATTTAACTCTGAATCAGGATGTTTCATTGGATTCTGAGGTTCCTTGACATATTCAGTCATAAAAATTGATGAGAAATCATTTTCAAAACAATCATTCTCGGGTAAAAATGAAGATCTGTGATGGAGATCTTCCCATGGTAAATCATCTACACATAGGATTTCACGAATTTGCTCATCATAGTGAACAAGTTTAGAAAACGTGTTTAAATCCGAGCTTGATGTGAAAAGGGATTCCTCACGGACTACATTCATGAAGTCAATTTCGGTTGAAAATGGGTCAGTAAACGATTGCACGGCCTCATACGCAATTTCATATGGACTCAAAGGCATGACATTACCAAATGAGTCTATCTCAGATTCAGAAGGAATGATCCAAGGATCATCATAAACAATGGTGTCTGACGTAATCATATGAATAGTTGCAAATGAAGACGATGCATTGATTGAAGGAAAAGGAAAATTTCCCAGTAAACCGGCATCTTTAACTAATCCTACTCCAACATACTTATACGGGATAGTTGTTTTACCGACATGCTGAATGCTTTCAGAAGAGGCTGGGTCGGATGAAAAGTAAGCCAGCTGGTCTATTGTTACGATCTTTCCATTATGATGAAACTTTATAACCCGAAATACTGATGAAATGACCGCTGTCATAGCGTAAGACCAACTTCGACCCAAGAGAAGGTTGTAATCTAGAGGGGCATCAACCACCTCCACATCTAGATTAACGGTTTTTCCTTCAACCCCTATAGGCAAATCTTGTAGAATGCCAAAAGGATGAAACCCACGGCCATCAAAGGCCTTTAGAATCGTCGGGGATTGATTTAGCGAAGAAGAACCAAGCGATCTCCAACACTATATCGACATAATACACGTTGAGGCTCCCTCATCAATCACAGTCCAATGAATAGGCCTGTTTTTTACTATCACTGGGATCTGGAAAGCCATTTGATGAGGCAAATGCGGTGTACTATTTTCTAGATCGAAAATTATTAGGTTCGAGTCCTGAACATGAACAGCTCCTATAGCCGACAAAAGTAATTTACGTTGTGCTGGACATGATTGCAGCACTTCCAAAGGCAACATTGCTGAGGGTGAAATAGCTAAATTCTCAACAATGTTATAGTTCTGAGCCGCTCTCGCATGTGGATTGAAAGCTGACTTTCGAATTTATACCCTTGGCGGGCGGTTTGATTACCAAGTCTGGATTAGGTTTCTCGATCTATAGTGGATCGGAACCGAGAGCTGGAACCGAGAGCTGAGGTTGATGGATTAGAATGAGAAGATTATGCTTCTTTACCATTGATGAGCCCCAAAAATGGATAATTATTTGGGCTCATTCAACCTCCTAATTTGACTTAATCCACCATTCTCATTAGTTTATTGCATATTTTTTATTATATTTATGCTAATAGAGTGAATTTGGTTAGTCATTATGCCAACAAGTCTAATGGGTGCTTTGTGTAGCCTTTTTGGTCAATTTGGAGACAAAGTCAATGGTTGAAATGAGCACTTGGCAGCCAAATTCGTGGAGAGTATTTTTAGGAAGGTGTTCCCTTTATTTATGGGCCCTTACCTCGAATTCTCCACGATCAGCTCGGAGTTCAAGGGCCACCAAATCAATCAGCACAAGGGCAGCCAAGCAAGTCAAGTAGGACTGCTGTTAACTACAAGTCTTGGGCAGCCGAGTCCCTAAAGTTTAGGAGGACTGTTGGGGTCCTCAATGTGTATAAATAAGAAGGCTTAGGGCCTCATTTTGGTTAGCTAGTGGTTAGTCATTTTTTTTAGCTGGTAGTTAGTCATTTCACAGTCTTGTTGTAGTCATTTTGTAGTTCGATTTTTAGGAAATAGATTAGTTTTGCTGTCAGCTCATTTTCAAGTTCTCCTTGTGGACAGTTTTGATGTAACTCTTCATTTCTTGATCAATAAAGATGAATCCAGCTTTGCACCAGCTCTAAATCTCTCTTAGGAGGCTGTAGCTCTTGGGGTTGGGCCCATCTCAAGCGCCCAGTACCTCCTTTGTTTACCTTTATGTGTCTTTGCTGCATTCTTAGAGTAAAATCTGCTATTTAGATTTAAAACTTGTTGTGTTATTTAGGTTGTTTTTGATGATTAAAGTAGATTTTCATGTTCAGATTGATTTGGATAGATTAATAACATAAAGGATCCTTGGAAAAAGGGGCTCAAGCACCTCCGATCTTACCTCTCCCTCAGTGGGATCGTGAGTTGGGACAAAGGTGACCTTGCTACCCACAAAAACGTTGTTTTGCTTCACCATGCAAGTATTAGTGTTGGATTCTTAGTTGTCAAACTTGATATCAGTTTTGACTGCATGCTTAGGGTTATGATTGCTTATTTGCATAGTTAGTTCATCTGATTTTGTGCAAATAAACTTCTGTTCCATTTCTTTTGCTACTATCTAGGTCATATTAGGTCAAGGTAATTAGGTTCTTGATTTTCCAAGTCTTCATTTGTTAAATTCGAAAAATAACTTGCAGAGAACCTGTTATACTTCTCTATCTACCCATAATCCATCAGATAATTTTCTCCAACCCTTAGTCCATGATTCGTACCCTTCGTTTGCCATACTTTCCCCACCTTGCCCTAATTCCTACATTCTTGTGCATCATCGCTTCCTCCATCCTTGAACAAATCCAATTGTTCCTTAGCCTCATCCACCAAGTCCTAGACCTCTTCACACCCCTATTTCACCTCCATACTCATTCCTCCATCTTTTTCCCTCCATCCATGCTCCAAAATCCCATTTTGAAACATCCTGTAGAAGAATTACAGAACATCCTGTAGAAATCTTGAACATCCTGTAGAACCCCTGCAGACTTCCTGTAGAAGCTCATAAACACGGTTTCTTGGCAGTCAAACTTTGTGAGACTCTCTGGAAGGGTGTTAGGGACCCCTTAGACCCTCTAGGAACCTTCCCAACCTTTCCCAAGCATTTCTCCTCCTTGATCCACCTCTGCACAGTCAAAAATAGTTAGAAGCACATGCATGATAATTCCAACAACTTAAACAAAAATACAAAAAGATGTTTTCTTCAGATAGAGGTAGTCTAGACACATGTATTTTACCTTCATAGAAGTAATGGCATCTCTTTTAGTAGTTTGCATGCTCTCCTTTGCGTCAGTAGGACTAGCTGGTAGAATTAGGGTTTGCTAGGGTTTGCGTTTCTTTTTGGTTCTCAGTTTCTTTTTGCAATTATATTAGCTTCCTTCGAGTTAGCTTTCATCCATCAACTAAAAAGCTTCTTCTAAGAGCTCATAGAAGTTGGCTTAAGCTCCTAGCGGACTTGTGCCAGCTGACCAAGTGACAGCTGCGGCAAGAGCTAGTACTTGTGCATACAACACCGTCGCTTCCAAGTTTGTTACGAACTACCGGGTTGATAAAATTAAAGAAGGGAGTTCCAGGAGTTGTAGCATTATTGCTACAATACTGGGGCCCACCAACCATCAACAGGACTTTTACTACCATAATCTTGTGATCGAGTCGCAATCCTAGCATAGGACATCATCAGTATGGGTTCTTCATTGGCACTCGAGGACGAACCTATCATCTTACTGTCTTGAGCTAGAAAAGGATCCTTCAAAACAGCAGGAGTTTGGGAACCTTTGACAATCTTCGCAACCTTTGCTCGATGAGGGTAGTCTCTTGTAAAATGTTCATTGTCACAAATGAGACAAGGATAACGAGGTTTGTGCTTTTCATCATTGGATTCCAATTTTTCAGGTTTCTCCTTTGAATTTTTGTCCTTTTTATTCTTCTTCTTTCCTTTCTTCTTCCCACCGGATTTTGATTTGGCTGTAGATGACTCTACAACATGAATATCGGCGGAAATCTCTGTAGAAGAATCTCCTCTTGGGGAATCAAGCAAGGTTATGATAACAGAAGAATTCTTGGAATATTTCTTCTTACTTTTAGTGTTAACCTTACCAATCATACCATCGGTGGCATGAGATCCCAAAGGAGCTGCAGCGATTTGATTTTGCTTGGGAAGATCGGGGGTTTTCTCGTGTAACATACCTGACTGAGTATAGACCAAGTCAAGGTACTGTGCTCGAGCAATTACTTGCTCCTCAGTAACAACTCCGGCTTTAGCTACATCTTCAGTGATCTTTGGCAACAAAGATTTTACAAACCACTCGGCCAAGATCTGATCCGGAATAAAAACCTTCACTAAACGTCATTAACGTCTCCACTCATGAATATGATCTAAAATGTAAGTGGATGTCGATTGTTTTAACGAAGTTAACAATTCCGTGCCATTGTCATATCGGACTGGCAAATGAAAATGAGTTAAAAACGAGGTAGCTAACTGACTAAAATTATAAAAAGTGCCTCGCGGTAACTCAATGTACCACTTGGCCGCGAGACCAATTAGAGTGCACTGGAAAAGTCTAAGACGGATTGAATCATCTGAAATGGAGTTAGATGCACACCATAGGTGGTAAGCCATCACATGGTTCAACGGGTCCTCTCCTGATTTACCTTCAAACTTAGGAATGTCACTGGGCAACTTATTCGGCATTGGCGGCCAAAACAGAAGATAATTAATAGGATCGTTCGTTAGGCGCGACAAGTCAGGTAAGTCCAAAGTTGCGATAAATGGTAACTGACAATTAGGGTCCCTAAAACTCTGGGTCATGAGACCAACCCTAGGAGGAGGATATCCACGATAACTAGGAATAGGAATTGCATTTGGGATATTGTATCCTCCTAGAAAACCAAGATTAACCGGACCGTACTGGGGTTGTTGAGGTTGTTGATAAGTGTACCCAGGGTACAGTTGATGCTGATAGACTGGCTACTGCACAGCTGGACCGAATTGGTACTGTCCCTGGTACGGTTGATAAGTAAATTGTGGTTGACTTGTGACAACCGTACTTGAAGCAGGATGTCGTACAGGCATCTGAACCAAAGTTTGAATCGTAGATCCAGACGGTGGTAAAGATGTCTAAGGAGTAGATACAGGAACAGTAGAAACCGAAGCTGTCGATACTCCGGAAGTAGGTGGGGTAGATTGAATAGATGTTGTGGTAGTTTTAGCAGTCGTTTGAGGCGGAGTACGAGGCGTACTAGGCCCAGGCTGAGAAACTACCGAAGGTACAGAAGTTTGAATGTTAGATTGGAATGGTTGCTGGGATGTACCAGAAACTAAGGGTTGTCCAGTTTGGGATGACAACTGTACATTTGGCTGCAACACCTGTTGAGTTTGCGATGGATCCCACACTATATTCATTCCGGGGTACTGACCCATAACAGGTTGAGAATATTGAGGACCATAACTGGGTTGAGGGTAGGATTGATAATTTAAAGGTACATTTCTTGTTCCTTGAACATACGTTTGACCGGAGGGTGGTTGGAAACCTTGGTTCGAGTACTGACCTTGGGGTTGATACCCTTGAGGCATGTACTGATACTGGGGTTGACCTTGAGGTATAAATTGATACTGGGGTTGACCTTGGGGTACATATTGAGTCTGGGGTTGACCTTGAGGAACGTATTGTCCCGTAGGTATGTACTGTCCTTGAGGTTGCCCCCCAGATGCAAATTGGGTACCTTGAGGTTGCCCCCCAGGCGATAATTGAGGCTGCCCCCCAGGCGGTAACTGGCCACCTTGAGGTTGAGGATTGGGAATAGAACCTGACATCATGAGAATGTCTTCTATGCTCAACGGCTTAGTACCATTGCTTCCAGTTAATAACCCTTGTTCAATGGGTTGAGGAGATGCTCCCGAAAAAGTACCAGAAAGTGGCTGATACCCAGAGGGAACAGAAGGACCGCCATACAATAAGGATTTAGGTGATTGAGTAAACATGGACGACTGCCTTGACATATTTAACGGAGGATAATAACCTCTAGGTGTTGGGTGATAAGGAACGCGAGGTGGTGAAAAACTTAACCCTAGGTTTTCTAAGAAATTAGTCAAAGAAAGATACCAAGTACTGCTTCTAGGCGGACTGTAAAAAATTGATTCACGCTCCCTTAGTTCAATAACAGGTTGATTTTCAGGGATAGGGATGCCTACTTCTTCTTTCGGAGTAGCAAGTTCTTCAATAGCTATAAGTCCAGAAGGAAGATATTAGGTGATTACTCTTTCTACCCTAGGTGAACCAGGACCACTAGAAGCTGGAGAAGCAAACCCCGATTTCGGAGTAGCAGCAAATTCACTTTCAGGCTTGGATATTTCAGGTTCCTCACCTATATCACTAGTAGATGAAAAGCTACCAGTAACTTCGGAAACAGACACTGACTGTGGATTATAATCTGCTACTAACGCTTGAAAATCAGGATGTACTATCAAAGAAGATTCTCCTTCTTCAGGTGACCCAACTCTACTGTCTCTAGGAGTTACGAGGACTTTCAAGCCTTCAAGATGGCTCGGTGAAAACTCAGGAGGTTGGCCCCGAAGTCTATGGGACTTCCTCGGTAATTCAGCCACGGTTAAAAACTTTTAATTACTTCACACACAAACAAAGTAAAATCTCAATGAAAACCACCTAAAGCCTCTAAAGAACCAAACAAATTTGAATCACAAGCCTAAAGAATCTAGGAGATCAAACACACACAAATAGTAACTTTCTGTACTGAAAACACTAGTTGGTGATGAAATCCAACGTCACAGAATTCAATACAGAAATGGCGGTTGGAACAGTTACCCCAGCAACCTGCTTAATGAATAGACTGGCACAAGTTCCTCCACTTAACTATCTCGAGTGAAGAGAACCCCCTAGAAAATCCAAGTGAGTCTAGCCAACGTCTTCTCCAAGTACAGTGGGATCTTCCCACCACTGTCACCTCAGGAAGAATCCTAAATAATATGGCCACTAAGGTTACCAACTGAAACAAATATACCTGGGGGAACAGTCTACGATCTGATACGCACGCAAGGGCAGAGTAGCAAGCTCAATCCCCTTGAAGGCTCCTTGACATAATCCAAGGTTTACCAACAAGTCACCCCAGGCTCCTCGACAATGGTTAATCCGAGGTTTACCGTTTTTAATATGTGAATATCTGGCGTCATTCCCAATGAGGAAGGGTTGATTCCCACACTGGTTCGGACACGATCTCGTGCTTCTCCTTTAAGAGGAGCTTTCCCAGAGCATAAATGCAACAATTGGATTTCTTCCCTACCACAAGATACAGCTACTTGTTTGTTTTTACTGTCTTGGAGAGTTAATTACTCTCCTACTCCAAGACACTAGCCTAAGCTAAGTTGGTGTATCAGAGCCCTAGAAATAAAAATGTTTACTAGATGAATTTTACTTTAAGCGTTATTTTTTATTGGTTTTTGTTTAAGTCAAAAGGTGCAAAGATGAAACTCGTGGTATGAAGACTCGACTCAAAATCACTAAAAATGCACCTAAGATGATTTAAACAATCTTTTCTCTTCGATGAACTTCTAAACTAAGAGATAGTTTGAGAATGCAAATACTTTTGTAAACACAAATCTTTCTTAATCAAACAAATTAAAAGAAGAGCTTTTGTCTTTTCCAATGCACTCAAAACGAGACAACTAGTTATTTCACAAAAATTTCCCTTTTCCGTTTCAAAGCACTCAACCACTACAAAAAACAAACTTTTTTCCAAAAGAGATTTTTTTTATTTTTTATAAAACACTCAAAACTATGGAAATGACTAACTTTGAGATCTATAAACTATAAAAACCTATTTGAAGTCAAAGCCTACAAGATGTCTTTTTTAAGGATGTTTTACTTAGCTAGATGTAAGCTAAGGACCAATTGATGCAGAATCACAAATTAGTCAAGAATAACCAATTTTTTTTTCTTTTTGAAAATGAAAATCCAAACTTTTAAACACAAGCTTTTCGAAGTTTTGTAAAGAGAAAACTCAAAGCAGATTCCTCAATAAGGGGAGATTTCATAAATGGTCAGACCCATAAGAAGGCTGGTAGACACCAAGGTGATCTGAGGTCCCTACAGCTTCTAAGCTCAGAGCCACTACACAACCAAAATGAAAAACAAGCCCAACAAGAAAAACTCCTAGGAATTTCACCTAAAACCCTAACACTAATGAAATCAACCTAAGGAAAGCTTATGACAAGTTATATGCAGGTTTGGGCAGTGGATAACAATTTCTAAACAAAAACTAAGCTGACTAACAGAGGAAATCTTAGGTTTTTCAAAATTTTGACAAGGTCTACATGCCCACAGTTAACACAGGTGCGGTCCTGCTCTATGCTAAAAGCAAAGGTGCGGATAGGTATGCACTGTGTCAAAAGGCTAGGGTGCGGTCCTCTCCCAAAGCTATGAAAAACAAAAAATAACCCTGGATCTACAAACTCTACCCACTTTTACACACAACAAGCCAAAAATAGAAACAAAAACACAGTTTCTCAGGTCAAAGTAAAAGCAAGGAAAACAATCAAGTCCCCATATGGTCGCCATTTTGTCACACGAAATAAGTTGAACTCCTGGACAAGATAGACCTTCCTAGAATCTAAAGAAGACCTAATGACAAGCAAACCAACCAGACACTATCTTTCTCTAAATATGCTTTATTAAACAAAGGCAAACAAGTGTTTTTAGGGCCTACCTTAGGTCCAACGCAAATTTGTGGATGCCCTCGCTTCTTTGATCCAAATGAGCTCCTTTGTCGCGAATCTGCAAACACAAACAAGTAAACAAATTAAATAGCACCTGAAAAGCCAATATCATAAAACATATTTAACATGAAAGTCAAGGAGTTCATGAAACAAATAACATGAGATACTTGTTGAGAAAAATGAGTTTGATTGTATTAATTCAAAAGAAGAAGAACTTTACAACCTGTGCCTTGATGCTGTACAAGCTCCTCCCAGGGTCCAACAAGAAGTCTCCTCTACTTTGACAAGTTTCACTCACTTCCCAATGAATCCAAAAAGGTATGTGATCTCTCCTCTTAAGCTCAACTAGGAAGTCTTAATTTCACCAGCATTTACCCTCGAAAATGTTCAGCTTGTAACCTCTTTAGCAACCAGCCCAATGCCTGAATTTATAGTGCAATGGAGGGAGGTTACTAGGTCCTCCTTCAAAGGGATAACTCCTCTCATCAAGGGATTAGCTCCTTCTCTTTTGGGATGCATGAACCACCTAAGAGCGGAAAATCCACGTCAAAATTCCTTCTAGAATCATCTAGAATTAACCCAAAGTGAGTTTTTTAGAATAAACTTGCGCCTTGTTTACTTCCACAGGGGTCTGCACCCACACCTTTAGGGACAGAGAGGGCAGGTCCATATTTTTTGTAAACAGAAGGTGCGGGACCGCAGGTAATAGTGAGAGAAAGTGCGGAACCATAGTTTCATTGATTTTCAATGTCTTTCTCCCATTTTCAAAGCTTGACTTGAAGAGTTGTGATCTGAGACTTGCTTAGGAGGATAGTACAAGTGATGATAGACCCATTCTGACTGCAAATAATCATGGTGACGATATTTTTTGTGTAACACCATCATTTCCCCCCTGTCAGATACAAGGTGAGATGATGGAGAAAACTCAACTGCAAGACTGTTCAATACTCTAGAACAAGTTCTGACATGTGTTTGGAATATCTTCTTGGCTGTTGATGCCCATTGCCAAGAAGCGATCCATCCAAGATGAATCTTTGTTCTTGCAGGACGTTTGTTTTTTAAGCATCTGTGTGAAGAATGGCTTGTTTTATGACAGTGCTTACATGGATGAAGATCAAAACAGTGATCTTTCAGATGGCCAACTCGGTCACAGTGTTGCCATTTCACAATCTGTTGTTGTTGTTGTTTCGGTGGAAGAGGAGTAGAATCTGGAACAGTTGGAGGTGAACTTTCATGAGGAGCAGATGAACTATCATGAATGAATCCAGAACTCTGAAACTGAATAGGCTTGGCATAGTCTGGAATATGAAAGGACAAGTCCTTGTCATATCCAAGACCAGTTCTGTGCTTGTTGTGGACAAGCTATTCCCAAGGTCTGATGATGGGCTTGGGAAGTGCTGACTGAGTTTTTGCATCTGCGTGTACAACTGCTGCTTTATTTGAATGAACATTATTGACTTGTTGTTGTTGGAGAGGTAAATCCCCTCTACGGATAGAGGCGATCCCTACTAGCCCAGAACGGGTCTAGCAACAATCAGTCAATGCTACTATGCAAGTTCCTAATTGCAATTAAAAGATAGGCAATGGACACCTACTTGGATTCCAACGCTATAGTTTGATGAAGAGATGCCGCTCTCACTCCTTCGCTCTGGCCGGTCATAATCCTTCGCGATCTCCGTGAATAGATACCTGCACACACGAAGAGAAAGACAAACACAAGTGTGAAATCTAATAAAAGCAATTATACATCAGTCAGAAAGGATGTAATTCACATTAACCATTACAGAGACAAATGAGAATGGAACCATAATAGTAGTCATCTATTATTAATCATCAATAACAGAGAAGAGTACAACCAAGTGTTCTGACGTCGATATCCTTCTCAAGAGGGTCCAGCCAGCAAGTCTCTTAAGCATTCACCTTTAAAAAAAGATCTCCCAAGACAAGAAAACTCTCTCTTTCACACAAGCAACACTCCACAACCTTCCCTAAGCTATCTAGCACTTCCACACTTATCACACCAACTACCTATAGCAGCAGCAATCTGAGCACTATAAACTCCACACAATCCAAACTATCCAAAAACTAGCTACTCATGGCAATGGTAGAGGCTTAAATAGGAGAAGGAGTCTCCTTGAATGGTGGAAGGATGAGCTTATCTTCAAGGGAGGTGGTTTCAAATGACGAACAGACATGCCATAGAAGGGAGGCGTCACTCACAAGGCCAACAACCAAGCCTGTAGTTATCTGGAAGGCTCGCTGTTGGAACAAATTCGCCCAAACTGGATCAGCGCGGGTGCAAAACTGGTCTGGCGCGCTGACATCGCAAGGTAGTAATAGGCAGGGCCATGTCAGCGCGACTTAATACAAACAGAGGCTGCGATGGTCATGAAATTCGACCAGCGCGGGAAAGTCGTGTGCTTCCGCGCTGGCAGCGCATGAGGTCTGTTATGAAGCGCCAGTCAGTGCGGTTATTTTAATAACAGTCGTGCTGATGATGAAAACTTTGGAAAAGTGGGTTATTTGACCAGTTCAGAGGGCATGAACTTGATTATTGTGAATTCCTGACACAGTAGGGTGACTGACAGGGAGACAGTGAGAAATTACTGTGTAACAGATGCCCCCTAAAGCATGAAGACCGAGAGAGTGGGAGGGGTGAAATGCTTTACAAAACTCGCCGAACTGGAACGCCACCAGGAAGGACCGAATATCTCTGATAATCAAGTACATGTATTCTAGGCATGGACGCAGCCATCCAAAAGACATGAAGAAGGTCTGTGGAATGGACGCAGCCATCCAGCGAAAGAGACCATAGTAACGATAAGGTATGGTCACAGCCATCCATGAAGACTCAGGTATGAGCGCAGCCATCCATCAATGAGTCATGTAATGATCATCCACAAAATCGCAACCTAGATCATAACAGACAGAGATCCAGGGTCTTGCGCTCTGTCCCGACCCGAACAAAGTACAAGTCCAAGCATGTGAATACATGAGCTGAAGTCGAACATGCGTGAACATCGTCTGATTACCAGTCAATAATGAAAATTGTTAACAGACGCGAGAGGTACCACCAATAATGACAATGGTCCTCAAGGTACTATAGGTACAATCCGCGGCGTGTGAATCAATGAGTTGGTGTCGAACACCCGCAGAATCATTCGATCGGAGGCCAATGATGAAAACCTCGCGTCGAACATGAAGAACCTGCCATTGAGGCATGCAAGCTCCAAGGCACCTGAAGGGAGTCTCTAAGTCACCTTCCTGGATAATGAGCTGAAGTCGACAGGAAGTGACCTTGATCGAAGGTGGGCCATAATGTTTCCCACATCATCGACGTGAGACAGAGGTAAAAATGATTTGTGTGAGATAGCAGATAAAGTTGCACTGTTGCAGAGGTCAACTTCTCTTGAACATATCGGCGGCACAACAGTGGATTTGGCAGTATCTGACATCAAATGAGCAGAGGGTACGATGACGAGGCAATGAGCAAATGAGAGGTCAAATAGGATAACCCGAACCCACGGAGGCTAGTGTGAAACAAGATGAGAAATCCCCACCCGACACGAATGGAGACCAGTGCCATGTTCAAGAGCGACATACTGCCGACACGACAATTATTATAGCTCCATTTTCCCCACCATTTCTGGCAAGTACCCCAATTATTTTAGGATGACAAGCTTGACGGGGATAGCATATGCTTGGAGAGTGTCATTTCAACAATGCCCGATGTCATTAAGTTTTAACGAGTCTGACAAAGGAAAAACTCAGCGTCTTTTCTTGTTTAGAGAGTCTGAAAAGACAGCGGAAAAGAAAACTCCAGGGGGGTCCTTTTTCGTAAAGTTGTGTCTCTCGAGCCCGAAAAAGTATAAAACCATGCTCGAAAGAACCGCCCAACCAGTATGATCGAGGAGTACTTTTCGTAAAGTAGTAACTTCGACCCAAAAAAGTAAAAAAGCGGTCAGAAGTATGTCATTTTGGAGCCAATAACGAGTTCGAAACGACAAGAACCCGACAATCTTTTTAGTTTAAATGGTCGAAAAAAGAGCTTTAAAGGTGACTGTCTCTTATTTCCATTTAACGAGTTAAGAGGGAACTCGGCAATCTTTTCGTCTTTAAACGGTCGGAAAAGAGCTGAAAGTAGACCTCCATTTTTATTCTCTTTAACGAGTCAAAAAGGGAAAAATACTCGGCAATCTTTTCATATTTTACGAGTCAGAAAAGAGCTTAAAGGCGACTCGCCCTAGAGGAATGAGTGGTATAAAGGGTAGCAACTGGTTCCGGCAATAGTGGAACTGCTCAAAACATGTAATGGTCAAGAGGCTGGCTAACAAAACCACTCATAAATGCGGTCCCTCAGGAAAGGTAAAACAACCAAGTGAAAGCATATGATCGGCCAAAGAGATGGTGGCGATGGAATGAAAACAACCAAGGCTCATCTAGCAGAATTCAGCGGATAAAAATGGCAATCACGATATGTAAATCGGGTATGGGTTCATTTTTACACAAGCTTGAACCATGGAGAACTTTGCTTGGATTCGGTTTCATGTTTACACAAGCTTGAAATGAAAAACTATGCTTGTTATGAGTTCGCATGCCCCCAGCATAATAACGCAAATCAAGGTACATGCCCCCCAAGCTTCATTGCATTCAACAAAGTGGATGGAATGAAGGTTCACTCTCGAGATCGATGAAAGACTCGATTGGTAGTTTACGAGATCTTAATCAAAAGACTCGATTTGGAAAGGGAGTTGTTTCATTTTTTAATGAGGTTGACACAGTGAAAGAACTATCCTCATAACCCTTGTTTCAGTTTTTAACAAGCTTGACACAAGATCAGGAACTATGCTCGAACACCTAGTTTCATTTTTTAAGGAGCTTGACACAGGAGAGCGAACTATGCTCCGACTAGACCCAGTTTCATTTTTTAAGGAGCTTGACATAGGAAAGTGAACTATGCTCCACCAAACCGAGTTTCATTTTTTAAGGAGCTTGACATAGGAAAGTGAACTATGCTCCGACCAAACTGCCTCATAATGAATAGGAAGTCGGTGCTTCCAAGAGTGTTACTCCCGGTGAAAGGACAACATCTTGGAAGTCAGGACCTAATGCCCCCAGGACACTATGCACGACGGTGTCATCACTGGATACAGGCACAGGGTAGGTGGCCACGTAGTTGATCTGTGGTGGGGCAGATACAACTGGTGGATAAAAACTAGGAGGGGACGACAACTGCGCAGGAGGCATTGGGGGACTAACGAACGACAATTGATCAATAGTCACAATTCTTCCATCGTGTGGAAAGCAAACCACACAGAAAAGCGAAGAAATGAGGGCCCCCATGGCGTAAACATAGTCGCGACCAAGGAGAAGACTAAAGTCTAAAACACCTTGGGTAACCAAGACGTCTATATAGACGGTTTTGCCTCCCAAAGTAATAGGGAACTTTGGGAGAACTCCTAGAGATGGACAGTCTCCTCCGCCGAAGGCCAACAGATTCTGAGTGACTGGCCCAAGCTGCGGGGAACCTAAGGCTTGCCAAGTAGTGTACGGCATAAGACTGACAGACGTCCCTTCATCCAAAATAGTGCCAGGTACTGCCGTAGCACAGGCATGTACTGTGACCTGAAAAGGCATATGGGATGGAAGGCGACTGGCGATCAGGCGATTCCAATCAAAGGAAGCGACCAGACTACTTGGTGGGGGAATCGTATGATTGCCCCCATGTGCTAAAGGAACCGAAGGAGAACCTTCGGGAGCAGCTGGGTTAGGGGAGTCATTTCGGGACTCAGGAGAATCTGAAGAGACAAGAAGAACATGGGCGTGATTCTCTTCCGAAACAGAGTGCGCGAGCGGCAGACTCGAGTCAACACTCTTTCCAACCAATGGTTGGTCTGGAATAGGCTGGGGGCAGCCAGGTTCAGGAAGAGGGGCCTGGACAAGAGAAGAATTTGAAGCAATCTCTTTGTCGGGAGGCAGATGATCTGTAGCTACAGAAAGATGTTGATATCCAACGGGAAGTTGGGGTGAGGGAGCTGGGAGACTTTCCAAGACACTGGAGGCTTTATCCATGAGTGGACAAAGGTGAAGGGGATGATTTCCTTCACAAAGTCTACAAGGGATTCGAATCTTCCCTTTTCCCTTACCATGCCCAACTGATAAGGTAGCATCGCTGTGAGCTTCAGAGGATGATGAGGGGTGGGCCGGATCGCGAGACCATACTTCTAGTACCCTGGGAATGCCAGGACAATCGTGAAGAAGATGGTCCTCCTTGCATAATCGACAAGGAAACTTGACCTTCCGCGGAGGAGCAGAAGGTGGCCCGACTTCAGGTGTACTCGGAGCAAGAGCTGTACTTCTAGCCTCTCCCTTGGGAGCCTTCTTCTTCTTGGTATTCTTCTTCTTCTTCTTAGCCACCTGGTTATTCAAATCGAGACTTTCACCAGGCGAAGTACAAGAGGAAGATGTAGAAGTAGGCGTCGAAGGGGAGAGATCCACCTTAGGATCAACATGATGTTGTTCAGGTGGAGGGACTGATGGACTAGCAGTCGACACGGCAGGGACCAAAGAGGTTGAAAACAACCAAACAGGAAACCCAACAGTTAACCCTGGAATGGATAACGTTGCCATCTAAGGAGTACCAACATTCTCGAGAGGAGGGAAATGACCAGGATTCCCGTCAGGAGGGGAACTGGGGTTGGTGAACCCCGGAAAAGTTGCCATGGGAAACAAAAAGAAGCCTACTCAAGCTAACGCACACAACATCTAACCAGGTAACGTTAATCGTGGCCAAATAAATTTTAAGACGCAGGAACTAAACTTGACCTTTTCATGTTTCAAGAGTCGAGAAAAGGACGAAAATATGACTCCAGTCTCCTTTGAATGTTTAATGAGCACGAAGTGACAAGACGCTCACTGGCACCTTTTCTTTTAAGGAGTCCGAAAATGATCAAAAGTGACTACTCTGGAGACTCTAGGCAAAGGGTTTACCAAGCAATCCGTAAAACTGCTTATACACCTTGGCAATCGTATGAGAACCAAGGACTTTCCGTACTGTAGTCAATCTTCCCGAATGTTGTGTTCGGTGCGTTACGGCTCACAAGGCGGCAGACTCAGCTTCCTATGGATCAAGGATAAAAGCCTAGTGGGGTCTCCCTATATACGCGATGGTACGTGGGAGCACAGTCCGTGTTAGACCACTATCGAGTCACAGAAGGAGGAATCACCCAACCGTAATGTGAAACAATAGTGACTATGTTTAAAGACGCCGGAACACGTCTCTAACCTAGACCTCTAGATGTTTGCGTTAAGTTCCAATGCATTTTTAGGTTTATTCAGTTTATTTTATGGTTGATCTTGAATTAAGTTTCGGTTTCAGGCCCTATCGTGTGATCTCTCACAATTACCTAGATGCAAGCTATATGCCAAAGAACACCATTTCGTTCGATGAATTCTAACTATGAGAGGGTTAAGAGCTTTCAATCAAACAAAATGAACTCAAACAATCAAACAATCTAATGCAGCTAATGACAAAGAAATGAGACCTTTCTTTTGAGAATGCAAATCAATAAAACGCTCTTCTTTTCATTAACTATTGAATGCAAAAGATATTAGTTCGATTTCCTTTTCAATGGCACAATGCACTTACAATGAATTTTGAGAGACAGCAACACCGAGTAAAAGAAACAAAATCACTCAATGAAAAACACAACAAGCGTGAAAAGAGCCGGTTGAACCCAAGCAATTGTAATCTATGTCTGGGTGGTGGAAAGTAAACGAAACAACCGAAGGACTGGTTCGAGGACAACCACCTAAACAACCAAGCAAAGAAAGCAAAAAGGAAGGTTTTCGCAAAAGCAAAGGCAAGTAGCAACGGATCTTCGTGAACAAGCGATAAAGCAAAATCAATCCAGCGAAAACGGGATGACAAAACTAGGTCACCGGACACAAAACCAAAATCCGCCCGACAAGACTTCGCAAGCAAGTGTCTCACAGTTCAAACAATGAAAAACAAGCCACAAACCAAGTGGAAAGAGTAAGGGACAGTCAAACCAACAGGCTCAGGAGGCAAATTTGAATCAAAAAGAATTCTACAGGATCAGCGCGGGTAGAACTCAGCAACAATGCGCTGACATGAGGTCACGCGTAGCAACAATGCGCTGTCAGCGTGGAAGGACACGGGTTATCCGCGCTGGTTCGATTTCAGAACCGTCGCGACTGTTCAATGAGAAAGCGCGATGACCATGAGACTCAAGAAACAGGCAAGCGATGTCAGCGCGACTATTTCAATTAAAAATGCGCTGAGGCTAAAAAACAAGCAGAACCAAACAAAAAGCTCCCAAACCAAGGCAAGGGTTCTTCAAACAATTCAAGCACTTCCCAGATTGAACCAGGAAATCCAAAAGCAAAAAACCAACCCCTTAATCTTCAAAGAGAGAGCAATCAAGCAAGCTCAAAGCAAGAATGAATGAAAAGGGACAGAGGCCAGCTCCCCAGCGGAGTCGCCAAATTGTTGGAGAGGTAAATCCCCTCTACGGATAGAGGTGATCCCTACTAGCCCAGAACGGGTCTAGCAACAATCAGTCAATGCTACTATGCAAGTTCCTAATTGCAATTAAAAGATAGGCAATGGACACCTACTTGGATTCCAACGCTATAGTTTGATGAAGAGATGCCGCTCTCGCTCCTTCGCTCTGGCCGGTCACAATCCTTCGCGATCTCCGTGAATAGATACCTACACACACGAAGAGAAAGACAAACACAAGCGTGAAATATAATAAAAGAAATTATACATCAGTCAGAAAGGATGTAATTCACATTAACCATTACAGAGACAAATGAGAATGGAACCATAATAGTAGTCATCTATTATTAATCATCAATAACAGAGAAGAGTACAACCAAGTGTTCTGACGTCGATATCCTTCTCAAGAGGGTCCAGCCAGCAAGTCTCTTAAGCATTCACCTTTAGAAAGAGATCTCCCAAGACAAGAAAACTCTCTCTTTCACACAAGCAACACTCCACAACCTTCCCTAAGCTATCTAGCACTTCCACACTTATCACACCAACTACCTATAGCAGCAGCAATCTGAGCACTATAAACTACACACAATCCAAACTATCCAAAAACTAGCTACTCATGGCAATGGTAGAGGCTTAAATAGGAGAAGAAGTCTCCTTGAATGGTGGAAGGATGAGCTTATCTTCAAGGGAGGTGGTTTCAAGTGACGAACAGACATGCCATAGAAGGGAGGCGACACTCACAAGGCTCTTAAGTCTACAAGGGTTCCTTATATTCGCTTAATTTGGCCATTAATTAACGAAGCTATAGGAACCCTATGCAATTAAATACTTTTATTGTCAACGAACACTACTCCTTTATTCACAAATAATTCATAAATGGAAATACTACTCCCTATCCCATATTCTTTACTCTTATTAGTCCCTGCCTTCGGCATAACAGTGATTGTAACGACCACTTTGTCGTTGAATTGATATTAATTTGCGTTGACCATTTCCATATGCTCTATTTAACCAATGTTTTATATCCCAAAAATACTTTTATGAATTTTCTGAATTTGATGGTCTTATTGCAAGGTTGCAAAACTTTCTGCATTGAAAAAAAATGGTATCCAAAGTTTGAAAATCCTCATGCACATTTATTAAATGGTTGCAGAACATTCTGTATTGGGATTTTTTTTATCCAAAGTTTGAAAAACCTCATGTAAGAAAACTTTGGATAAATCTATTTCCCAGATAATTCAGTGTGGATAATATTTTGAATGAAAATTTTGGGTAAAGTTATTACACTTGATAATTCACATTGGACAATTTTCTAACGGATAGCATTTGTAAATTTTTCACCTTACTTTGTGTTAGTGTTTGTGTGTCGCTTCATGCCTTTCATGCCTCTCACAAAATTCTTGCTTCACTGCTTCAACATAGGTCTATTCCTCTATGTACAAAGGACACATTTATGGAGAACCTGTGATCAATGATGGAGAACTTCTATTCCTCTACTTATAGAGGACACAATGATGTAGAACTTGTGATGTTTAAATTTAGAGCCATAACTTCAAAGTGAATTTTCCATAACCCTACTAAAAAACTCAACAGAAAATGTATTCGTATTTTTATTGCTTTAATGCATTCCTTTGTTGTGCTTTAATTGTGTCGATTTTATGTTTCATTGCAAACGATACTAATAATTTCATTCTTCAAGTGAAGCTTTTGAATACCAACCTTCTTTGAATCTATTTTTTGGACATAATTTATTTTTGAGTTGGATTTTTGAAGTGAGTATTTTAGGTTGAATTTTGAAAGTGAAATTTTTGGGCTAAATTTTGAAAGTGATTTTTTTGTGTTGAATTTTGAAATTGAGTTTTTTGGCCGGATTTTGAAAGTGAGTTATTTTGGGTGGATTTTGAAAGGGACTTTTTTGGCCTTGATTTTAAAAATATACCTAGATTGAATTATCATTGGGAATCAATGAAATTGAAAGAGAAAAATATGATCGAATTAGAGACATTGAGTCTCATAGACAATACTCAAGAAACTATTACAAAGGAAAGAAGGAATAATGCTTAATATTGAAAGGGAAAATCATTCTCAACAAGAAGTTGAACCAGGTATGTAAATGTGGATATTATAAATGATATTTAAAATTTAATCGTGTATTGTGGAATTTAATTTTTATTTGATGAACTAATTTGAAAAATATTTAAAAATGTAAACTGAGAGATTTTTCTCATAACATTGATGATGAGATTGAAAATGTTGAAAGAAAACGTGAAGAAGAAAATGAACAAATGATTGATGATGTTGAAAGAGATTCAAGTGAAAAAGTTGAAACACCCTTAGGTATGTAGATATATGTCATCTATTATTGAAATTATACATATTTATTAGTTTCAATTTCATGAAATCTATTTTTTAATTTAATTATTTAATGTATATTTATACTCATTTACATTAAATTCTCATGTGTATAGATGGAATCAATATCGATGATGAGATGTCAGAAAATGTCGACACTGACACACAGGGATATAAAAAATATGACCATGTTATACGATATCGTGTTAAGATAATTTTTGATATGTTATTCAAAGATGAAAATGTGACAGTTCAAACTCAAATTTTGGGAGGTCTCTTGATATCAAAGAAATTAAAGGAAGCTACAACACTATTGGGCATTTAAAAATCAGCAAAATATAAAAAGATGAAGGAAAAGGTGATTCAAAATATAAATAGTGATCTAAAATAAATTTGAAGATCTAGAGAGAAAAATGATATAGATGCACATAGAGAAATACAAACAGAAATGGTTTCATCAAGTACTAAAGAAAATTGTTTGGTAAAATATATGGCAAAAGCATTACGTACTGTTAGCATTGATGTCAACATGGTAGTGTGTGAGGTTTGATGATTGTTGTAGTGATTGATGGTTGGCATCCTAGACTTGGTTTGGAGATAGTGTGCATATGCTATGATTGTTTTGATGGTATTGGTATCTATGGTTGCTACGACAAATGTTTATGTTGCAGGTGCTTTGATGGATTTGTTGGATGGTTGGTCAATTAGGTCTCCATGTAGATGATGCTTGAGTTGTTTCTCTTGAGATGTGTCCTTGATGCTCCTGAGTAGTAAACAAGTAAGGAAAGTTTCAAATTCTGAAAACCCCTCTTCTTGCTGGTTAAAAATGGTGAACGTAAATGCTATGATAATTTTATGTCTGGAAGTACATTTTCTTGTAGTGATAATGATCTACTTGAGTTTTATCATTTATAAGATAATAGTCATTCAATTTAGTTTGATTCTTTGGAGAGAAGTGGTAATAACCCTTTTGCAAAAATTATGATTTAGAAGATGAAGAGTCTTGCAAGATTGAAACCTATTAGAGTCCTATATTTTATAGGAAGACTTGATTGTAGCTTTAATTTGTGTATATGATGATATTGTAAATAATTTTTTATCCTGCAAATTATTTCCAAGAAAAAAAATGAGAAAAAGATTTAGAAACCGTAGGAAAAATTAGCAATAAGGTTTTCAAATCAAAATGTGCCTTTAGAATAGATTAATCATGCTTGGGATAAATTAATTAGGTTTAGAATAATTAATCGTGTTATTTAATCACAATTAAAAATTGTAATAAGGCATCTGACGCTAAAGTTTTGATTTTATGATCAAGTCGAAAACAAAAAAATGGTTTATCGACTTGTGATATGGTGGGTGCATATTTTAATGGCCATGATCTACACCACCTGCATCAATGACGGGGGATTGATTTCATCCCACAGTCCATTCTACCATTATCGGAAAGGGGGGAGTCCACTAAGTAGATTCACTATTCATCGTCCCCACGCTACATGGCGGGCGCTCATCACTTCGCAACCCCCCCCTCAATACCTTGTACCACTTACCCCCCCCAAAAAAAAAACCACTCCTATCTCCTTCCAATATAAACCCCATTTCATTCTAAATGTTTGCTTATATGGGCTTGAACTAGGTTTGGAACAATTATTTAGCCAAGAAAATCCTGCAACTACCGGCCCTTTCGATAACAGCCCGTGGAATGTGGATTGAGGTCTCACCTGAGGTAGCAGGGGAGGGTGCTGAAACCAGGTTTCTGCACCCTTGGGGTGTCTAGATGTGGTCGGGAGGGTTCACGCACTGTTCTGTAGCCTCACGCTACTCTACTTCCACACAGATCCAGATCTGGATTAATTCGTAATATTAATTACTTGTATAAATCAGATCTACTTAGCAGGGTCTTTAAGCAAACATTTAACATATTTAACCAGTTCGTGCACTTAGAATAAACTCAAATTCACATACATTCATAACATAAGCATATGTGGATAGATCAAACAGTTATATTAACCATACCAAAGTCAGATCCGCTATAATTCAGATTTAACACAGAATTATGGAAGAAACTTATCTTTATTTCCACTTTATCACCAATACATCTAGATCTGCCCTGTGCACTCAGCTGCAGGGGTCCACGCACACAGCTGCAGACTCTTCCAGGCCTCTGTGCACATAGCTTCAGAGTCTCTATCCATTACCCAAACCCTCGACTTGGACTTACATACGCTTCAAAGCTTTCCTTCTCAAAAACCCATATCAGACCCAAGATTGCATACCAAAACTAAGCTGCCTCTACCCATAGAGCCTCACTCTATTTATACCTTTCCATGGACCGTGATCCATGGGTGGGCCGACTCAACTTGTATTTCTTTACATTATTTGTGGGCAGACTACCCTTTAACTCAACTTATTATCAATCGCGCTTTGTGCATCCTGCGGAGTCTTTACCCTATCTTTATCCAAAATTTTGGGCTTTGTGCCCCATGACCATTGCGCGGGGATTCTGCTAACCAAAATTCCCCCAACACAATCATTGCAACTCATCCCGAGTCACTCAGCTAGTGTGGGAATCTTCACGTGGAGGTTGATCAACAACTTCTGCATATTGCTTGTCCCTGCAACAAATTCGGCTGCGAGCCTCTGTACCTTTTCCAAGTGAGCCGCTGATGCATCCCTATCACTTGCAGTTGCTTGTTCAGTCTCACATACTACCTACATATGCGCTACCTTGCCTTCAATACTTGTAGATACACTAAATGCTTCATCGAGCCAGGGCTGGATATGTTCTTTGAGTACCGCTTCCTGTTGCCGCACTGCGTCAACTTGGGCCTTGAGCGCCCGGGCCTCCTTAATTTTTGCCAACCGCTGCATGATAGCGACCGTCTCTACAGCCCTGTTATTATCGGGAAATCTAGTGTCTATGCAAAGCTTCTAGTCCCACTAAGGCTGGTAGCTACCTTAGAAACAAACAAACTAAAACTACTTTCATTTTCCTTTATGAGAAATAGATAAGAGGGGAATAAAGGAGACCAACCTCTGTCTTGCACTTGGTTCCTAGCTTGATTCCTCTCCCTTCTGATAGATCTTTGCCACTCGCTTCTTCGTCTACCCAACTTCAAAGAGCACCTGCAGAATCAAAGCAGCATAACACTATCCAAGAACATAGATCTATTATCATAAACAATATAGGACCAAATATATATTGACCACACAAATGTATATATCATCAATCATACAAGAATGTGGAGGAAAACTTGAATAGATTTATTGATAATCAAGAAATAGCAAAGAGGATTACAACCAATTGTTCTGACCCAGCATCATCCTCTCAGCCAGAAAGCCCTTCTTCACCTCATGAAAAGCTTAGATCACCCAACACTATGATATTGCACCAAGAAACCAGCAGCACTTCCTTACAAGATACAAAATTGCAGCCTCTGGATCTCTGGGATGAGGGATCCATATATAGATGTTTGCAAGGGGGGTGAGTCAGCTTTTTAGATTTGATTAGTGTCCTCTCTCTGATAGTTCTTGATTCCACTTGGAGATTGATGATCTCTTACTCATCCCTGGGCGAATGTAGAGAGGCAAGTGTCATAGGAGAAGTTTCTAAAAGATTCCATGATCCTCCACCTTGCAGATTGACCTTGCCATTTGTCCACTCTCACCCATCGCACCCCATAGAAGGGCTTTTCAAGATGCATCGCACCTCCTGTGTGTATTTAGGTGGGATGCAGCGCACTTTGACCATGGAGTAGGTGAGATGGTCCATTTTTGACCAAATCTGAGCAGTTTTTCATGGAGAACTTCTAGGAGAAGATGTAATCAATTGACCTTGTTCTTTTAGAGGTTGGAACAACACTTTTAGGGACTTAAGAGCCCTTGGTTTATGGACATTTATGATTGGAGTTGCAGTGCCAAAAAATGTCTATAACAATTGCCCCCTAAAGCATGAGGTCGTTAATCTGTTGATGTCGGGTGAAATGCTTTATCATGAGGATCTAAATTTTTTTCAAGCTGGAAGGCGACCTGTAATAAGATACAATACAATACATTATCTTCATAATATTTTAATGATCTCGCTGAAGTGGGCATTCCCATGCTCAACTTTATAAATTCATTTTCATGTACATAAGACAGACAATCGTCTGAGTGTAGACTGATGATTCTGGTAGAGCCATCATCCCTTAGGTTGGATGATTATCTGTGCAGTAATGATGTACATTTGATGTCTTTATTTTCCTGAGTATATATCGCAGCCCAGATGGATGAAACTAGATCCGGGGTCTTCAATCTCGTTCGATCTTCACTCAAAGTACAAGTCGATCCATGTGAGAGATGTTCTGGAGTCGAACATGGAAAGACATTGCCTGATTACCAGCCAATGATGTAAGTTGTTAACAGGCACAAGAGGAATCACCGATAATGATGATGACCCTCAAGGTACTACAGTACAATTCACGTGGTGTGAATAAGGGACTTGGCATCGAACACCACGCAAAATCTTTCAGTCGAAGGCCATTGATGTAAACCTGTCGCCGGAAGTGAGAAACTTGCCATTGAGGCATGCAAGCTTCAAAGTACTGAAAGGGTTGTTCCTAGATCCAATTCTTGGATAATGAGCTGATGTCGACAAGAAGTGATCCATCATAGGAGGGCCTTAGTCAATCCCACATCAATGACATGGAATGGAGCAAATGATTTTAATGGAGGTGAAAACGATCTGGTGATATAAGGTTCAGGGTGGCGGTCATGAAAGAATGGAGCGTAAATGTATTGCAATGGGTGAGACATAGGTGAATTCTCTGAGTGACTTCTCTTGAACATATTGGCGACACTGACATGATGGATCGGTAGCATTAACCCCAAATATGGATGGTGTGATGGAATCATGGTGATGTGACCAGTGAATGGAACAACCTAACCTGACTTGGATGCGGAGTGAAAGTGTCATGTTCAAGAGTGACTTGCTACCGATAAAGTTTTTTCAAGTTTTCTTCCCAATTTTTCCCCAGTCATTGCTGACCAGTACCTATTTATTTTTGTCAAGCTTGAGGAGGATAACATATGCTTGTTCTATAATTTTCCATTCGGGCAAACCCATCGCTATGTTTTAACGAGCCTAGCGATAGTGAAACTCGTTCTTGTCTGTATGGACAAGTTTGTCGCTATTCAGTTTTAACGAGTTTAACGACAAGGATAACTTGGTCCTTTTCAATTTTAGAGAGTCTGAAAAAGGGACGTAAATAAAACTCCAATAATCCTTTTTCGTCATATAATCCCTTGAGTCCGAAAAAGTATAAAACAATACAAAAGGGATGAATTTTCGGTACTTTTAACAAGCCAAACAAAACAAGCGCTCAATATTTTTGTGTAATAATCCCTCAAGTCCAAAAAAGATTAAAATCTAAAGGAGGGATAGCACTTCCGGTCCCTTTAACGAGCTAGAGAGGCCAATGGCTCGGCAATATTTTCATATTTTATGAGTCAGTTGAAAAGAGCTTAAAGGAGACTCGTTTTTTGAGGAACGAGTGACAAATTCGGGTAGCAGCTGATTCCAGGTAAGGTTTGAAATTTTCCAATCACAGCAGTGTCACAAGGATGGCTAACAGGATCACTCTTTGCAGTTGTTCCTCAAAAGGGTAAACAATCAAATGGAGGTGAATGATCGGCCTAAACAAAGTGGAGGTGATGATGAGAACACGACCAAGGCTTCAAAGGCTGGTGATAATACATTCACGAAGGTTATTTACTAGAAATTGGTTCATTTTTTAATGAGCTTGTTGGACACCTAATCCTCAATGGGTTAGTGTGGAAGCCGAATGGACAAAAGGAGTCCAAGAGACCTTGGGATGTGAAACCCAACGTTCACATAATGTACTATAAATGTATATCTCTTGTTAATAAAAATTGTACTCTCATGATTTATCTTTCATATTTTCTCTTGCTCCCATGTGTGTTTAACATGGTATCTGAGCAGCGTATTCCTGCCCTGCATAATTAATTTGAGCCATTTGTTTTATGGCCTTTCTATGCAGTTTATTTCTGCCATGAAATTCATGAATATTTTCTCATGAATATTTCTTCAACTCAATTTTAGCTGCAACTTGATTATACTTTTGTTGGTGTCTGCTCTCCATATAGAAGCGCCTCCATACCCCTGACAATGCCTGCGCTGCTCCATATAATTAGCCACTCCTGACACTGCATGTGCTCTGTCCTGAGATAAACTGCCTCTGCCAGCGCTGCACATCTGTCCATATCTGTTTAACGTTGTCCCATAACATTTGAATGCGTTTCCATTTGAACGTTGTCCATATCTTATTACAGTTGTCCCTCTGAGCACGACGATTCTGGAAGGATGCTTCTCTCCTTAGAATTGTTGTAACGAGTGGGAAGTTTGAATGCGTTTGGTAACGCTGTTGAATGGTATCAACATTTTAACGCTGCCCATTGGCCCTGTCTTTTACTTGGGGTGTGTTAAAGGGTCACTTGATCGATTCACCATTCAATCAATCCAAACCCTGCTACAAACCCTTGCTCCTCGGGGAGCTTCGAACTCACGACCCTCTGTGCAAATTCGGCCTTTAAAAGCCCTCGGCCTTGACGTTTTTTTCATCGTATCATTCCTTTCGGTTTAAAAATTCTTCTTCCATATTTCCTTTCTTACCTTATTCCAATTACAGAGAGTTGTCTGCCGAGGCGTGCTGGCTTGATCTACCTGCCAGAGAAAATAGTGCTTTTGGTAGTGAATTATATCAGAGGAAAGGCAATTATTTGTTGCAGTCTAAAACTAATTTTATCGGCAAAGATTTGGCGAGAATTGTACTGGAGTCTTGAGCGGCGATCTTCTGTCGTTTGATCAAACCCGACGGATTTTTGGACTTACTTGAGATGTGCTAGAGCTTTTGACTGCGAAGGGGTTTGAGTGCGAGTAATTCACCATGAAAACAAAGAAGAGAAGGAGCTTGGAGTCGAATTATAATTTTATACACCGGATTCAAAGAACCGTGAGATCTCTTTGTCCTCGGTCCCTTTGCATTCTATCTTTCGGTGCATCTTGTTAGCTGGTCCATTGAATAACTATGCCATTTTTTCTCCTCTATTGATTATGGTCCTGACATGAGGCACGATACATTTCACGATCTGTTGAGAAGACACTAGCATCGATATAATCTGGACTAGCAGTGTATGGTTCTGCCTGCGGTATATCAGTTGAAAGCGGAAGGATCTCTGCGTTTCCATTTTAACGTTGTTCCATATTTTAAACACTGTCCAGCACTTTAACGCTCCCCATTTGGTATCAGAGGCGTGAATGAACGATTCAGAGCTCGCGGGATTGAGCCGGTCTAAGTATGTGATCGTTTCACGAGGCGGTGGTGGCTCTATCTTGCAAAGAACATTCAGTTTTGCAACATCTGACAGGGATTCATTTCCAAGCCTTTTGGTATCAACGAGAATGCCAAAACTGAGAGAATTTGTGGAAGTGACATAGTATTAGTCAGTAAGTGGAGTTCTGGCTTTATCAATGGCCAATATGGTTGTTCTCATGAAAATCCTTGTGCGTTTACGGTCTTTGTTTTGATTGTTACACCCAAATTGACTGCACCTGTTCTTATCATTCAAAGTAAAAGTTTTAAAATCATTTGGTCCATCGCCAGATCCCTCAGAAAAGCTTTAATACATTTCAGCTATCTTCATGCTGTAATGGACACCAAGACTATTATATGTCATATAGGTTGGCAAATGGGCATGCTTACCTATAGCTGATGGAGCATACCATCTTTCTACTTCGAGTCTGGCTTTTTGTTTATGAGCCTGAAGTATGTATTTCATTTTTTTAGCGTAACCATGGCTTAGCCCATCAATAGTCGACGCCTTCGCATTAACCAGTGCCAATTATTATTGCTTAGATTACTAGATCATTTAATGCTTCATGCTATTCTACCCCCAATCAATAAGCACCGCATGGTTTTCTCAGCACACGAGCAGTTGTGGAAGTAGGCATATTCTTTTAGGACAACTTGATAATAATAGCTAATATTCTTTTAGAACTGCCCAACAGTATTGTACTTAAAGTTGTGGCATTGAGTCAGTTCATCCTATCATTTGGGATCTCTCCTTCAGCCACATGGTAAAGATAAAAAGTTGGGTGTCTTCGGCGGGCAGGCATGCTTGAACGATGGAAAAGACAGTATATGCTCTGTGGTTGTTAGAAGACTTCTTGGTATTACAATATACGTTGCAGGCTGATATATTATTAAAATCAAATGTTTTAAAAGCATCTTCAAATCAAGTTCTATTAGTTTGTGTTCGAGTTGTCCTTTGTGGGAAGATTTTATCACTGTCAAAGAGTCAAATTTCCTTAATAATTGGCTGCATATACATCTGAAGCAGGGGCGAGTATTCTCTAATCTCTTGGAGGTTTTCCTGAAATTGTGCATAGTTGGAAGGCTCTTGGAAGGTCATGGTAACATGCTATGGTATATATGACCAGCACTATACAGTTTGCTAAGTATTTGGACATGTAAGGAGGTCTATCACTGTTGTTTCAACATGCTAGAGATTCATTCCAATACCCATGACATGGTGTTATAATTATTTAAGTTTTGATAGCCATCATTTCTGAAGGAGTACTTGAAGGATCCAAGCAAGTTTGCAGTTGCTGCTACCCCAATTGTGGCATTGTATTTAAAACCCATTATAGTTTCTGTCTACATATATGCATTGATTCTTTGATTCATTTGCTGCACATTTATACAAGATATTGCTGTGTACTGTAAGTGGATATTACTTTTCTGCATTAAGTAATAATATGATCAGTTTTTAAGGTGTAAATCTAACATTGAAGAAAAATGGCTAGAATCAGTGAAGTATTAGTGTTGGAGAGGTAAATCCCCTCTACGGATAGAGGCGATCCCTACTAGCCCAGCAAGGGTCTAGCAACAATCAAACAATGCTGCTATGCATGTTCCTAATTACAATTAAACAAGAGGTAAAGAGCACCTACTTGGATTCCAACGCTGTTGTTTGACGAAGAGATGTTGTCTTCGCTTCTTCGCTTTGGCTGGTCACAATCCTCCGTGATCCCCACGAATAGATACCTGCACACACGAAGAGGGAACAAACACAAGCGTAAAATCTGATAAAAGCAACTATACATCGGTCAGAAAAGATGTAATTCTCATTTAACCATTGCATGTACAAATGAGAATGTAATAGCAGTCATCTATTATTAATCAAACAGAGAAGAGTACAACCAAATGTTCTGACGTCGGTAACCTTCTCAGGAGGGGCCAGTCAGCAAGCGTCTCAAGCATTCACCTTTGGAAATGATTCTCCCAAGACAAGAAACTCTCTCTCACACAAGCAACACAAAGCAACCTTCCCTAAGCTATCAATCACTTCCACACCTAGCACACCAAATACCTATAGTAGCAGCAATCTGAGCATTATAAGCCCTATACAATCCAAGCTATTCCAAAACTAGCTGCTCATGGTAATGGTGGAAGTTTATATAGGAGAAGGAGCCTCCTAAAAGGGTGGAAGGATGAGCTTATCCTTGAGGGAAATGGTTACAAAGGGTCGAACAGACATGCCATAGAAGGGAGTCGATACTCACAAAGCCAACAACCACACCTGGAGTTATCTGGAAGGCTGGCTGTTGGAACAAATTCGCCCAAACAGGATCAGCACAGATTATAAGGAGACTGACGCGCTGACGTCGCGCCTTAATAATTGAGAAAGTCATGTCAGCGCGACCCAATACAAAGGAGAGGTGCGCTGGCTCATAAAATGCGACCAGCGCGGAAAAGTGATGTTCTTCCACGCTGGCAGCGCACTGAATACACTACGAGCCGCCAGTCAGCGCGGGTATTTTAGAAACAGACGCGCTGATGAGGAAAACTTTGGAAAAGTGGGTTTTGGGCCAGTTCAGAAGGCATGAACTTGATTATTGTGAATTCTTGACACAGTAGGGTGACTGACAGGAAGACAGTGACAAATTACTGTGTAACAGATGCCCCCTAAAGCATGAAGACCGAGAGAGTGGGAGGGGTGAAATGCTTTACAACACTTTGCCGAACTGGAACACCACCAGGAAGGACCGAATATCTATGATAATCAAGTACATGCAGTCTAGGCATGGGCGCAGCCATCCAAAAGACATGCGAAAAGGTCAGTGGAATGGATGCAGCCATCCAGCTAGAGAGACCAAAATAATGATAAGGTATGCTCGCAGCCATCCATCAATGAGTCATGTAATGATCATCCACAAAATCGCAACCTGGACCATAATAGACAGGGATCCAGGGTCTTGCGCTCCATCCCGATTCAAACAAAGTACAAGTTCAAGCATGTGAATACATGAGTTGAAGTCGAACACGCATGAACATCGTCTGATTACCAGTCAATGCTGAGAACTGTTAACAGACGCGAGAGGTACCACCAATAATGACAATGGCCCTCAAGGTACTATAGGTACAATCCGCGGCATGTGAATCAATGAGCTGGTGTCGAACACCCACGGAATCATTCGATCGGAGGCCAATGATGTAAACCTCGCATCGAACACGAAGAACCTGCCATTAGGGCATGCAGGCTCTAAGGCACCTGAAGGGAGTCTCTAAGTCACCGTCCTGGATAATGAGCTGAAGTCGACAGGAAGTGACCTTGATCGAAGGTGGGCCATAATGATTCCCACATCATCGACACGAGACAGAGGACAAAATGATTTGTGTGAGACAGCAGATGAGGTTGTACTATTGCAGAGGTCAACTTCTCTTGAACATATCGGCGGCACCATAACGGATTTGGCAGTATTGGACATCGAATGAGCAAAGGGTATGGTGATGATGGCAACGAGCAGATGAGAGGTCAAATAGGATAACCCAAACCCACGGAGGCCAGTGAAAAACAAGATGAGATGGGCCCACCCAGACACGAAGCAAAAGAGTGCCATGTTCAAGAGCGACATACTGCCGACACGACTACGATTACAGTTCCGTTTCCCCCACCATTTCTGGCAGGTACCCCGGTTATTTTTGGATGAAAAGCTTGACGGGGATAGCATATGCTTGAAAAGTGTCATTTCGACAATGCCCGATGTCATCAAGTGTTTAACGAGCCTGACAAAGGAAAAACTCGGCGTCTTTTCTTGTTTAGAGAGTCTGAAAAGACAGCGGAAAAGGAGACTCCAGGGGGGTCCTTTTTCGTACAGTTGTGTCTCTCGAGCCCGAAAAAGTATAAAACAATGCCTGAAAGAACTGCCCGACCATTACGATCGAGGAGTACTTTTCGTAAATAGTGCTTTCGACCCGAAAAAGTAAAAAAGCGGTCGGAAACACGTCGTTTTAGAGCCGATAACGAGTGCGAAACGACAAACACCCGGCAATCTTTTTGAGTTATACGGTCGGACAAAGAGCTTAAAACGACCGCCTCTCGTTCCCTTTAACGAGCTGAAAGGAAGCTCGGCCATCTTTTCTTGTTTTATGTCGGAAAAGAGCTCAAAGACGACATTTTTTGGGACCAAGTGATTTTAGGACCATGATGATTTTCACCGTCTCTGAGAACCTGCACAATAAAAATACCCGCATAAATCCGTTCGACATGCTACAAATATATGGAAACATGTAGAAGTGCTAAATCCATGGTAAAAGCATGACCAAAAACCCATATTCATAAAAAATTATAGTCAATTGAACCATTTTTACTATAAATAGAAAGGTAAATAGTCATTTTCACCATTGTTACCAAATTGAGCCTTTGAGAACGTTGTGAAGCTGTGAAGTTGACGGAGCCAATTCTTCCTCGTGCAGACACCATTCGGCGAACGGTTTGCTCCAGGTAGGTCCCTCTTGCCATGCGCCCTTTTTTGAGTCTTTTTGTAAGTATTTTGACGGTGGGATTGGCCCAATCGGGCGATTTTTTGAGCCATTGGTGCGCTCTCGGTCAGCGCGGGTTTCCCGCTCGGGACCGCGCTGACCGATGAAAATTACACGTACCAGATTTCGGGTCAGCGCGGAAAACCCGTGTTCTTCCGCGCTGACCTGGAGAAAATACAAAAGGTCCGCCATGGTCAGCGCGGCTGTTTTAAAAACAGCCGCGCTGGCGCAGTCAAATTTCAATTTTTATAATTTGAACGTGAAATTTTTATTAGCCAGCATTCTAATTGTTTTCAATGCTCATGCAGGATGCAATGGCCTTCCAGTGGCAAGAGAGGGCTCACGATGTTGAGGATGTAGCCGCTTTTGAAAGAGCAGATTGCTGAGATGCCATGCGGGCATGCGGATTCCTAAAATTCTTCCTGACTCCACGCTTGAGAGCTCATCATGACTTACTTGAGTTCCTGATCCGGTCATGGAACCCAATAGACGGAAAATTTACCATCCGCGGTAAAGACATTGAGTTCGACCATATGGACATATATTTTTTGACTGGATTGTCGCGCCGAGGTGCAAGGCCCATTCTGGAAGGGCAGCGGCCCAGCGGCGAGACTCTTGATCAACTCATGGCTCGAGTATGTCCAGAGGCGGAGAAAACGCGGAGTGGGAAGGTATCAATTCCCACGGTGAGAGATATAGTCCTCCGCACCATCCTTTTTATGGTGACCCGGGCAGCGGGATGCTTGGCCAATCACGAGGCCTCGAAGACCCACCTGCTACTAGCTCTTGATTGTCTACAGCCTACAGTGTTTGATTGGGCCACTGCAGTGACTAACAGCATGAAGAGGCAACTCAACAACTGTCGACGCGGAGAGTCGAAACAGTTTGGCTATGGGTCGCTCTTACTCCCACTCATTCTGGAGCGGGTACCAGTCATGCGGCTGCAGACTATAGCCGTGGATCCTCCTAGAAGTCCCCGGGAGACGAGGGCCACTCGATGGGCTCGCATCATGCCACGCGGGGGTGGTGGCCGGCCAGCTACTTGGGGAGTGGTCTTTCGAGAGTGGTTGGAGCAGCAGATCGTTTTCGTTGAGGATTGGCCGTACGCAGGTATGGATTTCCGCAACGATCCCGACATGCCGCTGCCCACGGGAGATCACTGGGATGATGGAGGTATGACACTTGATTTTTTCTGAATTTTTTAAATATATATATTTTTTTTATTTTAAATGCATATTTCTTAATAGATGTCGCTGTGTGCAGATGTGGGACCTGTTAGACCCATTGGCTTAGCCCCAGAGGCACGGAGAGAGGGGCAAGGAGCCAATGTCCTTGCCTTGGTCCCTCCAGGAGTTGATACTTCAGAGACCATAGCTCGCAACCTTGAGGGGTTGCTAGAGGGCGTGCCAGACTATCAGGGAGTCGAGGAGGTTCCCATAGAGCACCAGATCCATACAGTGGGGGTGGCACCCAGGGTGCACCGCCTGTTGAGGCGGGTGGCACGAGCGGCTGTGTGCTACAGAGAGCGCAACCCAGCACAGTAGTCGCCTAGGTTTCTTTTTGACGTTTTGAGAGACATATGTCTCGAATGTATGGAGAACAGTGACTCTTTATTTTTGACACATACACTTATTTTTGAGCGCCTCAGTGCGCCACACGATATATATATATACATACCGGTTTTTGGATGGATTTTGTTACATGTGATGATGTTCATGTCATGCAAATGTTCAAGTACAAATGTGATCTTATGTATGAATTGCACAACACATGACCCATATATTTTAATGTTTTTTAATGCAAGCTTAAAAGCACACACAGCACGCATGCAAACTATGCTTGAGAAAATATTTACATATGTTTTAATCTATTATGCTTTCTATGTCTCCTTGTATGCTGTTATCTATTTCGCAAATGTCTGTCTAACACATGATTTGCCAATGCATCAGTCAACGTGTTTAATCGTCTCGGAATATGTTGATATGTGATATAGTCAAAATTCCTTTCTAACAATCTGACACGTAGATACAACCTTAAGATACGTTGGTCTCTGACGGAATATCGCCCGTTAAGTTAATGAACGACCAGTTGGGAATCCAGGTTTACCATCATTGCTCGAATGCCGAGATCAACTGCTTCGGCTAGTAGCTCAATTACGGCACTGTATTCAGCAACATTATTAGTGGTATGACCGAGACAGACTCCTTGAAGATCTAGCAACTCCCCGTGAGGATCATAGATCGCCCATGCCGCAGAAGACAAATTACAGGTACTACGGCAGGCGCCATCAGCGAAACCGACATAAGGTGCACTAGACATCTGCACGAGAAGAAGAAAACACAATAAGAGGCAAACACGCTTTCATACCGAAGCAAAATATGAAATCATGCACACAAAACACACTAAACACACGTATGTACAAAGTGAGTGCATGAAGTCATGCATAATATTTCTTCAGATACAGCCCGTTGCGGGGCTTGTCAAGAGGATTTCCTTCGTAATCAATCAACTCATATGCACCCTTTTGTAAAACTCTTTTCACGATATAGGGACCTAGCCACATGGATTCGAGTTTTCCTGCCCCCAGCTTATCTTTAGCTTGATCGTAGAGCAGTACTAGATCTCCCTCAACGAAGGAACGAGGATGAATGTTCTGGTCAAAGTGAGCCTTGACTCTCTTCTTTTGCGCTTCGATAGCCAGAGAAGCTAAATGACGAGTCTCGTCTAACCGTTCTAGGTACAGAAGCCGTTCCTCCACCGAAGTGGTGTTGGGAAGCAACTCGACAGCTAATTTCAACGAAGGAATCTCACATTCGACAGGAAGGGTAGCCTCCATTCCATAAACCAATTGAAATGGAGTGAAGCCGGTGGCGTCCTTCACGGAAGTCCGGTAGGCCCACAAGGCTGGGAACAGCATCAGATGCCAATTAGACTTGTGCGTATTGACGGTGCGTTGAAGCATCGTGATCAAAACTTTGTTCACGGCCTCGACCTGACCATTAGATTGTGGATAGTATGGTGTCGAACTATCCTGACGCAAGCCTAGTTGGGTCGTTAGTTCCGTCATCATGTGATTTCGGAAATGCTTTCCGTGATCTGTGACAATAGCCTGAGGGACTCCGAAACGAGTAATGACATGATTGAATAAAAACTGCGCCGCTGTGTAACCGTCTTCGTTCAATGTAGGTATCGCTTCGGCCCACTTGGTGAAATAATCCACGGCAACAATTATGTACCCATGCCCCCCGGCCGAACGAGGGTTACAGGACGTATAATCGATGCCCCATTTGGCAAATGGACCTACGGTGACAACAGGGTGCAGTGGTGCAACAGGTGCACGCATCTTCCGGTGGTAAACCTGGCATTCGTGGCATGCTCGTACAGCAAGGATGCAATCCTTGAAGATGGAAGGCCAGAAATAACCAGCACAGAGGATCTTCTAGGCGGTAGCATATCCCGACATGTGGCCACCACAAGCCCCGGAGTGGCAGTCATTCAACACCCGCTCAGCCTCCTCGAGAGTCAAGCAACGGCGGAGAACAGAATCAATGCCGAGGCGGTACAGGGTATCGCCCAAGATGCGATAGGGTTGAGCTTGGTGACGAATTCGCCGTCGTGCATATTTCGATACATTTGGACGGAAGGAAGACGTCTGTAAATATACGATAATGTCCCCGTACCACGGGTCGAGGGTGCTGATGAGAAACAGTGTTTCATCCGGGATATGCTCCTCCGAACGAGATGGTGCAGAGTGAGATGGTAAGGAACAGAGCAGTTCAGCAAAGACCAGAGATTTCTTAGACTTGGCCGCAGTGAATTCCAAGTCAAACTCTTGGAGGATTACAATCCACTTCGAGTATTTGCCCCCCAGCAGTTGACGCGACAAGATATAGGTCATGGGGTTGCAATCATAGATCACGGTCATTGTGCGCAACAAGATATAATGCCGGAAACGTTGGACGGCGCAGACAGCTGCCAATGCCAACTTCTCGACATATGCGTAACGAGTTTCCGTATCCAGAAGGTTGCGACTAAGATAATAGATAACGTGCTCGGTGCCGTCATCATCATCCTGCACCAGAACCATGCCGATGGTGGTGTCAGCGGTAGCTAGATAGAGAATGTAATCACGGTGGTAGTTAGGAGGTCTTAAGAGCGGAGCTGAGACAAGAAGGTCTTTAAGGCGCTCGAAAGATTCCTGGGCGATAGCATCCCAACGAAAGGGTGTATCTCGCTTTAACAACCGTGTGAAACCCTTAGCCACCTCGGCATAATTCGGAATGAATCGTCTGAGAAAATTAGCTTTTCCCTGTAAGCTCTGCAATTGTTGCAAAGAGGCAGGGGGAGGAAGATTCAAAATGGCCTCGACTTGAGGGGATCCAAACGGATGCCTTCCCGGGAGACGATAAACCCGAGTAGTCGGCCAGATTCTACGCAGAAGACACACTTATGCGGATTGAGTCGAATATGGTAGTGTCGACAGCGGAGAAAGATTTCGCGTAAATGAGATGGATGGTCTTGACGTTTAGCTGAATGAGCTGGGAGGTCATCTAGGTAAGGCTGTACGATGTGTCGGATATCATGAAAAGCATACGACATCGCACGCTGGAAAGTAGCACCGGCATTTTTGAGACCGAAAAGTAGCTTTTTATAAGCGAAGGTGCCCCAAGGACAAATGAAAGCTGTCTTATGCTGGTCTGCGGGGGCTATGTTGATCTGGTTGTAACCAGAGAAGTCGTCCATAAATGAATAAATCTCACTTCCTGCGCAATCATCAATAAGCTGATCAATAAAAGGCGTTGGAAAGTTATCTTTTGGACAGGCACGATTGATATCGCGGTAGTCAACACAGACCCGGATAGTGCCCTGCTTTTTATTCACAGGGACTATATTGGATACCCATTCTGTGAGGGGAATGGCATAGATGAAACCAGCTCGAAGAAGCTTTTCAACTTCGGCCTTGATGGCTGCAGCCTTTCGAGGGTGCACTGGACATAAACGCTGACGAACAGGCTTAGCGCCTGGATAAGTAGGTATTTCGTGCACCACAATACTAGGGTCGATGCCGGGCATTTCCTCGTAAGACCATGCGAAGACATCACGGAATTCACGAAATAAAGCGGTATAAAGTTGAACTTCCTCAGGAGTGCATGTGACTCCAATGAAAATATTCTCGACAATCCCTGGTTTGACAGAGATGTCGATGGCCTGGGTCTGCGTGATGTTACCCATATTTCCTTCCAAAGACACTTGATATAGCTGAACAGGTGTTTGGAGAGGCGGAGATGGGACACATGAAGCAAACCGCTCGAGACATGTGACCATTTCCGAATGTGGAGGGAGAAACGAAGAGCGATGGTGGTGATCTAACCAAGGGAGTTCTTCGAGAGACATAGTCTCTATGATGGCCTCATCAGAGGGAAATGTTTCCTTCAGGGGATCCGAAGTGGCCTCATCACCCAGCCAAGGGAAATGATCATATGAATCAGGAACACTGCTTGAAGAAGCAGGTTCAGGAGGGGGAGCCGATGCAGCGACAATCTCGATGTAGTTGAGCTCGGCAGGACTCAACGGCATCATATCACCCCAAGAGTCTTCCTGATTCAAGGGAGGAAGAACCCATGGATCAGAACGCACTGAAATCATGTTAACAGGGGTGAGATTCGGAGGAGGGAGGGGAAAGACTCCCATCAAGGAGGGATCTTTGAATAATCCAGCACCCACACTCACTAACGACTTGGAGGTATGCTCTACGAATGGCACATTCCCTTCAGAAGAGGAAGCAAAAAAGGACAGCTGGTCCACCATGACGATTCTTCCTTGATGGGGGAAGCGAACGACACGGAACAAGGAGGAAGCCACGGCTTGCATGGCGTATGTCCAGCTTCGTCCAAGGAGGAGGTTGTAAGTGAGATTAGCGTCAACAACTTCAACCTCTACTTCTACGGTTTTCCCTTCTAAAGAGATAGGCAATCGTGGGAGGATACCATAAGGGCGGGATTCTCTTCCGTCGAAAGCTTCCAGGGTCGTAGGAGACTGGCTTAGAGCAGGAGAACCAATAGCCTTCCAGCAAGCAACTGACATGATGCAGGTTGAGGCACCCTCATCGATGACTGTACGATGGATCGTTTTGCCATTGATGAGGACCTGTATAAGGAAAGCTACCTGATGAGGCAGTCTCTGTGTAAAACCCTCGAGATCAAAAGAAATTAAATCCGAATCTGCCGGGTCGATGCCACCAATCGCTGATAGCAAGGACTTCCTCTGGGAGGGGCAGCTCTGGAGGACTTCTAACGCGGACATAGCAGACGGAGCCTGAGCTAAGTCCTCGACAATGCTATAGTGCTGGGCAGCACGAGCATTGGGGTTATAAGATGACTTCCTGAGTACACCTTTAGGAGGGGGTCGGGGGATCGTCTCAGTGTTGGGCCGTTCGATGTGAAGGGGACCAGAACTGGATGGAGGAGCGCTGGAGGGAACCTCCGGCTCTTTCCTGGCTGGAGATGGATAATCTTTTGCTCGAGTTGAAACATGGATGGGGATCGTTCCAGCCATGAACACTTGAGAACCGAACGAGGAAGAGGATTGAGAGGGATCTGCCACCTGATGCGTCTGCTGGGAAGGGAAAGGCTCTTTAAGCACAGCAGGAGGCCCCGGAGCACCTTTCAAAAGCCGACTAACCTCGGACCGCCTAGGGCAATCCTTGGTGTAGTGATCCTCCTCACAGATGAGACAAGGATACTTAGGCTTTCGTTTAGCTCCGTCCTCGGAGGGAGGTTTAGGAGGGTTCTGCTTGGGCTGTGCAGATTTATCTTTAGCCTTCCCTTTCTTTTTGCCTTTCGAGGATTTGTCTGCCGGGGTGGACTGGACGGCGTTTACCTCGGAGGTAGTCCCAGAAATAGATTGGCCCTGAGGAGCATTTTCGTTAGAGGCGTTCTGTTTCTGCTTCCCAGGGTTCGCGGCCGATTTCTTAGATGATGAATTTACAGAACCAATGACTCCATCAACAGAAGGCTTTGGTGGAGCCTTGGGCTGTCCAGGCCTCGGGGCATCTGGAAAATACTCATACAAAGTACCCGACTGAGAGTATACTAAGTCGAGGTACTGAGCTCGCGCGATCGCTTGCTCTTCAGTTACACACGCTCCCATTGCGATGTCTTTTGCAATCTTAGGGACAAAGGAAGTCGTGAACCAGTCGGTCAGGAGTTGATCAGGAATCCAAAATTTAATCAAGCGACGACGCCTTCTCCATTCATGTATATGATCAGAGATGTGCGTAGCCGTATCCTGTTTGAGAGACGTGAGCAGATGGGTCCCAGTCTCGTACCGAATGGGTAGCTGAAAATGAGTCAAAAAGGCCATAGCCAACGAGTTGAAATCTGAAAACATGCCGCGATTGAGTTCGATGTACCACTTAGCAGCTGAACCAGTGAGAGTCCTCTGAAAGAGGCGAAGCCGGATAGAATCATCAAGCCACGAGTTAGATGGACACCAAAGGTGATAAGTCATTACATGGGCCTGAGGGTCTTCACCAGCTTTGCCATCAAACTTTGGACAGTCCCCTGGTATTTTGGTTGGAACCGGTGGCCAATATGGATTATGCAAAATAGGATCATTTGTTAACTTGGACACATCAGGCAGTTCCAGCGTTGCTAAGAATGGTAGCTGCGGGTTAAAGGACATTTGAGGCTGTGGATTTGAGGCGACATTAGGGTTCCACCCAGATTGTGGTTGCCCCCACGAACTTTGTCCGGACGGACCTGGCCCGAAAGGGCCTGGTGCGTAAGAACTTTGTCCCGGTGGGCCTGGCCCAAAAGGGCCTGGCGCATAGGGAGTTTTTCCATAGGGGGGCTGTCCGTACGGATTCTGGTCATATGCGGACGGCTGTCCCTGTGTCTGCCCCCCAGCTCCCCATGTACCAGCAGCTTGCCCTGCAAGTGCACCATATTGATAATTTTGGTAAGGAGTGACCTGTGGTTGCTGATAATTTTGATAAGGAGCAAACTGATTTTGCCCCTGGGGTTGCTGGTAGCCATATGGTTGCTGGGCCCCATACGGAGCCTGATAGGCAGGCTGCGTTTGGTAGGAAGGTTGATAACCCGTTTGAGTTTGAGGCCCAGAGTAATGTCCTTGAACCGGCTGGGGTTGAACCATCTGTCCCGAAGGTTGACTTGGTTGGATTTGAGATGGACCTGGTTGGCCAGCAGGGTAAACTTGCTGGGTACCAGGTTGTCCATGCGCCACCAAGGGTTGTCCTTGCGGAACGGATGACTGAGCTGGCTGGATAGCTGGTTGATGCTGAGGTTGGCCAGCTTGTCCAGATGGACGATTAGGGCGGACAACGGGTCGACCTTGCTGCATAGAAGGTTGGCCCGTTTGCCCCCCAGGGTGAATAGACTGAACAGAGGGCTGGGCTTGCTGTATAGCGGGCTGCCCTCCTTGGTGCATAGGCTGAGCAGAGGGTTGGCCTTGCTGTATAGCAGGTTGCCCCCCTTGCCCAGAAGGGTACATGGATTGAGCAGTGGGTTGACCCTGCTGAACATAGGGTTGCCCACCCTGCCCAGAAAGATGACCAGACTGGGCAGTAGGTTGGCCCTGCTGTAAGTAGGGTTGCCCCCCCTGCCCAAGAGGATATCCCTGCTGGACTGCTGGTTGATTCTGAGGATTATAAACTGACCCAGTTTGTCCAGATGGGTACCCTTGCTGGAAACCGGGTTGGCCTTGCTGAATGTAAGGTTGGCCTGGTTGTCCAGTTGGGTAACCTTGCTGGGTACCAGGTTGCCCTGGATATCCAGTAGGTTGACCTTGATATGAATACGACGGACCTCCAACGGCCGAGGGTTGTCCCTGGAAGGGTTGTCCCTGTGGGCCCCCAGATTGTCCTGGGTAAGGCGGGCCATAAAGTGGTTGCCCCTGAGGGGTTTGCACATGAGGTGGCTGGCCTTGATTGGGTGGTCCTTGGAGCTGTCTGGGAGGATCTCGGTTCCCATGGAAAACATGAGTAACGGGATCATACGTAACGTTCAACGGTTCTTGGTTCTCTTCGAAAGGACGATGAGGAAGGACCGAAATGCTCTCGAGGTACTCGTCGTTCGCATCATAATAAAAGAGTGGACCATCGTAATCTGGGTCCACAATGGGCTGCCCGTGGGCATCATACGGCCCTGCCCCTGGAATGCCACCAGGAAAGGGCCCAGCTTCAGGGTTTACAGATGAGGATGCTGGTACAGCACTGATGACCGGAGTCGAGCGTGCTACACAGACGGTTGGATTGGTGGGAACTGAGGTAACGGGCGTGTTAAGCCCTGAAGTAAGAGGTGTACTAAGAGGTTGCGAAACAAAGGGCCCGGTGGAGGCAATAAGACTAGGATCCCATATAGTCGTAGAAGTAGTTCTAGCGGCTATCCTATCCCTCATTGATTGATATCGTGGAGGGAGCGGGGAGGAAGCCAGGATCGGAGTCTCAATGTCCGTCACCACGGGCGTCTCGCCTGTGCTGGAAGCTGTCTCATCCATGGGGGAAGTAGACATTGGAGACGACATACCGAGAGGAGTACGAGGGGTACGAGGGGTATAATCGCTGTCAGGCTCCGAGATAGGATTCCAATCTTCTATATAATCTTCGTCGCCTGGGGCACGTACGTTGATAGGCTGGATACTCGGAACAATGGGAAGAGTACCGCTTACAATTGGTACCTTTGGGGCAACAGAAGATGGAGAACCTTGATCACTTGGACCGGGAGTTGACGGGTCAGCCAGGATGACAAGACCCCTTAGAAAACCTAAAGCAAACTAACGATAAAGACCCTACTCAAAACTAACGCACACAAGATCTAATGAGGTGATGTTATCGTGGCCGAATTAATTTTAAGACACAAGAACCAAACTTGACCTTTTCATGTTTCAGGAGTCGAGAAAAGGACGAAAAGATGACTCCAGTCTCCTTCGAATGTTTAATGAGCACAAAGTGACAAGATGCTCACAGGCACCTTTTCATTTAGGGAGTCCGAAAAGGATCAAAAGTGACTGCTCTGGAGACTCTAGGTATAAGGTTTACCAAGCGACCCGTAAAACTGCTTATACACCTCAGCAATCGTATGAGAGCCAAGGACTTTCCGTACTGCAGTCAATCTTCCCAAATGCTGTGTTCAGTGTGTTACGGTTCACAAGGCGGCAGACTCGGCTTCCTATGGATAAAGGATAAAAGCCTAGTGGGGTCTCCCTATATACGCAACGGTACGTGGGAGCGCAGTCTGTGTTAGACCACTATCGAGTCACAGAAGGAGGAATCACCCAACCTAATGTGAAACAACAGTGACTATGTTTAAAGACGCCGGAACACGTCTCTAACCTAGACCGCTAGATGTTTGCGTTTAGTTCCAATGCGTTTTTAGATTCATTCGGTTCATTTTATAGTTGATCTTGAAATTAAGTTTCGATTTCAGGTTCTATCGTATGTTCTCTCACAATTACCTAGATGCAAACTACATGCCAAAGAATTTCATTTTGTTCGATGAATTCTAACTATGAGAAGGTAAAGAAATTTCGATCAAACAAAACGAATACAAGCAAACCAACAACCTAATGCAGCTAAAAGCAAGGAACGGAAACTTTTCTTTTGAAAATGCAAATCAATGAAATGTTCTTTTCCTTTTCAATTTCCAAAAGCAAAGCTACTAGTTTGATTTTTTTTTTTTCAATGACACAAAGCATCTAAATGAATTTAGAGGAACCGGAACACCAAGCAAATCGCTTAATGAAAGCACACAAAGTTCCCAAAACATCCAACAAAGGTTCCCAAATCAAAAGGAAAACTAAGTTCCGCACGAGCTATGTGATCTAAGCTCGGCAAGACAAGCAAGGATTGCAAGCAAGGAGGAAGCGAAAACCACTCGGAAACACAACCCAAAACACTTCAACAATCACTGAACAAGTGCAACCACAAATCTGAAGTTGGCCGGTCGAACAAGCAAACAAGATCCCTACGGAAGGCTTGACACACACACGGCCACTAGATGCCCTAGGGCTAGAGTGCAAAATCAATGGAGAAAAGCAAACACCCGAAGGATGAAAGTTACAACCAGTCAATTAGAGACTCAACACAATCCGGCAACTGTAAAAGTGATGGCGAAAACACAAACCAAGCAGCGAAAGCAAAGAGGAAGGTATCGAAAAAATGAGCAAAACGAAACCCTGTGGAACAAGACTTCGCAAGCAAGCAGCTCAGAGTTCAGATAGTGAAAAACAAGTCACAAACCAAGTGGAGAGAAGAGGGGAAAGCTAAGCAAGAAGTTCAAGAGGCTAATCTGGACAAAAACAAGTTTTACAGGATCAGCGCGGGTGGCCTTCAGCAACTCGGCGCTGACAGGAGATGTCCCGTAGCAACTTTGCGACGTCAGCACGGGAATACACGGATAAAGCGCGTTGTCTCATAAAAACGAGGTCAGCGCGACTATTAATCACACAGGCGCGATGACAGGGAGGACAAAGAAGCTGGTGTGCGACATCAGCGCGGAGGCACACGGATAAAGCGCGCTGTCTCTAAAAACGAGGTCAGCGCGACTACTGATGGTACAGGCGCGATGACAAGGACAACACAGAAGAGGGGACGCGACGTCAGCGCGTCTGTTTTGAATTAAAGCGCGCTGAGGGTAGAAACAAGTGAAGCCAAAGCAAAAACTTCCCAAACCAAAGGTAAAGACCTTTTAACAGTTAAAACACTTCCCAGATGCACCCAGAAAGTTTATAAGCAAAGAAACAATCCCAAAATCTCGAAAAAAGAGAACAATCAAATTCAAGCACAAAAGTGGACTCAAGAGACAAAAAAGGCTGATCCCCAGCGGAGTCACCAAATTGTTGGAGAGGTAAATCCCCTCTACGGATAGAGGCGATCCCTACTAGCCCAGCAAGGGTCTAGCAACAATCAAACAATGCTGCTATGCATGTTCCTAATTACAATTAAACAAGAGGTAAAGAGCACCTACTTGGATTCCAGCGCTGTTGTTTGATGAAGAGATGCTGTCTTCGCTTCTTCGCTTTGGCTGGTCACAATCCTCCGCGATCCCCGCGAATAGATACCTGCACACACGAAGAGGGAACAAACACAAGCGTAAAATCTGATAAAAGCAACTATACATCGGTCAGAAAAGATGTAATTCGCATTTAACCATTGCATGTACAAATGAGAATGGAACAATAATAGCAGTCATCTATTATTAATCAAACAGAGAAGAGTACAACCAAATGTTCTGACGTCGGTAACCTTCTCAGGAGGGGCCAGTCAGCAAGCGTCTCAAGCATTCACCTTTGGAAATGATTCTCCCAAGACAAGAAACTCTCTCTCACACAAGCAACACAAAGCAACCTTCCCTAAGCTATCAATCACTTCCACACCTAGCACACCAAATACCTATAGTAGCAGCAATCTGAGCATTATAAGCCCTATACAATCCAAGCTATTCCAAAACTAGCTGCTCATGGTAATGGTGGAAGTTTATATAGGAGAAGGAGCCTCCTAAAAGGGTGGAAGGATGAGCTTATCCTTGAGGGAAATGGTTACAAAGGGTCAAATAGACATGCCATAGAAGGGAGTCGATACTCACAAAGCCAACAACCACACCTGGAGTTATCTGGAAGGCTGGCTATTGGAACAAATTCGCCCAAACAGGATCAGCGCGGATTATAAGGAGACTGACGCGCTGACGTCGCGCCTTAATAATTGAGAAAGTCATGTCAGCGCGACCCAATACAAAGGAGAGGTGCGCTGGCTCATAAAATGCGACCAGCGCGGAAAAGTGATGTTCTTCCGCGCTGGCAGCGCACTGAATACACTACGAGCCGCCAGTCAGCGCGGGTATTTTAGAAACAGACGCGCTGATGAGGAAAACTTTGGAAAAGTGGGTTTTGGGCTAGTTCAGAAGGCATGAACTTGATTATTGTGAATTCTTGACACAGTAGGGTGACTGACAGGAAGACAGTGACAAATTACTGTGTAACAATTAGAGTTCAAGAAAACTCTTATACAATCTGCTGTTGATGACACATTACAAATCAGCATAGGAGCTCTCTCAGAAATTCAGACATGTCTACAAAATGCACAGGAAAAGATTGATTTTTTGCAGCTTGAATCACAGCTACAGCAAGAAGAGCTACATCAAAATAGACATCATTCTGAACTTGTTTTTGTTCAGAACATTGAGACTGCAACCCATCAACAACTGTTACACAGTAATTTCTCATTGTCTCCCTATCAGTCACCCTACTGTGTCAGGAATTCACAATAATCAATTTCATGCCCTCTGAACTGGTCAAATAACCCACTTTTCCAAAGTTTTCATCATCAGCGCGACTGTTATTAAAATAACCGCGCTGACTGGCGCTTCATAACAGACCTCATGCGCTGCTAGCGCGGAAGCACACGACTTTCCCCCGCTGGTCGAATTTCATGACCATCGCAGCCTCTGTTTGTATTAAGTCGCGCTGACATGGCCCTGCCTATTACTACCTTGCGATGTCAACGCGCCAGACCAGTTTTGCACCCGCGCTGATCCAGTTTGGGCGAATTTGTTCCAACAGCTAGCCTTCCAGATAACTACAGGCTTGGTTAACATTTTTCATTTAGATTGTGTAAATTTTGTATTTACGTGGTAGTAAGATATGCATGTATTCTTATGATTAGCTTAACAATTTTTTCATTTCCTACACTTTCCTTTATTACAAATTCAGTGTGATATTTCTCATAATGTCTTTAATTTAAGGTGTTCAACATTTGAACACACTTTCATGGATTTGCATATGATTCGTGATGGTATAATGGTTGAGTTACCTAGTAACAACAACATCTATATGAAACTTCTTTATCTTCTCAATCCTTTAGAACCATGGTATATGTTGTCACCTTCTGAAAATAGAGTTCCAGTTGTACAAAGAGTGCCAAAGAACATAGAGGTTTGCATCCATATTCCAAGCCATAGAAGCTCTAAAATCTAAATCAGACACTCTCCACTGGATAGTGTTCGGAATAGGCTTTCCAATGGTAGGTGGAAGTCTAAAAACAGACTCCTCAATTATAAGCTAGAGAAGATTGAAGATACACTTTCAAAGCCAAAAAACAAAGGAAAAATGGCTAACAGTTAGGCTAAATGTAAATTGCAATCACAGTTTCCTAGTAGTAGCAGCGAGGGAGTTCACAGCGAACCTACAATGGAGCAATCATTGATATCGGTGATCACAAAAGTCAAAGATCCAAGGCACTACATATTAGCGATCGACGAGATTTCAAAGTGCAATACAAAGGGGAAAAGCTTTGATATTGGAAAATCGACGATCAGCGGTTCCAACAAACCATTCTTAAGGAATTATGGGGGAATACATCGATAGTGTTAAAGTAGTAGGGGAGGGCCGATGACAATTTACAAAGGAAATCAGTTGCAAAACCAGATGCAGGCACGCCTTTTCTCTCTCCTTCAAGGGGGCCACATGGCAAAATACCATTGGTCCAAATGAATACACATGGTAGCTGACATCAGCATGATGTGGCTGTTACACAACAATTTGTCACTATCTCCCAGTCTAGTCATCCTTCTGGGCAAGGGGGGCAGCCTTACGCACAGCAGGGCCAACCCACTGCTCAGTCTAGTCATCCTTCTGGGCAAGGGGGGCAGCCCTACTTATAGCAGGGCCAACCCACTGCTCAGTCTATGCATCCTTCCGGGCAAATGGGCCAGCTTTCTACGCAACAAGGCCAACCCATTGCCCGTTTTAATCATCCTTCTGGACAAGCTGGCCAACCTCAAGGTCAACCGGCCGTCGAGCCCACTCAACCATCTATTCCGCAAGGACAACCCTTGGTTGCTCAAGGACAACCTGGCACCCAGCAAGCACATCCTTCTGGGCAAACAGGTCCATCCCAAACCCAACCAGGCCAACCTTTCGGCCAGATGGTCCAAGCCCAACCTGTTCAAGGACATCTTTCTGGGCCCCAAACTCAACTTGGTTATCAAATGCAAGGTGGGCCACGGCCCCAACCTTCTTACCAAGCGCAGCCTTCTTATCAGGCTCAGTATGGAGCTCAGCAAATGTATGGCTACCAGCAACCCCAGGGGCAAACTCAGTTTACCCCTTATCAAAATTATCAATAAATGCAGGTCACTCCTTACCAGAATTATCAGTACGTTGCACCTGTAGGTCAAGTTGCTAATCCATGGGGTGCTGGGGGGCAGACCCAGGGTCAACTGTCTATGTATGGACAGAATCCGTATGGACAGAACCCCTATGGGCAAGGCCCCTTTGGGCCAGGCCCATCTGGACAGAGTCCATGGGGGCAACCACCACCTGGTTAGAACCCTGGTACTACCTCTCTTCCACAGCCACAAATGTCCTTTAATCCTCAGTTGCCTTTCTTAGCGACGTTGGAACTCCCGGATGTGTCCAAGTTTACGAATGATCCCATTCTTCATAATCCGTATTGGCCACCAGTTCCGACTAAAATACCCGGTGATTGCCCAAAATTTGATGGCAAAGCTGGTGAAGACCCTCAAGCCCATGTCATGACCTATCACCTTTGGTGTTCATCGAACTCATGGCTTGATGACTCTATCCGGCTCCGCCTCTTTCAAAGAACTCTCACCGGCTCAGCCGCTAAGTGGTATATTGAGCTGAATCGCGGAACATTTCAAGATTTCAACTCGCTGGCTATGGCATTCCTAACTCATTTTCAGTTACCCATTCGGTATGAGACAGGGACACATCTCCTTATGTCTCTCAAACAGGACACGGCTACGCATATATCTGATCATATACATGAATGGAGACGGCGTCGTCGCTTGATCAAATTTTGGATTCCTGATCAACTCCTGACCGATTGGTTCATGACTTCCTTTGTCCCTGTGATCGCGCGAAACATCGCCATGGGAGCTTGTGTAACTGAAGAGCAAGCTATCGCGCGTGCTCAGTACCTTGACTTAGTATACTCTCAGTCGGGTACTTTATATGATTATTTGCCAGACGCCCCGAGGCCTGGACAGTCCAAGGCTCCGCCAAAACCATTTGTTGACAGAGTCATTGGCTCTGTAAACTCGTCAGCAAAGAAATCGGCCGCGAACCCTGGGAATCAAAAACAGAATGCTTCTAATAGAAATGCTTCTCAGGGCCAATCTAATTCTGGAAGTACCTCCGAGGTAAACACCGTTCAGTCCACCACAGCGGATAAATCCTCGAAAGGGAAAAAGAAAGGGAAAGCCAAGAATAAATCTGAACAACCCAAGCAGGATTCCCCTAAGCCTCCACCCGAGGAAGGAGCCAAATGAAAACCTAAGTATCCTTGTCTTATCTGTGATGAGGATCACTACACTAAGGACTGCCCAAGGTGGTCCGAAGTTAGTTGATTATTGAAAGGTGCTCCTGGGCCTCCTGTCGTGCTTAAAGAACCTTTCCCTTCCCAGCAAACTCAAATGGCGGCAAACCCATCTCAACCCTCTTCCTCGTTCGGCTCTCAAGTGTTCATGGCTGGAACGATTCCCATCCATGTTTCTACTCGAGCAAAAGAATATCCTTCTCCTGCCGGGAAAGAGCCGGAGATCCCCTCCAGCGCTCCTCCATCCAGTTCTGGTCCTCTCCACATTGAAAGGCCCAGCACTGAGACGATCCCCCGACCCCCTCCGAAAGGTGTACTCCGAAAGTTATCTTACAACCCTAATGCTCGTGCTGCCCAGCATTATAGCATTGTTGAGGACTTAGCTCAGGCTCCGTCTGCTATGTCCGCTCTAGAAGTCCTCCAGAGCTGCCCCTCCCAGAGGAAGTCCTTGCTATCGGCTATCGGTGGCATAGACCCGGCGGATTCAGATTTGATTTCTTTTGATCTCGAGGGCTTTACACCGAGACTGCCTCACCAAGTCGCTTTCCTTATACAGGTCATCATCAATGGCAAAACAATTCATCGTATAGTCATTGATGAAGGTGCCTCAACTTGCATCATGTCTGTTGCTTGTTGGAAAGCTATTGGTTCTCCTACGTTGAGTCAGTCTCCTACGACGTTAGAAGCCTTTGATGGAAGAGAGTCCCGTCCTTACGGTATCCTCCAATGCTTGCCCATCTCTTTGGAAGGGAAGACGGTAGAAGTGGAGGTCGAAGTTGTCGACGCCAATCTTACCTACAACCTCCTCCTCGGACGTAGCTAGACATATGCCATGCAAGCCGTGGCCTCCTCCCTTTTCCGTGTCATTCGTTTCCCTCACCAGGGGAAGATTGTCACAGTGGACCAGCTCTCCTTCTTTGCCTCTTCTTCTGAAGGTAATGTGCCATTTGTGGAGCATACCTCTAAGTCATTCGAGAGTGTGGGTGCCGGACTTTTCAAAGATCCTGCTTTAATGGGAGTCTTTCCCCTCCCACCTCTGAATCTCGCCCCTATTAACATGATCTCTGTACGTTCTGATCCGTGGGTCCTTCCTCCCGCTAATCAGATAGACTCTTGGGGTGATATGATGCCGTTGAGTCCTGCCGAGCTCAACTACGTCGAAATCGTCACTACATCGGCTCCCCCTGCTGAACCTGCTCTTTCGGGCAGTGTTCCCGATTCATATGTTCATTTCCCTTGGCAAGGAGATGATGCTACTTTGGATCCATTAAAGGAAATATTTCCTTCCGATGAAGCCATCATAGAGACCATGTCTCTCGAAGAGCTCCCTTGGTCAGATCATCACCACCGCTCTTCGTTTCTCCCTCCCCATCCGGAAATGATCACATGTCTTGAGCGGTTTGCTTCGTGTATCCCATCCCCGCCCCTTCAAACACCTATTCAGCTTTACCAAGTGTCTTCTAAGGGCAATATGGGAAACATCACGCAAACCCAACCCATCGACATCTCTGTGAAACCAGGGATTGTTGAGTACATTTACATAGGAGTCACTTGTACTCCAGAGGAGGTTCAACTCTACACCGCTCTATTTCGCGAATTCCGTGATGTCTTCGCATGGTCCTATGAAGAAATGCCTGGCATCGACCCCAGTATCGTGGTGCACGAAATACCGACGTATCCAGGTGCTAAGCCTGTCCGCCAGCGCCTACGCCCTGTGCACCCCCGAAAGGCCGCAGCCATCAAAGCAGAATTCAAAAAGCTTCTCAAGGCTGGTTTCATTTACCCCATTCCACTAACGGATTGGGTTTCTAATATAGTCCCTGTGAACAAAAAGCAGGGCACTATCCGAGTCTGTGTTAATTACCGTGATATCAATCGTGCCTGTCCTAAGGATAACTTCCCTACGCCCTTCATCGATCAGCTTATCGATGAGTGTGCAGGAAGCGAAATTTACTCGTTTATGGACGGCTTCTCTGGATATAACGAGATCAACATTGCACCCGTTGATCAACATAAGACGGCTTTTATCTGTCCTTGGCGCACTTTTGCCTATAAGAAGCTCCCTTTCGGTCTAAAGAATGTCGGCGTTACGTTCCAATGTGCAATGTCCAATGCCTTTCATGATATTCGTCACATTGTACAGCCATACCTGGATGACCTCCCAGCTCATTCAGTCAAGCGTCAGGACCATCCCTCTCATCTTCGCGAAATTTTTCTCCGTTGTCGACACTACCGTATTAGGCTCAATCCTCATAAGTGTGTCTTCTGCGTGGAATCAGGCCGACTACTCGGGTTTATCGTCTCTCGAGAAGGCATCTGTCTGGATCCCCTCAAAGTCGAGGCCATCCTGAATCTTCCTCCCCCTGCTTCTTTGCAGCAGTTGCAGAGTTTGCAGGGCAAAGTGAATTTCCTTAGACGATTCATTCTGAATTATGCCGAGGTGGCTAAGGGTTTCACACGGTTATTGAAGCGAGACACACCCTTTCATTGGGATGCTATCGCTCAGGAGTCTTTCGAGCGACTCAAGGGCCTCCTTGTCTCTGCTCCATTATTAAGACCTCCGAACTACCACCGTGATTATACTCTCTATCTGGCTGCCGCCAATACCACTATCGGCATGGTTCTAGTGCAGGATGATGATGACGGCAATGAGCATGTTATCTATTACCTTAGCCGCAACCTCTTGGATACGGAAACTCGCTATGCTTACGTCGAGAAGTTGGCATTGGCCGCTGTCTGCGCCATCCAACACTTCCGGCACTATATCCTGTTGCGCACCACGACCGTGATTTCTGACTGCAACCCAATGACGTACATATTGTCGCGTCAGTTGCTGGGGGGCAAATACTCGAAATGGATTGTAATCCTCCAAGAGTTTGACTTGGAATTTACTGCTGCCAAGTCTAAGAAGTCTCTGGTCTTTGCTGAATTGCTCTGTTCTTTGCCATCTCCTTCTGCACCCTCTCTTTCAGAAGAGCATATCCCGGACGAAACGTTGTTTCTAATCAGCACCCTCGACCCTTGGTATAGGGACATCATAGTATATTTGCAGACGTCTTCCTTCTGTCCTAATGTATCGAAAGACGCTCGACGGAGGATTCGTCATCAATCTCAACTCTATCGCATTATTGGCGATACCCTGTACTGCCTCGGTGCTGATTCTGTTCTCCGCCGATGTTTGACTCTCGAGGAGGCTGAGCGAGTGTTGAATGACTGCCACTCCGGTGCTTGTGGCAGCCACATGTCCGGATATGCCACCGCCTAGAAAATCCTCCAGGCTGGTTATTTATGGCCTTCTATCTTCAAGGATTGCATCCTTGCCTTCCGTTCATGCCATGAATGCCAGATCTACCACCGGAAAATGCATGCACCTCCTGCACCACTGCACCCTGTTGTTACCGTAGGTCCTTTTGCCAAATGGGGCATCGATTATACATCCTGTAACCCTCGTTCGGCTGGGGGGCATGGGTATATCATCGTTGCCGTGGATTATTTCACCAAATGGGCCGAAGCGATGCCTACATTGAATGAAGACGGTCACACAGCGGCGCAGTTTTTGTTTAATCATGTCATTACTCGGTTTGGAGTCCCTCAGGCTATCGTCACGGATCACGGAAAACATTTCCTTAATCACATGATGACGGAACTAACGACCCAACTAGGCTTGCGTCAAGATAGTTCGACACCGTACTACCCTCAATCCAATGGCCAAGTTGAAGCCGTGAACAAAATCTTGATCATAATGCTCCAACATACCGTTGGTACACACAAGTCTAATTGGCATCTGATGTTGTTCCCCGCCTTGTGGGCCTACCAGACCTCTGTGAAGGACGCCACCAGTTTCACCCCTTTTCAGCTAGTTTATGGACTGGAGGCCACCCTTCCTATTGAATGTGAGATTCCTTCGTTAAAGTTAGCTGTCGAGTTGCTTCCCAACACCACTCTGGTGGAGGAACGGCTTCTTTATTTAGAACGGCTAGACGAGACCCGTCGCTTAGCTTCTCTAGCTATCGAAGCACAGAAGAAGAGAGTTAACGCTCACTTCGACAATAACATTCAACCTCGTTCCTTTGTTGAGGGAGATCTAGTACTGCTCTATGATCAAGCTAAGGATAAGCTAGGGGCAGGTAAACTCGAATCCATGTGGCTAGGCCCCTATATTGTGAAGAGAGTTTTGCAAAAGGGGTCATATGAGCTGATTGACTACAAAGGAAATCCTATCGATAAGCCCCGTAACGGGCTTTATTTGAAAAAATACTATGCATGATTTCATGCACCTAGCTTGTACATACGTGTGTTTTTAGCAAGTGTGTTATGTGTGTATGATTTCACGTTTTGCTTTGGTATGAAGGCGTGTTTGCCTCTTATTGTGTTTTCTTCTTCTTGTGCAGATGTCTAGTGCACCTTATGTTGGTTTCGCTGATGGTGCCTGTCGTAGCACTTGCAATTTGTCTTCTGCGGCGTGGGCGATCTATGATCCTCACGGAGAGTTGCTAGATCTTCAAGGTGTGTGCTTGGGTCGTACCACTAACAATGTTGCCGAATACAGTGCTGTAATTGAGTTACTAGCCGAAGCAGTTGATCTCGGCATTCATGCATTGGTGGTGAATCTGGACTCTCAACTTGTCGTCCATCAACTCAACGAGCGATATTCCGTCAGAGACCAACGCATTCTAAGGTTGTATTTATGTGTAAGATTGTTAGAAAGGAATTTTGATTACATCACATATCAACATATTCCGAGACGATTAAACACATTAACTGATGCATTGGCAAACCATGTATTAGACAGACATTTGCGTAACAGATAAATATTATACAAGAAGACATAGAAAACCTAATAAGACCATAGGATAAGCATATGTATATATATATGTATGTCATAATGTTTTGCACCATGTGCATCAAAAACAAAATCCTTTTCCAAGTATAGTTTGCATGTGTGTTGTCATGTGTGCTTTTAAGCTTGCGTAAAAATTAAAATATGTGGGTCGTATGTTATGCAACTGATACATTAGATTACATTTGTGTTAGACATTTGCATAGCATATAAAAACATCATCACATGTAAAAGATCCATCCAAAATCGGTATATATATATATCATGTGGCGCACCAAGGCACTCAAAAAATAAGTGTATATGTCTAGATAAGGCCTGTGTCCTCAGTACATCTGAGACGCATGTCTCTCAAAAAACATCAGTGGGAAATAAGACCTAGATGTCTACTGTGGTGGGTTATGATCTCTGTATGCTACAGCCGCCCGTGCCACCCGCCTCAAAAGGCGGTGCATCCTGGGTTCTACCCCTACTGTATGGATCTGAGATGCTATGGGGACCTCCTCTATCCCCTGGTAATCTGGAATCCCCGCCAGTAAGCCCTCGAGGTTCTGTATCACAGTCTCCATTGTATCGACTCCTGGAGGAGCCAGGACCAGGGCTCCAGTGCCTTGTGCCTCTCTCCACGCCTCTGGGGCCAGACCGAGGGGTCTCGTCGGTCCTACATCTGCATACCGTAGCATTCATCGTAAAGACATGTACATGAAAAATTAAAAACATTACAAAAAATAAAAATTAAAAAGAGATCAAGTGGCTTACCACCATCGTCCCAATGCTCTCCCGTAGGCAGTGGCATGTCTGGATCTCCACGGAAGTCTATGCCAGCATATGGCCAGTCCTCCACAAAAATAACCTGTCGATCCAGCCACACTCGGAAATATACTCCCCATGCCACTGGTCGGCCGCCACCTCCTCGCGGCATGACATGGCCCCATCGACTAGCCCTCGTCTCCCAAGGGCCTCTGGGTGGATCCACGACCATGTCCTGTAGCTGTATTGTCGGTACCCGCTCCAGCATGAGCAGGAGTAAAAGCGACCCATAACCGAACTGCTTCGACTCACCACGTCGGCAGTTGCTTAGCTGTCTCTTCATACTGGTTGTTACTGCTGCTGCCCAGTTGAATATGGTGGGGTGTTAACACTCGAGAGCTAATAGAAGATGGGTCTTCGAAGCCTCGTGATTGGCCAAGGAGCCCGCTACCCGGGTTACCATGAAGAGTATGGTTCGAAGGACGATGTCCTCCACCGTAGGAATAGCTACCTTCCCACTCCGCGTTTTGCGTGCCCGTGGGCACACCCGAGCCATCAGCATATCCAGGGTTTCACCACTGGGTCGTTGCCCCTCCAGAATGGCCATCTCACCTCGGCGTGATAACCCGGTCAAAAAATAGATATTCGTATAATCAAACTCGATATCACGGCCTCGAATCACAAACTTCCCATCAACAGGATTCCAGGCTCTGATTAGGAACTCGAGAAGATCAGGTTGTGCTCGCATCCGCGGAGTGAGGAAGAATTTGAGTAACCTGCATGCCCGCATTGCGTTACGGCACCCAGCATTGGAAAATGCCGCTATATCCTCATTATCGTGAGCTTGCTCTTGCCAAACAAATGCCATTTTGTCCTGCATGGCCACAAAAAATCATTAGAGCCTTGACCGTTGAAATTTACACGTTCAAATTGTTAAAAATTTAGTTTCGTGGCGTCAGCGCGACTGTTTTTAAAATAGTCGCGCTGATAATGGCGCCCTTTGTTTTTTTCCTTGGGTCAGTGCGGAAGCACACGTGTTTTCCGCGCTGATCCGGGGGTGGTGTGTGTAAATATTATTCAATCAGCGCGGACCCGATGAGGAAATCCGCGCTGATCGAGAGCGAATTGAACTCCAAAAAATTCGCCCAAACTAACACTTCCCACCGTGGAAATGTGGCTAAAATGATTCAAAATGGAGTGCAGGAGAAGGAGAACCTACCTGGAACAGATTGCAGGGTGGTTGATGTCCACACGGGATGGAATTGGGTTCGTCAACCTCGCAGCTCCACAACGTTCTCCACGGCTCAAAATGGTAACAATGGTAAAAACCTCCTTTTACCCCCCTATTTATGGTAAAAATTTTATAATTAACTATTATTTTTCATAAATGAAGGTTTTTGTGATGTTTTTTACCATGTGCCTGGTGCCAATATCGTTTTACTATGTTTTATGCATGTGGTACATATTATCTCGAACGGGTTTACGCGTGCGGTGTTTTTGTGCAGATTCTCATACCGGTGGGGTCGTGACGGTCCTATACATGCTTGGTCCCAAAACGTCGTCTTTAAGCTCTTTTTCGACGTAAAGCAAGAAAAGATGGCCGAGCCCCCCTCTCGGCTCGTTAAAAAAAACGGGAGGCGGTCGCCTTTAAAGCTCTTTTTTCGACCGTTTAAACTAAAAAGATTGCCGAGTGTTTGTCGTTTCGCACTCGTTATTGGCTCCAAAACGACATACTTCTTACCGTTTTTCTACTTTTTCGGGTCGAAGTCACTACTTACGAAAAGTACTCCTCGATCATACTGGTCAGGTGGTTCTTTCGAGCATCGTTTTATACTTTTTCGGGCTCGATAGACACAACTTTACGAAAAAGGACCCCCCTGGAGTTTTCTTTTCCGCTGTCTTTTTAGACTCTCTAAACAGGAAAAGACGTCGAGTTCTTCCTTTTTCAGACTCGTTAAAACTTAATGACATCGGAGATCGTCGAAATGATGCTTTCCAAGCATATGCTATCCTCGTCAAGCTTGTCGTCCAAAAATAATCGGGGTACATGCCAGAAATGGTGGGGAAAATGGAACTGTAATAATTGTCGTGTCGGCAGTATGTCGCTCTTGAACATGGCACTAGTCTGCATTCGTGTCTGGGTGGGGATTTCTCATCTTGTTTTACACTAGCCTCCATGGGTTTGGGTTATCATATTTGGCCTCTCATCTGCTCATTGCCTTGTCACCATGACCTCTGCTCATTTGATGTCAGATACTGCCAAATCCACTGTCGTGCTGCCAATATGTTCAAGAGAAGTTGACCTCTGCAAACTTACAACCTCCCTCTGATACCTCACACAAAATATCTTATCCTTCTCTGTCTCATGTCGATGATGTGGGAAACATTATGGCCCACCTTCGATCAAGGTTACTTCCTGTCAACTTTAGCTCATTATCCAGGAAGGTGACTTAGAGACTCCCTTCAGGTGCCTTACAGCCTGCATGCCTCAATGGCAGGTTCTTCGTGTTCGACGTGAGGTTTTCATCATTGGCCTCCGATCGAATGATTCTGTGAGTGTTCAACACCAGCTCATTGATTCGCATGCCGCGGATTGTACCTATAAGTACCTTGAGGACTGTTGGAGAGGTAAATCCCCTCTACGGATAGTGGTGATCCCTACTAGCCCAGCAAGGGTCTAGCAACAATCAGTCAATGCTACTATGCATGTTCCTAATTGCAATTAAGCAAGAGGTAAAGAGCACCTACTTGGATTCCAGCGTTATTGTTTGATGAAGAGATGGCACCTTCACTCCTTCGCTCTGGCTGGTCACGATCCTCCGCGATCTCCGCGAACGGACACCTGCACACACGAAGAGGAAACAAACACAAGCGTGAAATCTAATAAAAGCAACCATACATCAGTCAGAAAAGATGTAATTCACATTTAACCATTGCATAGACAAATGAGAATGGAACAATAATAGCAGTCATCTATTATTAATCAAACAGAGAAGAGTACAACCAAATGTTCTGACGTCGGTAACCTTCTCAGGAGGGGCCAGTTAGCAAGTGTCTCAAGCATTCACCTTTGGAAATGATTCTCCCAAGACAAGAAACTCTCTCTCTCACACAAGCAACACAACAAAACCTTCCCTAAGCTATCATGCACTTCCACACTTAGCACACCAAATACCTATAGCAGCAATCTGAGCACTACAAGCTCTACACAATCCCAGCTATTCCAAACTAGCTGCTCATGGTAATGGTGGAAGTTTATATAGGAGAAGGAGCCTCCTAAAAGGGTGGAAGGAATAGCTTATCCTCACGGGAAGTGGTTGCAAAGGGTCGAACAGACATGCCATAGAAGGGAGTCGATACTCACAAAGCCAACAACCAAGTCTGGAGTTATCTGGAAGGCTGGCTATTGGAACAAATTCGCCAAAACTGGATCAGCGCAGGTGCATAACTGGTCTGGCGCGCTGACGTCGCACCTCAATAACTGAGAAGGCCATGTCAGCGCGACTCAATACAAAGGCAAGACGTGCTGGCTCATGAAATTTGATCAGCGCGGAAAACAGGTGTACTTCCACGCTGGCAGCGCATTTGGTCTGTTATGGAGCGCCCATCAGCGCGGTTATTTGGACAAAAGTCGCGCTGATAGCAAAAACTTTGGCAAAGTGGGTTATTTGGCCAGTTTAGAGAGCATGAGCATGATGAATTTGTTTTCATGACACAGTAGGGATACTGACAGGATGACAATGACAAATTGTTGTGTAACAGATGCCCCCTAAAGCATGAAGCCCGAGAGAGTGGGAGGGGTGAAATGCTTTACAAAACTGCCGAACTGGAACACCACCAGGAAGGACCTGCACGTATGTACAACTGATAGCTCGATTACATGTAGTCTAGGCATGGGCGCAGCCATCCAAAAGACATATGAAGAAAGGTCTGTGGTATGGACGTAGCCACCCAGCTGAAGAGACCATGATGATAACAAGGTATGGTCGCAGCCATCCTAAAGGACTCAGGTATGGTCGCAGCCATCCATCAATGAGTCATGTAATATCAATCCACAAAAATCGCAGCCTGGCTCACAACAGACTAGAACCAGGGTCTTGCGCTCCGTCCCGATCCGAACAAAGTACAAGTCCAAGCATGTGAATACATGAGCTGAAGTCGAACATGCATGAACATCATCTGATTACCAGTCAATGATGAAAACTGTTAACAGACGCGAGAGGTACCACCAATAATGACAATGGTCCTCAAGGTACTATAGGTACAATCTGCGGCGTGTGAATCAATGAGCTGGTGTCGAACACCTGCAGAATCATTCGATCGGAGGCCAATAATGAAAACCTCGCGTCGAACATGAAGAACCTGCCATTGAGGCATGCAGGCTCTAAGGCACCTGAAGGGAGTCTCTAAGTCGCCTTCCTGGATAATGAGCTGAAGTCGACAGGAAGTGACCTTGATCGAAGGTGGGCTGTAATGTTTCCCACATCATCGACATGAGACAGAGGTAAAATAGTTTGTGTGAGATATAAGGGAAGGTTGTACTAATGCAGGGGTCAACTTCTCTTGAACATATTGGCGGCACGACGGTGGATTTGGCAGTATTTGACATCAAATGAGCAGAGGTCATGGTGACAGGGCAATGAGCAGATGAGAGGTCAAAACAGGGTAACCCAAACCCACGGAGGCTAATGTGAAACGAAATGAGAAATTCCCACCCGACACGAATGCAGACCAGTGCCATGTTCAAGAGCGACATACTGTCGACGCAACAAGTGCAGTTCCATTTTCCCCACCATTTCTGGCAGGTACCCTGGTTATTTTTGGATGACAAGCTTGACGGGGATAGCATATGCTTGAAGAGTGTCATCTCGACAATGTCCGATGTCATCAAGTGTTTAACGAGCCTCACAAAGGAAAAACTCGGCGTCTTTTCTTGTTTAGAGAGTCTGAAAAGACAGCGGAAAAGGAAACTCCAGGGGGGTCCTTTTTCGTAAAGTTGTGTCTCTCGAGCCCGAAAAAGTATAAAACAATACTCGAAAGAACCGCCCGACCGAAATGATCGAGGAGTACTTTTCGTAAATATTGAATTCGACCCGAAAAAGTAAAAAAGCGGTCAGAAGCACGTCGTTTTGGAGCCAATAACGAGTTCGAAACGACAAAAACCCGGCAATATTTTTAGTTTAAACGGTCAAAAAAAGAGCTTTAAAGGCGACCACCTCTCATTCCTTTTAACGAGTCAAGGGGAAACTCGGCAATCTTTTCATCTTTAAACGGTCGGAAAAGAGCTGAAAGCAGACCTCCATTCTTATTCTCTTTAACGAGTCAAAAAGGGAAAAATACTCGGCAATCTTTTCACATTTTACGAGTTAGAAAAGAGCTTAAAGGTGACTCGTCCTAAAGGAACGAGTGGTATAAAGGGTAGCAACTGGTTCCGGTAATGGTGGAACTGTTCAAAACATGTAATGGTTAAGAGGCTGGCTAATAAAACCACTCATCGCTGCGGTTCCTCAGGAAAGGATAAACAACTAAGTGAGAGCATATGATCGGCCTAAGAGATGGTAGCAATGGAATGAAACAACCAAGGCTCATCTAGCAGAATTCAGCGGATAAAAATGGCAATCACGAGATGTAAATCGGGTATGGGTTCATTTTTACACAAGCTTGAACCGTGGAGAACTTTGCTTGGATTCGGTTTCATGTTTACACAAGCTTGAAACGAAAAACTATGCTTGTTATAAGTTTGCATGCCCCTAGCGTAATAATGCAAATCGAGGTACATGCCCCCCAAGCTTCATTGCATTCAACAAAGTGGATGGAATGAAGGTTCACTCTCGAGATCTATGAAAGACTCGACTTGTATTTTACGAGATCTTAATCAAAGACTCGATCTGAAAGGGGAGTTGTTTCATTTTTTAATGAGGTTGACACAGTAAAAGAACTATCCTCATAACCCTTGTTTCATGTTTTAACGAGCTTGACACAAGATCAGGAACTATGCTCGAACACCTAGTTGCATTTTTTAAGGAGCTTGACACAGGAAAGCGAACTATGCTCTGACCAGACCTAGTTTCATTTTTTAAGGAGCTTGACGCCGGGAAAGAACTATGCTCCACCAAACTGCCTCATAATGAATAGGAAGTGGAGGCCCCCAAGAAAGTGGCTCCGGAGGGAAGGCCGATATCTTGGAAATCAGGACCTAATGCCCCCAGGACACTATGCACGATGGTGTCATCACTGGGTACGGGCACGGGGTAGGTGGCCACGTAGTTGATTTGCGGCGAGGCAGATGCAACTTGTGGATGAAAGCCAGGAGGGAAGGACGAGTGCGCTGGAGGGGCTTGTGGACGAACGAACGATAATTGATCGAACGTCACGATTCTTCCGTCATGTGGAAAGCAGACCACACGGAAAAGTGAAGAAACAAGGGCTCCCATGGCATACACATAATCACGACCAAGGAGAAGACTGAAGTCTAAAGAACCTTGGGTAACCGAGACGTCTATATAGACGGTCTTGCCTCCCAAAGTAATAGGAAACTGTGGAAGGATCCCTAATGGTTGACTCGTCCCTCCGTCAAAGGCGGTGAGATTCGGTGCGACGGGTACAAGCGATGGGGAACCCAAAGCCTGCCAAGTAGTAACGGGCATAAGACTAACCGATGCGCCTTCATCCAATACAGTGCCAGGCAGCGCCATATGGGAGGCATAGGCGGTGACCCAGAAAGGCACATGGGATGGAAGGGGAGGGGTAGTCAAACGACTCCAATCAAAGGAGATGACCGAACTACTTGGTGGGGGAACCATATGGTTGCCCCCCTGCTCGGAAAGAACTGACTCTGAACCCTCGGGAGAGGTTGGGGTGGGAACACCATTATCAAGCTCCGGAGGATTTGCCGAGACGAGAAGAACATGAGAATTTTGCTCTTCCGAAATAGAGTGCTCGAGAGGAGGTGAACTCGAATCAACACCCTTTCCGACCAACGGCGGGTCTGGAACAGGCTGGGAACAGCCAGGTTCGAGAAGAGGGGCCTGGACAAAAGGGGAATCTGAAGCGATCTCTTTGTCAACAGGGGCGCGATCTACAGCTGTAGAAAGACGTTGATAACCAGCGGGAAATGGATTCGGAGGAGCAGCAAGACTTTCCAACACAGCGGAGGCTTTATCCATGAGTGGACAAAGGTGAAGGGAATGACTACCTTCACAAAGTCGACAGGGGAATCGAAGCTTCCCTTTCTCCTTACCATTCCCAACTGATGAGGTAGCATTGCCATGATCATCCGTGTACGATGAAGGGCGGGCCAGATCGTGAGACCAAACTTCTAATACCCTGGGAATGCCAGGACAATCGCGAAGAAGGTGGTCCTCCTTGCATAATCGACAAGGAAACTTAACCTTCCGCGGAGGAGCAGAAGGTGGCCCGACTTCAGGTGTAGTGGAGGGGATAGCTGGATTTGAGGAGGGGACGGTGTGTGTAAGTTCTCCCTTAGGAGACTTCTTCTTCTTGGTCTTCTTCTTCTTCTTCTTAGCCACCTGGTTACTCGCAACGAGAGTTTCACCAGGCGAAGTACAAGAGGAAGACATAGAAGTAGGCGTCGAAGGGGAGAGGTCCACCTTAGGATCAACATGATGTTGTTCAGGTGGAGGGACTGATGGACTAACAGCCGACACGGCAGGGACCAAAGAGGTTGAAAACAACCAGACAGGCAACCCGACAGTTAACCCTGGAAGGGATAACGTTGCCATATAAGGAGCACCAACATTCCCGAGAGGAGGGAAATGACCAGGATTCCCATCAGGAGGGGAGCTTGGGTTGGTGAACCCCGGAAAAGTTGCCATCGCAAACGAAAACGAAAACTACTCAAGCTAAACACACAAGATCTAACCAGGTGATGTTCTCGTGGCCGAATAAACTTTTAAGACACAGGAACCAAACTTGACCTTTTCATGTTTCAAGAGTCGAGAAAAGGACGAAAAGATGACTCCAGTCTCCTTCGAATGTTTAATGAGCACGAAGTGACAAGACGCTCACAGGCACCTTTTCATTTAGGGAGTCCGAAAAGGATCAAAAGTGACTGCTCTGGAGACTCTAGGTATAGGGTTTACCAGGCGACCCATAAAACTGCTTATACACCTTAGCAATCGTATGAGAGCCAAGGACTTTCCGTACTGCAGTCAATCTTCCCGAATGCTGTGTTCGGTGCGTTACGGTTCACAAGGCGGCAGACTCGGCTTCCTATGGATAAAGGATAAAAGCCTAGTGGGGTCTCCCTATATACGCGACGGTACGTGGGAGCGCAGTCCGTGTTAGACCACTATCGAGTCACAGAAGGAGGAATCACCCAACCATAATGTGAAACAACAGTGACTATGTTTAAAGACGCTGGAACACGTCTCTAACCTAGACCTATAGATATTTGCGTTTAGTTCCAATGCGTTTTTAGGTTAATTCAGTTCATTTTATGGTTGATCTTGAATTAAGTTTCGATTTCAGGTCCTATCGTGTGTTCTCTCACAATTACCTAGATGCAAACTACATGCCAAAGGATACCATTTTGTTCGATGAATTCTAGCTATTAGAAGGTAAAGAATTTTTTGATCAAACAAAACGAACACGAGAAATCAAACAACCTAATGCAGCTAAAAGCAAGGAAAGGAAACTTTTCTTTTGAAAATGCGAATCAATGAAATGTTCTTTTCCTTTTCAATTCTCGAAAGCAAAGCTACTAGTTTGATTTTCTTTCAATGGCACAAAGCATCCAAATGAATTTTGAGGAACAGGAACATCAAGCAAATCACTTAATGAAAGCACACAAATTTCCCAAAACATCCAAAAAGATCTCCAAATCAAAAGGAAAAAACAAAGGCTTGTACGAGCTATGTGATCTAAGCCCAACAAGGCAAAAAGGAATTCAAGCAAGAAGGAAGCAAGTGTGAACTGATCGATCCAAACAATCGTGATATATGCTTGGTAGTGAAGAAATCGAATCAACATAAAAAGTGGTTCAATAATCGACACTAAAAATCAACCAGCAACAAGCAGTGGAAAAGCCTCAAGCAAATCAATAAGAGGGTTGTGGATGAACCTTGAATAGACAAGTAACCCAAGCAAATGGTTTCTCGATGAAACTTCTAAAGGGCTAGGTCACATGGTCTAAAAACACAAGACTCACTCGAATGAAATCAAAGAGAGAGCGTCCCTTAACCAAAAGCAATCAAAACAAGCTAATGAGGGACAAGAAACAACAGGGGATAAGAAAGATTGATGAATTCAGGAGATAAAGTTATAAAAACAACTTTTTAGGAATCAGCGCAAGTTTTACACTAAAAACCCATGTCAGCGCAATTTTTACACAGACCACCCACGCTGTCAGCGCGACTTTTGTCCAAAAAACCGAGCTGGTCTCAGAAAAACACAGTTGTCACGGGAATTAAACTAGCAACCCAAGGTCAGCGCGGGTAAAAAACTAGCAAGTGGCGCTGACGTCGTGACTATACACGTCTTGTCCGCGCTGATCCGATTTCCAGGATCGTCGCGACTGTTAGGCGTAATTACGCGATGAACAGGATGTTGCAAAAGGGGGAGCGCGATATCAGCGCGAGTGCTAAAATTAAATCCACGATGGAGCTCAAAAATAGTGACAGGCAAATCAAAACTCCCAAATCAAAACAGCCAATCTTTCAATCAAACAGGGGCATTTCCCAGATCAACCCAGGAAACGCAAAAGACTGATAATTAATCCCCAAAATTTCAAAAAGAGAGCAATCAAACAAACTCAAAAATGGACACAAGAGACAAAAGGTTGAACTCCCCAGTGGAGTCGCCAAATTGTTGGAGAGGTAAATCCCCTCTATGGATAGAGGCGATCCCTACTAGCCCAGCAAGGGTCTAGCAACAATCAGTCAATGCTACTATGCATGTTCCTAATTGCAATTATGCAAGAGGTAAAGAGCACCTACTTGGATTCCAGCGCTGTTGTTTGATGAAGAGATGGCACCTTCACTCCTTCGCTCTGGCTGGTCACGATCCTCCGCGATCTCCGCGAACGGACACCTGCACACACAAAGAGGAAACAAACACAAGCGTGAAATCTAATAAAAGCAACCATACATCAGTCAGAAAAGATGTAATTCACATTTAACCATTGCATAGACAAATGAGAATGGAACAATAATAGCAGTCATCTATTATTAATCAAATAGAGAAGAGTACAACCAAATGTTCTGACGTCGGTAACCTTCTCAGGAGGGGCCAGTCAGCAAGTGTCTCAAGCATTCACCTTTGGAAATGATTCTCCCAAGACAAGAAACTCTCTCTCTCACACAAGCAACACAACAAAACCTTCCCTAAGCTATCATGCACTTCCACACTTAGCACACCAAATACCTATAGCAGCAATCTGAGCACTACAAGCTCTACACAATCCCAGCTATTCCAAACTAGCTGCTCATGGTAATGGTGGAAGTTTATATAGGAGAAGGAGCCTCCTAAAATGGTGGAAGGAAGAGCTTATCCTCACGAGAAGTGGTTGCAAAGGGTCGAACAGACATGCCATAGAAGGGAGTCGATACTCACAAAGCCAACAACCAAGTCTGGAGTTATCTGGAAGGCTGGCTGTTGGAACAAATTCGCCAAAACTGGATCAGCGCGGGTGCATAACTGGTCTAGCGCGCTGACGTCGCACCTCAATAACTGAGAAGGGAATGTCAGCACGACTCAATACAAAGGCAAGACGCGCTGGCTCATGAAATTCGATCAGCGCGGAAAACAGGTGTACTTCCGCGCTGGCAGCGCATTTGGTCTGTTATGGAGCGCCCATCAGCGCGGTTATTTGGACAAAAGTCGCGCTGATAGAAAAAACTTTGGCAAAGTGGGTTATTTGGCCAGTTTAGAGAGCATGAGCATGATGAATTTGTTTTCATGACACAGTAGGGATACTGATAGGATGACAGTGACAAATTGCTGTGTAACAAGGACCATTGTCATTATTGGTGGTACCTCTCGCGTCTGTTAACAGTTTTCATTATTGGCTGGTAATCAGACGATGTTCATGCATGTTCGACTTCATCTCATGTATTCACATGCTTGGACTTGTACTTTGTTTGGGTCGGGACGGAGCGCAAGACCCTGGATTTTTGTCTGTTGCAATCCAGGTTACGATTTTCTGGATTATTATTACATGAATCGTTGATGGATGGCTTCGCCCATACCTGAGTCTTTTGGGATGGCTGTGACCATACCTTATTATCATCATGGTCTCTTCAGCTGGGTGGCTGCGTCCATACCACAGACCTTCTTCGTATGTCTTTTGGATGGCTGCGCCCATGCCTAGACTACATGTAATAGAGATATCAGTTGTACATACGTGCAGATTCTTCCTGGCAGTGTTCCAGTTCAGCGAATTTTGTAAAGAATTTCACCCCTCCCACTCTCTCGGGCTTCATGTTTTAGGGGGCATCCTGTTACACAGTAATTTGTCACTGTCTCCCTGTCAGTCTTCCTACTGTGTCATGAGTTCAAATTAATCATGCTCATGCTCTCTAATGTGGCCAAATGACCCACTTTGCCAAAGTTTTTCCCATCATCGCGACTGTTATTAAAATAACCGCGTTGACTGGCACCTCATAATACAACGAATGCGCTGCCAGCGCGGAAGCACACGTGTTTTCCGCGCTGGTCGAATTTCATGAACCAGCGCATCTTCTATTCATATTAGGTTGCGCTGACATAACCTCCCCTGTTATTAAGATGCGATGTCAGCGCTCCAGTGCAGTTATACACCCGCGCTGATCTTGTTTGGGTGAGTTTGTTCTAACAGCCGGCCTTCCAGATGACTCCAGACCTGGTGGTTGGCCTTGTAAATGTCGCCCTTCCTTCTCTGGCATGTTTGTTTCGTCATTTGAGCCACCTTCCTTGGAGATAAGCTCATCCTCCCACCATTCATGGAGACTCCTTCTCCTATTTAAGCCTCTGTCATGGCCATGAGCAGCTAGTTTTTGGATAGTGTGGAATTGATAGTGCTTAGAGTGCTGCTGTTAGTAGGTAGTTGGTGTGACAAGTGTGGGATTGCTAGAGAGCTTAAGGAAGGTTGTGAAGTGTTGCTTGTGTGAGAGAGAGTTCTTATCTTGGGAGATCTACCTCCAAGGGTGAATGCTTAAGAGACTTGCTAGCTGGACCCTCTTGAGAAGGATTCGACGTCAGAACTTTGGTTGTACTCTTCTCTGTTATTGATTAATAATAGATGACTACTATTATGGTTCCACTCTCATTTGTCTTTGTAATGGTTAATGTGAGTTATGTCCTTTCTGACTGATGTATAATTGCATTTATTAGATTTCACGCTTGTGTTTGTGTTTCTCTTTGTGTGTGCAGGTATCTATCCACGAGGATTGTGGAGGATCGTGACCGGCCAAAGCGAAGGAGCGAGAGCGGCGACTCTTCATCAAACAATAGCGTTGGAATCCAAGTAGGTGTTCATTGCCTACCTTTTATTTGCAATTAGGAACTTGCATAGTAGCATTGACTGATTGTTGCTAGACCCATTCTGGGCTAGTAGGGATCGCCTCTATCCGTAGAGGGGATTTACCTCTCCAACAGTGGCAGTATGGAGGACACGTGGCACATAGATTTTGCATTTTCAGGGGTCCTATGGGGGCGTATCCGGGTGACACTTGTCACCACTCAGGAGGTGCCACATGGCACTAATGACATCATCAATCTCGGGGTCCCTCCTCCACCATAAAATAACACCCCCAATCTCTAGATGACTCAGATTGACTCTGCCACATCTACAGCTCCCAGGCATTTTCAGCCCCCCTGCCATGTTTCCCTTTATCAGCGAGGGGGGGTTGTCCGAAAAATCAGTTTCCCCGTCGAGCCCTGCTCACACATGTTGTGCTCATATCATTTTGCACCTCACCCTCACTTACCACTTACCACTCATGCCCCGCTCTGAAAACCACTCATCCTCAAACTCTCTCCCATATTGCAATTGCGACACCCTGCGTGGTCCCAACCCCGTCAATCGGCGATCACAAGGGTCAAGGGTATATATCAAAGGAAAAGAATTTTAAACCATCGGTGTGTGAGATTATATGTAACAAAGGAAGAAGACCCCTGGAGGGAAGTCCAAAGGCACTAGATCCCAAAGGACTAAGCACTTGGTCATAGCCCCCAGTCATATGAAGCAAAAGGGGCTAAAGTAAATCTGGATGCCCCATCCTGTAAAAGATTTTCGGTGAGAAATCCCAATATGATAACTCTGTGACCAGCCAGTACAGAACTTTACAAGGCGTGCTGGGTCGGAAGTTGTGGCATTTAATAAGGAAGATGGAGCATCCAAACCCAACATGGGATAATCTAGAAAGGCCCTCTATGGCACAGAACCAAGGTTGATGCTGACAGAAGTAAACAAGGACTTGGTAGCTTGGGAAGACTTGATTATCCAGCATGGTGCCCCCATACAGAGGGAAGACAAAGTATCGCACAGGGGTCCTCTGCTTCAGTACTGTGTCATGAAACTGATAGTACGCACTCCCTACTTTGAAGGATGAATGGTTCAATCAATAAAGGTAGAAATGATTGGCGTCGACTCAGAAACACAAGAGGCCATACCATGAGAAAACTACAACCTAAAGCAGAAGTGATCGCAGTGATGGCCATGAAGATATTTTGTTAACATTGTTCATCTGATCGTTGACTGATTTTTTATCTTGTAATGTGTCACCCTTTAATGAGGCAATTAATATTTTGTAATGCTTTTGTGCCACATAGCCATCCCTGGCCAAGACAGCTAGTCAACCTGACAACTGAGACTCGACCGAATATATTTTGATGTAATGAATGTTCAATGCTCCCCCTCTCCAAATAAATAGGGGGAAGCAACACTTCACAAAGGTTTAGAAATCCTAAAGAAAATGCTATATGTTATTTTCAGACTGTATGTCTTTATAATACAGATCTTTCAGAATATCAAGGAAATGGTGGTGATTCCCCCTTCAAGTATTACAGTATGTTATCCCTCTATTTAAAACCCATTATGTTCATGTTTATTCTCTGAATTCATGCAATCATAGCTTCTAGAAATATTTCATATTTCACCACAAATTCATTTGTATTGACTTATTAATGCATGTGCCTATATGGATTATTAAGATTATATCTTTAAAATTGTGCTACACGAATCATAGCATTCAGTCTCTCTTTTTTCCATTATATCTACTCGTAACTCAAATAAGTGCAGAAATTCTTAATGCTTCAAGCTCTATGTGTTAAATGTACAATTCTTGACTCTTTAATCTCTATGTGATGAGTTACTCCTTCTCCTTATCCTTTCTCATTACTCTGTAAAAGCTTATTAAACTATACGTCCTTGAACTACTCGGCCTCCACTGTTTTATGCATATATTTATGCAATTTGTACCTATGAAGAAGTACCAGAAATTCATGGCTTACTCCTTTAGATGAATGAACCAAACCATTCCATTTAAATATATATAGATATAAAATATATGTGATGTCTTCGATTTCTTTAGAATCATACGAGACACACAGAATCTAGATGTGCCTAGGCACTGGTCTTGTAAGCAATCCAAGGTTGTCTCTGGGAGTGACAACACCTTCTAGCACCGTTGTCGAGGAACTTATTGAAGGATTTTTCCCCTGGGATATGACAAGTTGAGCACTCTTTGTGTAGGTGAGCAAAGGCATTCTAATTGCATCCATATCACCTTGGCGACTCCACAAATCCCATTATCATTTATCATCCTAGCTTTTAAAAATCCTCACACTTGCTCAGATACCTCTCAGCAGAAAGTCCCATTCGTATCTAACCCAGAGAAGTTAATTTTTAGGAAAGTATGGAAGGAGAAGACTCTTACTTCCTGTGCTACCATCCCATCAGTCTTTGAAGCTTCCTCATCCAACTGTCAACCCATTTTTATTCACTACTCAGGATTTACTCCTAAAACCCTTACATACCATACTTTTAGTCCAGTCACTGTGGTTGTGGCCCAAGTTCCTCAAGCAAATTTCAATCCCCTTCCATTAATCTAGATGGCTCTTCTGAGTGTTTTGCTAAATAAATATTCCCCTCTTGATTTACCTTAGCCCCTAAGTGTTATGCCCCAGGACTACTGAAATATTTTGCCTAGGTTCAATGGGGAGGATGAAAACACTACAAAGAGACACATCGAAACTTTTTGTTCTTTTGATGAGAATCTAAACGTAGAACAGTTGGATGTGATCATGAGACCTTTTATACAATCCCTTGATGGAGAAGCCAGAAAATGGTTTAAAGCCCTACCCAATGCCTCCATCACTACTTGGGAGGAACTTGAAAACTATTTCACATTAAAATTGGGCGAAAAGAGAAATCATGAGTACCTCCTCATAGAGTTTAATGCTATAAGGAAGAAGCCAAAAGAGGATATCTCAGCATTTATAAAAAGGTTCAATCAGCGGTATAATAACCTGCAAGGTGAGATAAATCCTCCTCCAGCTGCTACTCGAGTAGCTTTTTTAGGAGCCTCTGAATCCATCTTTGGTTTTACTCTAAGGGAACGGAAGTCTCTCACTTTATATCAACTCCAAATCGATGCGCTTAAGGTGGAATCAAATTTCACCTTAGTTGGGAAGTCAAGAGGAAAGCAGGAACCTACTGAGAATAAAAGAGGGAAAGAAGAGGCATCCTCCTCTGGTCAAGCTACAGAATCACCAAACTTGAAGTGGGATGAACTGGATAAACTCATCAGGATTTTATCACATAAGGTTGGAAAGATTGAACTTGAGAACAAGAGCCTCTCCAAACAGCATGCTCAAGTCAACAACCCACAGTCTAGAAGGCCTCCATTGCAAATTCTTCCAAGGGAAAGAAAGGAACATCTTGATCAAATCCCTCATCCTCTATATTTAGAAGATGATCCCAATGAACAATCGTTGGATACACATCAGATGCAAGGAAATTTGTTTTCCACTTTCTCTTAAGAAGAACATTAAAATATGGCTTACCAGGAGACCAGTCCTGATAAAGAAGCAGCAAATGAGGAGGATATAGATTATTATTGTAAACGGTTTGTGGATTTCATGCAAGCACAGCCACACCGAAAGTATGATCTAAGATCTTCAAGAAAGAGGTCAAGGGAATTGAAACAACAACAGGGAACTTCTCACCAATTTATTCCCCCAGTACCAGATAAAGGGAAAGGTAAGCTGAAATTTGACTCTTGAAAGTTAAAATTCTCCGCAAATAAGGAAAGCAATAGTTCCGAGGGAAATGCAAAAAAGGAGGCACCTGTTTTGCATAAAACTAACATTGGTAAGGAATGAGAAGTAGAGCTAGGAGGTATAGAAAAAATCCAACCTACATTCAATCTTAAAAAGGAGCATGAAAAGGTAAAGATTCATGTTCCTTTGATTGAGCTTCTAATGCAGCCTACTTGTAAATCTCAAGTCTCTCAATTCATGCATCCATCCACCTCAGCACCAATCCATGATAGTTTAAACCATCGAGAGGAGAGGCCAATGGTTTTTTTTTGGCCGCATGTGGAAGAACTTGATCCTTCTACTACACCCTTCGACGTGACCCTAGCAATCCATGACCTCTTATTACATAATTGCATGTTGGATTCTGGAGCCTCACACAACCTCATGCCATTAGCAATGATGGAACAGTTGGGCTTGTAGATCACCAGGCCCTAAAAGGACATATACTCCTTTGACTCTAAGAGGGTCAAATGTTTAGGAATGATAAAATTATCTGGTGGTAAACCTGGCTCAGATCCTTGTGAATAGCATGGTAATGTACATAGTGGTGTCAGATATTCCCCCTCAGTTTGGCATGATTCTATATAGATCTTGGGGTTCCAAGGTAGGGGGCTCTATCAAGTTAGATCTAACTTATGCCACCATTCCTGCATTTGGAGGTGCAAAAATGAGATTGTACAGAGAGTCGAAGTTTGTAAAGACTTGTTGAAGCCCCGAAAATCGGGTCTATAACAATGGGGATACCCACCCGGTCCGAACCTTGGTTAGCAGCTCCTTTTCCATTTGGGATGGTGGGTCCGACTGGGGATATGGGACTAGTTTCCCAATATGTGTGTGTGTTGAGAATTGATATTTCCTTTCTAATAATTTCTAAGTAAAATGATTTTATTCTAAATCTAATCTAACAATATGAAAAATGTATTCTAATGAATAGAAATATCTAATTCTAAACTAACTCGGGATTTAATATTTCAATTATGCGATCTAAAATAGTTTCTACAGCAATTGGTAATAAAGATCATTCAATTGCTATAAGAAAAGAATTCAATAAATATGAATTGTTTCGTACAAAAAGTTAGCCGAACAGTTGTGAAAAACATATTGCATAATAGGTCATTCATATATTAAGCACAAATAGAATAGCCATCACCGTACAAAAGTGCCAAATGATAACTCAAGAATTCAGGCGTTCACATATAAATAACTAAACATGAATATCAATTAAACACATAAGCATAAATCGTTAAGAGATAAAAGTACCATTGATAACAAGTTCTACTCATGAGCTTTAGCAATAGTGATCTATCTCTTCTTAGTTCAACATCTACTAAGAGTACAAAAGTGCAATTTCAGTAGCAGATATCAAACACAGATATCAATAAACCTTGTTCCATTCATTCATCAAAACCTCCTCTAAGGGTGCAGAAGTGCATGTTCTAAGGAAACTTTTTGACAAATTTCAAGACCCTTCTGTAAATGCATGAGAAGGGTTGAAATACTGTTAGTTAAATCCTAAAAATAGTTTATTACAAAAATATAGGAGGCGGTTTAAATGACCGTCCTCATCTAAGGCAGAAAAAAAACTAAAACTAAAACTAAAACTAAATCTGGAAATTACTAACTATGTATCTGTTCTCTGTGCTCGCAAGAATTCGGCATCAGCTCAAGGAGAGTTGGTTGGCCGACCTCTGACTTTAGTTGTCCTGTAAAAATAGAATCAAAAAGTGATGGCGCTATCTTCTCAGTAGAGTTAGCGAGGCATTTGAGAGTTATGCATTGACTATGTGGTTTAACCAAGTACTGCCAGTAAGAATCCCAATTCAACTTGGTTAACCTATTGATGGATTCTTCTTTTTCTTCAGCCTTTTGCCTTTTTTCTTGCAATTTCTTGGACACTCTAGTGATTGAGCGTTCAGAGGCTTTCCTTCTTAAGGGGTTTTTCCCAATGATGCGCAATTCACGCCTAGCGGAAACTGCCTCTGTTTCTTGATCTGGGCTTCCTTGGTGCCAGTTTTCACCTTTTGCGCGTTTTGTTAGATGACTTCGGAAATTGAATTTTCTCCTTCTTTGCCCATTATACTCTAAACATTGCTACATATATCTTTCTGTTTTCTGCTCCTATAATTTACAAAATCAGGAAAGAGTAATGATATGATTAAGGTGATGTGAAAGCTTTAAATTTTTTAAATCATATAAAATATATCACCCTACGTGAACTGATTTCTTGATTAGATTGAAACCTTATGTCATTAATGATTATCAACTAACTTATTAAATTAACATTAATGCACATGACTTGACAACAGATTACGAAAAACCTTTTTTAGAATGGCGTGCCCTACAGATCTGCGATAATGCGATTTTGCAATTTGCTTCACAATATCGCTGATCACAATATCACTAATCTGTTATGTTTCGACATTCATTCATTACCATGTGTTTCTGCAAAATGTGATTTTCAAGATTTGTTATCACATATCACCAGCTTTGAAGCAATTCACCTTAAATGGCGTTTGAAGCATATGAAAACTGCGATGCGATGGGTTCTTTCGGTGTGCAATCTCGCATCGCGATTTCGTATTTGTAGGGGATTACTTATATGATGTCGTTATTTCCTTTTTTGCGATGTGATGTATTTATTATTAAGAGAAAGATTTTATTCGAACCTATCATAAAACTTAAGTCTTTTGTGGATTTTGCGTGTATTCTCCTAAGTTTATGATAGCAATATTTATTCAAAAAGAAAATAAAAGTTCTAATTTTTTGTTATTTTTTAGATGAAGGGTCCCCACTTATTTAGTATTGATGTCAAAACTAAAATAAGAAGGGGGGTTGTTGCTGGCCACAACAATTGGCGATTCACTTGGAAGAACCAGTTATCTCTGATTTTCTTTTGAATTTTCTAAACTTCCAAAACAGAAAGGATTTTGGAAAATCAAACTTTATTATAAAAAGATAAAGTATATCATGCTTTTAGCTGTTAATGCTAGTTTGTTTCTTCTATGTTAACTTTGACTATTTACTTCCTAAAGCTAGTCATTGTATTTACATCAGCCACTACTTAGTTTGTAAAGATAAAAACAAAGTCTCCTCTGTAAATCAGTTCTAAATATGCTCATTTGTTGTAGGTAGAACCTCTGCTGCCAGCAGGTGTTTATAGCCTCGATAGGGTTACCTGTTACCCAACAATGATCATGTATCCTACTTGGAGAAATATACAATTCTCAAAGAGAAATCCACATCCACACTCATTTCTTTTATTTTCTTTTAATTCTTAAAGAACAATGCCTTGGTTTGGTAGCCAAATTATGACAATGCCACTCACTTGATTTAAAACTTTGTTGAACAAGCTGGCTCGTGATGAGACCCCTTGTCTTTTGATTACAACAATCTTGAGTCATTGCCCTGTTTTGGTATGCAGTTTTGGCAAAGTCAGCAAGCTATAATATCTATGAACATGATAAGTCTGCTCGTGATGAGACCTCTTATTCTTTAAGTTTAAAGTGTATCATTGGATTATTCCTTGAAGATCGTAATTCTCTAGGTAGGGAGGGAGTCATTGGTTCCTTAAGAATAGCTCTGGACGACAATTATATAGTTTTTGGAAAGAACTTTTCTACAGAGAATCCTTGTTTTTGTTATTGATTCTTTTCATTGACTGATATAAAACAAATTCCCATTAAAGGTTGCTTTTTATCAAAATTCACAAAGTTGAAACTAGTATCATTTTCAAGCTTATAATGTAGGAATTTACAGGGTAAGTTCCTCAGAAAGAACACCAAAAGGACACCGCTCACAACCAGATCTCAAATCAATACACCAGTATTTTTGACGTGGTTAAAACCCTCAAAGAGGGAAACAGTCCACGGCCTGAGCCAACGTGGCCACTTCAGGCAATTTATTAATCAAAGAATGAAAATTTACATAAGCTTTCTCTCATAGATGGATTACCCGAACAATGACCCTCCATGCGCTTTAAATAGAACTCATGGACCAATCGGGTGTCAAGCCACGGATCAAGTGTCGGTAATACCGAGGAGAGAGTGAACCGTCGGATCACTACATATCGTGACCGTCGGATTGTAAGTTACAAAATGTACAACGGTAAAGAAACACACTTTACCTAACTCTATACTAGACCAAGTTGAACTTAACTATTTCCTATGTGTCGGAATATCCTAACATCCCCCCTTAAGAACAACTTGGGATAGGATTGAAGGATTTACAAATATGACACAATAGGAGAAGGAAGGAGGCACTAGAGCCTATCCCCCCTTAGTGACAACTTCCTGAACTCCAAGCATATATCGAAGTTTAGTGAACTTCGCCTCTGTGAGAGCCTTTGTGAAGATGTCTGCAACCTGATCATCTGTTGAACAATATTGCACTTCAAGAACATGGTCATGAATGAGCTTTCTGATGAAGTGCATGTGTAGTTCAATGTGTTTGCTGCGTTGATGCTGGACTGGATCTTTGCATAGCTGAATGGCACTTTGATTATCACACCAAAGTGTGGTTGGATGCTGCTGCTCAAAGCCAAACTCTGATAGGATCTGACGAAGCCACAAGGCTTCCTTACTAGCTTCCACGGCACCACAATACTCTGCTTCTGCTGACGAAAGAGAAATGGCAGCCTGTTTCTTACAAGCCCATGTAATAGGTCCTGAACCAAGAGTGAAGACATAACCAGCAGTAGACTTTCGATCATCAGGGTCACCAGCCCAATCAGAATCAGTGAAACCAACTAATAGAGGAGCTGCTTTGGCACTGTAATGAATCCCAAACTGTACTGTACCTCGAATATAATGAAGTATTCTTTTAGCTGCTTTCCAATGACTTTCACGGGGGTTTTGCATAAAACGAGCAACAAGGCCAACAGCAAAGGAAAGGTCAGGACGAGTATGGGTTAAATACAAGAGTTTTCCTACAAGTTGACGGTATAAGGTAGCATCAACTTCAGGAGAAGTACAAGAGACTGAAAGTTTGACTCCAGACTGAAAGGGAGAAGGGGCTGGCTTACAGTCTTCCATGTGAAAATGACGAAGAATATCACAAGCATACTTGGACTGGGAAAGGGAAATACCCTCCTTAGATTGCAAGACTTGAAGACCGAGAAAATAGTGTAAGTGTCCTAAGTCTGTCATTTCAAATTTCTTTTTAAGGCTGGACTTCACATGGTTTATAAGGTTGGGATCACTACCAGTAAGAATAAGATCATCAACATAAAGAACAAGGATGATAAGAGAGTTGCCCACTTTCTTGGTGTAGACAGTATTGTCAGAATAACACCTAGAAAAGCCAGATTCTAAAAGAAAGCTATCCATTTTGGCATACCAAGCCCGAGGAGCTTGCTTGAGACCATAAAGAGATTTCTTAAGTCGACATACAAGGCTGGAGTCTGTTTGGATGAAGCCAATTGGTTGTTCCATATAGATTTCTTCATGCAAGTCCCCATGCAAGAAGGCAGATTTAACATCCATCTGATGGACTTCCCATTTTAAAGAGGCAGCAAGGGAAAGAACAAGGCGGATAGAGTTCATTTTGGCAACAGGGGAGAAGGTTTCAGTGTAGTCAATGCCTTCAACCTGTGAAAATCCCTTAGCAACAAGACGAGCTTTATGTTTATCAACTTTCCCATCTGGTCCATACTTGGTTCTGTAAACCCATTTACATCTAACAAGTTTGCGTCCCTTTGGTAGAGGAACAAGATCCCATGTATCATTTGCCAACAATGAATGATATTCTTCATTCATAGCTGCTTCCCAATGTGGATGGCCTGAAGCTTCTGCAAAAGTGTCAGGATCATGATTTACTGGAGCTTGAGCCAGTAAAGAAGAGGCTCTTTCAAACTGAGAACGTGTACGTCGCTGATCTGTAGGATCACCGGCAAGATCACCTGCTGCATCCCGAGTAGCACGGACCCATCTTGGAAGTTGAGGATCCTGAGAAGGTGGGGGAGGATTGTCATCCTCACTTTCATCATCTGAAGAAGAAATGTTTTCAAAAGTAGAAGAGATAGGAAGAGGTGGCACATCCGCCGGACTAGGCTCGCAGGCCGATTTATTTTCATCAAATTTTACATCTCTTCTAATGATAACATTTTTGGACTTAAATGGAATAAGTCTATAACCTTTTACATCTTCATAATATCCAACAAAAGTACATTTCTCACTCTTAGGTTCTAAAGCTTTATGCTTTTCATCTGGAATATGGGCCCATGCTTCACTTCCAAAAACACGAAAGTGACTTACATCTGGTTTAATGGAACTCCAAGCTTCTTCTGGAGTGAGATTCTTTAGAACCTTAGTAGGAGTGCGATTTATTATATAATTTGCAAAATTAATTGCTTCGGCCCAAAAACTAAGACTGAGTCCTTTAGATTGCAGCATACAATTAGCCATTTCCTTTAAGGTGCGATTTTTCCTTTCAGCTACACCATTTTGTTGTGGAGTGTATGGAACAGTATGTTGCATTTGAATTCCATTTTCGGTGCAAAAGTTGATGAATGTGTTTTTAACATATTCTCCACCATTATCAGTTCTTAGCTTAAGAATTTGATGTCCAGATTGTTTTTCAACAAAGGCTTTGAAGGCCAAGAAAGTGTTAAATACTTCGCTCTTGAGTTTTAAGAAGTATACCCAAGTGCGTCTGGAGAAATCATCAATGAAAGTTAAGAAATACTTGCAGCCAGAGAACGAAGCAACAGGAAGTGGACCACATAAATCACTGTGCACAAGCTGTAAAGGGGCTGAGGCGTGCCAAGAGGCACGTTTTTCAAAACTGTCCCAATGACATCCGGAACAAACACCATCTCTGCAAGATACCATAGGAAGACCTGTCACCATATTTTCTTTACATAGATGATGAAGGGAGCGATAGTTTAAGTGACCAAATCGCTCATGCCAAAGTTTGCTCACTTCATCATTATGAGCAACAAATACTGAGGGAAGATTTGATGACCCAAAGTTGTGAAACTTGTACAACCTTGTGGAATCATCAGCAATACCAGTAGCTAGAATCTGTTACAAAATGTACAACGGTAAAGAAACACACTTTACCTAACTCTATACTAGACCAAGTTGAACTTAACTATTTCCTATGTGTCGGAATATCCTAACATATAACCTTTGACTGTATCTTTCAATAGTAATGACCAATTTTCCAAATCAATTCTATTTATACAAGCGAAGAAAAAAAAAATCTAAAAGAAATGCTAGTCCTTTTGATGAATTCCAAATGTAACCATTTACAACTAGTTTTATTACCTAATTCAAAGAAAAACTAATCTATATATATAAGAAAATGATCTTCTATGGAAAATATTTTTAAGGATTTGCCCGTTAATAGGTAAAGATTCTCTTTTCCCTGTTAAATCCTGCAACATAAAAGTGGATGGACATATGATTTCCGAAATTTGGAATGGGCCAAGCCACATTCGTTGGAACTTCGTATGTTTTACTTCTTTTTCATGAGCCTTATCCCATTTTAAAACTAAATATCCAATTTGAAAGTCCTTTCTAGATACCATGTTTGAATCAAAAGAAGCTTTTACTAATGCTTGATGATGGGCATGAGTTATTTTAGCCTTTTCACGTTGTTCTTCTAGCTTAAGAATTTGCAGTTGTCTTAGCTGTAAGGATGAAGTTGGTGTTTCATCAATAGATTGAACTAAGGCCAACGAGGGGACTGCTAGATGAGTCAGAAGAACCACTTCTTTCCCATAAACCAAATTAAAGGGAGAAGTGCCAATGGAGGCTTTTTGTGTTATTTGATCCGTGCATAAAGCATATGTCAAAGCTTTTTTCCAATTCTTATGATTTTGGTCAATGGTTCACTTAATAATTTTGATTAAATTTTTATTTGTTGATTCAGCTAACCCATTCCCCTGAGGGTAATAATTGGCAAAGTATTTGAGTTTAAAACCTCTTTTGAGTGCAAATTCAATCATAGCATTGCCAGAAAAGTATGATGCATTATCAAACATTAAAGCATAGGGTAAACCAAACCTGGTGATTATGAACTGATCTATGAAATCGATGATTTGTTCAACATTAGCTATCTTAAGCGGAACGGCTTCTACCCATTTAGTAAAATAATCTGTAGCTGTAAGGATATACCTATGATGTTTAGAAGAGTGAGGAACGATCTCACCTATTATATCCCGTCCCCATTGATCAAAGGGTTGATCGATATTGATTGGTTGCAAAGGCAACGACGATTTCTTTTGTCTTTCGGCAGTAGTTTGACACACTTGACATTTCCTTACATAGCTATACGCATCTTTAAATAGTGGAGGCCAATAGTACCCTACGAAAAAGATCTTATGTGCTGTAGCATCTCCAGCATAATGTCTAGCAGCTAGTCCATCATGGAGTTCTTGCAACACTTTTTCAGCTTCAGATTTTTCAAGACATTGAAGGAGAATAGAATCATAATTCATCCTAAAGAGTAAATCATTTATAAGTTGATATTGCTTAGCCTTCAATCTTAGAGCTCTTTTCTCTGTATAATCTAGGTTTGAAGGAGCATATCCATTCTTAAGATAAAATATGATATCAGCATATAATGAATCAACAACGTTTAGGCTTACCTCATACATTTGTACTTCTGATGATGGTATTTCAGAAATAAGCGATGCTCCGGCCAACATTTTACAAAATCCTTGACCTTTTACAATATTTGTTGGTTTAATCTCAGCATCATATTCTTGTAAAGCAGTAACCCAATTTTCTCTTTCCTCACCCACATCTCTCTATACTAAGAGATTTCTTACCACTAGAAATGGTACTATGATCTTTGTATGGGTTTTAAGCAGAAAGGGTCTAAGTGCTTGATCACTTTGAAAACAACATACGCTTGTTTCTCTATGTCAGAGTAGTTTAATTCGGCCCCTTCTAGATTTGAACTGAAAAAGGCAATTGGGGCTTCTACCTTTTCTTGATTTGCTTGAGTGAGTATCGCAGCGTATGATCTATCAGAGGCAAATGTATACAAAATGAAAGGATCGGAGAAATTTGGAGTTGCTAAAGATGGGGCGTATACAATCGCTTGCTTAATCAGATTGAATGCTTCATATTCCTCTTGACCCCATTTGAATATTGAATTCTTTTTAATCATTACTTGTAAGGCAGATACAATCCTTGAAAATTCTGGAACAAATCTTTTAACAAAGTTAATTTGGCCAAGGAAGGATTGCATGGCTTTCTTATTGTGAGGCAAGGGCATTTTGGAAATCTCCTTAATTCTATCGAGATCAATATGAATTCCAGATTTTGACACTATGAATCCAAGAAGTTTTCCTTCACTTAATGCAAAAAAGGACTTCTTTGGATTAAGTGAAATCCCATACCTTTAGCAACGCTGGAAGATTTACTTTAAGTCTTTGAGATGATTACCACGTTTCTTAGAGTATACAATTATATCATACAAGTAGATTACTATTGATTTATTTACTAGTCCCTTAAATGCGATGTCCATGGCCCTTTGAAATGTGGCGCCAGCATTGATCAGACCAAAAGGCATCTTTTAATATGCATAAGTACCCCATTTGGTTCTAAACGTAGTTTTTAATTGATCGTCGGGATGTACTAAAACTTGGTTGTAGCCAGAGAAACCATCCAGAAAGGACATTAATTCTGATCGTGCAACTGCTTGCAAAATTTGCTCCACGAGAGGTAGGGGAAAATTATCCTTTTGGCAGGCTTTGTTCAGATTTCAAAAGTCAATGTAAATTCTAATGTCTTCGTTTTTCTTTCTGACAAAAACTAAATTAGACACCCATCTAGAATGTCGAACGGGAAAAATAATTTTGGCTTTCAATAATTTGTTGAGCTCAGACTTAATCTGGCTTTCCAGATCAGGATGGATCTTCCTCAGCTTTTACTGGACAGGTTTTTCATCGATTATCATTGGGATAGTATGCTGGATGATAGAAGTGTCGTAAGTCTTTAAATCACCGTGGTTCTAGACAAAGACACTTTTGTATTGTTTCAAGAGACGAATATAAGCAAATCTTTCTTCTTTGGTTAGGCCAAGACCTAAGTTGATATTCTACGGCTTGGTATCAGTTCCTAGATTTACTAATTCATAGTTCAGAGTTGAACTCTAAAGTTTTGAATTGGTAGATCTCTTGAATCTGTCTTTCAAATCATATAGGTCTTCCAACTTGACTACTGATTTTGGCATAGCATTATTAGTGCTTTCTTGTTGCAACTATTCGTCATGTTGGTCCTCGTCAATTATCTGATTAGTGTAAGATCCTTCTGATGTGAGGAAGCTTACAATATCAGGATCATCGTTGAAAATTCTCCAGTTTGTAACATTGTCAGGAATTGAGGGTCTAAAGATTAATTCGATTGAAAATCTGTCTGGGCTATAGTCTTCTGAGGGAATGAGCTTGGAAGCTACATTTGCCAAAAGGTCAGCACTAGCATTTTGGATTCTAGGAATTGATGAAATATTGAATGCTATAAAATGTTCAGTCAGATCTTGCACTAAAGATTGATAATGCTTCAAATGACCTGATAGACAATGTATAGTATTTTGTACCTGTCTAATCACAATTTCAGAATCTCTGAAGACTAACAATGTAAACTTTGAAACGGGAGCTATAAACTCAAAACGGGAACTATGGCCAAAACCCCCAAAAAAACATCAAAAACAGTGCTCAAAACGAAAAGTGTGTATACTGGAATGATGTTTTTATTTTTTAGGCGTCAATTTTGAACATGTTTTAAAATTGGTAGTGACTACAAAATTTACTATGAAATTTTCATGCAAAATATAGCTTCAAAATGAAAGTGATGACACTGGAACAATGATTTTTTTTTTAGGGTCAATTTTCAAAATTTTAAAAAAATGCTAATAAAACCAAATTTTTATGTGTCAAACAAAGTTGTTTATGCGGGAAAAAACACACTAATGTTTTTGGTAGAATATCATTTTTCTTTCCTAAGTATAAATTTAACATGTTTTCAACCATAACATGCTAGATACAAAAAAATTTGAAATTTTTTCAACTATAAAATTAAAAAACCATGACATTATGAACAAATTACATCACTAAATGCATTCAAAAGTCATTATTTGTATATTGAATAAAACATATTTTATATCTCTAATTTAATATTGCATTGTAGATATTTTAAACAATAAAATTTATCATAATTAAGACATATAATCCAACAACATAAAAATGCCTCATAACTTCTCATTTAACACCATATGGAAAACATTAATTTTATTTGAAGATACGATGCATACATCAGTTATATAAATTGTCTTAAACAATTATTCAAAATCACTCATGTTTTCTGGCACACCATTAGAATTCACATCTTCAGATGAGTGACTGGATGCTGACGAAGATGTTCCATATTCTTCTCTTTCATCAACTAGTGCCCCATCTGAGTCCACATGCATGCCCAACATTTCAGGTTTCAAAATTCTTCTAGATCTATGACTGGTTTCAGGTGACTCCCATGTCAACATTGTTCCTTCTGGTAACAACCTTTTCAGAATCTCTATCGTCTTGAAGCGAAGAGTTCCTCTCTTTGTTAAATTGAAGTCATAAACAAGTATGTCTACATCCTCCAATTTTAATATATCTGTGCGGCGGCGATTTACATTTGTACCCTTTCTTTTTCTTTTTCCGCCATTTTTTTGTCAACTACCATCTCTAGCTTATACACACCATTGAATGGGTGTGTATTTGTGGCATACCAATGTACTTCAACACTTGTAACATCCTCATTTTCTGTAAATACCTTTATAACTTTAGCAACCCAAAATGGATAGCCATTGGGATCTCCATCTGCTAGCACTGCAATCATGCAACCCTCCTTAATATCCTATACTGAACCCCTATAAAGGTCTTCCATGGCTTCACGTTGTGCACGAGATCTTCTGGAACTAATATACATCTCTCTTTCCGCTACCTATGAAGAATTAATAATACCTTGAGATTGTTGTTGTTCAACAATGTTTACTTCCTCATGTTCATTCGACACATTTTGTGGCCAAATAAATGGATTTTTCAAAGGTATATCTTCATCTGTTGTTGTCGAAATGATATCACTTTGATTATTGAAAAATGACTCCCACCAAACTGAATCATCAATCTCAAAGTACTCATATGTATATCTAATACATTTTTTAATTTCTTCCAGGAAATCAGAATAATTTATAGCCCTATTCTGTCTGCGTGCATTCTGAACTTCACCAACTGATTGTAATAACAATATTTTTGATGCAAATATTGGATGATCTGGAATGAACTTCAAAAATTGCAATCCTGATGACGGTGCCCATTCTATAGTAGTTGAATACTTCTTGCCCCATATTAGTGTTTTGCCATCAATTTTTTTGATACGAAATTGATGTTGGAAGCTAATGTCATGAAGTTGTTCAATGCATTTCCCCTCACCATATGATCCCAGAATAAACCTTCGCATGTCAACAGTTTCTTCCAACACATCAAAACTAGGCTCTGGCATGTATGATTTCTTAATACATTCAATTAGTGATGGCAAGCTCCCAACTTCCTTCCTCCTCAATGTGACTGAAAAACGACTGAACATCTGATCAATATGGTCATGAGTGTGCCCAACAAGAAGGAAACCAACCTTTACCTTTTGAAAAATTCTCAATTCAACAAGCATGTTTAGATATCCAAAAACAACCTGATTTTTGTTTTCACGGCAAGTGTTGTCCAATTGTAGATACAAAACTTCAGGAAGATTACCAGACCAATGAGAAATCACATCATGAATTATGGTTATGGTCAGATTTGCATCATTATGAATATTTGGAGCTGTGAAGTACACCCTTGGCAACATTTTCCCATTGAAGACCATACAATCGACCAAGTGAAATTGAATAAAGTTTTCCTCTTGTAAATTTTTGGGTGTGCGAACAAAATGTCGTAAAAGTGTTTTCTTCTGGTCCATACCATCAATTATCAAACCCAAATATTTATTCAGATTATCGTAACACTTCTTTTGATGCTTGTACAACTTCTTACTTTCATTTGTTTGTTGTTCGCGATGCTCCTGAAGTTGTTTGACAATTAAATCTACACAACATAAAAGAGATTCATTAAGAAATATGTTTTCATAGTTGATGACTATACAATTTTAAAATTTAAAGTTATGAACGCTTACCTCTTTCTGAGCCTTCACATTTGTCCCTTTCTGATTTAAGAGAAGCACATGTACTGCAAATCCCCATCCTTGTCTTCTTAGGAATACAGACATTGTTGAATTCTTTCTTCCATGCCTTCACAAAATATTGATATGTAATAAACTGGCCATGTCCCTCAGCACCTTCTGCATATTCTTTGTATAAGTTGTAGATTTCTCATCTTGAAAAATTATCTGGAATATGTATTGTCTCTCTATTTGGCATACACTCTCCATGCTTTGAAAAGAAATATTTCATCCATGACATTGCAGTATTTGATAATGGAACAAACTGTCTTTTATGACATACTTCTGAATAAAATGTGGGATCCTTTTCCAAATTTTCTTGAATTCTCACCCCCTCACCCCCTCGCCCCTTTCAGATAGGTTACCTATGATTGCCTGGTGTTGATTCATTAGATGCTGGTATTCCATGCCAAGAGCTGATCCAACAGTCGATTCCCAGTCACTTCCGATACCCAGTTGTACGTGTCCAGGAAGAGACGAAAATTCCCAATCGAATGAAACATTTTGAAACCTTTTCTACAGATAAAAAAAGTCCCAATATGATAATCATAACCTGACAATGTAGATTGCATGCACCCAACTAAATATGAATTTTGCATGCTTTTATTCGTTGACAAATATCTCTTCCTGCTTTCTAATGCAAATTTGAAATCCATATGTTTCAAGCAATCTTTTTGGCAAAATTCACTTGAAATGAGAGCACTGATAGAACTTCTTCTCGTCAAATATTCTGCTCTACCCCTTGTATAACTAGAACAACTTGCATTGATACGAAAAGGTCTGCTCCTACTCCTTGATACAATATTTCTTAGCAACATCTCCATCATTTGATCATCATTTGTATAAGGCTTTTCATCATCATTAAGAGGAATGTTATCCACACTATGATCAGCTCTGCTTTTCAAATATTGACTTGGAGGATATTCTTCATCTTCCGCTTCTTCAGTGCTACTGTCGTAGTCCTTAGAATTCGAACTGAATGGAAAATCTGACTTGATGTTTAATGGATATTCTTCCTCATATGCATTGCCAGTGCTACTCTCATAGTCCATAGAATTAAGACTACGTTGAAAATGTGACTGTTTACTTATTGAAGATGCTACATCCCGTCCTTTGTTACTGCTACCTTTATACTCATTAGAATTAGGACTAAGTGCATCATCCTATCCTTCATCACTGTTGCTCTCATAGTCCTTAGAATTAGGACTAAGAGGACACAGTGACACTCCATTCTTTTGAAATTCATCATCACGCTCTTCATAACTATTGCTCTCATAGTCCGCAGAATCAGGACTAAGTGGACACTGTGGTACTCCAATCTTTTGAAATTCATCATCCCACTCTTCATCACTGTTGCTCTCATAGTCCTTAGAATTAGGACTAACTGGACACCGTGACACTCCATACTTTTGAAAATCAACATCATGCTTTTCATCACTACTGCTCTCATAGTCCTTAGAATTAGGACTAAGTGGACACTTTGACACTCCATACTTTTGAAAATCAACATCATGCTTTTTATCACTGCTGCTCTCATAGTCTTTAGAATTAGGACTAAGTGGACACCGTGACACTCCATTCTTTTGAAATTGGCCATCATGCGCTTCAAAACTGTTGCTCTCATAGTCCTCAGAATTATGACTAAGTGGACACTGTGACACTCCATTCTTTTGAACTTCACCATCATGCTCTTCAAAATTGTTGCTCTCATAGTCCTCAGAATTAGGACTAAGTGGACACCGTGACACTCCCTTCTTTTGAACTTCACCATCATGCTCTTCAAAACTGCTGCTCTCATAGTCCTCGGAATTAGGACTAAGTGGACACTGTGACACTCCATTCTTTTGAACTTCACCATCATGCTCTTCAAAACTTCTGCTCTTGTAGTCCTCGGAATTAGGACTAAGTGGACACCGTGACCCTCCATTCTTTTGAACTTCACCATCATGCTCTTCAAAATTACTGCTCTCATAGTCCTCAGAATTAGGACTAAGTGGACATCATGGCACTCCGTTCTTTTGAACTTCATCATCATGCTCTTCATCACTGCGGCTTTCATAGTCCTTAGAAGTAGGACTAAGTGGAATCTGTGACTCTTTATTTATTTGAAATTCTCCATCCCCTCTTTCATCAGTGCTGCTCTCATAGTCCTTAGAATCAGGACTAAGTGGAAGAATTGACTTTCTATTCATAGTGGAAGAATTCCCGCTATATTAATCAATATGAATAGAGTTGTTTCGCGATGAAGAAGTTGATGGTGTATAAATCGAAACTTCACTATCAGAACAATCCATCCCTTTCAAATAGAAGATGTTGAATGATACAAAAGGAGAGTCTCCTAAAGATATTATATAGCTTAAACAATGAAATTTTCCCTCCAAAAATTTTCCCTCCAAAAAATTTTGCGAAAATATTTCCCTCCAAAAAGTTTCGCGAAAATATTTCCCTCCAAAAAGTCTGATAAATTTATTTGCCTTCATTACTTTGTTCTACAATTTATTGAAAAATGTAAACTAAATTTTTTTATGAAATCATAATTAAAATTGTACACTACAACTTCTACATTAATTATTATAATAGTTAAACCATATAATATTCGCTTTCCAATACTAAAATATTCACTTTATAATATTTTAAAACAAATTATCCCACATTCAACCCGTTGTAAAACAAATCTATAATATTCACTTTATAATATTGTAAACCAAATTATCCCATATTAACCGTACAGTAAAACATCTCTGTAACTTCACTTATATATTAAAATTTCATTATCACTATTACTCACATCACATCCAGGCTTTCTGAAAATCGTTGAAAGACTCGTGAATTTGTGGAGCAGCTAAATCGCTATCAACAACATATTCAACAAAGAATTCTCGTAATTAAAAGGTAAGTTAAATTTTTTTCCTTGAAAACTTTTATATTAAATTAGTTTAATGAAAAATATTTTTTTTTTTTAAATTAATAATTTTCCTTAGCCAAAATAACAATTACATCCATCGTGAGCATGGTGGGCCCGGTCAACCTCATTTGCTTAATACTCGTGGATGCGCCCCACCATCCTCACCCGCCCGCCTGCCCTCTCACCCCACCGGGCACCCTCACCCGCCTGCCCCACCCCTCCGGGCACCTTACCAGCCCCCCCTTCACCCGCCCGCCCGAACCGGGCGCCCTTACCCGCACGCCCGGTCCCTCCGGGTGCCCTAGCCATCCCCCCCTCACCCGCCCGCCCAGCCCGAGCGCCCTCACCCACCCGCCCCACCCCTCCGGGCGACCCACCCAACCCCCCCTCACCCGCCCACCTGGCCCGGGCGCCCTCACACGCCACCCATCCCAGCGCCCTCACCCGGCCGCCCCACCCCTTCGAGCACACTACCTACCCCCCCCTCACCTGCTCACCCAGCCCGGGCGCCCTCACCCGCCACCCCTCCGCCCGGCCTCGCCCTCGACCGGTAGGCACAGGGCAATTCCAGGAATCACCCTGCGCCTGCCGGGCAGGGGCGCGGACCACCCAGGTCGCCCGCACCCCCGCTCGGGAGGCAGAGGGTGATTCCAAGAATTGCCCTGCGCCTGCCAGGCGGGGGCGCGGAAGGCCTAAGTGGCACCTGCACGAGGACGGCTCGTGCAGGCGCCACCCGCGCCGCCCGCGCGCCCGCCCAACAGGCAGGGCGATTCCTGAAATCATCCTGCCCCTGCCGGGAAGGGGCACGGGCGGCCCGGGTGGCGCCTGCATGAGGGGGCTCGTGCAGGTGCTACCAGGGCCACCCGTGGTCCCGCTCGGCAAGTAGGGCGATTCCCGAAATCGCCCCGCGCCTGCCGGGCCTGGGCGCGACGTCCCGGGTGTCACCTGCACGAGGGCGGTTGTCACGCCCCTACACCTGTGGTAGTCTTTAAACCGCTTATAGCGAGGTGAGGCACCACCAAACACTTTCTTTTCACCAATACTTATGTTCGTGGACTACCCCTTAACATTCCATACTTAGTTTTATTTTTGTTACCAAGTATTATTAGTGTTCCTTTATACCAATGAACACCCATACACATTCATTATCAACAGCATTAACCAAGAGAAATGCATAACAGTATAAAGGGAGGGGCAACTCCCTGCAATATGAGTCTGCCCAAATATCAATATATGTATAATTTTCCACTTTTACAAAGTATAGGCTAAGTCCTTGCGAAACCCCAAATTTACACTTAGCCAAATTTCCAACTTCGGCAAACTCAGTTGCCCAGCTCATCGGCACCTCTGCACAGTCGCCGCACGACTCACCAACCCGTCGTTCACCTCGTCGCATGTCTTCGCTGGTTCACTCTTCGTTTGGTCGTAAATGCCCAAACCGTGTATCCTGCCCACACGCAGTCCCGCTTGCCAACTCTTGACAAACGCCCAAATCATATGAACAGCACGTAGTACCGCCTGCCCAACTCTACGACCTCCAGTTCCAACCTTTGTTCTCCTTTGTGCACACTTGCATGATGGGCGGGCGCTCACCCGACCCACCAAGACACCCACGCCAAGACTTCGCACAAACGGGCGCCACACGTTCACCGTGCACGCCTCACCCGATCACCGGGCGCACCTTCGCCCGCACCTTCATCCAACATCAAGCTCAATGCGTTCCCCTTGTGCGACTCGCCCAAGAATTGCGCCTTCTCCTTGTATTTGCGCACAAGACTGTGCCTCTACTCACTTGTGCGAAGATGTATGATCGAATGTGATGCCTTTGAACCCTCAATGCATCGAATATATATATGCATCGCAAATGTGGGTGGGCTACCCAGCCGACTACCCAACCTATGCTATGCACACCCCTTTGAATGCCATGTTAAGTCGGCCTCGCCCTCAATTGCATGTCGGCCTTAATCCATCGCATAGCGCCCCAACCGTGGGTATAAACCAACACAACCACACTTGTCGTGCGCCATCATCGCAAGTTTTCGTCGCTCGTCCATCGCAAGTCCTCCGTCGCTCGCATAACCGGTCATAGAAGTTGGTCACACCGTCCTGCATGACCACCCGTCGCACAAGCATCGTTTGCCCGTGCGCGCACCCGGGTCGCCTGGCGCGCAACCGTGTCACACAACTCCGAAGGCCTTACATCCTCCTCCACCTGAAATCGTTGTCATCCTCGACAACATATCATCCTGGTAGCCGTCCACCAAGATCATCAATATCCATGATGTCAACTCCTCCACATACTGCAAACATCCCTGCAACATATGTAGAACTCCATCTCCATCATGTCTCGTCTTAGCAACCATCTGTCACCAAGCTCTCCATACCAAGGTATACACCTCATCAGTATGTCATACATCAGAGATCATCTCAATCCATGATCATCGACCACCCTGTCACAATCTCCACATGCTGCTCTCCGTCAAGGAAGGCTGGCCCCTCCATCCAAGCTACATGCTCACTACAACATCTCATGTTGACCTCATCATGTGTCATCATGTGAACTGCTGCCATGATACTCCAAAAAATACTAACACATCTTTGTACACTTCCGAACCCCATGTTTGAACTAGTAGGGTGATCAGCCCAACTATCACGCTCAAACCATGAGAGTGAACATCCTCATGCCACCATGAGTCGTTTCTCAAAACATCCTGTCACATCCTCAACTTGATCAAGAATCCATCTCCATACAAGTGTAAGCCATGCTCAGGTCCATGAAGTAGTCCTCATCTCATCTGCTACATGTTGTCCATGATGTTTGGTGTTAATGTGCTTGCATGAAATCAACCACATCTATCCCAACATCATCCATATGTGTACCTCCTCCATATGAAGAGATCAACTCATCAATCTCCAACTTTCGGTGTGCCACATCCAGGTCCATGAAGCAACCTCCATCATATCTGAAATGTGTCATCTCTAAAGTCTGCCATAGAAACAAGTATACACTTGTCTCATCTATCCATGTGCTACCCATGATCATAGATCAATCAGCTCCCATGTGTCAAAAGTAGTTGAGTCTTAGCTCAACCCATGCCCAAGTGTTGCCACCGAGGCATCATCATCATCGTAACTCCATCACTCCAAAGTGTCTCATATCGATCCTCCACATCAAGTCACTCTTCCAAGACACACCCATGCATGTACTTGAAAGTATGCACCTGCATCAAAGTCCCTGACCTCAGCTCCTCAATGCATCAGATCCTCCAAGTCCACCATATATGAATTCTCCCTAGATGTCACAACAATCTCATGTCATCATGAGCTCCATGAGTCATCTCCAACCAACATCTCAGCAAGCATACAAGTCTCGGCTGAAAGGTCTCTGCAAGATGCCTCAGCTCCCCATGTAGAAGGAATGCTCCATAGCCTGCTCACGACTCCATCCAAGTCCATGGCCTTGTTGTACATAAGTGCACAACCTCTCCATCGGCTCATAAGTAAAACATCTCCATGTCACACCAGCAAATCCATCTGCACAACATCCCTACCTTGGCACTCTTCATTGGATGCCTATAAGTGACACCTCTTCAAGTGCTCTTGCATCATGTCCCTGCATAAGACTGCCATGCTTCATGTCTCCAACCTGATGTCCATGACTAAGTTTCCCATGTAGTCCAACCAAGTAGACTCATCACAACAATTGATCATCCTCATCCAAGTTTGTAATCTTCGGTCTAGTGAGCTCGGTCACTCAACCATATCATCATCTTCACGTGTCCCTTCCATCATAGCTCCCACACTGAATGTTCCACCAATACTATCTCTTGGTCTCTGCCATGAGAAGTCCACCCAAGCAACTCAAGTGTGTGCCCTCCTCAATCTGTCCGTGATTCATGCCGGGCACTTAGCCAATTCTCCATGTGGCTAAAGCATGACCCAATCCTCCACAACGATCATCATGTTCCTCCCTTGTCACGGGCCTTTGCACCTTCTACCATAAGGTCACAAACAACCCCAACAAGTCCTGCAACAATCAACAATCCTTGCTTCCCCATACAAGGTCTCATCATAGTCATCCATGGTAAGATGCTCCCTAGCATCGGCAAACTGGGTTTTCCCTTCCCTGCATACGGTCCATTTACCAAATGCTCAAGTGAAACACAAGTATCAATACTTACTTCATCATCATCATGAGGTTCCTCCATGTGAGTATCCTCATCCATCCATGTCTGCAAATTGCACGATCCTGGTCCAACTTGATCAATCTCAAGTTCATCCTCCATCATTGTCACCTCTGCAACATCCTCAATCATCACGGCTTCCTCTTTCTCGTCAGCACAATCTACAACTTCATCCTGCTCCATTGTCGAACCAAGTTGAAGAAGTTCGTCTTCAACATTATTTTCCAAGACTTCAAGTTCCTTTCGAATCCGGGGATTCTCTTCTTTCATCCGCTTGAACCTGTATAAGGTAAGCAAGAGCTTCCCTTCGCATTCCTCCAAACCTACCATGCCTTGTCGTTTAGCTTGGCCCAAGCACTAAGCTTCACCTCTGCTAAACCTATTTCACAGTTCACCAGCTTCACCAAGTTCCCTGCAACCATGAACCGGCCCTTGTTCCACTTGTATGTGAAACCAGCTTCCTTCACCTGCAAGTACCTACTTCCACTGTCATCAACTGTCAAGTTTCCAAGTGTACCCACACCTGCACTTCGTCATGAGCAACCCTACTCTAACACCAGCTCCAACCGAGCTCTGATACCAACTTCACTTTGGTGAAGTTGTGTAGCAGCTTCAACCTTCAATGCCCGAATCAGCTGCTCTGATACCACCTGTCACGCCCCTACACCTGTGGTAGTCTTTCAACTGCTTATAGCGAGGTGCAGCACCACCAAACACTTTCTTTTCACCAATACTTATGTTCGTGGACTACCCCTTAAAATTCCATACTTAGTTTTATTTTTGTTACCAAGTATTATTAGTATGCCTTTATACCAATGAACACCCATACACATTCATTATCAACAGCATTAACCAAGAGAAATGCATAACAGTATAAAGGGAGGGGCAACTCCCTGCAATATGAGTCTGCCCAAATATCAATATATGTATAATTTTCCACTTTTACAAAGTATAGGCTAAGTGCTTGGGAAACCCCAAATTTATACTTAGCCAAATTTCCAACTTCGGCAAAATCGGTTGCCTAGCTCGTCGGCACCTCCGCACGGTCACCACACGACTCACCAACCCGTCGTTCACCTCATTGCACGTCTTCGCCTGTTTTCTCTTCGTTTGGTCGCAAATGCGCAAACCGTGTATCCTACCCACATGCAGTCCCACTTGCCAACTCTTGACAAAGGCCCAAATCATATGAACAGCACGTAGTACGGCCTGCCCAACTCTACGACCTCCGGTTCCAACCTTTGTTCTTCTTTATGCACACTTGCACGATTGACGGGCGCTCATCCGAGCCACCAAGACACCCACGCCAAGACTTCACACAAACGGGTGCCACACGTTCACCGTGCACACCTCACCCGATCACCGGGCGCACCTTTGCCCGCACCTTTGCCCAACATCAAGCTCAATGCGTTCCCCTTGTGCGACTCGCCCAAGAATGCGCACATGTGTAAAACTGTGCCTTCTCCTTGTATTTGCGTACAAGACTGCGCCTCTACTCACTTGTGTGAAGATGTATGACCGAATGTGATGCCTTTGAACGCTCAATGCATCGCATATATATGTGCATCGCAAATGTGGGTGGGCTGCCCAGCCGACCGCCCAACCTACGCTATGCACACCCCTTTGAACACCATGTTAAGTCAACCTCGCCCTCCATTGCATGCCGGCCATACTCCATCGTATAGCGCCCCAACCGTGGGTATAAACCAACGCAACCACACTTGTCGTTCGCCATCGTTGCAAGTGTTCGTTGCTCGTCTGTCTCAAGTCCTCCGTCGCTCGCATAACCGATCGTAAAAGTTGGTCACACCGTCCTGCACGACCACTCGTCACACAACCATCATTTGCCCGTGCGCGCGCCCCGGTCGCCGGGTGCCCAATTGCGTCGCGCAACACCGAAGGCCTTACATCCTCCTCAACCTAAAATTGTTTTCATCCTCGACAACATATCATCTTGGTAGCCATCCACCAAGATCATCAATATCCATGATGTCAACTCCTCCACATACTGCAAACATCCCTACAACATATGTAGAACTCCATCTCCATCATGTCTCGTCTTAGCAACCATCTGTCACCAAGCTCCCCATACAAAGGTATACACCTCATCGGTATGTCATACATCAGAGATCATCTCAATCCATGATCATCGACCACCCTGTCACAATCTCCACATGCTGCTCTCCATCAAGGAAGGTTGGCCCCTCCATCCAAGCTACATGCTCACTACAACATCTCGTGTCGACCTCATCATGTGTCATCATGTGAACTGCTACCATGATATTCCAACAAATACTAACACAACTCTGTACACTTCCGGAACCCATGTTTGAACTAGTCGGGTGATCAGTCCAACTATCACGCTCAAACCATGAGAGTGAACATCCTCATGCCACCATCAGTCATTTCTCAAAACATCCTGTCACATCCTCAACTCGATCAAGAATCCATCTCCATACAAGTGTAAGCCATGCTCAGATCCATGAAGTAGTCCTCATCTCATCTGCTACATGTTGTCCATGATGTTTGGTGTCAATGTGCTTGCATGAAATCAGCCACATCTATCCCAACATCATCCATATGTGTATCTCCTCCATCTGAAGAGACCAACTCATCAATCTCCAACTCTCGGTGTGCCACATCCAGGTCCATGAAGCAACCTCCATCATATCTAAAAGGTGTCATCCCTGAAGTCTGCCATAGAAACAAGTATAAACCTGTCTCATCTATCCATGTGCTGCCCATGATCATAGATCAATCATCTCCCATGTGTCAAAAGTAGTTGAGTCTCGACTCAACCCATGCCCAAGTGTTGCCACCGAGGCATCATCATCATCGTAACTCCATCACTCCAAAGTGTCTCATATCGATCCTCCACATCAAGTCGCTCTTCCAAGCCACACCCATGCATGCACTTGAAAGTATGCACCTGCATCAAAGTCCCTGACCTCAGCTCCTCAATGCATCAAATCCTCCAAGTCCACCACATATGAAGTCTCCCTAGAAGTCACAACAATCTCATGTCATCATGAGCTCCATGAGTCATCTCCAACCAACATCTCAGCAAGCATACAAGTCTCGGCCCAAAGGTCTCTGCAAGATGCCTCAGCTCCCCATGTAGAAGGAATGCTCCATAACCTTCTCACAACTCCATCCAAGTCCATGGCCTTGTTGTACATAAGTGCACAACCTCTCCATCGGCTCATAAGTAAAACATCTCCATGTCACACCAGCAAATCCATCTGCACAACATCCCTACCTTGGCACTCCTCATTGGATGCCTATAAGTGACACCTCTTCAAGTGCTCTTGCATCATGTCCCTGCATAAGACTGCCATGCTTCATGTCTCCAACCTGACGTCCATGACTAAGTTTCCCATGTAGTCCAACCAAGTAGACTCATCACAACAATCGATCATCCTCATCCAAGTCTGCAATCTTCGGTCTAGTGAAATCGGTCACTCAACCATATCATCATCATCACGAGTCCCTTCCATCATAGCTCCCCCACTGAAGGTTCCACCAAGACTATCTCTTGGTCTCGGCCATGAGAAGTCCACCCAAGCAACTCAAGTGTGTGCCCTCCTCAATCTGTCCATGAGTCATGCCGGGCACTTAGCCAATTCTCCATGTGGCTAAAGCATGACCCAATCCTCGACAACGATCATCATGTTCCTCCCTTGTCACGGGCCTTTGCACCTTCTACCATAAGGTCACAAACAACCCCAACAAGTCCTACAACAATAAAAAATCCTTGCTTCTCCATATAAGGTCTCATCATAGTCATCCATGGTAAGATGCTCCCTAGCATCGGCAAACTGGTTTTGCCCTTCCCTGCATATGGTCCATCTACCAAATGCTCAAGTGAAACACAAGTATCAATACTTACTTCATCATCATCATGAGGTTCCTCCATGTGAGTATCCTCATCCATCCATGTCTGCAAACTGCACGATCCTGGTCCAACTTGATCAATCTCAAGTTCATCCTCCATCATTTTCACGTCTGCAACATCCTCAATCATCACAGCTTCCTCTTTCTCGTCAGCACAATCTGCAACTTTGTCCTGCTCCATTGTCCAACCAAGTTGAAGAAGTTCGTCTTCAACATTCTTTTCCAAGACTTCAAGTTCCTTTTGAATCCGGGGATTCTCTTCTTTCATCCGCTTGAACCTGTATAAGGTAAGCAAGAGCTTCCCTTCGCATTCTTCCAATCCTGCCATGCCTTGTTGTTTAGCTTGGCCCAAGCACTAAGCTTCACCTCTGCTAAACATGTTTCATCATTCACCAGCTTCACCAAGTTCCCTGCAACCATGAACCGGCCCTTGTTCCACTTGTATGTGAAACCAGCTTCCTTCACCTGCAAGTACCTGCTTCCACTGTCATCAACTGTCAAGTTTCCAAGTGTACCCACACCTGCACTTCGTCACAAGAAACCCTACTCTAACACCAGCTCCAACCAAGCTCTGATACCAACTTCACTTCATTGAAGTTGTGTAGCAGCTTCAACCTTCAATGCCCGAATCAGCTACTCTGCTACCACCTGTCATGCCCCTACACCTGCGGTAGTCTTTCAACCACTTATAGTGAGGTGCGGCACCACCGAACACTTTCTTTTCACCAATACTTATGTTCGTGGACTACCCCTTAACATTCCATACTTAGTTTTATTTTTGTTACCAAGTATTATTAGTGTGCCTTTATAACATGAACACCCATACACATTCATTATCAACAGCATTAACCAAGAGAAATGCATAATAGTGTAAAGGGAGGGGCAACTCCCTGCAATATGAGTCTGCCCAAATATCAATATATGTATAATTTTCCATTTTTACAAAGTATAGGCTAAGTCCTTGGGAAACCCCAAATTTATACTTAGCCAAATTTCCAACTTCGGCAAACTCAGTTGCCCAGCTTGTCGGCACCTCCGCATGGTAGGTGCACGACTCACCAACCTGTCGTTCACTTCGTCGCACGTCTTCGCTGGTTCGCTCTTCGTTTGGTTGCAAACGCCCAAACCGTGTATCCTGCCCACACGCAGTCCCACTTGCCAACTCTTCACAAATGCCCAAATCGTATGAACAGCACATAGTACCGCCTGCCCAACTCTACGACCTCTGGTTCCAACCTTTGTTCTCCTTTGTGCACACTTGCACGATGGGCGGGTGCTCACCTGAGCCACGAAGACACCCACGCCAAGGCTTCGCACAAATGGGCACCACACATTCACCGTGCATGCCTCACCTAATCACCGGGCGCACCTTCGCCCGCACCTTCGCCCAACATCAAGCTCAATGCGTTCCCCTTGTGCAACTCGCCCAAGAATGGGCGCATGTGTAAAATTGTGCCTTTTCCTTGTATTTGCGCACAAGACTGTGCCTCTACTCACTTGTGCGAAGATGTATGACCGAATGTGTTGCCTTTGAACGCTCAACGCATCGCATATATATATACATTGCAAATGTGGGTGGGCTGCCCAGCCGACCGTCCAACCTACGCTACGCACACCCCTTTGAATGCCATGTTAAGTCGGCCTCGCCCTCCATTGCATGTCAGCCATACTACATCGCATAGCGCCCCAACCGTGGGTATAAACCAACACAACAACACTTGTCATTCGCCATCATCGCAAGTGTTCGTCGCTCGTCCATCGCAGGTCCTCCGTTGCTCGCATAACCGGTCATAGAAGTTGGTCGCACCGTCCTGCATGACCACCCGTCACACAGCTATCGTTTGCCCATGCGGGCGCCCGGGTCGCCCGGCGCCCAACCGTGTCGCACAACTCCGAAGGCCTTACAGCGGCCCTCGTGCAGGTGCCACCCAGGCCGCCCGCGCCCCCGCCCGGCAGGCGCAGGGCGATTCTTGGAATCGCCCTGCTTCTGAAGGGCGGGGGCGCGGGTGGCCCGGGTGGCCCCTGCACGAGCCCCGCTCGTGGGGCCGAGGGAGGGTGGGTGGGGCCGAGGGTGGAGGGTGCGTGGGTGGGCACCCGGGTGGAGGGGGGTTCGGGTGAGGCGGGCGGGTGGGTGAGGGCGCCGTGTGGGGGGGCGGGTGAGGGCACCCAGAGGGGTGGGGCGGGTGGGTAGGCGAGGGTGCCCAGAGGGGTGGCAAGTGAGGGCGCCTGGGCCCGACGGGTGGGCGGGTTGCGAGAGAGGTAGGGAGGGCGCCCGAAGGGGTCGGGTGAGCGGGTGAGGGCGCCGGGATGGGTGAGGACGCCGGGAGGGTTGAGGCAGGCGAGTGAGGGGGGAGGGGTCGGGCGGGTTGGGGGAGAGGTAGGGAGGGCGCCCGGAGGGGTGGGGTGGGTGGGTGAGGATGCCAGGAGGGGTGGGGCAGGTGAGGGCACCAGGAGGGGTGCGGCGGGGGAGGGTGCCCGGCGGGTGAGGTGTTAGGGTCCCACCCTAACCCCCTTATTTATGTCATGGGATCACATCATAGTCAAGAGTCAATAAATCCCATATTAATATTTGTAAGTGGTTAACTCGCAATTAATGACGGGACCACAGTTAGTTGCAAATGGGCGGTAGTATTAGATAGATGGTATTAATAAAACCCACGATATTGGCCCGTGGTATTGCATGTATGAGTCATATATAAAGGATAGAGACTCCCTGCGAGGAGCATCGTGTCTTGTTTTGTAATCGAGCTCTGCTCTATTGGAGGTTGCCCCCTCGAAGAGGCCTGTGAACATTTCTCTCTGAATAATAAAATCATTGCTATTCTGTGTTCTGGGTATATTTTCTTCGCATATTCTGTGTTCTCGGTATCTTTTCTTCGCTTGGGTATTGCTTTGCAGGTTAAGAGCATAACAAGTGGTATCAGAGCACTTTCCAAGGCTCGGTGGGATCTCCAAATTTTAGCAAAAAAAAAATTTTGGCTAGAGACGTGTTCCGGCGTCTTTAAAACCTGGGATCTGTCGTTAAGCGCATAAACCTGCAGATTTGGGGAGGCATGCACGCAGGAAATACAAGAGGTGGTCACATCTGTTGGACTCCCTTGTAACCCCTGTGGGTACCCCTTCGAGTAGTAGCGCATTAGACAGAACCACGCACGGACTATCTTCCACGTGCCCTCTGGGTATATAGGAAGCCCCCTAGCTCCCTTGAAACCTCGCCATAGATAAACCTTCGGCCGTCTTGTGGCTACAGTAGACCGAGAACAACACTCGGAGAGATTACTCGCCCGTACAATAGGGTAGTCGGGTTGTACGGCTAAGGGTACGGTCGATCCTCCTTAGTTAGAGCCCTGAAACATTGGGCCGAGTACTACTATCAGACCCTTATGTATATTGCGATCTGTAGCACCTGACACTCCCCAAGACCATAGTTCCCTTTCTATCGGGGGATCACACATCATCTATTCCAGATCAGCAGCAGCAGTTGTTCCACCATTCAGATCTCTCAGATCCACCAGATCGGATATTCCAGATCAGTAGCAGCAGTTGTTCCACCATTCAGATCTCTCAGATCCACCAGATCGGAGTAGTTGTGAAGGGTTCCTGTACCTGGATATAATTTTCGCAGGACTTTTGGCGGCATTGACATTTTGAGGATTTGGCGACTGCAGTATTGATCAGGAAGGAGTAAAACTCCGTTAGGAGTTTTCCAAAAAAAAAAAAGAAAAAAAAAAAGTCTGAGATCTTCCGGGGCGCTTATTGGTGACCTAGCCCATCAGTATCAGGACGACGAGCTGAGCAAGGTGGTACCATTCAATTTCTTAGTAAAAATTTTTAGGCGGTCCCAATTTTTCATCAGGTTGGTGTATGGTAGAAACTCGCGCTCAAGCGATGGCCAATGAAAGGATCGACAAAATTGAAAACCATGTGCACTCCCTCCAAACTGAGGTGCACAAGATCGAACTTGAGCTTCAAGGAATGAGTAACCACATAGAACTTGAGCTTAAAGGAATAAGTAACCAGTTACAGGAGGCATTCCCAAAGGGCAAGAAGCCAGCCCATGAGGAGGCGTATAATGGCCATGAATACCATGAGGGTGAGTCTAGCCACTCTCCTCACGTTTGGCACTCCCATCCACCACCCAGTCAGCGACCTCCCAAGTTGGATATGCAGAAATTTGACGGTTCTCACACGTCCGCATGGCTAGCACAAATGGAGCAGTATTTCCAATTGAATCATATCACAGATGAGGGGACTAAGCTTATGGTGGGCACCATGTACTTGGACAATGAACGATGGAAATGGAAGGAATGGCATCAGCGTTGCAATGGACATTTTCAGAATTGGGCCCAATTTTCCAAAACACTTCGCAGTCGCTTTGAACAAGAAGACTCTTTTTTGGGGCGTCTCACTAAGCTCCGACAGACGGGTACAGTGGAGGAATATATTACTGCTTTTGAAGCCTTAGCCTTCCACACTAAGGGTCTCACAGATGAGTTCTACATGGAATGCTTTATCAGCGGTCTTAAAGAAGCCATCAAAGCTCAGGTTCTACTCCACCACCCTCCCACATGGACAGAGGCTTGCCAAGGTGGAACGTGCATTAACTGCCCAATCCAGCCGCCCCAACTTCCCCGCTAAAGGTCGTCCCTCACAGGCTCCCAATATGACTCAGACACTTAAGATTCAAAAGGTGTCACCTGTGGAAATGGCCGAAAGAAGGAAGCAAGGACTATGTTACTACTGTGATGAAAAATATTCCCCAGGTCATAAATGCAAAGAGCACAACTTTTTTCAAATAGATGCCACTGACTACAGCTCCACCGAGGAAGATCCACCACTTGAGGAACCGGAGGCGATCGAAGAAGATAACCAACAGGAGATTGTATCTGATGAACCAATTATTTCGCTAAATGCATTGGCAGGAATTTCTTCCCCTCAAACTCTCAAAATCAGGGGTTTTCTTAAACATCGCCCAGTAGTAGTCTTGATTGATAGTGGAAGTACCCATAATTTCATCCACCAAAAGATCACTGAAGCAGCACATTGTTTCGTCTAGGCAGTTTCTAACTTCCAAGTCCAGATTGCAGATGGGGGCACAATGAAATGTGAAGGTCGCTGTGAAAATGTCAAAATTCAAATGGGGGATTATCAATTGAAAACCCACATGTTTGCAATACACATGGGGGGTTGCGACATTGTCCTCGGCGCGGAATGGCTCCGCACTCTTGGGCCAATCACAATGGATTTCCAGGAGTTATATATGAGTTTTAAGCAGAACAACTCCACACACACCCTCCGTGGACTACAGGCGGGAGCCCCCTCTATCATCAACTCGCATAGGATGGAAAAATTGTTAAAAAAGGGCCATCATGGAGTGGTAGCTCAATTTAATGCCATCCAGGTAGTAGACACCATGTCTCAGCCAATTCATCCTGATATGCAACAGATTTTAAATAAACATCAGACGATCTTTGACAAGCCTCATGAGCTTCCACCCTCGCGAGGGGAACATGATCATAGCATCACATTGGTTCCAGGGGCCCAACCCCCAAATGTGCGGCCATACAGATATCCGTTCACCCAAAAGAATGAAATCGAAAAAATCATTAAGGAATTGTTGGAAGCAGGTGTCATTCGTCCCAGCATTAGTCCTTATTCATCTCCAGTGGTCATGGTCCTCAAGAAAGATGGGGAGTGGCGGATGTGTCTAGACTTCAGGGCCCTCAATAAGTTAACAGTCAAAGATAAATTTCCCATCCCAGTGGTTGAAAATTTGCTGGACGAACTCAATGGGGCTCAATTCTTCACTAAGTTGGATCTTCGCTCAGGCTACCACCAAATTCGCATGAAGGAAGTCGACATTCCCAAGACAGCTTTCAGAACTCATGAAGGCCATTATGAGTTCCTGGTCATGCCATTTGGTCTCTGTAATTCCCCCTCTACTTTTCAGAGCCTTATGAATCACCTCCTCAAACCATATCTCAGAAAATTTGTCCTTGTCTTCTTCGATGACATCCTCATCTATAGCAGCACTTGGGCGGCACATCTTCAGCATGTAGATCTACTCTTGCAACTGCTCCGCATGCATAAATTATTTGTCAAGATGGCTAAGTGTTCGTTTGGCATGGAAGAAGTTGAGTATTTGGGCCACATTGTGGGGCGTGAAGGTGTCAAGGTGGACACAAAAAAGATCCAGGCAATGCAAGAATGGCCTCAACCTAAGACCTTGAAAAGCTTGAGAGGATTTTTGGGTCTCACAGGCTATTATCGTAAATTTGTCCGCAACTATGGCCGCATAGCGAAGCCCCTAACGCAACTCCTAAAGAAAAATTCCTTCTTCTGGAGCGAAGAAGCACAACAGGCATTTACAGCTCTCAAAACCGCCATGTGTTCCACTCCTGTCTTAGCACTACCGGACTTCACCAAATCATTTTTCATTGAATCTGATGCTTCGGGAACAGGTATTGGAGCGGTCTTAATGCAGGAAGGGCGACCTTTGGCCTTCACCAGCCAACAACTAAGTGGGAGGAATCTGGGCCAATCTACCTACAAGAAGGAAATGATGGCCATCTTACATGTAGTCGAGACCTGGCAACCTTACTTGTTGGGGCGACGTTTCCAAATCCGCACAGATCATCACAATCTTAAATATTTTTTGGAGCAACGCCTATCTTCCCCACAACAAAATAAATGGTTAGCCAAAATGCTGGCATATGATTATGAGATCATTTACAAGAAAGGGAAAGACAACAGGGTAGCAGATGCATTGTCACGCCAATTTGAGGAGGAAAGTACTCTGCTTGCAATTTCCCTCCCCATTCCAGACTGGATTGAAGAGGCTCGCAGGGAATGGTTTTCACATCCCGGGCTCTCCCAACTCATTTCTCAATTGCAGGTAGATCCTAATTCCAGCAAGGGCTACTCGTGGCAGAATGATATTCTTCGCTACAAGGACAGAGTCGTAATATCACCAACATCCACCCTCAAAAGTCGCATTTTGGCAGAATTGCACTCATCTCCCATTGCAGGACATTCGGGCTTTCAGAAGACATATGCTCGCACCAGAAGATCATTTTTTTGGGCCGGCATGAAACAGGACATCCTTACTTTCGTAGCAGAATGTGACGTCTGTCAACGCCACAAAGGGGAAACCATCAACACACCAGGCACATTACAACCATTGCCCATTCCGGCGTCGATTTGGATGGAGGTCTCCATGGATTTCATTACAGGTCTTCCAAAGTCTGGGAACAAGTCAGTCATCATGGTGGTTGTGGACCGACTATCGAAGTATGCTCATTTCTGTGCCCTACCCCAACCATTCACACCCACTTTGGTTGCTCAAACTTTCATGGATCAGATCTTCAAATTGCATGGCATGCCCACTTCTATTGTGTCCGACCGCGACCCAATATTCACCAGTAATTTTTGGCAGGAGCTCTTCAGATTACAAGGCATTCAACTCAAACTCAGTACTTCATATCATCTGCAAACAGATGGTCAAACCGAAGCAGTCAACAAATGTCTAGAAACCTACCTTAGGTGTTTCACTTCAGAAAAACAACACCTTTGGGTACAGTGGTTACCTCTGGCGGAATGGTGGTATAACACCAACTATCATGCCACCACCAAAATGACTCCCTATGAAGCAGTCTATGGACAACTTCTGCCTTCCCCTACTTCTTATCTCACGAGGTGCTCCAAAGTACAAGCCGTGGATCAACTCCTGCAACACCGCGCAACCATGCTTGCCCATCTGCGCGAGAATCTTCATCAAGCTCAGAACCGTATGAAGCAATAGGCTGACCAACATCGCTCAAAGCGCCAATTTCAAGAAGGGGATCAAGTCTTTTTGAGGCTGCAACCATATAAGAAAACATCACTCAAAGACAAGGGTTGTCAAAATCTCTCTCCAAAATTCTATGGACCATACCAAGTACTTCAGCGCATTGGAGAAGTGGCTTACAAGTTGGCTTTGCCACCTACAGCAAAAATCCACCCAGTTTTCCATGTATCGTGCCTCAAGAAAGTGATTGGGAACAATTGCCGAGTTCAAATCAGTCTACCTGAATTGGACGAAGAAGGGTCAATCTGGCTTCAACCTGAACAGGTTCTAGACACATGAGACAAGCACCTACGCGGCCGCATGCTTAAGGAGGTCCTCGTCAAATGGAAAGACACCTCTCCGGAAGATGAAACTTGGGAACCAACCACTATTCTTCAGCAATTTCCGCAGCTTCAGCCTTGAGGACAAGGCTAGTCTTAAGGGGGAGGGCATGTTAGGGTCCCACCCTAACCCCCTTATTTATGTCATGGGATCACATCATAGTCAAGAGTCAATAAAGCCCATATTAATATTTGTAAGTGGTTAACTCGCAATTAATGATGGGACCACAGTTAGTTGCAAATGGGCGGTAGTATTAGATAGATGGTAAATGGGTGGTAGTATTAGATAGATGGTATTAATAAAACCCATGATATTGGCCCGTGGTATTGCATGTATGAGTCATATATAAAGGATAGAGACTCCCTGCGAAGAGCATCGTGTCTTGTTTTGTAATCGAGCTCTGCTCTATTGGAGGTTGCCCCCTCGAAGAGGCCTGTGAACATTTCTCTCTGAATAATAAAATCATTGCTATTCTGTGTTCTGGGTATATTTTCTTCGCATATTCTGTGTTCTCGGTATCTTTTCTTCGCTTGGGTATTGCTTTTCAAGTTAAGAGCATAACATGAGGGCGCCCGGCGGGGGGGCAGGTGAGGGCGCCGGGTGGGGGGGGGGGAGGGCTGGTGAGGGTGCCTGGCGGGGTGGGGCGGGCGGGCGGGTGGGTGAGGGCACCAGGCGGAGTGGGGTGGGTGAGGACGCCCGGGCTGGCCGGGCAGGCGGGTGGGGGGGGGAGGAGTAGGGAGGGTTGGGGCGAGCAGTTCAGGGCGCCTATGTCGGGGAAGGTTGTGGGGGTTGGGCCGGGGCGCCCGGGCAGTGGGGCGGGTGGGGGCACTCGGGCCGCCCCGGGGGGGGGGGGTGGGGTTGGGATGCTTAGGGGGGGCGAGTGGGTGAGGGCGCCCGTGCCGTGCAGGGGGGGTTCGGTGAGGGCGCCTGAGCAAAATGTTTTATTCGTGATTTACTTTTTTGACACTGGAATGTTAATGCATATCCTTTTGGAATATGAGGGGCGGTGGGTGGGGCGATTGTTGATTAAAATTTATGATATATTTTCATTGTTAATTTAAGTTAATATGTTTTTATTATTTACTGATTTATGTGTTTCTATTTTTTAGGAAAATGGCATCAAAGAGAATTTCAGTGAATCTTTCTGGACCAAAGACTCATAAAGGTGCATCTAAAAGAAACATTGGTGAATGAACTCCACCTGAGCTCATGACTACAAATCTTTCAAGTGCCTCAAGTGATAAGAAGATGATTTCAGACTGGAAGAATTCGAAAGAGGTGAAATTCCATCAAGAATGTGGTATGTGAAAGAAATAGAAAGCACAAATGTGAATATATATCTATATATCGATATACCGAATGATAATGGAATTTTTGAGGTGATGGGAAGAGTCGTAGATATGTGTTCGGTACCGGACACTGAAGTTGTTTACGTACTTACAAAAGCTCCCAAGTCACATGAAAGGGTTAAATACCAACTATCATATTCATTGTATGACACGAGAGAGGTATCTACAAAGTTGTGTAGTCAAATCGTAAATGAGATGACACAAAACATCGTAAGTATTGTTATTTATATTTGTATTTTGCGTTTTTGAAAGTGTCTCGCTATATTTTTTAAATTTGTTTTTTATTGACATATGATATTTTGTTTGGCAGAATTTCGTTGAAAGTTGTTCAATTAGGTTGGGAGGCATTCATTTCATTGAGAATGATATCATGAAAGTTGTCAGCAGTTTTTACTCAATGTCAGAAGAAGATATGGAAAATAGGCAAAATGAAGTAATTGATAATGCTACAAAACTACATCCAAAGAATCAGAAAAAAAGGTCTCTGGTGGATAAATCTAGCAAGGGTAAACAAGTTACTTTTGAGAACGATAAAGTTGAAATTGACAACGAAACATATGTTGTCATTACTGAAGATGAAATTGGAACTGAGAAGAGCCATAAAAATCCAAAAGTAATAATGCCCAAGAATAACTCTGTTGGGAATGTTATGACCAAGAAAACTAAAGTTGATGATTTTGAAGCAGTCATTACCAGCAGTCAAGAACCTAGTGAAACTTCAAAAGAAAGCAGAGAAATCATTACACCAAGAGCTGATTTAGAAGATGGCATTATCAAAACAAAACAAAATGTCATTCGAGAGAATTTGACAAAGAGAAACTTAATTGATGGTGGTCGCACATTTCAGCTTAATGTCAGACAAACCTATAAAGCAAGTGAAGGACAATGTCAATATCAAGTTAGAAAGCCACATTATCTGCATGTTCACAACTTGAAGACATTGATGAGGTACAATCCATATGCTCATGTGGTTAGTTATGTGCTTCTTGTTGATCCACTTCAAGTTCCCAACAAAGAAGCATTTGATAAGTCAAAATGTTTTGAATACAATTATTATGTGCTTGAGGGGAACCATTCTGTAGAAGCTCAAAGGAAATTGATGGAGGAATATCCTAATAACCCACGTTTTGAAACAATGAAATGTATCATTTACGCTGGTTTATCTGATACAGAAGAAAAGTTAGTGGCATGGGATCATAATTCAGATAATGAATATAGGATGTCTATGACTTTCATCCAAAGGGTTAGATTTATTCATAGTGAATTTGAAGAAAAATATGGTGGGGATAAGACAAAAGTTACTGCAAATTTCTGAAAGAAATGTTGTATGGAAATAGGATATCAAATTGAAGAGAAAACCAATTCAAAAGGTGGAAAAGGCAGCAAACATAGTGATTTATTCAAAGGTGTTGATAACATTTTCCAATTGGAATTTAGAATTGGAGATGTTTGGAGGTTGATTGATGAGATTTTTAGCATGTGGGAAGACATTGCCATTAAAAACTAGAAGGTCAAAAAGTCTAAGCCATTCATATGTGGCAACAGTAAATTAGCTCCTGAAATGAAGCATCTTCCAGACGATATGACTATCACACCTTGGAGGGCGATGCAAGGAGTGAAAGATGAAAAAATTGTCAAAACAATATTATCTTGTGTAAGGTCAGGGGAATTATCATTGGAGGAAATGTCTGAAGAATTTCAAAAGTAAGTTTGTTGAAATATTTTTATTTATTTCTAGATTATAATTATATTTTAAATAAAACATGTTGTTCTTGGTAGTATTTGTTATACATATCATTATATTAACTTTTTGTTACTTTATCTATGCAGTCACAAAGTTTACATGAAAATTCAAGAACAAATGGTTAGATTTTTGAATGAATATAGTTGGGATGATGTCATACGCAACTATCCAAATTCAAGTTCTACATCAACATTAAAATCTTTTTATCTTGCATTTAAAAAGGTATCTTGATTTATACATTCATTTTTATTCACCTGTGTACTATTTTTAATTTATAACTTACACATATATTTGTTTATTTTATAAAATATGAGGAAGGATGATAATTCAGTGCCATATAGTTTCAAAACCTTTATTGAAAAAATAAAAATCGAAAGACTGAGGAAGCAACATATTAAGGATATTCAACTTGATCCATCTCTTAATCATTTCATTTGGAATGGGCTAGACACTATTCAATATCAAGTAATACAAGGTGACTGTGAAGACATTGTTAAACTCATACCTAAAAGGGATTATGCCCTATTCATTGCAAATATTCCCCATGGTTTCAATATTCCAAACATTGACTATGATAGTGACCCTTATACTTATCAAGATTTTAGTAAAGTGGTTGCGGGATTTGTAGAAGTCACGTCATCACCATTATGGAGATTTGTGACATTTCATTCAGACACACAATTGGCAATGATATTGTCAAGCTTCAAGGGGAAAACAAATTCAAGGATGCAACTTACATGGTAAGATGTTTAAAATGTATATTTGATTAATGTTGAAAAATTTATTTATGTACAAGTTAATTGAACTTTTACTATTTCATGTTACAGGGAAAAGTCAAATCTTCTTCACAATAAAGATCAACATTTTATAAATGATTGTGAGTTCATTCATATTGATAGTTGGGCAAAAGATGATAGCCATATGTCTGTGATTTTTAATCGGGTAGATAGAAAGAGTCATAGCCAAATAGTGACTTATGATGCTATTGTGAGAAAACTAACATATGAAGATAAAGAAGCAAAAGGAGAGATAGTTAACATTTATCAAAAACCATAATTATTGATTAACTATCTTATAGACATTTGTTCAAATGAAGGAGATTGGGTTTTGGATTTATTTTCTGGCTCAGGTAAGTTTTATTATATGGAATTGAATTTCAATATGTTATTTTTTTAATTAATATGTCATTGTACTAATTTAGTTCATTATTTCTTTTGTGCTTGATAATTAGGTACAACACTAGCATGTTGCCTTCAAAAAGGAAGAAATTGCAATTTAATTGAAAAAGATCCAGTACAGTGCAATTTCATTCAGCAAAGAATTAATTCTCTTCAATTTCTTCCAGATGCAATGCAAGAAATTGGGTTGAAGAAAGGGGACTTTAGTGAATCACGTGTCGCAAAAAATGCAAAGGAACCCCAACCACCATTACATGGAATGTTTGGAAAGACATACATTGGGAGATTCGCAGACATCAAAGACCCATTAGAAGAGGAAAATGAGCAAAATGAAACAGAAAATATTGTGGAAGAAGACAATGATGCAACTCTAGAGGACAAAGAGTTTGGATTACATGACATTGTTGATTAAATTTAAGTTATGCTTGTAAATCAAGCTTTGCAATGTTTTTACTTTGACATTTTATGAGAAGAATAAACACTTAATTAGGGTTGTTATACGTTCAATATTGGTAATATGTGATTTTTGCATTGATTTTTAAGTTAATCATTATTTTTTGAAAAAGAAAAGTGATTTTTATTATTTTTTTGACATGAAATTCATAGAAAAAGCTATTATTTAACCATTTTTAGTTAAAATTATCATATAAAAATTGTGATTTTGACATGTCAATTCTAGCAAAAAATTATCAAAACGTGTAGTTTTTTAGTTATATTTATGTTAAAAATGGTTATTTTTATGTCCATTGTTAAAAAATATTGTTTTTTAGAAACAATTATTTCATGTGGATTGAAAAATTAATTAAGGATGTATAAATATGTAGAATATCGAAAAGTCTAAATATCGACCTTCTAATTTAAAATGCAAAACAATAAAAACCTCATGAACAAAAAAAATTCAAATTAAAATAAAAAACAAGAAAATGTGAAGAAAACGGCCACTTCAAAAATTATCAAATTTACAAAATAATTATTTACATTTTATACATTAAAAAATCTAAAGCCAAAAAACAGGGCTTTTAAAAAAGGAGTGTGATGCAGAATGCTCACTTTTTTAAATCAGCATGAAAATCACTACCATTCTAAAACGTGATGTACATAAAAAAAATTAAAGTGCCAAATACTATGCTCTAAAAAGAACATGTGTGTTCTACATCACCCCTTTTCAAAAACAGGTCACTTTTTTGCTATCTCTACGAAACAGGTAACAGTATCAGTTCTCGTTTCAAAGTTTACATTGTTGACTTCTAGATACTTGATGTTTAATCTGATTGCCTTGTATAATCCTTGGACTAAGGCCTCATATTCCGCGGTGTTATTGGTGCAATCGAATTCGAGTCTACAAGTTAGCATAGTTTTGTTTCCCTTTGGACTAACTAACACGCATCCTGCTCCTACTCCATCATTAGACTTTGAACCATCAAAAAATAACTTCCAAAATAAAGATTTATTTACAGGACTATCTATAAAATTAACACATTTAGAACTATCTGTTTGGGAAAAAAATTTCTACTTGAGATAAAACAGAATGTTCTAAGTAAGGTGAAGTATGAGCATTAAAGTTTCCTAAGAAATAATCAACAGAATAGTTGCCAATTATATTGTTTCTGTATGCTACAGGTTCATTCTCTCCTTCCAATTTTGTCACTATGTATTTTTTATGTCTTTCTCGCTCAACCTTTATCTGATTTGGTTTACCATTACAAGGGAGCCACATATGTGACTAATCGGTAGCAAAGTATCCATGAAGCTTTTCAGACCAATCCCTACTAAGAATTAAACCATAAAATTCTGGAATGTCTACAACTAGAATATCAATAACTTGACATACCTTTGGATTCGATGACAGCCTTATGGTAACTTTGTTTAGTTCACCAATCACTTCAACCTGCGACTGGTCCAGCTGAACTATATGTACTACAAAATTTTGTGGCTGAACGTTCAACTTTGCACATATTGATTTAGGCAGGATATTAGATGAAGCTCCTAAATCTACTAAACAATTATGCAAGTTTTTGTTGAAAACTTCATAAGTAAGAAGAGATGGGGAGTATGAGATCTGGACCTTCCTCCAATTAAAGCGATACCGTTTGGATCAACTTTATCAGTCACATTAGTTGGAGGTCTTCCCATCTCATGGGAAGCTTGTGAGATTACAATTGCGGGCAAAGGCGCAATAGGTATTGCTCTTTCAAAAGGAGATTTTGTTGATGCTTTAACTTGCTCAATTCATGAAAGATAATATTAGCCCTAGTATTCTTCATGTCTTATATGATATTATACTCAATTTCATCAGAAACTATCAATGTTTTGGATGGAATTGGTGAGTCGGATTGGACTGGGCTTGTTTGAGTCGCTTTGGGTGATGTTTTCTTACCTAGGACTTTATCCTTAGATATGGAGCTTCCGCTCTTCTGTTTAGGAGTTGATTTTGGAGGATCTACTTGATTTTTGCTTCTAGTACTTACTGGTGATGCCTCTTGATCCTCCTTGTCAGGGAGAATGAAGTCCCACATTCCCTGCACTTCTACGACTTCTTCTTTAGTGGGCTCTTCATTGGAAACTTCCTCTTCTTCTTCTTTTGATTCTACATTTTTAATAGCATTGGGAGGTTTTGAATCAGTTGAAGGATTTCTTCTATAAGGCTTGTAAGGATTTTTAGAAGACGTTTCTGCTACTTGTTTCTTGATGTCGACCATTTCGTTAGACATGGTTTTCAAAACTTTCTACAATCCTTCTAAATCGAATGGGTCCTTTGGTTGTTTTTTCTTGGGATCTTCTTTGAATGTGACCTTCTTTGACTTACGTTCATCAACAACATTTTTCTTTTCTAGGGCTATGATACGTTTTTCTACTGCTATTGCTTCTTTCATATTCTCAGCTAAAGTTGTTTTGGCAGCCCTATTGACAAAGATCGCTATGTTTGATGGTAGAGTTGATATGTACCATTCACTTCTAACTTCTTTGCTAGGCTTGGAGGTGGCAGGAATTTTATTCAAAAGTTTGTTGAAACGTGAGTTAAAATATTTGATGGGTTCTCTTGCTTTGGCCTTAAGATTCTACAGGTCATTGATCAATGTCGCAGTAGACCTATCATCATCGAGCTTAGTCAAGAATTGTTCTTGGAAGATATCCCAACTAGTGATAGATCCGGATGGTAATGAAAAATACCAGGATCCGGCTACTCCTTGTAAAGAAGGAAAGAGTTGGACAACAACATCTTCATTAGTGACTCCCTTGAGATTTATAGATAACATGAAGTTGTTGATGTGTTCTTCTGCTAGCATGCCTGCTTCAGGATTCAACTTAGGCAGCCATTTTTTAGGATGGGCTGGTAACTGACTCAAGGGTGTAGGCATTAAAACTGCCCCTGGGTTATTCCATGGATTTTGGGACATCGCTAAACTACTAATAGAAGAAAGCGCAAAAGATGTTCCTTGCGATTGAGAAGATGAAGATATTACAGTTCTAGGAGATTGTGCAGGAGATGTTGAAGTTCCAGTAGTATGTTGGACAATAATTTGAAGTGAAGGAGTGGATGGTTGACTTCGCAGTGGAGAGGTTGAGATGGATGATGATGATGAAAGAGTCTCGCTATCAGACCCTTCAAGTGATTTCCTTGATTTCTTCATTTTAGGTATAGGTAATTCAGTTGGTTCAATAACAAACTTTTCACTCTGCAATCGGGTAAGAGGATGAGAAGGGTTATAATGTGAAATCACACTACCTTGAGATATTTCAGATTTCTGGGGTGATATAGAAAATCGCTGAAGTTTATGGATCAAAGATTCAACTTCAGGAGGTTCAATAGTCGACTTCTCTTAAATGTTCAAGTTTGTGGCAGGGCTGTTGTTTTCTCAACTTCTCGCTCAAGATTTAAAGGTTCTAAGTGCAACGGAGAAGTCGAGGGAGATGTTGAGTGAAATTTACTCTCATAATGGTATTTGGATTAAGATTTACTAGCAATTCATAATTCAAGCCCTCCTTCTAGCGCCAAATATGTTGAAGCCCCGAAAATCGAGTCTACAACAAGGGGGATACCCACCCAGTCTGGACCTTGGTGAGCAGCTCCTTTTCTGTTTGGGATGGTGGGTCTGACTAGGGATATGGAACCAATTTCCAAATATGTGTGTGTGTGTTGAGAATTGATATTTCCTTTATAATAATTTCTAAGTAAAATGATTTTATTCTAAATCTAATCTAACAATATGCAAAATGTATTCTAATGAACAGAAATATCTAATTCTAAACTAACCCGGGATTTAATCTTTCAACTATGCGATCTAAAATAGTTTCTACAGCAATTGGTAATAAAGATAATTCAATTGCTATAAGAAAAGAATTCAATAAAGATGAATTGTTTCATGTAAAAAGTTAGCCGAACAGTTGTGAAAAACATATCGCATAATAAGTCATTCATATATTAAGCACAAATAGAATAGTCATCATCGTACAAAAGTGCCAAATGATAACTCAAGCATTCAGGTGTTCACATATAAATAACTAAACATGAATATCACTTAAACACATAAGCAGTAATCACTAAGAGATAAAAGTACCATTGATAACAAGTTCTACTCATGAACTTCAGCAATAATGATCTATCTCTTCTTAGTTCAACATCTACTAAGAGTACAAAAGTGCAATTTCAATAGCAGATATTAAACAAAGATATCAATAAACCTTGTTCCATTCATTCATCAAAACCTCCTCTAAGGGTGCAGAAGTGCATGTTCCGAGGAAACTTTTTGACAAATTTCAGGACCCTTCTCTAAATGCATGAGAAGGGTTGAAATACTATTAGCTAAATCCTAAAAATAGTTTATTACAAAAATATAGGAGGTGGTTTAAATGATCATCCTCATCTAGGGTAAAAATAAAACTAAAACTAAAACTAAAAATGAATTTGGAAATTACTAACTATGTATCTATTCTCTGTGGTCGCAAGCATTCAGCATCGGCTTGAGGAGAGTTGGTTGGCCGACCTTCGACTTTAGTTGTCCTGCAAAAACAGAATCGACAAATGTTGGCGCTATCTTCTCGGTAGAGTTAGTGAGGCATTTGAGAGTCATGCATTGACTGTGTGGTTTAACCAAGTACTGTCAGTAAGAATCCCAATTCAACTTGGTTAACCTATTGATGGATTCTGCTTTTTCTTCAACCTTTTGCCTCTTTTCTTGCAAATTTTCGGACTTTCTGGCAATTGAGCATTCAGAGGCTTTCCTTCTTAAGGGGTTTTTCCCAGCGACGCGTGATTCACGCCTAGTGGAAACTGCCTCCATTTCTTGATCTGGGCTTCCCTGGTGCCAGTTTTTGCCTTTTGCGCGTTTTGTTAGATGACTTCGAAAATTGAATTTTCTCCTTCTTTTCCCATTATACTCTGAACATTGCTACATATATCTTTCTGTTTTCCACTCCTACAATTTATGAAATCAGGAAAGAGTAATGATATGAATAAGGTGACAGGAAAGCTTTAAATGTTTGAAATCATATAAAATATATCACCCTACGTGAACTGACTTCTTGATCAGATTGAAACCTTATGTCATTAATGATTATCAACTAACTTATTAAATTAACATTAATGTGCATGACTTGACAATGGATTACAAAAAACCTTTTTTAGAATGGCATGCCCTACAGATCTGCGATAATGCGATTTTGCGATTTGCTTCGCAATATTGCAGATCGCAATATCACTAATCTATTATGTTTCGACATTCATTCATTACCATGCATTTCTACGAAATGCAATTTGCGAGATTTGTTATCGCATATCGCCAGCTTTGAAGCATTTCATCTTAAATGACGTTTGAAGCATATGAAAATTGCGATGCGATGGGTTCTTTCGGTGTGCAGTCTCGCATCACAATTTCACATTTGTAGGGGTTTACTTATATGATGTCGTTATTTCCATTTTTGTGATGCGATGTATTTATTATTAAGAGAAAGATTTTATTCGAACCTATCATAAAACTTAAGTATTTTTTGGATTTTACGGGTATTCTCCTAAGTTTATGATAGCAAGATTTATTCAAAAAGGAAATAAAAGTTCTATTTTTTTGTTATTTTTTAGATGAATGGTCCCCACTTATTTAGTATTCATGTCAAAACTAAAATAAGAAGGGGGGTTGTTGCTAGCCACAACAAGACTATGACCCTAGTTAAAGGCTCGAAAAACTCCCCAGTGCATGGAAAAGAAAGCAACCTCTCCTGTTTGTTCCTAGAAGAAGATGAGACCATCTTAGAAGAAACATCAGTACACCTAACAAGGAAGCTAGAACACCAACATGCAAATGAAAACAAAGTATGGAATTATACTTTGACGGGAAAATTTCCAAAGAATGAAATGGAGAAGGAGTATTTTTGGTGTCTCCAGAGGGCATCCTGATACCCCTCTCATTCAAGCTGGAGTTTTAGGTGACCAACAACCGGGCGAAGTATGAAGCATTGCTCCTTGGATTACAAACAACAAAGAATATGAATATTGAATGCCTAACAGTCTATGGAGACTCTAAGGTGGTCATAAGGCAGATCATAAATTAGTGCCAGGCCAAACACCCTAGACTGAGGACTTACCAGAATGAATTGTGGGATTTAATTGATAACTTCTTCCTGGCCTTTAATATTCAATTTTTGCATAGAGAAGGAAATAGAATGGCTGACTACCTTGCAGTAGTAGCAAGCAGTTTCATGCCCCCTCAAAATATGCTCCTCAGGTATGAGCTATAACTCAGGTACAAACCCTTTATATCTGATATTGTCAAGCACTGGCTGGTATTCGAGGACGATGAGTAGGTGAAAAGATTCATAGAATTCATTGGGGAGTTCGCTAACTCCACCATCTATCAAGAAGAAGAAGTAGTAGATCAAGAAACCACTTCATGGGAAGACTCAGTGGTTGGATGAAAAATTCTGCAACTGAAAGGGAATACCATCCCTCATGGTCTATTCCCACTGGAAAGGAATTTTAATAAGGATGATGTAACCTCCAAACCCATGGCTCTAGAGATAGATGATCAGGTAGAAGATTGCAATATCGGCTCAGAGGAGGAACCCCATATGATCATGCTATCCAAAGGAATCCCCTTTCAATACAAACAAAGCTATTTAAATCTATTCAAAACGTACAAGGATATATTTGCTTGGTCTTATGAGGATTTGAAAGAATTTGACTAACATCATACAACATAAGATTCCTTTAAAGGGTGGAATAAAACCATGCAACCAAAAACTCAAACCGATAAATCCACTCTTACTCCCCTCCATTGAAAAATAAGTGAGGAAGATGCTACAGAAAAAGATCATAGTGCTTTTAAGGTACTCAGAGTGGGTGGCCAACTTAGTCCCTGTCCGGAAAAAGAATGGAGAAATAAGTCTATGTGTATATTTTTGGAATCTGAACAGGGCATCGTTGAAAGAGAACTATCTGGTGCCTAAGATGGATTATATATTACAGAAAGTGGTTGGCTCATTCAAAATTTCCATGATGGATGGGTTCTCTAGTTACAACCAAGTAGCTGTCCACCCTGATGATCAGAAGAATACTGCTTTCACCACCCCATGGGGAACATTCATGTATGCTCGCATGCCTTTCAGTCTTATTAATGCAGGGGCCACACTTTAGAGATTTATGGACATATCTTTCATAGTGGAGAAAGACAAATTCATGGTGGTTTATTTAGATGATATCATAGTGTTTTCTAAGACTGATGAAGAGCACATCCTCCACTTGAAGCGCACCTTTGATAAATGCAGGAGGTATGGTCTTTCTTTGAATCCTAAGAAATATCAGTTCACCTTGAGTGAGGGGAAGCTACTAGGACACATAGTAGTGTAGGAAGGTGTAAATATCGATCCTAAGAAAGTCAAAGCCATCAGTCATATTCCTATACCCAGGAATAAGAAAGAGGTCCAAGCCTTTTTGGGGAGAATAAATTTCCTAAGGAGGTTCATACCCAACTATGCAGAAATATTCAAGGGTATTATGGACATGCTTAAGAAGTAAAATGAAGTCAAGTGGAGCCCTGCCCTCCCCCCCCACCCCGAGATTCTTTCATTAGAATTAAATAAGCTTTGGCTAAAGCCCTGGTACTAGTCAACCCCGACTATTCAGCGCCTTTCTATATCTTCTCTTTTGCTTCTCCGCATACTATTGCCGAAGTTCTGCTACAGAAGAACAAACATGGTTATGAATAACCCATCGCCTTCTTCAACAAAGTCCTGAGGGATGTTGAACTGAAATATAACATCTTGGAGAAACAAGCCTATGCACTAGTCAAGGCTTTGAAGGCATTTCGTACGTATGTGCTACAATCGGAAATCATAGCATTTTTCCCAATGACACCAGTCAAGGAAATCTTGGTGCAAGGAGATAGCAAAGGAAAAATAGGTAGGTGGATAGCAAAGATACAAGAATATGAGCTAGACATAAAGCCTACTAAGTTCATGAAAGGCCAGGGGTTGGCCAAGGTTTTATCTGAATCTAATTGCCAAGCTTTAGGGATAAACATGATAACAGAGAAAGGCAGACCAGAGGATCATCAGAGTAGGATTAAAACATCTCAGCAGAAGATCTATGCTAAATATGAGGGATCACCCTGATATAAGTACATAGTTCATTATCTCTTATTCCTAAGGTGCCCGCTAGGGCTGGATAGATCCAAATACCGAACTCTGACATTGCAAGCGCAAAAATATATCATATCCAATGGTATACTCTACTAGAAGGACCTAGTGCGAGTATTTTTGTTATGTCTGGTAGAGGGCGAAACCCATAAAGTGATTGAGGATTTTCAAGGAGGAGTTTGTGGAGGTCACTAAAGCTAGAAGACCACAACACATAAAATCCTTAAGGCATGATTCTGCTAGCCTACACTGTTTGGAAATGTTCATTCCCAGGTCAGGTCGTGCCAGAAGTGAAAAGTGTTTCCTCAGAGGAAAACTCTTTCTCCTCTCCCCCTGATTCCAATACATGTAGAAGAAACTTTCAGACAGTGGGGACTAGATTTCATATGAGAAATAAACCCCCCCGTCTAGTGGCCAACATAAGTGGATATTTATGGCCATAGATTATTTCACCAAGTGGATAAAAGCCATCCAAGCCAGAAATGCTACAGACTTAGTGGTAATCAACTATATGGAGGAGAACATATTATCTCGCTTTGGTTGTCCTATCAAAATTATCACTGATATTTCTCAGGTATTTTAATCTTCCAAATTCATCAACTTCTGCCAGAAATTCGATATCATCATCAGGAACTCCACTACCTACTATCCTCAAGGTAATGGCTTGGTCGAGTCCTCAAAAAAAACTATGGTGAGGGTGCTAAAGAAGACCATCACCGAGAATCATAGGAACTAGGACTCCCAACTAAAGTTTTCCCTATGGGTCAATTGAGTAACTCCTAAATGATCAACAAGGAAAATCACATTTTGAGCTAGTGTATGGTAAGACTGCAGTCTTTTTTATCCAATTAGCGATGCCAGTGGCGAAGTTACTACAAGAAGCTGAGGAAAAGCCAAATGCCTTGACACAAAGGATAAATCAGCTGGTTGAGCTTCACAAAAATAGAGAACAGGTGGGGGCCAAATTGTCAAATTACCAACAAAAGATGAAATCCATATTTAACAAGAAGGCCATGATCGACCTCTTCAACCAAAATATTTAGTTCTCCGATGGGACATCCAACGAGAAGACAAAGGCAAACATAGAAAATTCGATTCGCTATGGTTCAGCTCTTTCAAGATTGCAGAAGAGAGAGGAAATAACACATACGTGCTTGAAAATCTGGATAGTTAATCTTTGTAACTACTGGTAAATGGTCAGTTCCTTAAACTCTATTTCCAAAACTAGAGGTGCCTTTCTTGCATTCATTGTAAATACTGGTTTGTGCATTCTAATTTTTATATGAAATTTCTAGTTTATGTTGAAAATCCACTTTCACAAAATTATCGTTTGTTAAGAAAAGGCTCCATGCCCAAAGGAGAAGTTCACAATTTGCAGGTTCTTAGCAACTTGTGTTGAAAATGCAACAAGATGATGGAGCTTAGTGAAAAGAAGTCGCCTTCACTAAGTGTGCCCGCAGGCTATTTTTGGTGCAAAGTCTATTTTTAGACATATGGATCATGGTCTATGAGTTGCAGGATGCTATTTATGGATGATTGGTCATGTTGGTAAAAGTAGATGGACTTCTATTTTTAGACATACGGGCGGAGTCTATTTTTAGACTGCCAGTCTAAAAATAGAACAGTTGAATATTATTACCTCTTAATAATATTTGGACTATAAACATTATCTTATCCTCTTGTAGCACTTCAGTTCGAGCTATGGATGTGGCACATGCAACTGTCAGAAGGAAATACGCTTTTCTTATGGGTCAGTTGAGCTATTGCATGATGGACTTTAGTTAGAACTCAAGTGATTGAGTTTGGTGGAGTTGATTGAGGAGTTGATGGAGTTGTGTTCAGTTTGACTTAGTTGAACTAGTTGTATTTAGTCTAACTGTCAAATACAATAGTGATGAGTGATGTGAATTAATTATTAATTAATTCACTAATTATTAACTCATAAATCAACTAAAGAATACATCATTTAACTCTATGCATGGACAGTTCAGTGGAGACAGGTGTTAGAGGTGGAGACTACTATCAGTTGTGACTATAGTTGTGCATGAGATTTGCACAATCATTGACTGAGATTTCCAATGAGGATTGAACAGTACAAGCCAAGGGAAAACGAGCTTGGATCAGATTTATTCTCACTTTGGATTGTACAGTAGAGGCATGCAAACAGTGGAGGAGATTTGAACCTGTGACTTGTTCGGATCTGAGCTGGTTTGTGTGTAACAGGTGGAGATCGTACTAAGTACTTGTGAGGAGTATTGTACTATGTATTGTTACATGTTCTCTATCATTATAATATACAGATAGTTGGGGGTTTTCATCTGTATACCCCATTACATACTGTGTTGATATGTGTGATTGATGTTTCAATGTGCGCATGAGATTGTTTTTAATTCCGCAAATTGATGATCAACGTAGAGGAGGTTATGTATTATGCATGCATTCTGCAAATAGTGTATAATCAGGATAATCTCTGTGAATAAGTGTTATATTATTCAAAATTTCTACATGGTATCAGAGAAGAGTTGATCATCAGATCTATTATTCAGAAAGTGATTACATTTTATTTCTTCAGGCAGAGTCTGTAATCAGGCCAGGTAGCCTCTGGATTCATCCTTCTTTTGGAAGGTGAGATATCTGGTAAATGACCATACAGTCAATCTCTGTACGAGAAATACTTTGTTCTCATGAATTTTAGATCAGAAGCTTTTGAGTTTTGAGCTGGTGGAATTCGAATTTGCAGCAGTGTTTTCTTGGTGTCGAAGTTGAAATGTCTTTCAACGGATTGCGATTGGAGTATGCCCTTGAAGACAGTTTAATTATATTGCATGGAAAGACAGGATGGAGGCGATGTTAGATGACAATGGGTTGAAGGATTTCATAGATGCTGAGGTCCCAAAGCCTACTGATGCTGCTCACATTGATGCTTGGCAAAAGAAGACAGAAAAGTGTCGAAGGATTCTGTTGGAGGGCGTGAAGGATCACATTGTAGCCAGCCTGCATGGAAAGGCTTCTCCATACTTGATGTGGAAAGCATTGACAAATTTATTCCAAGGCAAGAGTGGCCAGAGAAAGTTGGCGCTCAAGGATAAACTCAGAAACTCTAAGTGTGAGAATGGAGACAGTATGCCCAAGTATCTCACAAACTTCACCCAATGCCGGGATGAGCTAGGAAGTGTGGGGGTGACTTTCGATGATGAGGACTTGCTGAGCTTGGCTCTCCTTGGTCTTCCGAAGAGTTGGCATTCCTATCAGGACTTTGTCAATGGTAGGGAGAAATTTCCAGGATGGGAGAGACTTTGGTCGGATCTTGTGCAAGAGGAGATCAGATTTATTCTCACTTTGGATTGCGCAGTAGAGGCAGGCAAACAGTGGAGGAGATTTGAACCTATGACTTGTTCGGATCTGAGCTGGTTTGTGTGTAGCAGGTGGAGATAGTACTGAGTACTTGTGAGGAGTATTGTACTATGTATTGTTACATGTTCTCTATCATTATACTATACAGATAGTTGGGGGTTTTCAACTGTATGCTTTCCCCATTACATACTGTGTTGATATGTGTGATTGATGTTTCAATGTGTGCATGAGATTGTTTTTAATTCCGCAAATTGATGATCAACGTAGAGGAGGTTATGTATTATCCATGAATTTTGCAAATAGTGTATAATCAGGATAATCTCTGTGAATAAGTGTTATATTATTCAAAATTTCTACAACTTGCTAGCAAGGCATTGTCTCCAGGTGGAGCCAATGTTGTCACCTTCTGAAAGCAAAGTTCCAGTTGTACAAAGAGTACCAAATAACTTATAGGTTTGCATCCATCTTCCAAGCCACAAAAGCTCTCAAAGCTAAATCATAATCTCTCTACTGTATAGTGTTCAGAATAAGCTTTCCAACGGTAGGTGGAAGTCCAAAAACAGACTCCTGGATCAGAAGTTAGAGTGGATTGAAGATACCCTTTCAAAGCCAAAAAGAAAAGGAAAAATGGCTACGGGTCAGGCTTATCACAAATCGCAATCACAGTTTCCTAGTAGCAACAGCAGGGGAGGTCACATCAAACCTACAAGGGAGTGATCAGCGATATCGGTGATCGTAAAAGTCAAAGATCCAAGGCACAGCATGTCAGCAATCAGCAAGATTTCAAAGTGCAGTATAAAGGGGCAGAGCTCTGATATCGGAAAATCGACGATCGGCGAGTCCAATGGGCCATTCTTAAGGAATTGTGGAGGTATACACCAGTATTGTTAAAGTAGCAGGCCAGGGCTGATGTCGATTTACAAAAGAAATCAGTTGCAAAACCTAAGGCAAGCACACCTTTTCTCTCTCCTTCAGGGGGGCCACGTGGAAAAATACCATTGGTCCAAATGAATACACATGGAATCTAACATCAGCATGACGTGGCAGTACAGAGGACACATGGCATGCAGATTTGGAATTTTTAGGGGTCCTATGGGGATGTATCTGGGTGACATGTGTCACCACTCAAAAGGTGCCACATGGCGCTAATGACATCATCAATCCTGGGGTCCCTCCTCCACCATCAAATAAACACCCCCCATCTCTGGACGAACCAGATTGACTCCGCCAAATCTAGGGCTCCCAGACATTTTTCACCCCCCCACCATGTTTTCCTTTATCAGCGAGGGGGGTGGGGTTCGAAAAAACAGTTTCCCCACCGAGGCCCGCTGACACGTGTTTCTCTCATATCATTTCATACCCCCCTCACTTAGCACTTACTGCTCATGCCCCCCTCCAAAAACCACTCATCCTCACACTCTCTCCCTTATTGCAATTGTGATACCCTGCATGGGCCCAACCCTGCAAGTCGACGATCGCAAAGGTCAAGGGGAGATATCAAAGGCAAAGCATTGTAAACCAATGGTGTGTGGGATTCTATGTAACAAAGGAAGAAGACCCCCAGAGGGGAGTCCAAAGGCCCTAGCACCCAAAGGACTAAGCACTTGGTCATAGCCCCCAGTCACATGAAGAAAAAGGGGCTAAAGTGGATCTGGAGGCCCCGTCCTGTAAAAGCTTTCGGTGAGAAATCCTGATATGAGAACTCCACGACCAAGAAATACAAAACGTTAAAAGCTGCGGTGGTTCGACAGTTGTGGCATTTAATAAGGAAGATGGAGCATTCAAACCCGGTATGGGCTGATCCAGAAAGGCCCTCTATGACACAGAACCAGGTTCGATGCTGACAGAAGTAAATAAGGACTTGATAGCTCAGGAAGACTTGATTATCCAGCATGGTTCCCCCATACAGAGGGAAGACGAAGTACCGCCCAGGGGTCCTCTTCTTCAGTACTGCGACATGAAACTGATAGTGCCCACTCGTTGCTTTGAAGGATGAATGGTTCAATCAGTAAAGGTAGAAATGACGGGAGTCGACTGAGCAACACAGGAGGACATACCATGAGCAATCTACAAACTGAAGAAGAGGTGATCACAGGGATGGGCATGAAGATATTTTGTTAACATTGTTCATCTTTTCACTAATTTATTATCTTGTAATGTGCCTCCCTTTAATGAGGAAAATAATATTTTGTAATGATTTTGGGCCTCAGAGCCATCCCTAGCCAAGACAGCTAGTCAACCTGACATCTGAGACTCGGCTGAAGATATTTGATGTAATGAATGTTCAATGCTCCCCCTCTCCAGATAAATAGGGGGAAGAAACACTTCACAAAGGTTTAGAAATCATAAAGAAAATGCTACATGTTATTTTCAGACTCTATGTCTTTATAATACAGATCTTTTAGAATATCAAGAAAATGGTGGTGATTCCCCCTTCAAGTATTACAGTATGTTATTCCTATATTTAAAACCCATTATGTTCATGTTTCTTTTCTGAATTCATGCAATCATATCTACTAGAAATATTTCATACTTCCTCACAGATTCATTTGTATTTACATATTAATGCATGTGCCTATATGGATTATTGGGATTATATCTTTAAAATTGTGCTACACAAATCATAGCATTCAATCTCTCTTTTGTCCATTATATCTACCCGTAACTCAAATAAGTGTAGAAATTCTTAATGCCTCAAGCTCTATGTGTTAAATGTAGAATTATTGATGCTTTAATCTCTATGCAATGAGTTATTCCTTCTCCTTATCCTCTCTCGTTACTCTGCAAAATATTATTAAACTGTAAGTCCTTGAACTACTCGGCCTCCACTATTTTATGCATATATTTTTTCGATTTGTACCTGTGGAGAAGTACCATAAATTCTTGGCCTACTCCTTTTATATGAATGAACCAAGCCATTTCGTTTAAATATATACAGATATAAAATATATGTGATGTCTTCAATTTCTTGATAATCATACGAGACACATAGAATATAGATGTGCCTAGGCACTGGTCTTGTAATAAATTTGAGGCTGTCTCTGGGAGCGACAACAGTATAGATTCTATAACTTCATGTAACATCTCAACTTAGAGGAGATATGAGTGAAGATCATGGAGCTAATTTCATTATGGGTGAGTAAGGATATACTATTAAAGTTGGGCATTTGATTTACAACAATCTCCTTAGTTTAATACTTCAGGTGAAACATTTTTAATTGAATAGATAATGCACAACTTCACAAGTTAACACATTTCTAGGTTGATAACTAAAGTAGAGTTGAGGAGATCAACATTATTACTGTAGTTTTTTGTCGTGTCACTGTTAATTCTCAACTAATAATTATCCTTTTATTATCTGGCACCACTAAAACATGTAGCTAGCTTAAGTCATAATAATCATAGTTGAGAGTTGTCATACATTTCTTGCAATTGCTCCAATTTGTTATGAAACCACCAACTCATGTTGTTGTTCATTCCCTATCCCATATGTTGTTCAATATAGATACTAACTTGGAATTCCAATAAACATTATATTAACTTTATAATGTTAATATATTAATACAAGTGACCATTTTTTATTACACATAGAGGAGCTAGTTTCTCTATAGGCATAGGAAGATGTATTTAACCATTTATGTCTAGTAAAAAAAGTGAAAAAAATCAAAGTGGAAAAAGACTACTTATTATTAATATGACTTACCATGTTCCATAAAAAAAAAAACCGTATGTGGAAAAAAATGCTTATTGTTAATATCACTTACCATATTCAATAAAAGATGTGTGTGGGGCCTAGTTGGTTAGCTCAATCAATTTGAACAAGTTGTCTAAAGCCAAATTTCATCATGGGCTCTCTAATACTAGTTTATTGAGGTTGAAGTGTGTTCAAGTCTCATTGTGCTACCATCTACTATTGTAGCTAGAATTTGAGTTACCTTTTGCCTATCTAGTTTGGGAAAGAAGGAAGGGAATTCCACAAGGCTTTTTTCCGAATTAAAAAAAGGACATGTATCAACCTTGGATATATATTTTTATAAAACAAATTGGAAAATTTGTATTAAATAAAGGTTGCGTCTAGGCTATGCCAAAATTAGCTTATTTCTTCTAGATTTCTTAACAAGAACACATTAAGATTCTATTTAAGGAAGTCAATTGAGTGAAGCTGCTAGTGGATCATTATTTTCTAGTACCTAATAGTATATACTTGGTAAAATATATCTCTAACAATATGATGATTAAAAATATATATGTATTCGATTATGAGTAATTGAGTGAGTCAACCATATTCTCCCTTCTTATTTTATAACATTCCATCCATTTTCTACTAGTCCACCTAATCCAAATGACTTTGAACCTCATTTGCCTTCTCTAACTCGAAAAGAGATGGGTTTACAAGCTGAATAATAAATTGTGATTCATCATGTTTCTCAGGTGATATGTGGACCAAAATATGGTGAAATTCATGAATAACATTCTCTGGAGTATTATTTATACTAAAGAAAAATACCCATAATAACCCCTACTTTAAAATTAAAGCTAATTGTAATGTAAAGATCAAATATCACGTGGCTTGGCTCTACATCTACCAATTTAATGGGATGATAGAAGGGACTTTCATTCCATGATCATAAAACTAGGTAGTTATATTCTTTATCATCGATGATTATAACCCCAAGTTTTTTCCTGATGGCTAAGCTCATTTGGTGATCCAACTTTATATCATTTTCATGCAAAATGTGGAAATACCTTGGAAAATGTTTCTTTAGTATTCCCAACTCTCTTCAATACTAATGATAACCAAAAAATCATGTGAGACCCGATAAAGAGAAAAGGCCTAATAATTATTTTAGAGTGTATAACCACTATGAGGCTTTTAGCTAGATTTAAACCTTACAATAGTGCATAAGCTTCAACGACAATATTGATTCAAACACGATAGCTTTAGGCATAGAAATGTAATTTTTCGCCTCCTGAATTATAAATAACCCCTCTTGTACTTGAAAATTATTGTAATATTTTTTATAATGGGTTGATTTTAGCATGAAGTTATAATGTTTGTTTTTATAGCGCTAATTGATTTCTAATGTTTATTTTTATAATATATTGATTTTATCATTTTCTTTTGAGTTTCTTAATTTTCCTGTGAAGTTATATAATATGTATATGCAGTAAAATAATTTTTTTATCATTTTCTTTTGAGTTATATAATTTTCCTTTTAAGTTATATAATATGTATATGTAGTAAAATATCGAATATAATAAATTATTTTATGATGAAAATTTAAGGTTTTATGTTGAAATTTGAATTTTTTTGGTTAAACACAAAGTTTAATATTTAAAAAAAATTATATCATATGTGAATGTAAATTAAAATTTATAATTATTAATCAAATGTCAATTCTAATTTTGTAAAATTTGATAGATTATCAGTTTACATTTACATATTAATAAAATGTTAAATTAAAATTTATAATTATTGATTAAATGTTAATTTGAAGTTTTTAAATTTGAATAAAATGTTAAATTAAAATTTATAATTATTAACTGAGTGTCAATTTAAAATAATAGAATTACATTTTAAAATTCAAAGTGAAATAAATTATTAGAAAAACTAATATTGAAAATTTTAACATAAATTTCAATGAATTATATATAACTAAATAAAATTTATGAAATAAAATAAAATTATTATTTTCATTTTGTAAGTTTTAATCTTGTACAGAAAATATATGTAAAGGAATTTTTAAAAACATGAAATATAAAATGGCAAGAAACACAAAATAAATACATAAATCCCAATCCATTAATCTTGGATTAGAACATAATTGTAGTTCCTTTGACTTAATCTATAAAATATCATGGGCAGAAAACCATCACACGCAAAACTATGTATGAAATCCATGTGCAAAACCATAAGTAGGTCTACCCACCTATATACGGTCCAAAAAAATAAAAAGACTACTGCCCCCTCACACAAACCCCAACAAAAACCTAATTGTGAAAAAAATATAACACACATCCAACATATTTTATAATATAAATTAAATTAAATTATATATAGATATATAATTATAATTTTATATATATATATATAATATGTTAATACTTCTCATATTAGTTTTACAATGAAATAAAAAATATTCACATACAACATTTATAACTAATAATAATAAATTAATTTTTTTAATGCTTTATAACTAATAATAATAAATTAAATTATTCCTACATTAAAAGGGAAATGAGTTGCACAATTATTTAAGTTTATGATTTGTGTTAAAAAAATTAATTTATAAAATATATTGTGAGATTTACAAAATTATTAATAATAATAAAAAAATTATTTGAAATTTATAATTAAGTAAAATTTATAAAATTAAATTAAATTAAGCTCTTTAATATAATTCGAAGTTGTTTAAGGTTTATTAGAGACTCGGTCGATTTTAAGAAAATGAAATTAAATTAAATTAGTCTCTATAACATAATTTGAATTTTTCAAGGTTTATTATAGACTTAGTTGATCCTAAGAACATGAAAGGTGTTTACGAAATTCCATGTTCTTGCGGGACCCCTACATTAGTGAAACTGGTCATTTGATAAATCAAAGGATCCATGAGCACGCAACTACCATGTTCTTGCAAGACTTATACATTGGTGAAACTGGTCATTTGATAAATCAAAAGATCCATGAGCATGTAGCTAACATAAAACATGGGAGGACCCACTCCTCAACTTTGGCAGAGCATGCGGAAAAGACGAAACACCACATCTACATTGAAGAGGCTCGGGTCATTGTAAGAGTTGATCATTTCTTTCATCGAAAGTTTAGGGAGGCCATTGAGATTTATAAGAAGCCTTGCAATCTAAACAAGGATGATGGATGGAAGATTAGTGATCATTGGGTCTCTGCCCTTTCTTCATAATTTTTTTTTGGCTCATTAAATTTACTAAAAAAATTATTTAAATATTTGAATGAATATATTAATTAATTAATTAAATGAAATAATATATATTATATATTGGTAAATAATTTTGTCTTATTTCTTTAATACTTAGACTAAAATCCATATTTGATTTTATTCTTAGTTTTTAGGCTTTCTTTTTTATTATTCAAAGAATTTTATTATTGTTTGAATATTTTCTTTTGGAGTTGTCTATATTGCGACTTTTTGGACTTTCTGGTGCCGAAATCCGGCAGAAAAATTTGAGCTGAAATATTGATTTGTTTTATTTAAACTTATTTTTTGACTCTATATATAGATTCAACACCCTGAAAAACCCTAGGGCACTTGGATTGTGCAAGGGTTACCCATCAAACTTGTGATTTCAATAAATTCCTGTCAGATTTTAGTGAAATTAGACTGGAACAACCCACCAGAAAAGCTTCCAAAAAGTCGCACTAAAGACAACTCGTTTTTTGTTTTGTTTTAACTCTGTTTTAAGTTTGACTTGAATTAATTATTTTTATTCATACTTAAATCTAAATATTTTATTTTGTATTATTTCTTGTAGTGTTTTATTCCAAATAATTTAATTCTTTAATCTAAATATTTGACTCAATATCTAACTATAACTTAATAATCCATTAATTTTGATATAATTCATTATAAATATTTGATTTTATGTAATAAAATATTATTTTATTAGTTCGATTTTATTCTATTTATTTAAAGTTTAATTTAAAAAAAATCACTTGGTCTTCATCTAAATATTTGATTTTTTCAAAATTTGACTTAGGTTAATTTTAACATTGCACAGTAAAACTCCTTCTTCAAAACTAACCATTTAGTATAGTTGTTAAAACTATTAAGGGTCTCTACATTGGTCTCTTTCTTCAAAACTAGCTTGATCTCTTTATTTAATCTGGTGCCATATTCTGATTCTCTATCTTATCCTGACGATGAACGACATTATATGATAAATTACTCTAATCTGATATCTCCTAAAAAAATTCCTAACGAAACCTAAATTTAATAATTAAATTAAATTATTCACATTTATAGTATAAATAAAAATTTAACTCTATATATTAAATCCATATCATATTAACTCTATATTAAATACATGTCATATTAAATACAACTATATTAATTATAGCTAGGGTTATCGCTAAGATTCCTCATTTTCACCATCGTAAGTTTAAGGAAGCCATTGAAATTAAGAGGTCTTCCAGTAATATTAAAAGGGATGACAGCCGGAAAATTAGTAGTTGCTCAATTCCCGCCCGCTCTTCTTAGTTTTTCCTCCGTCTTTGTCCATCTGTGTCTTGACCTTTTGTCCCTTTTTTTAATTAGAATTTTAATATTATTAATATTAATATTAGAAATATTTTTATTACTACGATCATTATTAAGTATTATTATTAGTAGCATTAATATTAATAACACTATTATTATTAATATTAATAGTGAACATTAGTTTAATAATCATAAGCGGAAGATTTGGTCATATTAATAATACATAATACTAATAATAGTACTTATTAATATTAGCATTAGTGATATGAATATTAGTATTATTTAGTGATATTAAAATTTATATCCATTATTGGTAATATAAATGATAGTATTAATTTAAAAAAAAAAAACAACTAAAACTATATATATATATATATATATATAGATAGATAGATATATATAGATATAGATATATAAGTAATAAATAAAAAATAATAATAACAGTCGTTTTATAAATTAAATAAATATTATAGCCGTTGAGATAATAAGATAATATATTAACAACACAAATACATAATTTCAAGTATAACCCTTTTTTGGCTTGTTGGGGCCTGACCCAGGTTGGGAGTTAATTAGCCAAACAAATCCCGGTACTACTGGCCCTTTCGGCAACAATCTGTGGAGCGCGGACTGAGGTCTCACCCGAAGTAGTATGGGAGAGTGTTAGAACCAAGTTTCCACACCCTGGAGATGTTTGATGAGTTTAACTAGTCCTTCGTTTGTCCCTATGCATAGGTGGCTTCGCACACTTCCCCGTTCCTCTCGGCCTGGTACACTGCCTTCGTGCAGCCCTAACCAGGGGTTGTACCGTGCTCTATGCTATTACCCGAGATCTTATTTATCTTCCAGTCTTTTTTAAGCACCTTCGCCTACTTAAGTGTTTGAAGTTATACTTAACAATACAAAACATTCATACAGTTGTGTGCGGTGAATAAACAATATATTTACAAACTATATCAATCATGCATTAAACCAGGAAAAGATACACAAAATTATAGAAAAACTTCTCTTTATTGACTCGTCCAACGGTTACAGACTCGACCTTCCCTGCGCACTCAGCTATAGGGGTTCGCGCACTCAGCTGCGGATTACTAGGCCTCTGTGCACACAGTTGCAAATCCTTCTCCTACCCCATGTTAAGATTGCAACAAGATGATGGAGCTTAGTGGAAAGGAGTCGCCTTCACTAAGTGGGCCCGCAGGCAAATTATGGCACAAGGTCTATTTTTGGATCACAGCAGGGATGATCACAGCAGGAGTGACCACAGCAGGAGTGATCACAGCAGGGGTGATCAAAGTCTATTTTTAGACTGGCTGTCAAAAATAGAAAAGTCAAATATTATTGTCTCATAATAATATTTAGACTATAAACTTTATCTTATTCTCTTGGAGCACTTTAGTTTGAGCTAGAGATGTGGCACATGCAGCTGTCAGAAGGAAATACGCTTTATTTGTGGGTCATTTGAGTTGTTGCATGCATAACTTCATTTAGAACTCAAGCAGTTGAGTTTGGTGGAGTTGATTGTGGAGTTGATGGAGTTGTGTTCGGTTTGACTTGGTTAAACTAGTTGTAATTAGTCTAATTGCAAATAGACTAATGATGAGTTGTTAAACTAATTATTAACTCATAATGCAACTAAAGAATACATCAGTTAACTCAGTTGCATGTCAGTGCATGTTCAGTTCAACAGGGACAGGTGTTAGAGGATCAGATTGCTATCAGTTGTGACTATAGTTGTGCATGAGGATTTGCACAAGAAATGTATTGAGTATGCCAATGAGTATTGCGTTGATTTGCCCAGTAGAATAGCCTGTGCTCACGTGATTTCCAGTGTGAGTGATTCTCAGCAGGTTTATGCAATAGAGGCAGGCAAAGCAGTGGAGTAGATTCAAACTTGTGACTTGTTTGAGTCTGAGCTGGTTTGTGTGTAACATGTGGAGATAGTGTTGGATACTTGTGAGGAGTATTGAATATTGTAATGTTACATGTTCTCAATCATTAATATACATATAGTGTGGGGTTTTCAGCTGTAATATTTCCCCAGGTTACATACTGTGTTAATGTGTGCATGCTATTGATGTTTTATTGTTACTGATGCTACTAAATTGATGATCAACGTAGAGGAGCTTATGTATTGTGTATGTATTCCACAATAGTACATGATCAGGATAATCTCCATTGAATATGTGTTTATTATTCAAAATTTCTACATGGTATCAGAGCTGTTCATCATCAGATCTACTATTCAGGAAGTGTTTACATTCTATTTCTTCAGGCAGAGTCTGTAAACGGGCCAGGTAGCCTCTGGATTCATCCTTCCTTTGGAAGGTGAGATATCTTGTGAATGCCCATAAAGTCAATCTCTATACGAGAAATATTTTGTTCTCACGAATCTTAGATCCGAGGTGGTTGAGTTTGGAGCTGGTGGAATTCGAATTTGCAGCAGTGTTTTCTTGGTGTCAATGAGGCAATGTCTTTCAACGGATTGTGATTGGAGTATGCTCTTGAGGGCATCTCAAACTATATTGCATGGAAGGACAGGATGGAGGCAGTATTGGATGATAGCGGTCTGAAGGAGTTCATAGAGACTGATGTCCCAAATCCCACTGATGCTACCCAAGTTGATGCTTGGCAAAAGAAGACCGCAAAATGTCGAAGGATTCTATTGGAGGGTGTGAAGGATCACATTGTGTCCAACCTGCATGGAAAGACTTCTCCATATCTGATGTGGAAGGCTTTAACAGATCTATTCCAAAGCAAGAGCGATCAGAGGAAGCTGGCGCTCAAAGATAAACTCAGAAACATCAAATGCGAGAAGGGTGACAGTATGCCCAAGTATCTCACGAAGTTCACTCAGTGTTGAGATGAGCTGGGAAGTGTGGGGGTTACTATCGATGATGAGGACTTGGTGAGCTTGGCTCTCCTTGGTCTTCTAAAGATTTGGAATTCCTATCAAGACTCTGTCAATGGTCAAGAGAAATTGCCAGGATGGGAAAGACTGTGGTCAGATCTTGTGCAAGAGGAGATCAGGCGGAGTACTAGGGGCAGATCTTCATCAAAGGGAGCTGATGAAGAAAATTGCGCTTTGGCTACCAAAGCAAAGATGGGGAAGAGCAATAAAGCTTCTCAGTCTAGTTCGAAAGGCAAGAAGCAGGATATGTCCAAGGTGAAGTGTTTTCACTGTCACCAGCACGGACACTATGCCACTAATTGTCCGCAGAAGAAGAAGAACAAGCAAGCTGCTGGATCTGCAGCAGGAGAGGCTCTAGCCTCACACTTTGAGCTTGATTTTTCATTGATCGCATGCTTGGTTTCAAGTGTGATGGGATCGGTGTGGTTCTTGGACAGTGGTGCGTCTTTTCACATGACGGGAGATCGAGATTTGTTTTTTGATCTGGAGGACAAATATCTTGGAGTGCACATCGAGATGGGCGATGATGGTAGATACAGTGCGACCGGTATCAGTACCATTTCCTTTGAGAGGGAGTCTGGTAAACCCTTCGTATTGAAGGAAGTCATGCATGTTCCAGGATTGAAGAAGAATGTTATCTCTGTGGCGATGTTAGAAGACAAGGGGTATGATGCTGTTTTCAGCGAGCGAAAGGCTTTCCTGCGTAGCAAGACAACTGGTGAAACCCGGAAGATAGGGGTTTGAGTGAGGAACCTTTATCGGTTGCATGTAGATTAGTGAGCCAGGATGATGGCGAGTTGTGGCATAGGAGATTGGGCACCTTCACCATGGAGCCTTGAAGATACTGCAGCAGATCACTATAGGGCTTCCTAAAGGCACTCTTGCGCAGTTAGATCAGTGCAAGGGGTGTACTTTAGGAAAGTTTGTGAAAGCCACCTTTCACGAGAAGGATAGTTGCGCCACGACGATCCTTGAGAGAATTCACACAGACGTGTGTGGACCTTTCTCAGTTGCTTCGACAGCAAAACACAGGTATTATGTGATTTTTGTTGATGATTTCTCTCGTAAGTGCTGGATCTTCTTCATGCAGAAGAAGAGCGAGACATATTCAAAGTTCTATGAATTCAAAGCATTGGTCGAGAAGGAGTCGGGGAAGAAGGTGAAGGCTCTTAGGAGTGATAATGGTGGTGAATACATCTTGGATGAGTTCAAGGATTTCTGCAAGGCAGAAGGGATTCGAAGAGAGTTCATAGCTCCCCATAACCCATAGCAGAACGGGGTTGCTGAGCGGAAGAACAGAATGATCATGGGTGCTGCATGGGTGATGTTGCATGATCAGGGCCTACCCCTTCACTTGTTGGCAGAAGCATGCAATACAGCAGTTTATGTGCAGAACCGTTGTCCTCACAGGATACCTGGCATGAGTACACCCGAGGAGGATTATTCTGGTAAGAAGCCTGATCTTTCTCATTTGAGGATTTTTGGTGCTAACATTTACATGCATGTGACGAAGGATGCCAGGAAGAAGTTGGAGCCAACCACTGAGGTTGGGATATTTGTGGGGTACATTGATATGCCCCATAACTATCGTGTGTATTTGCCAGATAGTGATAAAACTGTTGGGCGATGGGATATAAAATTTCAGGAGGAGAAAGCCATGAAGTGTTCTCTTGAGAGGGAGCTACACTTGCATGCAGATAAGGAGCTATTAGTTCCTAAGGATGAGCTTCAGGACGTGTATCAGTCACAGGACGAGGTTCATGGAGTGGAAGAGACCACTCATGCAGCGCCAACCATCAAAGGGCGAAAGTGCTTGAAAAAAGCTGAGCGACTGGCTCAAGATGCAGAGAAAGTTGTAGGACCACCTACAGCCCAACGCAGGCAGAGACAGTCACCTGATCGGTACACTAGATACATGGTTCTTATGAGCAAGTGTGTTGTGACTGAGCCATCCTCTTTCGAGGAAGCTGTGGAGGATCCCACATGGGTAGATGCCATGGTGGAAGAGTATGATTCTATTGTCAGAAACAGTGCATGGGAGATTGTTCCTAGACCGGAAGGGAAATCAGTGGTGGGTTCGAGATGGATCTACAAAGTTAAGCAGGCAGCTGACGAGAGTGTGGAGAAGTACAAGGAAAGATTTGTTGCCCAAGGCTTTTCCCAGATAGAGGGGATCGATTATGAGGAGACCTTTGCACCTGTCACAAGGTATTCTTCCATACAAACAATTCTTGCTCTCTCAGCGCAGATGGGATGGCACATTCATTAGATGGATGTGAAGACTGCGTTCCTCAACGAGGTCATTGAGGAGGAGGTGTACATTGAGTAGCCCGAAGGTTTTGAGATCTTCAGCAGCGAGTCGCATGTGTGCAGGCTCAAGAGAGCGTTGTATGGGTTGAAACAAGCACCACGTGCTTGGTACACACAGATAGACAGCTATTTCACAGGACTTGGATTCTCCAAGAGCGAGGCGGATCCTAACCTATACCAGATTGTGGTGGAGGGTAAGTTGCTTATCATTGTACTGTATGTAGATGATTTGATTCTAACAGGTGATGAGATGTTGATACTTTCATGCAAGGATGATCTTGCTAAGGAGTTTGAGATAAGGACTTGGGCCTCCTTCACTATTTCCTGGGATTGCAAATTTGGCAGCGCAGTGGTGGACTGTTTGTTTCTCAGGGTAAGTATGCTCGGGAGATACTGGAGAAGTTCAACATGCAAGGCTGCAAGCCTGTTGATACTCCTCTTCCTGGAGGTTGGAGGAAGGAGGATGCCACTTCGGCAGGAGAAGTGGATGCCACTGTTTATCGACAGTTGGTGGGGTCGCTTATGTATCTGGTTAATACATGACTCGATATATGCTATGCTCTTAACCAGCTTTCACAAGCTATGGTTAAGCCTACCAAGCTCTTTTGGAAGGCGGGCAAGCATGTATTGCGTTATTTGAGAGGCACATCAGGATATGGATTGTGGTACAGACAGAAGGATGTGGCTTCACGGCTGCAGATTGGGCAGGGAGCCCAACGGACAGAATTATCACATCAGGAGGGGTCTTCAGTATCGGGTCGACAGCGGTTTCTCGGTACAACAGGAAGCAGAGATCCGTGGCACTCAGTTCAGCAGAGGCTAAGTATATGGCAGCAAGTTTGGCTGCATGCGAGGCTATATGGATGAGGAAGATCCTGGTTGGTTTGTTCGGTTCTCGTTTGGATCCTACTGTGATTTACTGTGATAACCAGAGTTGCATTAAACTCTTGGCTAATATTGTATTTCATGATAGATCTAAGCATATTGACATCAGGTACCATCATATCAGAGATTGTGTGCAGCAGAGAATCATGTTACTTTCATACATTCCAACGGAGGATCAGGATGCTAATATTCTGACGAAGGCGCTCACCAGGAGCAAATTCGAATACCACCGAGGCAGGATAGGGATTGTTGATAATCCATATCTTGTTGAGAGGGAGTGTTGAGATTGCAACAAGATGATGGAGCTTAGTGAAAAGGTGTCGCCTTCACTAAGTGGGCCCGCAGGCAAATTATGGCGCAAGGTCTATTTTTGGATCACAGCAGGGATGATCATTGCAGGAGTGACCACAGCAGGAGTGATCATAGTAGGAGTGATCACAGCAGGAGTGATCAAAGTCTATTTTTGGATTGGCTGTCAAAAATAGAAAAGTCAAGTATTATTGTCTCATAATAATATTTAGACTATAAACTTTATCTTATTCTCTTGGAGCACTTCAATTTGAGCTACAGATGTGGCACATGCAGTTTTCAGAAGGAAATATGCTTTCTTTGTGGGTCAGTTGAGTTGTTGCATGCATGACTTTAGTTAGAACTCAAGCGGTTGAGTTTGGTGGAGTTGATGGAGTTGTGTTTAGTTTGACTTGGTTAAACTAGTTGTAATTATTCTAACTGCAAATAGACTAATGATGAGTTGTTAAACTAATTATTAACTCATAATGCAACTAAAGAATACATCAGTTAACTCATTTGCATGTCAGTGCATGTTCAGTTCAACAGGGACAGGTGTTAGAGGATCAGATTGCTATCAGTTGTGACTATAGTTGTGCATGAGGATTTGCACAAGCAATGTATTGATTATGCCAATGAGTATTGCATTGATTTGCCCAGTATAATAGCCTGTGCTCACGTGATTTCCAGTGTGAGTGATTCTCAATCCCGCTGTGATAGCGCTAGCACATTGTTCTCTGACTTTCAGGTGAGTGGATGGTTGCGCCTTTAACTGCAGCTTAACGATTTGAAGGTTCAGCTTCAGCTGAACCCTTGTCCTTTCTTTCCTCACCTCACGAACCCCTACTATTAACCTATGGATACGTGCCTTTGTTGGTATGTCTACTGGGATGGCCAGCTCTGGGACGCTTTGGAAAACGTCGTCTATCACATGTACCAGCTATTGATTCTGCAACACCAATTCGTTGCGCTGCAAGCTTAGTTGTTCCATATTTATTTTCTTCTCACTAAGGACTTGGAGCGTGCGGCTCTCCCTAGCTCACAACTCTACAATTATCCCACCCTGCAACACATATAAGGCCTCGTGCGGGATTGTAGCTATATTTACACTGAGACCTTTCAGCATGCTGACTGTAGGCATGTCGACATCATTTGATGTCACTAGTGCCCCTTCCAGCAGCACTATGGTATTTGTCATCCGCGCGTGGAACATCTACTCTGCTGTTGTGAATTTGACTGCAAGGTTTGTCGAAAGGGTACCAACCTGGGGGGGGCACCTGTAATTCCTGCAACTGCACTCTAAGGGTCCCCAACACAATCTGGTTCTCCTGCATGAAATATTGGAGAACCTCATTAGTGACATCACGCACCATTTCGCCGATGTCGTGCAGATCACCCTCGATTAGGGTGATCGGGTCAATGGACAATTTCAAGGCCTTGACCTTCTTCTGCAACCTTGCCTGCTCTGTTGTGTGTTGGCACTTCAGCTACATTGACATGATTTGTGGGTCCACGCCTCCTTCTATTTCTGCTTCCTCTTCTTCCTGCCCCTGATTCGTGTGGCCCTCGCTTGTCTTCGCAGCTACCTCCTATGCTACTGCTACTACTGCGGCCTTTTCCTACTCACCGGCTTTCTGTGTCGCATCTCGCACCACTCGCACTTCTGTTGTCGTTGCTTCCTTCCTTTGCTTTTCAGCCAACTGTGCGATGTGCAGCTTGGCCTCATCTTTCTTCCTTTGCACCACCGACTTCTCAATCTTTGCGATGTCTAGGGTGCACCAATCCAGCGCCCATGCCCCTAATACATTAAAAATGAAATCGTCGCTGGCTACGAAGGGTAGCTTTACCCACTGCTTGGTTGGGTCCTTGCGTGCCCTCATATAAATGTTATGCATGTCTGCTTTGAATTCTGCAAAAATCTGCAGACTTTTTTAAACAGTGGGTGACAATCATGGATTATGATTGATCCCCATTCTGAGGTTCATCTCCATGAACACCCAGAAGATTTTTCTGTCGCGTACTCTCTTAGCATCCTTCGTGGCCAAGAGCAAAGCGTAATTCATGGCCTCTGGTAAATCCCTGTCAATTATGGGGAATTGGCTATCCTCCGGAAATTCCCCAACCACAAGCACTATGGATAGCAAAAGCCATGCATAGTGGAACATTTTGCTATGTTCCTGAGCTGCGCAGAAATTTTCTAAAAACTCCCTGCAGAGGAATTTGGACCAGTTCAACTAGACCCCCTCCGCACACTGCTCAACCAGTGCTACCACCAGTGCGGGTACTTCGTCCACGTGAAACTTTCGAATGACCTTTCCTGCTAGGATTTGGGTCGCCACGTGCACTAGTTTCTCCTTGATGCTGGATATGGCGTAGCCCTTCTTCTTCTTTTCCAGCTTGTACTTTTTCTTCATGGCCTTCGCGATGGCCAAGTCACTGCCCTTACCTTTTGATATGTCTGCAGGGTCCTCTCCCTTGAATGGGAGCCGAGAGATGTGCTGAATCAGGTCTGCCATGATGGGGATGGGCTCCTCCAACCACAAACACCCATCATTCACCAAGCAGAGCAACTGCCTGATGACGAAAATGGTTATTGGTGCATGATAGAAGTGCGGTACCCAGAGTAGATTCAGTAGCCCAGCCTCTTCCACTCCGCACAACCACTTTCGCGACTCTAGTTCTATAACCCCCACCGCAGTGTTCTGCTTGGGCTTCATAAGGTTACTCGTCTCAAGGTGAGGGAACTTCTCATGGTCAGCGAGGTCCTAATCTTCGAATTTCAGGCTCGGCACATGTCCCAGGTGTGTGCCTTCAAACATAATGTTGTATGGGAGGAGCGGGGCCTAGAGCGAGCTCTTGGTCTCGTCCAGGTCCTTGGGAACTTTCACCTTTCCTTTTCGCATGGGGACATAGGCAGGCAATTTTGTCGCATGGTGCGTAGGCTGAGTGTCCTCCTCCATGCCTTCATCCTCATCCTTTACAATGATAAGATCCTCTAGATCTTCTTCTTCTTCATCCATCTCTATGGTGACGACTTTCCCCTTCTCCTCCATTGATAGTTTGTTGTGCAGCGGGTTCCATGGGGACACACGTACGGGGACCATTTCTTGTTTGTCCTTCTAGGGTCTTGGTGTGCGCAGTGATTTCGGGATTTCTACCACAATCTTGGCACCTTCTGGAACATCCCCCACAGTCAGGGCCTGTGCGGTCTCCTCGGTAGTTAATTTTGTTATCTTCATAACATCCTTAGTTGTTGTCATTGTGTCTGTGCAGAAATCTATCACTCGCAATCTCAGGGGCTCAATCAATGCTTGACACTCAACAATCAGGGCTCTACTCAATAGCTCAATTTGCAACTGACCAAGTGTTGTTTGTTGGGAAACCCTTTGTAATTTATAGTGCTTTTTGAATTTGAATTCGACTGTTCCCCCCAAATCTAGTTCATTAATGCTTCCTTGGTGGCAGATTTTCCCAAATCTTTCCCATAAATCGCATCTTAAATGCATGTCGCCTGCTCCATTTGGCCTCAATTCAAGCATCCCATCGTGAATAGTGACTTCAACAGTCATTTTCTGGACAACCCGCATGGTAGCACAGCCCCCCGTGCGCGGTCGCAGACCTTGTGAGTCTTTACTTCTGCGCGCATCTCCAATGTTGCACAGCTCCCTGGCAAAATAGTTTATAGTCCCCCGCTCCCTTTCAACTGCCTGGAGTGCTAAGACTATTCCTTCCTTGGATAGTCAGGTGGTCGTGCCACCTATGTGCAGTTTACTCCGATCATCCAGCATTCTTTCTAGGAAATACCTACCTTTTACTGTTACTAGCTGCATCGCACACCTTATCCTCTGTAGTGCATCACCATAGTTAATTCTCTTAGTAATATGCGGTCCAAGCCAAGGCATCAGACTGATCAATTCATGGCAATAGTCCTCATGCTTATCAGCATGATCATGCACACCCTATTTTGTCACCATGGTCTTCTTATCAAGAAAATCATCCCTTATCTCATCTTCTAGCTTCTTGACTTTTGCTTCTACCAAAGCACTTTTCTTCCTTAATCGCACCCTTTCCTTTTCAAGCTCTTGGAGCCTAAAATTTCCCTGTTGGATTTCTACTTCCAAGGTTCCGTGAACCATCGTATCTATTGGCGTGATCATGCATAGTCTAAGTTCTCCAAGTATTATAGGGCTTACTTCAGTTGCTTCATACTCCAGCCTTGGCGGTGCCTGCGTGGTCAGGGTTTTGCACATGGTCCTATATGCCTAGAGAACCGCTGGTACGTGTAGGTCCCAGTCAGCCTGCTTCACATGGTGGACCGTGTTTAGTGCTTCGCGTACTTTGTCAAAAGCTTCTGTGTGAATATGCTTCTGCGCGCTTGGTCTTACCATACTTCTTGGTCCCAAATGGAGCGATTGTTTGCATCATTGTCTTACCCGCACTTGCGTCTCGATCATGTCTCCTACCGCGAGTACTGTGTGTACTCCTGCAAGTTTCGTACCATATGCTTGTACCCACCTGGAAAGGTGGGTGCGCAAGCTATTTCGTCCGTCATACTTGTCTTTTAACCACATTTGAGGCTTCCCAAATCGTATGTGCATCATCCTTCTGCACTCGCGCCAGTCCTCAAAACTTCTTTGGTGCATGCCCCACCATCTTGCGGGCATAGCTCTTAGTACCCATTTCAGAGCGTCGAACTGATGTTGTTCTGACACTTATTTTTCAAATTTGTTCAAGAAATCATCCACCTCACCTAACCCGTCATACGTAGGCAGGTCTCTTACCTCTGTTGCTACGCAGCGCAGCGACCTTGTCAGCATGTTATAGTTGAGCGTTGTTACATCATGTAACTGGTTTTGCCATCGTTCCATTTCTTCATTAGAATCTGATGTGCAGGAGCTTTTGCGCTCCCATGAGATTCGGCCATCCATGGTTGGATTTACCCAGTCTTGCTCGCACACAGTTATCTTGCAGATATAGTCCAAATCATCATCGTTGTCATTGTCATGCACTAGCTCTATGTAGCGCAATCCTTCCACAGGGTCTAAAGGTACTGTAGAGCCTCTACTTTACACTTGATTATCCACCATTACCTACAGTTTTCCCTCATTCATCTCTCACTTTTGCCTCATTTTCCTTGCAAACCAACCCAGATCATTACATTATATGACTTTAAGCATGATTAAGGAATTTTGCTAATGTGTGACTGTTTTGTTTAGATTTTGACATATTTACAGGCATTCCGCAGCCATCTGCTGATTCCGCAGCCATCTGATGATCCCGCAGCCTTTTTGTTAATCTCAAGGTTCCACGTGTCATTTTGCCAATTGAGCCACATGGGCACTTAGGAATCAAGGTGCTCGAGGTTCCTGTGCTATTTGTTCAGCCATCCACGTCATCTGTACCTCCGGTCAACGAGGGTCAAGTTACGGTCAACAAAGGCAGCTTAACGGTGATGCGTAAGCTGTTGGGTCACGTCAGTTCAAACGGTGACTTGTCCGTGTTACGCGGGTTGTGGGGGACATAATCCAACTCTGGATTCAATGCCCATAACGACCAGAACCTCCAGCTCATCCACGCAGGCTTATGACGTGTTATTGAACCTTAATTACGCATGACAGTTAGTTTATTTTTCAGTTTTAGCTGTACGCATTAGGCCATCTTTCAGATGCCTATAAAAGCTTGCGTCTGCGTACGCTTATGTTACTTTTTTAGTTGTTGTGTTTTATGAACTTGTTATAATTTTAGTGCATTCCAAGACTCTGTTTTGATAGTGCTGTTCTAGCACTCTTGACTGTAATTTTCTGCACATGGAGTAATAGAAGCAGTGCTGTTCTGAAGTTTTCAATACCTTGAGTCTTCTTTGGGTTATATGAATGGAGGGCCCCTGTTCATGTTAGCCTTGTATAGTATTTTATGTTCAGCATTTCCTTATCTCCATTTAGCATTTCCTTTTCTTGATACATGTACAGCGTAATTTACTTTCATGTTATTTCATTTCCAGCCTTTATTTTAAGCTGATCAACATTGTTCTTTTGCAGGTTTTTAACCCGGGATTGCTTGTGTGTTTGTGTATTTGCTTTATATCTAGTGGTAGTTTCAGTTGACAAATTCAAAGTTGCTGCCTTTACTTTATTTTCATAGCTGATTTTTAGTTTTATTTCTCAAATCTGTCTGCTAACATATGAATGGTCTCTTTATTATAAATTGTCTATCTTTTGGAGATCAGAGTACTAATAACTTGCAGCTGGCTTTGGGTACTTTTTAGACTAATCTTTAACTACTTTCTAATCGTGCTTTACACAGTACTATGTGTTAGAGGCAGAGAGTTAGGAAGAGATAAACATTATCATTGGTCTTTTAAGTGATTTTTCTTACCTTTTATTTGCAGCAGCATGAATGGTGTCTAATGCCATTAGAAAGTGGTTCTTTGCTTTCAGTTCATTTTAATTTATTTATTTCCTTCAAGCTTTTCCTTTTCAGCAAGTAGTTAGAAACCACTAATCACACACCTTCACTCATCTAGAATTCACCTTACACACACCATCACTCATCTGTTCATAAAAACATCACTCCATCCTAGGAAGATAAATTAACCACAAACAACACCCCAAACGACAAAAGCTCTAAGAGGTTGCTTAAGTACATATAGTACACCTTCACTTCATCAGCTTACGAGCCCCGGGTTGACAATTAATGACATCAATTTAGGAACACTAAATTGACTAAACATTTTGGCGCCGTTGCCGGGGAAGTGAAATTAAGTAGCCATATTCTTAGAAAAAAAAAAACATAAAAATTTCAAGGAAAGAAGTTGATAACCTATCAAAGTATGCTCTCCTCTTGCACTGCAAGGTGATCTGGAGGATCAGAAAAGAGAAAGTTATTGATTTGGTAGTTTCTTGAGTATGCTCTCTTCTTGCACCTAGAGTGAACTGGAAGATCAGAAAAAGAACTATTAACTTGACTTGAAGAAAAAATAATAAAAAATGACATGCATAGAGCTAGAGATTCTAGAGGAAGGTTTTTAGCTAGAGCTCGAAGTTCAATTTTTACAAGTCCATCTGCTTCAAGGGATAGACAAGAGACACCCCCCTTATCTCCAACCGAAACTCCTAGTCCTAGAATTCCTGGAATTCAAGAGCCAAGAGTTGACTCTCCTACACCTTCTATTGAATTTGAACCAGGAAGAGACTCTTCTCTTTCTCCTACAGGAAGACCAATTGTAATTGAGGAATTGGAATCATCTGAAGAAGAAGGAGAAATCTCTTCTCATTCACCTTTTGTAGAGGAACCAGAAGATTTTGAAATCCCTAGGAAAATCATCATGGCAGAAGAAGAAGGAGGTGGTAGGGGTAGAGGTAGAGGTAGAGGAGGAGGAGGAAACAACAATAACAATAATGGAGGAAGAGGTTCCCTTGGAGGAGGAAATAGAGATGGGGATAATTCATTTGGGTTTCCCATTGTTAATGAGGATTCCCGAGCTACCATGAAAAACATATCACCATCTGTCCTCCCTAATTTCCATGGGTTAAGGACTGAGGACCCTGAAACATTCTTATTCGAGTTTGAAGTGGTGTGTCGAACTTATGACTACCTGGATGACTCTCAGAAACTCAAATTGTTCCCTTCAACACTGAAGGATCAAGCCTTGAAATGGTTCATGGGGTTACTCACTCAATCCATTAGGACTTGGGATGAAATGAAACAGACATTTTTGGATAGGTATTTGGACTATTGTATGCCTACTAATCACAAGGACGAGGTTTTTTAAATGATACAAAGAGAAGATGAGAGCTTAGAAGATTTACTTGAGAGATTTCAATATAACTTGAAAAGAGCAAAAATGAGTACCTTGGATGAAGAGACCTTAAAAGCCCTCTTATTAAAAGCCATTAGGGATGAATGGATAGACATCTTAAACATGATGGGGAAAGGGGATATTTCTCAACTTTCACTCAATGATATAGCAGAACTCTGTATCCATCTCTCAAGGGGCAAATCAAAAACTCAAAAAGGGCCTAGAGATCCTTCTCTCCTTAGGGCAAATAAATCTGCAACAGGATCAGTAAGTAGGGCTGAAATTGGCAATATGCTTGATGAATTTAGAACTGACATCTTAGGGAGTCTTAGTGAACAACTTGATACCCTTAAGATTCACAATAAACAAAAAGCAGAAGCTGAGGCTTTGGCTATCTTTTGCCCGAAATGTAGAAAGAAACATGCTTTAAGGGAATGTCCCTTAGATGCACACGTTGTAGAAACATGTGTAATTTGCTCAGAAACTCATGAGACCAAGGATTGTCCTTCAATTCCTGGCCTCAAAGCAGTCTTTCAAGAGGATCTAGATACACTTGAATCTCTCTGTTTTATTGCAAGGAGACCTTGGCAAGGACAACAGAATCAAGGGTTTAACAACTCTATGAATTCTCAATCCCAACCAAATTGGAATCCTTGGCAACAACCTTGGCCTCAACCTCAAAATGCTTTTCAAGCATGGATGCAAAGCATGCAAAATCCTTGTGGGAGATTTGCTCAATTCTATCAATATCCTCCATCATTTCAGAATCAGCAAGCTCCACAACTTCCAAACCAAGGTCAACAACTATCATTGCCATACCCTCAACAACAACAACCACCTCCACAAAATCAAAATTCTCAACTATCGCTTCAATCCCAGCAGAAATCAAATCAACTTCCCTCTCAGCCATTACCAAATCCAAATAATAGGAACCCTCAAAATGCTTACATGATGGAAGGTCAACCATTCCCTACCTATATGGTTGTTCCTCTCAATGAAGTACAACTCAGATTAGGTAGAATCTTAGATCAACCTTCTACAAGTGTTCAACAACCAAGCATTTCTGAGGAAGAATCTCTCAAAGTCAATAAAGGTTCTGAAGTATCACTTCAAAACAAAAATATCCAAAAAGAAAAAGAAAAAGAATCAACCTCTACAACTCCCATAGTTGAGCAACCTACACCTGTAGCTACACCTCCTTTTCCTGAAAGATTGCAAATTGACAAAGGGGTGGAAAAGCAGATATGGGTGCCTGACTATAGTTTCCTAGATGAGTTGAAGAATGTCTGTATCAAGATCCCCTTGTTACAAGCCATTAAAGAAATTCCCATTCTAGCAAAGACAATAAAGGAGTTGAGTTTGAAGAAAACAGGAAAAAGAACCAGAGATACTAAAAGGATACATCTAGTTGGAAAAATTGCAGACATAATGATGGGTAAGATTACCATGCAAAAATATGTGGATCCCGGTAGCCCTATTGTCAAAACTCATATTAATGGGGTTGAAATCCCAATTACTTTGATTGACTTAGGAGCCGCGATCAACATCATGAGTAGACAGACCATGGATCAGTTAAAGCTTCCTAACCTTCTCTTTACACCTACTTTACTGCAACTTGCAGATAGATCAATCATTAAACCTGATGGTGTATTGGAAGACATTCCAGTCTCCCTAGATTCTTGGGAATATCCAGTTGATTTTATGATTTTAACTCCCAAGAACAATCTAGGAGGACATCCTCTTATTTTAGGAAGACCTTGGCTGGCCACAGCTGATGCTTTCATCAGTTGTAGGTCTGGGGACATGTATATATCAGATGGTAATTCCACCAAGAAATTCAACTTGTATCCTCCAGCAAAGGCAATAACAGAAATAGGAGAAGATGAATGGGTAGAGGATGAAGATACTATTCAACCTGTTCTAACCATCTCTGAGATCAGTGAGGATAGTCAAATTCTAAATACATTAGAAAATTTTGAAATACCTTTAGAATATGACTCTACACAGTTTCAGTTAGATGCAGACATTGAATATCTTTCTCTAGACAGATGTCTCTCTTCTCAATGGAAGAGTTTGGTAGTTCTACAGTTGAAATCCTTCCAGGAAAAACATTGAACATTAACAAAAACTTGGGAAGACCACAACAAGAAGAATTAACTAAACTGTTGCAAAAACATTCCACTGCCTTTGCATGGGAATACACTGACATGAAAGGAATCGATCCTAAGACTTGTATTCATCACATCTATATTGAAGAAAACAGCAGACCTATTAGGCAACCACAAAGAAGGATGAATCCAAACCTTAGGGAAATCGTGAAAGAAGAACTCCAGAAATTGCTCAAGGTAAACTTCATTTACCCCATTTCAGATAGCCAATGGGTTTCTCCCTTGGTTATAGTGCCCAAAAAGAATGGTAAGTGGAGAGTTTGCATTGATTATCGAGAATTGAAAAAGGCAACCTCAAAGGATCATTTCCCTCTACCTTTTATTAATCAGGTACTAGACACTTTAGCAGGTAAAAAGTATTTCTCATTCTTGGATGGTTTTAGTGGGTATAATCAAATTCAGGTAGCACCTAAAGATCAAGACAAAACCACATTTACTTGTCCTTGGGGAACTTTTGCCTACCGAGTACTCCCTTTTGGATTGTGCAATGCACCCGCTACATTTCAAAGGGCTGTATTAGGAATCTTTTCAGATCTGATTCATGATTGTGTAGAGGTATACATGGACGATTTCACAGTTTATGGTAATACATTTGAAGAAGCTTTAGAAAATTTGGAAAAAGTACTGGTAAGATGTAAGGAAACAAATCTTTCTTTAAGTCATGAAAAGTGTTTTATGATGTTTACTGAAGGGATTGTTTTAGGACATCATATTTCAGGAGATGGGATTAAGGTTGATAGATCCAAAGTTGAAGTCATCTCTAAGTTACCTGTTCCAAATTGCCAGAAGGATGTTAGAAGTTTTCTTGGGTTTACTGGGTATTACAGAAGATTTATTGAAAACTTCACTAAGATAGCATCCCCTCTTTTCAAATTGCTTACCAAGGACTGTGAGTTCAAATGGGATCCTGAGTGTCAATCTGCCTTTGAAGCTTTAAAGACTAGAATATCTGAAGCACCCATCTTAAGGGGGCCAAATTGGAAACTCCCTTTCCACATTTCTACTGATGCTTCAGATACAACTCTAGGAGCTGTTTTGGGACAAAAGGATTTGATCCCTTATGCCATTTATTACACAAGTAAGAATTTGACTCCTACTGAGTTAAATTATACTGTTACAGAAAACGAGTTCTTAGCTGTGGTACATGCAATCAACAAGTTTAGACACTACATAACCGGCTATGAAACCTTTGTCCATACTGATCACTCTGCCATAAGATATTTAATGAACAAACCTGTCACTAATGGTAGAGTTACAAGATGGCTTTTACTTTTACAAGAATTCAACATTACTGTGTTAGATAGACCTGGAAAACAAAACACAGTAGCTGATTTCTTGTCTAGAATCCAAAACACTAATGAAGATTCTCCAGTAGAAGATAAGTTTCCAGATGGATACTTGTTTGCAGTGACTACCAAGACTCCTTGGTATGCAGATATGGCTAATTATCTTGTTACAGGGAAGATTCCTCTACACTTATTTCCTAATGAGAAAAGGAAAATCATTCAGGAGAGTGCACATTATTCTTGGATTTCTAATGAATTGTTCAAAACAGGGCCAGATTGTATAATCAGAAGGTGTGTCCGGGAAGATGAAATGCCTGACATCCTTAAGGCATGTCATGATGAACCATGCGGCGGGCACTTTGCTGACAAGAGGACAGCCTATAAAATCCTTTCTCTAGGATATTATTGGCCTTCTCTCTTTAAAGATGCAAAGCAGTATGTTAGAAGGTGTGACAGCTGCCAAAGAGTTGGGAAACCAACTCCTTCAAATGAAATGCCTCTACAGCCTCAGGTATGCATCGAACCCTTTGAGAAATGGGCTCTAGATTTCGTTGGACCAATTAATCCTCCATCAAAGCAAAAGAAGTACATACTGGTTTGTACTGATTATGTTACTAAGTGGGTAGAAGCAAAAGCATTGCCTTCTGCCACTGAAAATTCAGTTGTTCAATTTCTTTTTGAGGATATTTTCACTCGTTTTGGTGTCCCAAGGGAAATTGTAACAGATCAGGGCAGCCAATTTACATCTAAATTGATGGAGAAGCTGATGGAGGAATATAAGATCAAGCACAGAACATCTACTCCATACCATCCACAGTCAAATGGCCAAGTGGAATCTACCAATAAAGTTCTTGAAGGCATTATCACCAAGACTGTTCATCTTCATAGAAGAGATTGGGCGGAAAGGCTGCCTGAAGCCTTATGGGCCTATAGGACTACATGGAAGAACACAACAGGACATTCTCCCTATGAATTTGTTTATGGGAAGGAAGTCCTGCTCCCCATTGAGTTCCAAATCAAGACCTTCAAGATGGCAGTCCAATTGGGAATGAGCCTCTCAGAAGCTCAAAGACACAGAATGGACCAGCTAAATGAGCTAGATGAAATAAGACAAGATGCAATTCTAAGGACCGATCTAGTTCAGCACCAAAGATCTAAATGGCATGATCGTCATATCAAAGAAAGAAAGTTTCAGAAAGGAGATTGGGCTCTATTGTTTGATTCAAAGTTCAAAGACTTCAAAGGAAAGTTTCAAACTCATTGGCTTGGGCCATATGAGATTGATGAAGTCTTTAGCAATGGAGCAGTACGAGTGAAAACTATTGATGAATTTCATACTCCTCTTATTGTGAATGGCCATCGCTTGAAAATCTACCAAAAGCCATTCTCAAAAGAAGATTTTGTCAAGTTGTTTAAAGAAGATTCTGCAATCAGGTTGGTGGAGAAGGATTCTTCTCCTCCATCAGCCTAATCTTTGGTTTTTGAAAAAAAAAAAAAAAAAAGGGAGAAAAAAAAAAGAAAAATAAATAAATAAATGTATGAGCCTGAAAACCAATCTCTGATTGGCAGTCTCATGCAGAAAACCTGAGGTGAAAATCAGGGTCACCTGACACCTCATGTTTTCCAAAAAAAAAATCTCTCTCTCTCTTCCATCTCATTTCGCCATTTCATCCACCTCATTCACCATCTCATTCATTTAATCACTTTCACTTCACCTCATTTCTTTTCATCCATCCATCCATTCATTACATTTCATTCCATCAATAAAGTTATTTTTTTTTTTAGACAACTAAAGTTATTTTGTGCAGCCGGAGGGTACCACTGCAGATTCCGCAGCCATCTGGAGATTCTGCAGCCATCTAACGATTCTGCAGCTCTCTGCACCTGCATAAAAAAAAACACAGTCTGTTTGAAAAGAAATTTACAGTTCAGAAGTCATCAACAATAAATGGAAAAGAGTCATGCAACAACAATAAAACAATGAAGGGTTAGTGGAAAATGATCAAAGGCAATCCAAGCGCGAATCTGAGGTATGATCTAAATCTTAAACTTACGGTTATCTCATTTTGCAAAGTTTCCGGGGTTATGTTTCTTGCCATTTAATGTAATGATTACCAGTTTTCCCATCATACGACAAAAAATCCACGTATCCCCCACACTTATCGGTCATGATCCTCACGATTTTGAAACTCAACTGCGGCTGCTCCTCCATTAAAGATTTTCGTACCTAAGTGACGTAGACTACTGTACTACGTCTCTCTAAGTCATAATCCCACAGCCAAGTGTGAACCTATGACCGAAACCTAAGGACCTAACCGTTTCTACCCATCATTTCATAACCCTCATATTCTCGTATCATTCCATTCACGCTGTTTCATTTCTGCAGTTCCCTTATTCCGCTGTGCTCACTACGCTGCTACCTCAGCCATACTCTGTTTTACGTTTACCTCCCTGCTAATTCTGATTATCAGTGTTACGGCTGTTACATTAGAGCCGTAAATTTACGGTGTTAAGGCCACTGTTGAAGCCGTGTAACCTTTTGATTTAGAACAGAGCCGTAAATTTACTGTGTTAAGGCCACTGTTGAAGCCGTGTAACCTTCCTTTTCCAAAAGTTTTAAGAACAGAGCCATAGAGCCAATGGGTAAACTCTTAAGGGCAGAACCCGAGGGTTCAAAATTTCTGGAGGGATATCCTCAAGTTAAAGAGGCTTTGCAAAAAGCAAACTGGCTCCAATGCATCCAGAAATTCAGAGGTTACCACAAAGAGGTTACGAAGGCCTTTGCACGTTCCTTCAGAGACAAAGACAATCAAGTGGAGATAGGGGACCTGAAGTTTACAGTCACTGAGAGCAGTATAGCACAAGCCACTTCACTCCCACAAACTGGAGAAAGATGGTTTAAAAACCGATCAGTACAAGACCAACAGTGGAAGCAAATCTTAAAGAACCCAGGTATGGATACCAGCATTTTTACAAAAGGGATTCCTGTTACTTATGTCAAGGAAGAATGGACAACTTTACTGTTATTAGTGCAAAAATTCTTTACTTGTGAGGGAAGGTTTGGAGTTTTATATGTTTACCATGCCAAAGTCATGATGCATTTCTTAGGAGATGATATTAACCTTCCATATTTTCTACTCTCAAGTCTTAGAAAAATGTGTTCAATTGCCCAAAGGAACCCAAGAAACATTGAACCACATCTGTATCATCATGGTCTTGTTAAGATGCTAGTTGAGGAACAGTTGAAAGCAAAAAGAGATACCTGGGAGAAATTTCTTGTGAGAAACCATTTTGAAGAAGCAGGAGAAACCTCTGTGCCTAGAAAGAGTAGAAGAAAAAGAAAAGAGGCTACCCCTGAAACTGTTGTCCAAGAGGAAACTGTCCAAGAACAGATTGAAGAAGAAACTGATGTACATCATTCTGAACATGAAATTGATCCTGAACCTGCTATGGACATTGATCAAACAGCTCAAGGAATCATCACAGAAACCCTTTCAGAACTTGCCCAAGAAGTTGCTCAAAAGAGAAAAGGGAGTAGGATGAAACAAAAGAAAGATAAAGGCAAAGTTGTAGCTAAAGAAACTTACGCTACTCCTGAGAACTCTAGTGAAGAAGATACTCAGCCCTTAGCACAAAGAATGGCCAAACTCAATGAAACTGCCCTTTCAAAGAAGGTGGAAAAACAAAAGCAAAAAGCACAAAAAGAAAAACAGAGCACCACCACCGTGAGAAGGAGCAGCAGGTTACAAAGAAAAGTGGGGGCCACAAAGGGTAAATCACTCATCATTGACTTGAGCACACCTGAAAAGGTTGCTACAAGTCCTGACTTTGAGAAAAGCTCTCCACACGCTGAGTATGTTGACACCAGTCCTCCACGTGAGGAAAGTCCTTTTGAGCATGAACCTGAATATGAACATGGATCCGAATTTCAGTATGAGCCTAGCCCAAAGCGTTCACCAGAGGTTGACCCTGATCAGCAGAAAGTTTATAATTACCTGGAGACGCTAGAACAAGCAGTTGTTGGGCCAAGTACTGCTCAACCTTTGGAGCAGCAAGTCCAATCACTGAAGCAGGAAATATTTGAGCTAGAGGTACTAAATCTCCACATCAAACAAGAAAATGAAAAACTGAAGATACAGAGCAATGTGGACAAGATGGTTCAAGATAACACCATGCTTCATATGGGCCTGTGGCAGAAGGAAAACAAAAAGCTCAAGAAGAGATGCAAGAAATTAAACAGAGCTTTGATCAATCTGAAATTCAGGTGTTTGATGAAAAGACCAAGAGTCAATGTGGCCACACAGAGAAAGAAGAGAAGGCTGGATGTCTTAGCAGAGGCATCCCAACAGGTGGACTGAACCATGTTTTTGATTGCATGAGGACATGCAATGCCCTCGTAGTGGGGGTATGTAGAGCCTCTACTTTACACTTGATTATCCACCATTACCTACAGTTTTCCCTCATTCATCTCTCACTTTTGCCTCATTTTCCTTGCAAACCAACCCAGATCATTACATTATATGACTTTAAGCATGATTAAGGAATTTTGCTAATGTGTGACTGTTTTGTTTAGATTTTGACATATTTACAGGCATTCCGCAGCCATCTGCTGATTCCGCAGCCATCTGCTGATTCCGCAGCCATCTGATGATCCCGCAGCCTTTTTGTTAATCTCAAGGTTCCACGTGTCATTTTGCCAAATGAGCCACATGGGCACTTAGGAATCAAGGTGCTCGAGGTTCCTGTGCTATTTGTTCAGCCATCCACGTCATCTGTACCTCCGGTCAACGAGGGTCAAGTTACGGTCAACAAAGGCAGCTTAACGGTGATGCGTAAGCTGTTGGGTCACGTCAGTTCAAACGGTGACTTGTCCGTGTTACGCGGGTTGTGGGGGACATAATCCAACTCTGGATTCAATGCCCATAATGACCAGAACCTCCAGCTCATCCACGCAGGCTTATGACGTGTTATTGAACCTTAATTACGCATGACAGTTAGTTTATTTTTCAGTTTTAGCTGTACGCATTAGGCCATCTTTCAGATGCCTATAAAAACTTGCGTCTGCGTACGCTTATGTTACTTTTTTAGTTGCTGTGTTTTATGAACTTGTTATAATTTTAGTGCATTCCAAGACTCTGTTTTGATAGTGCTGTTCTAGCACTCTTGACTGTAATTTTCTGCACATGGAGTAATAGAAGCAGTGCTGTTCTGAAGTTTTCAATACCTTGAGTCTTCTTTGGGTTATATGAATGGAGGGCCCCTGTTCATGTTAGCCTTGTATAGTATTTTATGTTCAGCATTTCCTTATCTCCATTCAGCATTTCCTTTTCTTGATACATGTACAGCGTAATTTACTTTCATGCTATTTCATTTCCAGCCTTTATTTTAAGCTGACCAGCATTGTTCTTTTGCAGGTTTTTAACCCGGGATTGCTTGTGTGTTTGTGTATTTGCTTTATATCTAGTGGTAGTTTCAGTTGACAGATTCAAAGTTGCTGCCTTTACTTTATTTTCATAGCTGATTTTTAGTTTTATTTCTCAAATCTGTCTGCTAACATATGAATGGTCTCTTTATTATAAATTGTCTATCTTTTGGAGATCAGAATACTAATAACTTGCAGCTGGCTTTGGGTACTTTTTAGACTAATCTTTAACTACTTTCTAATCGTGCTTTACACAGTACTATGTGTTAGAGGCAGAGAGTTAGGAAGAGATAAACATTATCATTGGTCTTTTAAGTGATTTTTCTTACCTTTTATTTGCAGCAGCATGAATGGTGTCTAATGCCATTAGAAAGTGGTTCTTTGCTTTCAGTTCATTTTAATTTATTTATTTCCTTCAAGCTTTTCCTTTTCAGCAAGTAGTTAGAAACCACTAATCACACACCTTCACTCATCTAGAATTCACCTTACACACACCATCACTCATCTGTTCATAAAAACATCACTCCATCCTAGGAAGATAAATTAACCACAAACAACACCCCAAACGACAAAAGCTCTAAGAGGTTGCTTAAGTACATATAGTACACCTTCACTTCATCAGCTTACGAGCCCCGGGTTGACAATTAATGACATCAATTTAGGAACACTAAATTGACTAAACAGGTACCACTACGCGTAGTGACTTTTTCTCAAAAATCATCTTGCGCTTCTTTAGATTTATCACTCCATTCATATCAGTGGCCCAATCTATTCCCAGTAGCGTGGAATAGGGATTTTTGTCATCAACAATATCTATCACTTCGAAATCTGCTAGTGCACTCGCACCTTCGATATCTACAGTGATTCCCTGCAATCTTCCCATAGGCAGGATCTTTTGTTGGTTCGTCATTCGCAGTTGGATTGGAGACCATTGTAGTGCAAGCCTGCCCATGTGCTCCCATGTCTACTTTGGTATGACATTCGCATCTGATACTAGATCCAAAATTACTTGATCCATTTCATATTCCCCGATCTGCGCGGTCAATCTCATCTCCCTTCCTGTTCGCATTGTGTGCTTCCCAAGCTTTCGGACTATGCACGGTTCTCTTGGCACGATCCCAACACATCTAGTGATGAGTTCTTGCAGCCCCTTCATAGCTTTGTTGTCACGCAGCAGCTTCATGCATGTCTCCAAGAATGTAGTGAGCATCAATGGGTCCATTTCTAGCTCCAGTCTGTCTTTACTTCATGAAGTGGAGGCATCCGCGAAGCTCTTCTTAGCTTCCATGAATGTCTCCTTAGCACGCTTCAAATCAACTTCTGGTTCCTTTGTTGGAGCCTTGCGAACCCATGTACTTTCTTCGAACTGCTTACTTTTGTTATCCCCTGTCGTAATACCACTCTGGAGCATGATATTTACATTGGGGTCTTACTCGCGCTGCTCAGACCTCATCATTTGCAGGTTCTGAGTCGGGGGAGGTTAGAGTGCTCATTTATCATGCAACCTTGCTATCAACATGGGACAGTCCTTCGTCTCATGATCAAACTGTGTACAATATAAGCATGATGGTCTTGTTGGATTTGTACAATCACAGGCATAATGCCCTGGTCCTCCACAATTGTAATATATCAGCTGTCTGCGACCTCTTCCTTCAATAATCACAAAAACCTGTTTTCCTGCATCGCGAACTCGTGAATCTTTCTGTCCAACCACTTTTCAATTCCTTTCTTGGTTGGATTCCAGTGATACGACATCATACATCTCTATGCAGATCATTTTCCCGGCAACTGAACCATTTGTTGGCTTGTTGGGGCCTAACCCAGGTTCGGAGTTAATTAGCCAAACAAATCCCGATACTAATGGCCCTTTTAGCAATAGTCTAGGGAGTGCGGATTGAGGTCTCACCCAAAGTAGTATGGGAGGGTGCTAGAACCAATTTTTCGCACCCTGGAGATGTTTGATGAGTTCGACTAGTCCTTCGTTTGTCCCTACGCACAGGTGGATTCGTGCACTTTCCCATTCCTCGCGGCTGGGTACACTGCCTCCACGCAACCTTAGCCAGGGGTTGTACCGCACTCTATGCTATTACTCGAGATCTTATTTATCTTCCAATCTTGTTTAAGCACCTTCGCCTACTTAAGTGTTTGAAGTTATACTTAACAATACAAAACATTCATACAAGTGCACGCAGTAAATAAATAATATATTTACAAACTATATCAATCATGCATTAAACCAAGAAAAGATACATAGAATTATAGCAAAACTTCTCTTTATTGATTCGTCCAATGGTTACAGACCCAACTTGCCCTGTGCACTCAACTGTAGGGGTTCGCGCACTCAACGACGAATTACTAGGCCTCTGTGCACACAGCTGCAAAGCCTTCTCCTACCCTACAACCCAAAGACACACTTTACACTGCGACTCAATCACCTAGACTTCTCATACTTCTCTTCTCTTTGTTTGTCTTCTTTTACACTTAGAGCCTCGCTCTATTTATACAATCCCATGGTCCGCAGACCATGGGTAGGTCTATCCAGCCGACGTTACATTACAAAACTAGGGCGACAACCTTGTGACTCTATCATACTTTCGCATCCCGCGCCAGCAATTCGTGGAGCTTTACAACAAGATTCGGTCAAAACTTGGGCTTTGAGCCCCAAAACATGCCTTGGGGGGATTCCATGCCCAACACCCTTTTATAAATTAATAAATATTATTAAAACCCTAATAAAATATAACCATTGAGTTAATAAGTTAATAATAAATAATATAGATATATATATATATATATATATATATATATATATATATATATATATATATTAAATTGACAATTAATAAATTAATTAAATAATATTAAACTTTTCCTTTTCCTCCCCTAGTCAAATATAGTCATTTCCTTCTAGACCTGTCTCTCTATTTAACCTTCTTCCTGGATTTGTTTCTTCATCGTGTCCTGAAGATAAACCATACATAAACCATACTTGTTGATTCCAAACGCATCGACCAAAATCTTCAATGTAACTTCTTCGGAAAAAAATATTTAATACATATCAGATTAGTTTTACAATGAAATAAAAACCATTCACATACAACATTTACAACTAATAAAGTATTCATACGTTAGAAGAAAATGAGTTGCAAATTTATTTAAGCTTATGATTTAATATTAAAAAAAATATTTTTTTTTTATATTTTGATTTTTCATAATTTACACAAGAAAACGAAATTTATAAAAAAATATTTGAAATTCATTTTCCTTTTATATTAACTTTGTATAAATATAACTTTGCTCAAATTTTCCACTTACAGTCTACACAGTTCCCTATATGAAATGTAATTTGGAACGATAGATAAACTAAGCAATTTCTTTCTGGTGCAGAAGTTCTAAGTTTTTGTTTTTACTACCCAATGTTTTGCATAAAAAATTAAATTCAATAATAAACTTGTTAAAATAATATATATTAATAAAAAATTATATATATATTAGTAGTATATTTTTATTTTTTTCTAATCATATATAAATATTTTTAAGTATGGGGGATTACGCAGTGCATTATATTAGATATCATTTTTTGGGATTCAACTGCGTTAAGTAAGTCATTCAAACGTATGACCATTTCCATGAGAGGTAGTCGTAACTGACTAATTTATCATATATAAATATGTATTTGCTAAAACTTTCTATTTATTTATTATACATACTTTGCGATGTGCATGGCAATTTGTAACAATAAGGAAACTTTTTACATTCTCAATATTTAAGTTTTAACTTTTCCATTCTTCTAACTAATATTTTACTTAAAAACAAAAATGAACCTTTCAAAATAACATTTATTTATAAAATATTAAATAAAATAGTAAGCATGCAAATTTTATAGAAATTTTATATATTTACGTAAAAGACAATTTTTTTAAGAAGAAAATGATAAATAGGTTATATAATCTATAAAATTTATGATATAGAAAATTTCACTAAAAATCATGGTTTACTTCAAAAAAAATTGTTCAAATAAATATTAAAATGAATGTAAAACTTCAACACCTCAAAAATTTAGATATTTTTATATATTATATTTTGGTTATTTATAGAATCATTGTAACATTAAAGTATAACTTATATTCTCTTTTTAATATTAAGGTGGATTTATGTCTTTTTTTATGTCTTTTTTTACAATGTATTTGTAGCATTGTATTTGTATATTACCTCTTACAATGCATTGATTTCAGCATTACATATGTATATTCGATTTTGTAGTGCGTTAATTCAACACATTCTTTTATAAATAAATAAATAAGAGTACTTAATAACAAGTAGTGCGTTAATTGAACACATTCTTTTGTAAATAAGAGTACTCAAAAACGACGTGAAAATAGGTTGGGAGTTGTAGATAGATGATTAAGGATAAAATGGAAGAATATATTAGAAATATACTAAACAAAAAGAGATAGTGACAATATTAATTGTATGTATAAATGAAAGAACAAAAAAGATAGAATCTGTGAATGGTGTCTATTAAGAGCATATCAACAAAATTAGTTACTTTAACCAATGAAAGAATAACAAAAACACCATGGGAAAGTAAATTAAAAGAAATTATGAAAATTAAATTAAAAAAAAATAAATGAAAAAAAGTTATTTGATAAGGTTATACATTTATTTGTAATAAATTACAATATTCACAATTATATTAAATATTTTTCAAGATATTGTAGATAATAAACATTATAATATAATAATAAAATATTATTTTATTAAGACAAATAATAAATTTCTTATTACAATTAAAGTTAAAATTTAGACTAATGTTTATTTTAATTTTATATAATGATATAAATTTCTTAATATTATTCTTTATTAATAATATTTTTTGAGGTCCCCGAGTCTCGATGATGGATGACAATTACAATGCATTAAATGCCTCAATGAATTCCACCCCAGAATGAATGAACTAGAGTTTTGGTGTCACAATTGGCACGCGCTCCATTCCGCTCATCGTCTAAGACAAGGAGTCAATGAAAATCCCACCCTCCCTTAACATTTATGTCCTGAATTGGCTTGGCATACTCTTGCAGCATGGTGATTTGAGAACTATGATAAAATCCATAGCTCCAGAAAAAAATGAAACTCTAATTATTAACAACTCAGAAACGATGGTAGAATTGGGTCAACAGAATTGTGGTGGGAGTTGTCGCACACATGTTGTGTGATTGTGGGTACCCCCGCAGAGGTGGTAGGGAAAGGGGAAAGCCTTCCCTCCCACCCTAACATGGACAGGGTGACAAGAATTTTGATAGTAGCACCCCCCATTATCATCGTTGAATGATAGCTAATGCAGAAGCTCAGGATCTTCAAATCATGGAGACCACCTTTGGGCTTTGTAGTATCTTCTTGGCCACCACTTTGGGGACTACAGGACATGAACATTTTGCTAGAGGAAAATTTTCTAGATCTTGACTTTCATCTTCATCATGCTAAAGCTACACCACAAAGAGTTGTTGGTACCCTAGGCATGTAGGTTTAGAGCTCCTCTTCCCCTTTAACTAATATTGTGAATGACTCTACCCTACACTCCCCTGTTCATATAATCATGTATCACGCCACACTTTGCAGTCCATTTCCCAAGCATCAGTAGCCACATGGAGAGATGAAGACATGTCCTATTGACCTAGGTCCCTTAAGAAACAAGGATGGCCACTTCAGCACTACATTACCAAAAATAAAACAGGAGCCTTTGTTTCTAGAAGAAAATGTATAGAAAATGGAATAGCACATAAAATGGTGCTTTGTAAAACTATTATTGTTTCTCATTCCAAGAAAACAGTTTCTCCATAAAGTTTCTTGAAAATTTTTTCCAAGAAATCTCATTTTGGTTCTCCTTAAACAAGTCATTTCTTATGTGCCTCCAATTTATTTCATTTTTAACTAGCAAATAAATTTAATAAGTTTAGTTTGTATATATATATATATATATATATATATAGTTTTAGTAGACTACAATTAAATAGTAGATGAATTTATTGTTGCATATTATAATAGTTGTCAAGTGAGAAGATGGTGGTTTATCACCATTCTTGTTACCTTCTTCCCTTGGAGAACATTCTCCTCTTGGAGGTCTAGAGCTTTCACCTTGCAATTTGGTATTCCTCTCTTCATAGAGGATTTTGACCATTTTTGCTATGTCTAAGAAAGCCTTTCTAAAAGCCTTCACATCCTCTAACATTCTTTCAGGCTCTCCTACTTGGGACATGATTTGCTTGAAGCTTCTACTGCAATTTGAGGTAGAACTTGGTGGCAGAGATTGTAAGAATCTTGCTCTCCTTTCCAAAACCTTCACCTCACTTGAGCTTCAAGACACATTCACTTGCAAACAACAGTCAATTACTCCTTGCACAAAGCAAACCTGGGCTCTGATACCAACTTTATTTGAAATTGGAGCAGATTAGTAATGTTGTGCTAATTCCCCATTCAGAATATAAAAATGTGCTTGAGGTTTGTACTCCAAAATAGCAAGTAAAAACATGAATTTTATGTGTGTTTACTTAAGTTAATTTCATGAAGAAAACTTAAAACATGAAACCAAAACAATGAATGGAAGCATGCATCAATCAATGATACATTGGCCATTAATAAAGGAGTTCACCCCTCCTCGTCTACATCTCCTTGGATCAGCTCTAAAGGCATGAACCCTTTTCATTAGGCTCAAAATTCTTCAGTAATAAAGAGTACATAAGTGTTCTGACAAAAAGAGTGGCTAGTTTTCTCTTCAAGGAAACATTCTTCTGCAAAGAACTCTCACTCTAAACACATGAGAACCTATCATTAGTCATGAAAAAATCAGCAAGCTAAGGGCTCTCAAATCAAGTCTTCATACTCCCATTTCCAAGAGCATAAACAGTACTACAATCCACTTGAAGTACTTAAACAAGTCTCTTTCTCCATACACATATAGAGAAAAGAAGAAATAAAGCTACAAAACTAATGTAATGGCTACTGCAAAAAGCACATGGAGGCTGAAAGACCCCTGCAAGGTCATCTCTATCTTCACACTTCTCCATAAACTGAATCAACACTTTGGTTGATCATGACACCCACAGGCTTCACTTTGCAAAAATCCTATCCAGAAGTGTTCCTTTGATCCTGAAACCTATTCCTATCAATTCAAAATGTCCAAAAATGGCTATCTAACCTCCTTTTACATCTCATTTGGTTGAACATTGCCTTAGTTATGGCTTCTGTCAGTCTTTCCACAATTTTCTCCTCCAAATCTGGCTTTAATGTCAGTTAAATCCATTATCTAGAGTTAAATTTGGCAGTTCCATTGAAATCGGCAGTCCCGCCATCTTTCCTTCCTATCTTGTAGTTAAGGCCGAGTGGTCACATACAAAGTGGTCAATCCGGTGGTTAAGGTGGCGGTTTCGCAGCTCTGCCACAAGTCGCAATTGGTGAACTCCAACCACCGACGAATAGTCCCAAGCCCAAACAACATGCACTCTGTGATACACATACCTGTCGGGATTATAAAACACAACATATAGCATATTGCATCTGGGGACCCCATCGCAATCGCAATCAACACTCTCCCTCGGCAGATATCAAAGTCCATACACTACGATAGCAATGGACCCGTCAGGGTTATAAAATACAATGTATAACAATATCGGGTCTGAAAGTCCCCCCATCACAATTCACAATTAGTGGCAGCCAGGGTGTTACTTCATGCTCCCGCTGCAATGTATGATTGTGATTTTGTCGTATCGCAACTGGGCTTCGCTGGGGCTGATTCTCCTTAAGCCACTCCTCTGTTTTTCTCCTATATGCAATATGTGGGACCCAATGGCAACTTGCCAATTGGCACTTCCCCATTCGCTAGGACCTTTGCCATGTCATCCAATCCTCCTATGTGTCCAAGTCAAATCTGAACTTTAACTTGCTCTAACTACTGCATACGAGCTCGGATTTGAGTGTCGTTCACACCATTGGATTCAGAATAATGATCTCTTCAATTTGAAGCTAAGATTATCAAGATTCTGACACTTTGATCTTTTGGCAAATTTTGAGCTCCTGATCATGTTGCAACACAATGTTGAAGACATGCTTTATAACACCATGTAGCCTACTAACCAGAGCAATGGCTTTGGAATTGGCTCAAGCTTGACAACCATTCTAGAAAATGAGCCTAAAAATATAGATTATTAGTTTTATTTGCATTTTGCATAGAATTTTTTAGAAGTAGCTTTTGAGATATGCTTATAGTTATAAGAATACATGTAATTGTTAGTACTGCAAAACTCTTATTCTTATAAATATTTTCATGTTTTCTAGCATCACTAATTGGCTAAATTTTCTGATTTACTTTCAATGTAATAGCAAAAGAAATATTATACTCTTTTCCTTCACTAAACCACTATGACTAAATGTGATCATTACAATTTCACCTATGTAAACAATGAATGTTTTGTTTTATGTTTTTCATATTTTTCTTGTTTTTTATCTCTCCTCATTTCTTGAATTCTAAACCTCCAAACTGTGTTTCTCGTCTCATTGTCATTTCTCATTCCATTTCCTGTCTCATTGTCATTTCTCGTTCCGTTTCTTGTTTCTCATTTTTGGTCATTGTCATTTCTCATTCCTTTTCCCATTTTTCATTTCTGGTAACATAGCTTTAACAAGCATAATGTCGCACATACCCCTTAGCTGATAGTGCAACCAACGATATCTAGTCAACATGCCTCCATAGGGCACCCCCTCACTGACGATGAAGAATATTACAAGCCTACCCAAGTGATTTGGGAAGACCCTTCAAAGTGCTAGTTGGGAGAGGAACGCATATCGAGGTAGTTTTTCATGCATCCAGCATAGTGTCTGAGCATTTTTTGAGTTCCTTTCCCTCTGATATTTCATCTAATGATGCAAAGAACTGTCTAGAAGGACATCTAGCTTCTTCTTTTTGGGATGATGTTTCCTCCTATTCTTTCATTCTTTTGCCTTACAACCCCTCACTGTGGTTGGTATATCTGAGGCCAAAAATCTATGCTCCATGTAATTTTTGTACAATACATATAATACGAAAAGTTTCAAACTTACCAAAAAAACAAAAAAATGGAAATGTTTAAACTCTTTATATATCATTTAATAAAAAAAGTTGTAAATCATATTTATGCAATTTAATAAAAAAATTTATAAAATAAGTCTATATTATAAAATTTAAATAAGATAATTTTTTTTGTTAAAATAAATGTTGCTTTTATTAATCTTTCCATTTCTTCTTCTCGTTTAAGAAGTATAATCATTTATTTAACTTAAGACATATATGCGATTTTTGATATCACAAATTACTTTCAATTTTGGGCTACTGTACCTCACTTGTACCAGATGGAACGAGATGGAATGGCCCTTGGGAAAGGCTTGATTAAGATTGAAGCATTGCAAAATCCATTTTAAAAGAAGTGATTTTATAGATTAGAGACTCCCATGTCAAGTGTGATAAATTTATTCCTAAGAATGTGAAAACCAACTGTTTCATCTACAAAGTGTATAACAAGTTGTGTGAACTCATTATATAAGTTAGTCCCGGCCATAATATTGCATGGAAATAAGCAAGTGCAATGGTATCCAAGTATGACAATGGGCTATTGCTACAACATGAAAATAAACGAAAGTGCAATGGGATCCAAGTATGACAGTGTACTGTTGCCAAAAGGTTTTAACAGTGTGAAGCATTATGGTGATGACCAGAAAGGGATGGATAACATGAAGATGCATAAGCTATGGGGAGGCGCCAGTTTGAGAGGCACCAAAATGAAACAGCTTCTGTGCAAAATTTTGGAGGTGTGCAACTTTCGTAATATGCTCAAGTTAAAAGAGAAGTATTGTAAGCTTGTAACCAGGGCTAGAAAACCAGGAAACCTTTCTTAAAAGTGGTTAAAATGTTGAAATCTTATTTACAATAGCTTCTCTTTAGCTTTATGTGTTTCTCTGCAGATGTTGCAGAGTCAAGGAATTGTTAAGGAGAATTACCTGACATTCTAGAGATTGGAAAAGAGCAGTGGATGTTAAATACTCTTCTTTGCTAAAGAGTAGAGCCCGTAAATTGGCATAACTTCTAAAAGAACGCAGTTCAATTAGTTGTGAGTGACTAGCTATATGTTAATGCCAATTTAGATAATAGACTCTGATATCCTCGAAGCTAAAACCAGAATTAAGTATTTCGGGACTTAAGTAACATTGATGTTCATAATGCATGCTTGAACCTTGCGTTCTGGGATCCTGTCTGCTTAAGCATTTTATATTTATATTCCATATCAGGCTGCATCAATCTTCGAGTGAGTCAGACTCTTCCAAAACAGACTTCATAAAGAAAAATTTGGGTTCATTGACAAATACACGATTGTGTCACAAATGTTTGATAGACAATATGCTAGCCGCTTGCCATCTTTAGGAAAACGTGCTGCCAGCCTAGTTCATACACAATTCATATCAAAACCTTGATGCTACATATACCATCATTTCTTTGCAAACGATTTTGAAACCATTTGACTTTGGAACCTGAAATGTCCTTTCTTTCTTTGCCATGAGATAAAACAAAGGACTATCTTCAAACCACGTATGTAAGTGACTGTTGCAAGCAATAATTTCAGCATTATAGTTTTACCAGTTGAACCTCACGTAGCTCTGTCTTTCTTCACTGAGTACAGGCATTCAGTCTTCGGAACAACAGTCTAAAACTTTCATTAATCTTTGTATCGGCTATTCTGCGCATTCTCTTGACATGGGCAGCAATCCTTCATGTGGTTTCTACTTTATAACACCATCCACTTATCTGTTTCTCTCGTACTCTAGAATTTAGCATTTAAGAAGAGGCAACTCTTGTGGGCAATCAGAATGTTCTACCGATTGCCAGCCTGGTCTTCCTAATGTGATGTCCAGATCAGGAAAGCTGGCAAGCTTTGGATTTATCAGCTGTGAATTAGAAACTGCCTGTGGCTTTATTGTTAAAGTACTGTTGGGAAACTGTGGAAGGTTGTTCTGTAAATTGTCGTTCACATGTGGTTTCTGCTCCAACCTCCCTATGTAATGATGGTTTCCTTGATACCCACTAAGCTCTACCTGCAACCAATTGCACCAGGTGTCCATAAACATCAATATCTTGAGTTTGTTCATATCATTTTAAATGTCACAGCACAACACATCGGAATTGGAAAGATATTTATAAAGAATTACTGCTAATATCACACATAAAGCCATTTCATCGTATGTATATATAAAATGCAATTACTGTATCGTTGGAAATGCTGAGAAGCTGGGTTCCTGCAACTTATATTTTAATTCTCAGTGTTAAATGTTAAAAAAGATTGTGCACACCTCATTTTGATCGATAGAACTCCCGGTTCGAGGTTGACATAAGCTACTCACACCTGAAGGTAGTTGCCAGTCTTTAAATAGATTTCTCGACCTGCAAAGAGGAGTAGAGTCAAATTAGGAATAAAGAAGAAAATACAAATGTCTATCTTCTTCAACACAATTCACACTAGACAAGCTTAAATACAGTCGTATTTGAACGAAATCTTAGATGAATTGTCGTACTCAAGTACACAGTTGTGACTATGACTAAAGGATAGGCAATGTAAGTCATTGGCTCATTATATGACTGTAATAGGTCTGTATTTATATTTTTTATTATTATAAATAATAATTATCAGCTAAAAAGGGTGAGATGAAAGTCAAAGATATTTGAGCTCGAGCATTTTCAACCGGTGAAAGTTTAATTTTCAACGTTTTAGTGGTCGTACAGGAAGATAAGAATCCCAAGCAAACTTATTACCATACATTTTGAAAAAATAATTTAATTTTATAGAATATATTTATATTAGTACAAATTAATATAAATATAGACTAGTATATCATTTAATTTAGCGTGATCTACTAAACTTGTAAATTTTAGGATTAAATTTGATTTTTAGATTAAAATAAAAAAAATAAAATTATAATCTCAAAATTTTTCATAAATCATATTATTTTTGAAATATTAAATTTATGATACCATTTTAACAATTAATGAACATTACCAAAATCTTTTTTGTTTTCCTACCTTCTAATTCAATATGTATCCTAGATAAAGTTAATTGATTTCGGAACAAGCTATCTAATCTGATTTGATTAATTACTCATTCGCCTGATTGATGGGCATTGTTAGCATCTGCAGCCATTAATCCTCTTTATAAAACACCTGTCTTCCCAATAACTGTTATCTGTAGTGCCATTGATCAACATAAACTTAGTTGTTGGGCGAAATTTTATAGCTCCAGGCATTCTAAAATGATTGACAGGATGGCATTCATGGGTGCAAGGGTATTAACAAATTCATCACTCAAATCGTTCTTCAAAAGACGCCACAGATCAAAATGTAAAGGTGAAAGGATATATATAAAATGAAATGTAGAGCACACTTACCTTGAAGAAAGATTGTTCTGCAAATTCTGATAGTAGTTCTGCTGATGTTTCTGTTGGTTTTCACTGAAAGGGGTCGCAGGCTGGCGCGCTGTAACTTGAATAGGGCCAAGTTCCATCTCCCCATTGCAGCTGAAAGGTTTGTTATATTGTTTTGAAGAAACCCTGTAAGTGGCCATGAAATCTTCCGACTTTTTCGTCGATGTAACTTCGAATACATCACAGGACCCTGCCATTACATTACCATAAGAACCACACGCATTAATAATTTAATACCAACCATGGAAGAAAATCAGTCCCTAATACAGCACACGGCCCCATTAAAATGCAAAATAAAATAAAGGAACCTGAGATCACCTGCAGGTTTATCGGTTGTCTTCAGTGTTCGATACATCTGCATCCAGAGAAATAAAGAGTGCAATAGCCGACATCAGTACTAATCATTAATAACTTTTATATCTTCACCATCTGCAAGAGTACCTTCCATCATAAAGGCTATTTTTTACTTCCAGAAAAATGATTGAAGAACAGACGAGGAGCCGTGATATTTATCAAAACACGTAGAATCAAATCCACTAGGGTCAAAGTATATATTTATTATACTGTAGATCAAGACTACTCTATAGCTCAAAGCGGAGGAGTGCCTGTTGCCAATAGGCACGAACTGCAATTTTTCTTCTGTAACTACTGTTTTTCTCAGCTAAAGACAAATCGTATCTTAATAATTAACTCAGACATTAGTCCCAGTACTGGGGTTTGTGCAGGTTATGTGGGAAAGTTTGTCATTTCGCAGAGCTCCAGTATATAATCTCCTATTTCATCGCTGAGTTCGTACTCTTTCTGAATCGATCACGGGAATCGGTCTTGGAATCTTCAACGAAGCATTATCTCAAAATATAATTACAGAGATTAGCTCTCCCAAACACTAAAATAAACTTGTTTTAAGTTCAATGTCTCAATGGGGATGGAGGGCACGGTTAGGGTTAGGTGAGTATTGTTTGTGATAATCAGGATCATTACCCATGTCCAATTATACGATCTGTTTACACTTTCTGTTTGTACATTTCAGATTCTTGAAGCCATAGAGTTAATGCATCTGGAATCACAAGTTTTGATAATATTTTTATGCTCAAGGTTAAGAAAATTAAAGTGGGAAAGAAGAGATGAAGAATACCTGTAAGTGGCTTTTTACATGGGCAAGAGTGAGGTCCTTCACATTCATAAGCTCCAAAACTGACTTGGGAGTTGCCCCTGAAAAAAAATAACAGACTTAGACCCAAAAGTGAATGAAAAAAGGCTGATGCCTACATTTTAATTACAGGACCTTTTCGGTCTCAAAAGTGAATGAAGAAAAGCTTATGCCTACATTCTAATTACAGGACCTTTCAATCATGAAGAACCAGTGTTTCATTCCAGAGAAAGTAAAACTAAACTAAATATGACGTACTTTCATGGCCTCCAAGAAGTTCAACCGCATGCACAAAATGGGCATGGAGTGTACTAGTCCAACGCATTCGCGGGGCTCTCATGCTTCTTTTGCTAGGTATCTTGGACATAAATCTTGATCTAAATACATTTGACTCAGCCGGTGATGGCGCCACAGCCGAACTAGGAATCAAGCTGCAGTTCTCTGAAGAAACTATCTCTGAATTTCTATTAATATTCTGATCTGCCTCCATCAATCTACTCAGCGCTTCACGACGCTGATTTTCGATATCTCGCCCTAATCTTTCGATATATCCACCGGCCAAGTCCCCTATTCTGGCTTCAGATTCCTCTCTAAAGCCTGGAAAGCCCAGCGATTTATCCACTAAGACCATGCCATTGTTCTCTGCCTTTAAAGGATTATTAATCCAAACAGGTCTAATCCCATGAACCAGACTTAAAGAATGCGGCGCCGAGGTCGTGGGATCGAACCCTAGCCCTCGACCTTCATCCTCAAGCCCAGTGGGTTTACTCTCGCTTTCCAGGTGGTTATAATCAATTAAACGACCGGTATTGGGAAAACAGAAATTGAGGGATGTTGCATCTTCTTGACTCCTGTCGCTCCCGCTGCTTAAGTTGGTTATAACAGAGCTCTCTGTGAGGCTCGTACTGTTATTAGACTTAACTGTATTTCTTCTCCTCCACAAGTCCAAGCCAATAAGATCCCGCCCTTCTGCGCCACCACTTGAGGTAGTTGACACTACTGGCTTGCTATTTGGGGGCCTTATCTGCAGTGACAAATCTAGATCACCACTACATCTAGTGACGACTCCACTCGGTCCTGCTCTGATAGTGTTGATAATTTCTTCTTGCAGCATGATTCCTTTTGTTCAGTACGAAAACCTCCACCCAGCCAACTACTAATTAATGGCCTCCAAAGAAGGCTTGGTTTGGTTTGCCTTGGTCGGTTTCAGCCGTGGGGACACGACACTACACTACTAGATATAGTCTGGACATATATTTATAGACACTACACAATAGACTGAGTGGGGGATGGTACACAAACCACTACATAGAAAAAAACGCAGAGACCAACATCAAGTCCCCCAGCTGCCATTAAAGGATACCGATTGGAATATGAAGAAAAATCAGAGTCAGAAACAGTTTACATATATGTAACTAAAATGACTTCATACTTGTGAATTTACAGGATGTCACAGAGAAGCCAGCCAAACCATGGTGACCGAGGAGAAATAAAGTACTGCCAGACACGCCAGTGAAAAGAACATAACCCACAGCTGCCCTAAAACCCTACCAGCATGGACGATCCAATCCTTCACATAACGAATATACCATGATGGGATTTTTATGTCATTCCATGGAAGAATTTTCTCCCTGAAAATCTGGCTCGCTATGAGTTGCAAGGAGTCATTATTAATGAAATGACTGAGCGATGGTCACATGTATTTGTGGGCGTTATCTTTATCCCCTTCACATGATTCTTTTTCCGTTGACTCACGTTCTGTGTAAATAATTGAAGGATTTAAGGAGCCAAATTAATTTAACCCAAGTTTCAGGTTCCAAACCCTCCCTGCCCCCACTCAGGGCCTGATGGTTACAGGTAAGGGTTTTTATATTTATATATGTATTATTGTTTTCCTCTTTTTGCACAATGCCCGTTAGTCAGCGCTTTATGCGGTCGTCTCCCTCTCTCTCCTCGGGAAGCGGGGAGGAATTAACCGTAGCCTTTTTACCAGCAGCGCGAATTTAATCCTTTTTGAGGCGTCAAAGTAAAAAGGCGTCCTTTCTTTCTGCAGGTCAAATGGTTGGGCGCAATTTCCAAGAACCAAAAGGAAATTGATTTTTCTAGATGACGATGTATATTGGTTAGGCCAGGGGTCGAGGCTGGAGATGTAACGATACAAAAAGGAGAACAGCTTTCCAAGTAGTTTCATTATTTTCTCGCCTTTCACCAGTGTCGGCATGCATTCATACAAATCCCTGACATGGCTTCCCCTACTTGCCTTCATACTTTTTTAAATGAGAGAGAGTATTCTTTATTTGGGACTTTTCTTGCATTGCTCTTGTCTTTGTCTTATCCCTTGGAAAGAGCCTACACAATGGTGTTGGCTTACACTCCCCTAATTTATATCTATACTTATCCATATATATATAAAGTATATGAATAAAATAATAATAACGTTTCATTTTGGAAAATTTTCCAAGTAAATAATAGAATTCTTTGTAAATTGTTTGATGAAAATATTTTTATTTAAAAAAAATAATGGATTTTTTTTATGAATATGTTTTTTTTGTTAAGCATAAATAGTTTTAGGGTATACTCCAATTTATCCAAGCGTCAGAGGTATTTAGCACGAATTAAAGTTTATCTTTTTGTCACTAATTAGGTAATTCCAAGTGAGTGGTTTTTCTAAAATAACACTCATGAGTCATCCACGAACCTTTAATGGTTGTTGTCGCTGCTAGTTTGACAACTAAATTATGATAACTTTTCAGGCCATTTCAAAATAAAAGAAAAAAAAATTATTTTTTTTTCTTTTTATTAATTATACCTAAATGTAACTTGTCTAAAGACACAACGATATTATTATGAATTAATTTAAAGTTAAAATTTGTATTTGATTTTTACTTAAAAATTATTTTATGATAAAATGAATATATAAAAATATGTGACTTTAGTGGGTCTATAATAAAGAGTTTATATTTAAGTCACTTTTAATAATTTAAGAATAAATTATATTGGATTTTATTATTTAATTGGTTTTAAATATTTAAAAAAATAATAATATTTTGTTTATATCGTTAAAGGATTTTAACTGTAATAGTTTGGTGAACAATTTGTTTCTCCAATTCAACTGTTCTAGTCTCTAAAGACATATTTTACCTAGCTCTTTATAACATTTATAAAATAATGGTATTTAATGTAATGATGACAGCCCATATAATCAAAGTTACCAATTGCCTAAAAACTCTATTTAAAAAACAACATATTTTATTAATTTAATAATTTTGTTAATTTTTTAATTTACCAATCTTATTTTAATTATTCTCCACAACCAAAAAAAATCTAAAAAAATGAAAATTATTAATAAAATCCAATAAAAAATAAAATTATCAATTTTTTTAATAGGAAATTATATAACTCTCCTTATCATAACTACTCAAAATTGTCTTAAGTTGATCCTCTTTTAATCTTTATAAAATTTATAAAATTAAAAAATAAATAATATATGTTTAATATTATTATCCTAGTTTTATCCAATTTTGGACCTGAAATATTCTTTTCTAATAATTATATATAATTTTATCGCAACCTAATATAATAATATTTATATTTATATATTTTGACAATATAATTTTAATTAAAAATTATTAATAAAAAAGTTATATATGATTTTATATATATATAGATATATATATATATAATTTCCATAAGCTAAAAATCATATATGGTAATTATATATAATTTCAATACAATTATAATTGTATATATATCATAACTACATTAAGGTAGTCTAATATTGGAAATAACATCCTCTTTCATTTCTAGTGGGGAGAAATGTGTCTTCTCCAAGCACAATATTCTCATGTAACTAGCAAGAAGACTTGCTTTTATAGGATTTAATCAAATGAAGAATCAAAATTTAGATTGGAGAGAACTTTCTACACTAGGAATGTCGCCTTGCTGGCAATTTTAACATAAATGTGGCATGTATGCTCCTTTCCCATTACTAACAATTGGAAATCCACAACAAATGGCGTCAACTGTGGACCCTCAAGCACTGATCCAAATTCACTTTGTTCCTGTGGCTACTTATGTGGAAGAAAAATCTCACCTGGGATAAACTTCAAAAGAGAGGCTTCAATGGCCCCTCCATCTGCCACCTCTATCTCTCCAACACAGAGGATGCCACACACCTCTTCATTAATTGCAACAATGCCTCAACCCTTTGGCATCATATAATTGCAGTCTTCAGGAAATTTGACACAACTATGGATAACATCATCCCCAACTTTGAGAATTGAAAGTGGGCACCATTTTGGAATGTTATGCTCAATAGGTCCTAGAAGCTTCTCCTTAGCTTCATTCTCTAGGACATATGGAAAGAGAGGAATAGGCGCATGTTCAACAACAATACCCTCATGATTGAATTCATATGTCAGGACACCCTTAACAAGTGGAAAGAAACTATCCACCTCCTTTCTTGGTCCGCGTAGGACTGGGAATGCAACCCATAGGAACAATATATCATGAAATATATGGGACTTTCTCCCTCATCTTCTCCCCCGTCTATTTCCAATCCTCCAACCACTCCTTCTAGTCCATAACCTGGCTCCCTCCTCTTGTGAGCTTCATCAAATTAGATTTTGATGGTGCCCCAAAAGGTAACCTCAAACATGCAAGTTATGGGGGCGTTTTAAGAAATTTTAGGGGTCAACTGCTGCATATTTACGCAGGATTCATCATACTAACACCATGGTGAAGCTTTGGGCCCTGCGGCAAGGACTACTAATAGCCATTCAAAAAAGGTATCAAAATCTTATCATTGAGGGAAATTTGTATCTCATCATATCTATTTTTATGGAAAATACAATGTGGCATCAATCCCTCCAAAGTTTCTCATAGTTCGTGCATGGCAACCAAAATTGTCAAAGTTGAATCCCTTATTTCTCACATCCATGCTTCCTTGCTAACTCATGCCGAGCATGAGGGAAATAAAATTGCAAACAAGCTTGCAAATTTTTCTCTCAGCATTGGGGATATGTTATTGGACTTAACTTGGGATAATAATATCCATCCCCTACTTCTTTCGTCTTCCAACTCCACACCCAGCAGAACCTCTCCACCACCATAAGTGTAAATGCGTGAATCTCTCCAAACAACTCCACTCCTCAATAATCCCTATGCAGCTAGATCATAATTCTACTCCTCTCTTTCTGCTAGAAGATATATCTATTTGTATATTCTCTCCATCATCTTGTCATCCTGAGAGTCTAGTCAATCAAGGTCTCTGCAACCTCAAAACTCTGAATTTGTACTATTGATATAGTTCCCCTTCGAGCCAACCAATCCTAGCCCAACTTGCCATATAATCTTCCTCTAACATAATAGAAATGTCAAACATTACTATATATAAATAATTTAATAATAAAATTTAACTATCACTAAATAAATTTAACATATGTTCTCTAATTAAATATTTGAAAACATATATATATAACTCATAAATTTTTATTTTATTTTATTATGAAAATATGATTTTAAAATATTCATTTAAAAATATATTTAAATAAATTATATATTATTAGTAAATTAATTAAAATATAATTACAGTAAATTTATTTTTAATAAAATTTTACTGTATTTATTCGATTTCTATTTATTCCAATTATTCATTTTATTTAAATAATTAAAATAAATTTTTATTATATTTATTTAATTTTCTATTTATTCCAATTATTCATTTTAGTTAAATGATTATGATGATGATGATGATGATTAACATCAACTAAGACCAAAGTGGCCTATCCGACCTCAAGAAAAGAGAGTCTAATTGTCATTCTTCAAAATCTTGTTTCTATGATCAAGGAGCAGGGAAATAAGCATTCCAAGATCAATATAGTTGGGCTGACTTAATAAGTCAAGAAGATTGGAGGTGTGACTGATGATAGGGAATTGAGAGTGGATGTGGGCAAGAGTCAGGTAGTCTAAAAGGAAGTGTTTTTCATCTTCCACCTTCTTAGTATCACAAATCTAACAGATTCTATCGTCCCAGGAAGTCTTGGGAGTAGACCACTGTCTAGTCTCACTATGAAGCTCATGAGAGTTAGTTCTAATCCTAACGATGTTCATTTTGTTCTTAGTGCTAGTCAAAATAGAGAGGTAATTCTGGTTATCAAGGGTGGGGTTGATCACCTCCATATATTACCTTAGCTTCCTTTTACTCTCTAGCTCCTTAGCATCCCACATATTGTCCTTAAAACTAAAGGCAATAGTATCTTTGATATTGTCCTTGGTTCCCATGATTATCTCCTCCTTAATCCCCCTAAAGTTGATCAACACTGAGCATCTTGATGCCACCCGTGCTTGAGGTGCAGGTGGGGGTTTTGACTAAAGTTAGAAGCAATTTTTGGGAGCCTCTTGGACTCCATATTGTGAAGCTTCTTCTTATACATCAGATATCTAAACAGAACCACACTTTCAATGGGGGACATGCCAATTTCAATCAAGAGTGTAGGATAAGGAGTATTTCCCTTGATCTTGAGGTTATGGGTTATGAATTTCTTTTGGATCATCTTAATATTTCTTCACGACTCCCTAGATATACTGCAACCCCAAACTTCACATCCATATAAGATAACCATGGTGACGAGAGTCTCAAAGAGGAACCTTTTTTTACTCCAAATGTAAAGATTGGTTGACTTACAATTGTTTTCAAGCTCATAATAAGCTTTCCAACCTCCAATAATTCTTTTCTCAATGCTATAATTCCAGTTGAGTTGATGAGGAAAGTCAATACCCTAATATTTATAAGAAGAAACCTCCTCAATACAATGGTTATCATAGACAAAACTACCATGGGTGATCTTTCTTGATTTAAGGATCATGACTTTAGTCTTATCGGTATTAACTGTCACACCCATCTTGGAGCAGTAGAATGAAGAGTCTTAAGCTTCCTGTCTAGGTCATCATGGCTCCTTGCAAGAAGAACGATATCATCAGCATAAAGCAGAAGAGTAATGATAATACCAGCAAGCTCGGTGCCTTTGTAGTCCATAGTTTCCAGACACTCCTCTAGTTTATTGATGTAAATAAAAAAAGGGTAGGGGAAAGGGGACAACCTTGCTTAACCCCGATATTGCATTTAATATCTTTAGACCACCTTTTGTTGGTCTTAAGCTTGGAAATGACAGTATCGTAGAGGCAGATTACAACAATCCGTAGTTCAGGAGGAATCATGATCTCTTCAAGCCTCTCCCAGAGCTTATTTCAGGGGACAATATCGAAAGATTTTCTAAAGTCCACAAAAAACAGAAGAGATCGGCTTTTCTATTGTGACATTCCTTTGCAATGATCCTAAGAGTGACAAGGTGGTCAATGGTCGAGTGATGTCTCCTAAAACCATCTTGCCCTTTAGCTCTTATGCCCTGGTTCTCAAGCCAAAGGCTAAGCTTTTTTTCCCGAATGAGCCCATAAAACTTGGATAGGATGTGGCTAATCATAATGGTCCTGTAATTAGAGGGAACACTTCTATCGTCATTTTTGAAGATAGGCATAATAAGGTTTTGTGTCCAAAGCTTAGGGAAGCCACGCTTTACATCCAAATTGAGAAGCTTGTGAAGATGAGGAATGAGGATAGATTTTCCCATTTTAAAGATCTCAGCTTGGTAACCTTCAATATCTTTGGCTTTCCCATTAGCAAGCTTATTAATCCTAGACTCAACGTCTTCCAGAGAAAAAATATCATCCTTAATAGGAGTGTTTAAGATGGCGCCCATGGTGTACGGAGAGTCATATAACTTCTTAAGCTAGTTATCCCAATTTTCTAGGGGGATAGAATGGTTATCTTTAGTTTTATGAACAATCACATTTTGCCAAAAATTTCTAGGCGCAACTTTATAAAGGTTGAGAACATGCTCTTGTCTCTTATTAATATATGACCTCTTCTTCCTCTTAATGAGATCTTTGTAAATACTTATATTATGGATCTTAATGCTTTCATTAGGAGCTTCTCTGATTGCTTTCCTGGAAATCCTACAATCTTTGTCATAACAAGGATTGGAGGTTCTAGTATTTTTCTTATATGAAGTCTTATTAGATAATTTGCTAATGGTGGTGGAAAGGGTAGTAGTAAAATGGTAATAGATTTGGTCAATGTTGTTATTATAAGTCACGGAGCCTAAATCCCTTCCAAATCCCTTAAGAAATGGTCAACCTTACTTCTATTGAAATTAATGTGACTTGTGCTTTCATTGTTCTCCTACATGTGGATGGTATGCATAACAAGATTAAGGGATAAAGACAAAGGTCTGTGGTCAGAGTCAAGCTCATACCCATTAGGAAGCTCAAAGTTTGTAATATGGTTGAGGACATGGATTTCAAAAATCGTATAATCCACAACGTTGCTACCCAACCCATGAAAATAGGTCATTTGACTGGAGAGAGGCCATTTATTAATACCATTACAAATAATTAGGTCTTGGGAACTACAAATTTTGAGGAGCTCGATGCCAAATAAGTTCCTGATCATGTATACATATTTTCTCTTGAATCTATTAGTTAAGTTACCATCTTCATCAAGCCACAAGGGGTCGGGGTCGGAGTTGTTACTGAACATAGTAGCTTGGTTAGTGGCAGTTCGAGCATTAAAGTCCCCATGCAAAAGGATATTGCCTTCATTCCTAACGTTATAGATGTCTTTTTTCTAAGGTATTGAAAGGACAATTCTTATCGAGGTTGTCTTTCTTATAGGATGTAGATTTGATAGGGGCGAAATAGCAGATTGCAAGAAAGATCCTATTGGTTGTAGAATCAAAGATCTCAATCCAAATGTATTGATTGAAGGGGTCAGTTTTATGAAGTCGGATGTGAGAAGAAACAATGGTCCTAATATAACAAGCTATACCACCAAAACCTTTCCTAGAGGATTTCTTATTCCAGGAAGACCAAAGAGTGAACCCATCAAGGTGAGGGACCCTGGATTTGTCATGCTCCCAAGTTTCAACAAAAAGAATAAGATCAATATCACTCCGAATCCAACTTAACATAGGACCTTTACACAATGAAAAACCACAATAGTTCCAGAAGAAAATCCATAGTGATATTATTCCCTATATACCTTATTTAAAATTGTTAACTAATTATGTTTTTCATTTTTACAAATTACTCGATCTCATTTCAACGAGATTAATTGAAATTTTAAATAAAATTAATTAAAAAAATCATTGAACATTTAAATAGAATTAATAAAAAATTTATTGAACTTTTAAATAAAATTTATTGAAATATTAATTGAAATTGTAAATAAAATTAACTAAAAAAATAATTATAATTAATATATTATTTATATGCATTATAAAAATATAAATTTTTAGTTCAGAGGTGTTTCCTTGTGGATGTTTAACAAAAAGAAATATATAATTATTTATTTATTTTTTCATATTTTGCATTTCCTTTTTTGTTTAAATCAATTTTGAAAGAAAAATAATTATAATTAATAAAATGTTTTTATATATTATAAAAATACAAAGCTAATAATACAACATATAATATAAAGAAATTATTTATCATCTTTAACGTATATAAAATAAACATAAAAAAGACACCTTAAATATTTTTTGTCTCGTTAAAATATTAAATTTATAATAAAGCTTTTTAAAATAAAGGGATGAAACTTCATTTTAACTTTTCCCTTGTTAAATATACTTTACTTGTCGAGAGAGGTTAATTCCAATATCACGCGAATCACTTATTATAGTTCCTTCATGCCTTGCGACAAGAGAGGCTACGCATAAATTCAATTTAATGCAATCCTATAATTGTCCCTTTCAAATCTTGAGTGGCTATGTGTAAGTATGTTGTTGCTTCATGACTTATGCTATTAATTTTTATATCATTGTACTTGAAATAAATGCAGTATTTTTTAAAATTTTATATAATTTAAATAATTTAAACTTTCACGTTTGTGTAAATTTTATTTATTAAAGAAGTATTTTTAATAAATTATAATAATTTTATCGATTAGGTTGATAATATGAAGTGAAATATGTATAAAGTAGGCATTTTTAAAAATATTAGGTTTTGGAGTTTTCATAGAAATCAAGTGACTTTTTTGAGGGCAAATCTTAATTTTTGTTGTTCAAAATGTGTTTATCGATTAAGTACTCTAAAAAATCTTAGGGCACTTGGATTGTGGAGAGTTTACAATTCAAAACTGTGATTCAATTTTTTTTTTGTAGAATTATAAGAAAATTAAATAGTAAAATATGCTAGAAAACCATCTAAAACATAGAAAAAAATTAGAAAAATCTATAATAATAAAATTAATATCTTAATATAATGTTGTAATTAAATGAAAATAACATAACTTACACTTTTTAACTTTGTCCTATATATTCCTCTCAATTATAATCTAAATAACATAACATAAGTGAGACCAGATAACCTCTATTGACTATTGGGTCATGAATATCCTATAAATCCCATAATTAATAAACTTAATCATATAAATACATGTTTTTTCCCAAAATATTTTATTCATGGGTTGTGTTGGGACACATCATATCATTATTTCTAGAAGTGTTTTGAAATTAAAGTAATAAAAGATTTTATTACTCAAAATTCAATATTAGTTATTATACACTATTGGCTTGGGACTCTTATACTTTCTCTTTTCTGGGCCCATGAAATTGAATTAATGATACAAATCAACTTAGTGATACATTCAATTGAATACCTTGGTGATACCTTGATATGCTTACATCATTATCACCACTTTAATTTTCATGATTCTCTTTTACTGTAGAGGAAGGTGTTACTTCTATTGTAATCATGATATGCCTGATAAGCATAGGTTCCTTTTAGAAAATGTTGCATGTTACATGATATTCTTCATTGAGTATGATTATTAAATATTTTTATAAATACCATTAACATACATATTTATTATTGTGCATACTAAGAGATTTGTAGAGGGAAGAAGAGATTCACGGAAGAAAAGTTGAGAGTTGTTTCTAACTTTTTCTTGTAGACCCTTTTCAAAAGGATATTGATAACAAAGATGAGGATATTTAAGTTTGATAGCTAAATTTTGTCCCTATTCCTCACATTTTAATCCTTCACCAACTTAAATTAAAGATAGATATTTGCAAGTTTTTATATCATAATTTGAAGAATGTATGAAGACACCCTATTTAGAAAATGCATGTCTTTACAATAATTATATTTTCTTCATAAAATATTCTCTATGATAATTCACATTCACTAGGACCTTATCATACTTATTCTTTCACACCAATTTTTTTTCTAATACAATATTTTCTAACATATTGGTCATATTTCTCATAAAACCAACAATTCTATAACAACTTTCACAAATAATAACTTACAAAGTTCTTTCCAAAAAACATATGAATTATTATATTAAATTTTACCTTTAATAATTTATAGTCATAAATGGAGTTGGTGTGACTTAATTATTATAATACAAGTTTTAGAGTAAAACGTATTTTCTACCATATTTATATAAAATGAACTATTTGATGAAAAAGTCTAATTGTAATGGTAAAAATAAAATAAATCCTCAATTATATATAGGTAATATAAGTTGAATTAATTGATTTAGAATTAATTAATTCTAGGCTACCTAATGGAAAAGTCCAATTGTATTGGTAAAAATAAAATAGATTCTCAATTATATAGGTAATATAAGTTGAATTATTTAATTTAAAATTAGTTAATTAATTAACTGAATTTTAGATCGAGACTCATTATGAATTTTTTAAGAAAAGCTTTACAAAAATATTTTTAGAAAATTTTCCTCCCTTCACCCAAGGTAATAAAGTAAAAAATATAAATATTATAAATACAACTAATATACTTATTTATAATGTTTTAAATTTCGAAATAGTAATATTATAATATTTTTATAACATTTTTCCCCTTAAAACATTGTAATAAAGATAAAAAAAATATTATAAGTTAGTTTTACTTGATCTAATATCCTAAATAGCATTATTGTTATAAGGAATTGGAATTGAATCAGCAACACACTTAAAATTAAATTATAGAGGAAAGTTTCAATAACAAAAAAATTATAAATTATATTTATATAATATAAAAATAATATAAAATGAGGAATTTTTGTAGCTAATCATTCTATGTAAAATTATAATTAAAAAAAACAACTTAAAAAACGTATGTTATTAATAAATTTATTAAAACTTTAAAATCTATATTACTAATAATTTTATTTAAGTTTTATTAATAAATAGTATTTATATTGTTTATGGGTTTTGGATAGACGTGATCACATGCTCTTTTAAAATATTCCAAGATTAAGCATGATAAAAATATAGTCTCACCAAATTTATAAAAAAAATATTTATCAATTAACATAATCTTATTATAAAAATTTAAATAAAAATACTTTGTTTAGGGTAACTTTTCCAACTAACTTACCCTATTATCAAACCATTGTGTTGATACCATCCTTCTATGTGCTCTTCTTCTCTTCCTATCACACAGTTCATTCCTCTATGCCCATAGTGGGTGATGGGCACACTTCATTCCTCTATGTCCATAGTGTGTGATGCACTGAATTGTCAAGGTAGTATTTTTTAACTTACGCTTTCTTTGGTCTCTGTTTCATTCCACGCCATCTTACACATTATTTGGAAGCTTTTAGGATGCATCCACATCATTTGACAATATGGAATTTGGTAGTATTCACGTTGCATTTTTACAGTGAACACGTTAGACCATGACCTGTGACTTGAAGTATTCAATAAAGAACATGGTTAAAAACTTAAAATAACATGATTAAAAAATTAGAAACTTCTGTATCATTGCAACTTTTTATGCTCTCATACATATGCAACTTTAAAGGACAAATCAAGAAAAACTATTTAAATATGATCTCCCTCTAATCTAATCCTAATGACACGTATCATCTTTGTTGAGATTGTCTTAATGAACACTTTGTTCAAAGTACAAAGTTCCAACATATCAGATTTTTTTTTTTAAATTGTGTTAATAACATTTTATTTTAAAAAATCAATTACTAATTAGTAATGAGATCTGTCTTAATGAAGTCTTGTTCAACGGAAAACCTTGTTATTATATTAAATGTTTTAATAGAGTTTGGTTTATAAAAATATAAAGATTTCAAATATCTTATAATTTTATACCAATGGGTAATGGGTATATTTGTAAAGATAAAGAGTTTTTTTAGTTATATTTATTTTTATATAGATGAGAATATGATTTATTTTTACTTTTATTTTAATTTCATTTTGTAAAGAGTTATATTGGTCGTTAAGTATTTTAGATAGGCAGTTCTTGTTAAGTTACCAGTTGTTAGTATCAGTTTAGAGATTATACGGGAAACTAATTAGCTTTGAACTTAAAAATCACTCAACTAATTTCCACGAGTTATCAGTTCTTTGAAAATTTATTAAATTAAATTAGAAATTTTACATTGAAAAAATGTCTTCACTTATTAATATTAAGATCATATAAATTTACAGTCAAGTCTCACTAGCACAGCTTGGTGAGGATGGGCATACTTAGCAAGGCTACTCCGGATCAAATCTCACGGGGGGTGGTTGTGCGACATGATAAAAAATCCAGTCCACTTTAGTGTGGGCCACGCTGAATGCAATCTCATTTCACGAATTAGATGCCCCTGGGTCAAGGCTCCTCGAGCTACAAATCAAATTTAACTTGGATAATCACGCACAACTTCCAAAAAAACATACAAATTTACTTAATTATCTAATATAATTATACACATAAACACTAAATTCATAAATATAAAAACAATCTTTTTAACTAAACACACATGATGCAAATTTACATATAAAAAAAAACAAAACAGCTTTAAATGATTTTCTCAAATAATTGAGGGTAAGTGTCACACTTTTCCCAGCTAGATTTTTACTTCCAGATCATGGGGAAAGTATAACGTGTTACGACCTCCCCTCTTCCTTTATTGACAAAGACGATTCCTTTTTTGAACATGTGCTAACCGTCCTTTCAAATATTGGGAACATGGTTACAAATTGCGACCTATTTCATTGGTTTTTAAAATATCACCGAGCGACCGTATTCTCACTCTCCTGATTTTAATAACCACTCACTTAATCCTCAGCAAAACTTCTTTCTCTATATAACCATTCAATTAAGCATCACCACAATTTCTCTAAAGATGTTCTAGTTTAGGGTTAAAGAATTTTTTTGGGTATTTTTTTTTTTTAAATTTATTTAATTTTGGTTGACATTTCTTGGAATTAGAAGTTTGAATGGTGAAGTTTCCACAATCAAAGTGTTCTAAAAAATTTCAAGGGCTAAGTATATATAATCAACAAAAGTATTTAAAAAAACAAAAAATTAAAATTACATTAAAAATTGTTTGGTCAAATTCCAACTAAAATTCCAAAACATATAATTAATCACATTAATTTTTTTTGACCAAATTCTAACTAAAAACTCCAAAAGATATAATAATTAAACAAAACTTTCACCATATTCCAACTAAAAACTCCAAAAGATATAATAATTAGACAAACACCACAAATATCATGTGCCCAAGATGGGCAAGGAAACCATCAATGCAATGACAAATTGACAAAATAAGGGCAAGTGAAAAAAAAAAACCAAAAATCTGGTTGGCAGGTTGACCAAATGAAAAGCCTCTAACCCTAAAATACAGGTTCAGTCAACTTGTGGCTGTCATGGCTGGAGTAGAATAGATCAGACCAGCAACACCCATAGGTAGGGGCTGAGGCTGTAGGCAGGTTGACTTCAACTTACTGGAATGGAATAATTATAGCATAATCATTTTAATTACATGCATCACGTTACAACATCCCGGGGTTGCAGATATTATTTGTTTACGCCGCTGTGCTATGCTACTGACAGACAATCACCTTTAAACCTAGATTTAAATTTATGGCGACTCATGTGGAGCGTGGAGGCCCGTGCGGGTATTTCTTGGGCACCGGGTGCTTGTGGCATTACATTACTGGTGATTTGGTGAGCCGGAGCTCCGAGGCAGGTACCACCCCCATGATCTCGTGGCGCAACAGCCGCCATTATCACCGCTGACGCATTGCTAAGCTCTGTGTGTGTGTGTGATGGAGCGAGAGAAAAAGATTTATTTGGGTTTTCGTCTCGGTCAATGGCGCTGCAATCACAATCTTCCCTATAAAGTATTAGAGAGATACAAGATTAATTAAGGGGGGGACGTAAATTCCACAACACATTCACGTGCTGTGGGTTGGATGGCGAATATAAATTTGTCAGCTATGCTACCATTCCCATTCCAATATTCCATATAAACCGTACTGTGTTGCAATAATTTAAAGAATGACAAGATTCCTTCCATTCAAAAACATGTTGAAAACCAAACAACAAAACGGTCGAATAGAAGAAACTCAGAAAACTTGGGAATTGGAAAACGCATAAATGCCATCAATTTTTTTTTTCTCTGCCTTGGCCCCCACGTTTGACCCCACTCACTCCATTCCATTAGAATAGAATATAATATAAAATATTATATGCCCTTGCCTGTTCTAATGTGACTCCTCTCGTTTTTTAGCTTCTCCATCTCCATCTCCATGGCTTTGTATTTTGTCCCATTATACTTGCAGGGCAGAATATTCCTCTACACCTTAAATCCATTTACATGAATTCCAACGCTACACGATAGCTCACAGAATGAAGGGTGTTCACATGCTGAGAGAATTTAGGTTATGTAACAGTGGCTTTGACATACCATTCAAATTTATGCAATAATTTATCTGCAAATTCATGACAGGATGTGTCTGCCTCACGACAGCTTGATTGTCCTGTGATTGCGTGGAAAGAATATATTAATGGGAAGTGTTGACGTACCAAATAGTTCTAGGTGGTCAATTAATATGCGTGCAGTTCTTGTTAACATGCCCATGGTTTACATCTGTCATAGTCAAACTTGCTCTACAATATAATATATCCTATTATTTAGTAGATAGATTTCCATGAACAATAATGTGTTCGAACAACTAAAAGAGTTTGTTGATATTAAATGTTTACAAATAAAAAAATGGTAATGTTAATGTCTTATAGGCTAATTGCATGCAATTTTCCAAATCCAGTTACCACTTGCAACAAGAGCATCCTAATCATAAATGGAAACGTAGTTGATTGTCATAAAACTTGGAGAAAAAAACTCCAATTCAGATGAAGGGTTTTTATCATAGGAGTTTGGGCATAAGGTATCAATGCAAAACTCATCAAAACACATTGATAGGTCTTATCTATCATTATTTTGTTTTGTTAAAGTCTTCCTTTTTTATTTTACTTTCTTTAGAACATGGTTGTTTTCTATTTAAAAAAATTACAAGGAACGGTTTGTTAGTATAGTCTAATGGTTTTAAGTTTTAGTTTATTTGGAGTATATTGTTTTATTAATTTTGTCAAAATTTCATAGAGATTTGTTGGAATCTCAAGATTGGGTTATGTAATCTAGGGAGTGTTTGAAAGGTTTTTAAAATGTGAATATATTTATGTATTCAAAAAATAATTAAAATTACAATTTGGCAAAAAATTGTTTTGTTAGACTCAACTCCAACTATGATACTCCTTATGTTAATGTTTTTTTATGTTCACAAATAAGTTGATCATACATATGGCTTGGAAAATTATAAAAAGTTATCAAAGCTATATATAAATGAGTTAAAAACATTTGGAGGGATATGACCTATATACAAGGAATCGTTTCCAATAGTTTTAAATTTTATAAAAATGTTTCATAGTAAAGTTGGAGTAGATCAAAACACCACCCACAGAGGGTTCACTCCATGAATGTATGGCATGATATGAATGTCTACCGGATATTAAGAAATATCTTTAGTTTCAATACATACTTAGAGAATACCTTCAAAAAATCTCTTCGTTAAGCTCCATTTCCAAAATGGAATGATATGAATGTTCACGGGATATTAAGAAATATCTTTAGTTTCATTACATACTTAGAGAATACCTTCAAAAAAATATCTATGTTAAATTCCCCTTCCAAAATTCCTTTGTTAGTATCCCTTCTCAATAAAACATTCCAATTAAAAGACTTTATATTTTTAATAAATATTCTAAGACATCCAAGTTTCATAACATTTTTAATGTCCATTCAATAATTCTAACTATTAGTGTTAAACTTCCTTTCCAAAATGGCATGATAGGAATGTTCACGGGATATTAAGAAATATCTTTAGTTTCATTACATACTTAGAGAATACCTTCAAAAAAATATCTATGTTAAACTCCCCTTCCAAAATTCCTTTGTTAATATCCCTTCTCAATAAAACATTCCAATTAAAAGACTTTATATTTTTTATAAATATTCTAAGACATCCATTTTTCATAACATTTTTAATGCCCATTCAATAATTCTAACTATTAGTATTGTGAGATGACACAACTCTTTTTAACCTTAATTCTAACTTTTAGTAATGTGAGATGACATAACTCTTTTTAACCTTAGATGAGGAGTAATAAAAATTATAGACTAAAACCCTTTCTTAGTAAAATGTAAGCATAAGATCAAATCAATAAAGGAAATGGTTAGATATACAATAAATTACTTTATCTACAAGCATATATGATAGTTATGAAAACATCAAAGCATATATGATAGTTATAAAAACATTAAAGGATGAATTTAATGATTAAACAATATTTAACTAATATATCTAGTGAAAATGACACTTGATTCTCTCTCTCTCTCTCTCTCTCTCTATATATATATATATATATATATATATAGATAGATGAGTGGAAAAGAAATAAATTAATAAATATCAATAAAGTAATTATCATGTAGGATAACCCTTCATGGAAAATTATTAGGGAACCCTCTTAAGAATATTAGTATACAACTTTCATTTTAAATTTTACATCTTTTATTCTTCTCTCTCTCTCTCACAACTTCTCATTTTAAAGTAAATTTAAAAAAAAAATGTGATTTTGTATGCTCCATTGGTTTTAGAGGAATAGTTTCTAATCCTAATAACATCTAGAGGCTTTGTCGAGTAGATTCCATCACACCTCATCACCATACAACTATTGTACATACCCTCTAATTGTCACCATAATTTACCTAATATGTATACATAGTCCAAACCTATCTACCACCACTTTATCCATTTTTGTACTCCACTTCAATCATTGTCATCATGCAAAATTATTGCCACTAAAATTTATATGCCCATATCTCTAAATCAACCATGACATAATAGTAAATGACTAAAGACAATAATATGCATTACCATACCACATGTGATTAGAAATGTACAACATGAAATTCAATGGCCATTTTCAAAGTGAAAATTCCAATAATAACTTAGGGTTAGTTGATGATGGAGTAATAGTAAACATAGCCATATTCAATTCAAAATATGTCAGTTACAAACAAAACTACCTAGGAGAGGGAAGGGGGGAACATGTGATCATGTTAATGATATTTTTCCACCTTATGTACATAATTTGTAACATTTCTCACAATTTCAACATGTTATCTATCACCTACAGACAATGGAAACAACAACCTTCCTCAAACCAATCTAAGAATATACACATAAATTTGAATTGAATAATCAAATAAGAACATGAATTATATCAATTAATTATAACTAACTCTCCGGGGTTTATTTCAAAAATCAAATATAATTAACAATAATGGAACATAAAATACAATTTAAGTTGTAAATATATTTATGTATTCAAAAATGCAATTTAAATAATTAAAAATTACAATCTGGCAAAAAATTGTATCATTGGATTCTAGAAAAAAATTGCATCATAGATTTTGGCAACTCCTAATAGTTAGATTGCCCTATTGTCAACTATGATACTCCTTGTTTTAGTGTTTCTATGTTCTAAAATAAGTTGATCATACATATGGAAATTAGAAAAAAATATCAAATCTATATAAATGATCCAAATACGTTTGGAGGTATACAACCTCTATACAAGGAACCATTTCAAATATTTTGAAATGTTATAAAAATGTTTGATAGTGAGGTTGGAATAGATGAAAATACCATCCATATGAGTGGAAAAGAAATAAATTAATAAATATCAATAAATTAATTTTCATGTAGGATAACCCTTCATGGAAAATTATTAGGGAACCCTCTTAAGAATATTAGTATACAACTTTCATTTTAAACTTTACATCTTTAATTCTTCTCTCTTTCTCACACAACTTGTCATTTTAAAGTAAATTTAAAACAAAATGTGATTTTATATGCTCCATTGGTTTTAGAGGAATAGTTTCTAATCCTAACAACATATAGAGGTTTTGTCAAGTAGATTCCATCACACCTCATCACCATACAACTATTGTACATACCCTCTAATTGTCACCATAATTTACCTAATATGTATATATAGTCCAAACCTATCTACCACCAGTTTAGCCATTGTTGTACTCCACTTCAATCATTTTCATCATGCAAAATTATTGCCACTAAAATTTATATGTCCATATCTCTAAATCAACCATGAAATAATAGTAAATGACTAAAGACAATAATATGCATGACCATACCACATGTGATTAGAAATGTACAACATGAAATTCAATGGCCATTTTCAAAGTGAAAAGTCCAATAATAACTTAGGGTTAGTTGATGATGGAGTAATAGTAAAGATAACCATATTCAATTCAAAATATGTCAGTTACAAACAGAACTACCTAGGAGAGGGAAGGGGGGAACATGTGATCATGTTAATGAGATTTTTCCACCCTATGTACATAATTTGTAACATTTCTCACAATTCCAACATGTTATCTATCTCCTACACACAATGGAAACAACAACCTTCCTCAAACCAATCTAAGAATATACACATAAATTTGAATTGAATAATCAAATAAGAACATGAATTATATCAATTAATTATAACTAACTCTCCGGGTTTATTTCAATCCCAAAATCAAATATAATTAACAATAATGGAACATAAAATACGATTTAAGTTGTAAATATATTTATTTATTCAAAAATTCAATTTAAATAATTAAAAATTACAATCTGGCAAATTTTTTTATCATTGGATTCTAGCAAAAAATTGCATCATAGATTTTGGCAACTCCTAATAGTTAGATTGCCCCATTGTCAACTATGATACTCCTTGTTTTAATGTTTTCTATGTTCAAAAATAAGTTGATCATACATATGGAAATTATAAAAAAATATCAAATCTATATAAATAATCCAAATACATTTGGAGGTATACAACCTCTATACAAGAAACCATTTCAAATATTTTGAAATGTTATAAAAATGTTTTCTAGTGAGGTTGGAATAGATGAAAATACCATCCATGAAACATTCACTTCATGAATATATGGCATGGTATGAATGCTCACGAGATATTAAGAAATATATTTAGGTTCACTACACACTTAGAAAATACCTTCAGAAAATCTCATTGTTAAACTCCCTTTCCAAAATCCCTTCGTTAAAATTCCTCCACTTTTCCAATTAAAATACTTTATATTTTTAATAAATATTCTAGATATCCATGTTTTATGACATTTTTAATGCCTAGTCAATATTTATAACTCTATTATTATGAGATGACACAACTCGTTTTATTCTTATATGAGAAGTAATGAAACTCACATACTACCATTTTTTTCTTCCTTATTTTTAAGTTTATCTTCATTGAAATCTAGTGATACCCAATAATACATCCTCCCCTCCCTAAGAATCTACCCTAACCAATCTCTATATATTTTAATATGTTTAAAATAAAATTTTGACTTCTATAGACTAGGGAATACATTGTTTTCAATATTTACAATTTTAATATCTCTTAATATAACTTTACATGGTATAATATTATCTAGATAACGGACCCAAATGACAACACCATGATTTAGTAAACTTGCAAACACATTAAATAATTTTACGTATGAAATCATTTGCTTATTTGAGATGAAAAAGTAAAGTTATATCTTAATTAATTATCATGTTGCACCTGACCATCTAAGGCAGTTTAATGTTAGAAAATATGGAGACTAACAATCACTAGTGAGGGGACTAATAAAACCCTTTCTTAGTTAGTTGTAAGCATAAGATCACATCAATAAAGGAAGGGGTCAGATATACAATAAAATAATTTATCCACAAGTATATATGATAGTTATAAAAACATCAAATAATGAATTTAATGATTAAACAACATTTAACTAACATATCTGGTGAAAATGATACTTGATTTATTTTAATGAAAGTTTATATATATATATATATATATATATATATATATAATATGAGTGGTATAGAAATAAATTAATAAATATCAAAGTAATTATCAAATTTTGGATAATCATTCATGGAAAGTTATTAGGGCACCCCCGAAGAATATTAGTATAGGACTCTCATTATAAAATTAACATCTTTTATTCTTTTGTCTCTCACACACATAACTTCTCATTTTTATTGAGTAAATTAAAAAAGAAACTGTGATTTTGTATGCTCCATTGGTGTTAGAGAAATAGTTTCTAATCCTAACAACATATAGAGATTTTATCTAGTAGATTCCATCACACCTCATCACCATATAGCTATTGTGTGTACCCTCTAGTTGCCGCCATACTATGCACACTATCTACACATAGTCCAAGCCTATCTACCATCATTCAAGCCATTGTTGTACTCCAATTCAATCATTACCATCATGCAAAATTGTTGCCATTGAAATTTACATGTCCATATCTCCAAATCAACCATGACATAATAGTAACTACTTAAAGAAAATCATGATATAGTAGTAAAAAAAATAATTAGAATATGCATGACGATAGCTGTAATGTCCTTGACCAACAATTGAGAAACAATATGCACTCAAAACCAAAATTCATGTATTAAGTTCACCAATATTTCTGTTGGTTGTGGATCCTAATTATCTTCCTGATTATTCAGAGGTTTTTTGTTTAAGCCATGTTGGATCCCTATTCCCAATGGGGAAACAACTCCACCCATTTAATCACCATTAGGGGGGTCCAGGGGGCAGGGTGGGCGACGAAAATTTTTATAAGCCCTCCCCTGTCGGGGGTTCAGGGGTAGCATCCTTGAAGCTAAAAATAAATGAAAAATTGCCTTGTAAAATATTGTAATTTCGTAGTCAATCTGGGTCGTTCATTAGGCGTATGATATGACAGTAGAACTTATGTTAATTTAGGGTTTTTTCCCTAGAAGGAAACCCTCTATCTATATGACAAAATTAGATTGTGGGTGTGTATTATTATTCTGAGCAAGAAAGAAAGAGATGACATTGTGTAAGAGTGAAGATAAAATTACAATAAATCTACTATAGGTTGCATCTCTTCATTTTCCTCGATAATATAAAATAAAGGATTGGTTGTTTCTCCATGGACATAGCCCAAATTGGGTGAACCACGTATATCTGCGTCTCTCTTATTTTATGCATTTCTGTATTTATGTTTCCACAATATTTTATGTATTTCATTGCTTTGTTAATTAATTTCTAACAACTGATATCATAGTCAAATGTATATTTAGCTTATAAACTTGCAGGGGAGAAGGGTTCCTGGTTCATGTGGGAGAAATGGCGAAAGATGGTAGGTTTACAGTCGAGGAATTTAATGGCCAAAAAACCAGCTGTGGAAGATGCAGATGGAAGATTATTTGTATCATAAAGTGTTGGCTGAAGTGGCTTAGACCCAAGTTGAAAGTGTATTACGCACCAACAAAAACCCTCAACCACTGGCCCTTTCGGAAATGACCTACAAGAAGATCGCAGTCTCACCCGAAGCGATTATGGGAGGTTGCAGAACCAAGTTTCTACACCCAGAGGGATATTGCGCTGTGGCACCCATTTGCTTTCTTATATTTTATACTAATATACAACTTCGCATATATAAAAGACTTCGCACTAATGATTTACTTCACAAATCTATGCTTATTTCATAAACATATCAAATAATATTATAACATGTATCGGTTCACATAAATAAGTAAAAAGTATGCATCTCAGTACATATGAACACATATGAAGAATATATATACATAAGACTTCGTCAAACCTCTGCTTTATTAAGGTAGATCTTTTCAGTACATATAATTTCTTGGACATGAGCTCCTAACTGTAGGTGGTCTACACACTCAACTGCATACTCTTTCAAGGCCTCCATGCACTCAGTTGCAGAGCATTTCCTAAAATCCTAAAATATAGACTAAAGATAGAAAGTATGATCAATTCCTCTACGTGTCATATCTTTCAACAAATCATTACGTCTCTTTACATATGTTTCATTACTACAAAACCATGGTCCACATACTATGGATTCAACAAAACAATGAGCTAAAACCCCGATACCCATTACAAAATGAGGGGCTTTGACCCACCCTAAAGCCCCTAGACATCGCGTGGTGAATAGAACTTCGCGGATTACGTGCACGCTGCTCCTCAAAATGCGGATTCTTTGACCAAAACTAGACCATGTTGGTTTGTGCCCAACATGCCCCAACGCTCACATGTGACTTGTCCTGAGTCACTCAGCTGTTATGCCCCTAATATTTGCTATGATGCTCATGTTAATGCTGATGTATTTTTGCTACCTGCTTCTCCTCTCAATGCACTTCTTCCAACAATGCCTCTGTGGTTGGTCCAACAGTCTTCTGCAACACTTCTTCCTCCCTCCATCGTAGCTCCATGACCTTACCATCGACTGCTTGTGACAGTTGGAAGGCCTCATCTTGCCACGACTAAGTCCTTTCTATCAAAATCTTCTCCTTTTGCCAAAGGTATTCAATCTTCTTTTGAAGAGTCGTTCCTTCTGTGATCCTTGCTAGCCTCTGCGAGACTTGTAAGGTCTTCACAGTTGCCTAGATTTCATCCAACTGCTTTTGCTTCATCTAGAGCTCCTTGTCAATCCGCTGAATATTTGGATCCTCCTATAGTGAGGTCCAAATCTACATGGTTTCACCTAGTAGTCTGCCACAATTTTCCACTATGTCAATGATGCCTTTCAAAGCAGATTTCAAATCCTTTTCCCTCTGCTCACATACTTCTAGTGGCGTGACTGGTTGCAGCCTCATTTGTAGCTTAGTAATCTTGACTTCATACTCAAACTTCACCTTAGTGAGCTTATTGTTTGAGTCTCTTATTGCAAGGGAAAGCTTTGCGAACTTCTCTTCTTGTGACTACTCTTCTTGGACCTTCATGTCTGAAACTATGCTACAAGTCTTTGCAATGATTTTTTCCAGCAGTTTCTTTTGTTGGTGTGCTCCATCCCTTTCCTTAATCAATTGATCGAGATAGTTCTTTAGCAAAGCTCTGTCCCTTTACATCTGAATGCTTAACAAAAAATTATGTTGTTCTCACTCATTTAGCTCATCTGCAATACTTTGATGGAACTCATGTAATACCTAAATTGATAGCGCAACAATGTTCAGGTTGATGATGTCCGAGGATTTTTCTCACCCTCTATCCTCTGGTGATTTAAAATGCAACGCTTCAACCGGTACCTGCAAAATTCTTATTTCGAACGTTGTTTTTATTTGTCGCTTTGGCTACAATAGCTGACCTATCTGTGTTGGTTATTTGACTGTCTATGCCAGTACCTTTAACTCCACGATGCCTTATTGCACCTTTGTAAAAAACAATTGTAGCAATCATCAACCTTGTCCTAGTTCTCAACCATTACTTCTTGGACCCTCTCCCCAATCTCATCGATGTCCCCATTAGTGAGGACCAACGGTATTGCGGCCTTATATTTGCTCACCTTCTATTTCTTCCTTAGGCCCGGTGTAGTTACTGTAGGTACCCTATTTTTTATGAAGAATGGTGATTCCTCTATTGGATCGATGTCGCTGAGAGGGTCCTCGATATCTTGTTCCATCTCTAGTTTTGTCTATATATCTATCTCTGACTCTGGTTCCTTTGCTTCTTTCCCTTTGTCTGTCCCACTTAGACCTACGTGTTGTGCAGTGCTCCACGTTGCTTTAGTTTTGTCTATGGTTGGAATCATCCATTTGGCTTACCATTGTTGTATTACTGCGAGCAGGTCATATTCAATGACCAAGTATGGCAGAGGGTCCCATGTCTCCATTGGATCCTTCTGTGCCTTGATGTAGACTCTGTGAAAATCATCCTTGAATGCTGCGATGTTGTAATACTTCTCATATAAACTAGGTGATAACCTGAGAGACTGGTTCACCACCATGTATAAATCCATGCTTAATGAAACAAATAAAGTTATGTTTTCTTGTGTGTGTGATGACTCCTTAGTATGCCACAGTGAGGCATACCGCGCACCTTCACATACATCTGCTTCAACAGGAGGAAACTGTGAGTCCTATGACTCCTTCCATGCGATCATCATGATGATCAAGATCAACCACACGTAGTGAAATGTTTTTCCTTCCTCCCGCGCTTCCTGACAATCCTCCAAATACTCCCTGCATAAGTACTTGTCCTAGTTGAACAGAACACCATCACTGCACTACGCAGCCAAAGAAACCAAGGCTGTTGTAACTTCATTCTCTCTACACATTCTCATTATTTTTCCTTCTAAAATGTGTATGACGAAGTGCACCCCTTGGTCACTGATAGAGTTGATCTCGTAGCTGCATGACTTCTTAATAATCCGAAGTTTTCCTTCATGGTATGTGCCATTGTCTTAACTTGGCTTTTGCCGACAAATTCTTTGGTGGGGTCCTTTCCTTGGTCATGTAGCCTCGTCATCGATTGGGATACTTGTCCCCAGCCAGAGGCATCCATCATTCACCAACGCTAGTAACTATTGCACACAAGCTATGTTGGATGTGCTTCGCCTGAAGTGTGGCACATATAGCATTTTTAACAAGTCTGATCTCTATAATCCTGTAGCCCATCGATGTGGCTCCAACCTCATAACTCCTCTCTCTAGATAATAGACTTGGTGTAGGTACTTGCTCGGTTCAAATTGCGGATAGTTACTTCTTTTGTTAAAGTCTCAATCCTCTGTCTTTAGCTACAAGATTTTCCCCAACACTTTTCCTTCAAATGGAACTTTCTTCGGTAGCAAGGGTGTGAATGTGTCGAACTTTACATCTTTTGGATCTTGGATCGAGTTGGTGATCGGTTTTCTTGGTGGAAAATATCGTGGTAGTGCAGAGAGAATTCCTGCACCCTCTGTCTCTACCTGAGGTATCTCAGCTTCCTCCTCACTATCATGGATTTCCTCTAGTTCTTCCTACTGTAATGGCTTCTTCGCCTTCTCCTTGGGTTTCTTGTCTTGCGTGGGCTTCTTCTACTACTCTTTTGTTGTCTTATTCCTTGGGGAAGTTCCGTTCTCTACTCTAACTAGCCTCTTTTCAGGTCTTTTCTTGGGTTGTTCTTCTGTAACTACTTTATTTTGTGGAAACCTTGCGAGCCTTGGGAACATGGGTGCATTTGTTGCTTTTGTTTGATCACCCTGGGTTTCCATGACTCCTGCTAGCCCTTTCTTTGCCAATGCTCTAGAAATTTCCTCAAAGCTTCTCTCAGACATACAACAACTCACTTCTCTCACACTTACTTGCAAATTATCAAACTGAATTTTCCAAACAGTAAATTGTAAAATGTGGCGTGGGACATGTGGTTATAGCAAATTTGAATTTCAAACCTCATGATTGGCTTAGATTTTTCTCATTTAATGCAGATATGGTGCTAGATTCATCCAGCTTTCCTTCATAAATGTGTTTATCCTGCACCTTTTAACGAAAACTTTCTCCCTTGCTTTTTGTACTTGTTTATGAAAACCTTTTATAAAACTGTCCTCTTCTAAAGCAAGAAATTACGCCATCCTTTCCTCCATTATATTGGAATCTGCCACGTCTGTGAAGGATGAAATTCTTAAATTGGGCATAATGTACTCCATAGGCATGACTACTTCTTGTCATATAACAACCTAAAAGGTGTCTAATCTGCCAATTTCTTACACGTTGTCCTGTATGTCCACAACACCACTCGAATTCTTAGATCCCAGTCATTCCTGTTCACATTGCACACCTTTGTGAGTGCGTCCTCCTGAATTTTATTGAAAAATTTGACTGTACCATTCACTTGAGGGTGATATGGGGTAATTTTATGATGGTGTCCTTGAAATTACTCAATTAATGCTTCAATGGTTCTATTCAAGAAATGTGATCCTTGGTCACTCATCAATATCCTTGGACAACCAAATCTGGACAAAATGTATTTAAGAATGAACTTCGTGGTGGTATTTGTGCCATAATCCTCCACTAGTTGTGCCTCGTCCCATTTCTTCAAATAATCAGTTGTAGTGATTATGTATCTTGTGCCAGTCTTCTTTCTTGGTGGGTTAATAGGTCCAACAAATTCAATAGCCCACTTGTCAAATGCTTGCAACATCACTTGTGGATTTAATGGCATTTTGTCTCTTCTAGATGGCCTTCCTGTTCTTTGACATATATCACATGCGCGACAAAATTCCTTTGCATCCTTATGTACTGTGGGCCACCATAACCCAACTCTCAAGATTTTCTATGCAGTGGCCTTTCCTGCATAATGTCCACCTGTGACTCCTCCATGAGCTTCTACTAGAATACTTTTCCTTTCATGTTATGGGACATATCTTCGTAGTATTTCATCTGGTCCCATTTTGTACAAGTGCCCTCAATGAATGTGAAATCAACTGGTTTTATCACCAACTCCTTCTTCTGTTGTGTAGTGTACTATGTGGGCATCATTCTTGTGGCCAGAAACTGAATAATATTCGTGAAGTGAATATCCATGACCCTAATTGTGAACAACTGCGCGTTGGGTAGGTTATCTTCAATACTAGTGGGTTCTTCTCCTGTTTCCAATATTGATAGATGACCGGGCCTGAAATTCAATCTTCTTGGCTTGACTACAACTTCAAAACCGTACTCCTAGAATAGAAAAAACCATCAACATATTTTTCCTCCTAAAACATGCTTATTCACGAAATATTTCACCACAGAGTGATGAGTGAACATATTAAAATGTGCTCCCAACAAGTAGTTCTTGAACTGCTGTAACGCATAAACCATAGCTAACCACTCTCTTTCTATTGTAGTGTAGTTCTTTTCTGCCTTGGACAATTTTCTTCTTGCAAAATTTATTGGGTGATGAACTTCGTCTACACTTGGTTGTGCTAGCACTATACCAAGTGCTATGTAAGATGCATTGACATGTACATGAAATTCTTTATTCTAGTCCATAAAAACTAAGATCGATGTAGTTGTCATCTTCTCCTTTAGTATATCTAGACTCTTTTGACATTCTTCATCCCATTTAAAAGTGACATCTTTCTTCAATAATTTCTCCATTGGCGTAGTTATCTATGCATACCCCTTTATAAACTATCTATAGTAGCTAGTGTGTCCAAGCATCGTGCGCAATTGTCTCACCATTTTCAGTGCTAGTAAGTTCACAATGACTGCTATCTTCATGGGATCCACCAGCAAACCCTGTTTTCATAGAACATGCCCCAAAATTATGCCACAAGGCACAAAAAATATACAATTATTAAAGTTAAGTGAAATCTGATGTTGCCTACATGCATCTATCATAATCCTTAAGCTTGCAATATGCTTCTTTAATAGCCCAAAGAATGTCCAATCATCAAAGTAAACTTCCAAGAATTTATGTATGTACTTTTTAAACGCTGAGACTACGACATCTAGAAAATATGGCAGGCAAATTCTTCAAGCCAAAAGGCATCACAATGTAGTGAAATCAGTCCCACTCTGTTGCAAAAGTTGTCTTATGTATATCTTTTGGAACAATCCTGATCTGATGGTAACTCAAAAAGCCATTTGTGAAATAATAGGCCGCGTAGCCTCCTACATTGTCCAATACTTTGTCTATAACTGGTGTAGAGAAAGGGTCATGCACAAATGCATCATTTAGTTTCCTTAAGTCAACAAAGATTTTGATCTCTCCTTTAGTCTTATTTTCCTGAATTATCATGGGACTTACCCATTCAGACTCTTTGATAGGTTTGATGATCCTTGCTCCTAGCATTTTGTCTAGTTCTTCCTTCACTTTTCCCTTGTATTTTGGATTGAACCTATAGGGTCGTTGCTTCACAAGCTTTGGTTTAGGTTTAAGAGGGATTCTCATAACTCCCAGGTCCCCTAATATGCCCTTCATTTCTGAAAACTTCATCGGGAATAACTCGTGGTATTCATGTAGTAGCTTTGTGATTTTACTAACCCTATCTTCATCCCAATAGTCTCCAATCGTCGCGAACTTCAGGTCTTCCTCTGTCCCAATATTCATTTTCTATGTTCTTACTAGCTGCGTTATGTCCGATATTTCTGGTTTTGGTCCAACAACTTCGCGATGTCCTTCTGATTCTGGTATATTAATATTGCACAGATCTTCATCTTCTTTGAAAGCGATATACTAACATTCCTATGCATTTTGTAGTTGCGCAGCCCAATCGTGTTGCCATGTTGATGGAGCTTCATTTGAAAAAATATTTACTCTGATTTTCTGAAGAGATGAATCTATACATGGGCAATCATCGTCAAAACTGAATGTTAATACGAACCCTTCAACCAAATATGTCCAGTTTGCAGTTCCATGTCACAGTTCTGTTTCAAGATACCAATTCATATGAATCATTTCTAGTGCGTGGATAAATCCATGTACCCACTCTTGTTCTGGAATTTCTTTCCAAACCTTACCATCATACTTTACTTCAATTTCTGTGTTGATTGAGCCAAACGTGATCCAAATTAATCTTCGACACTATTGCTAATCTGCTATATTTCTTTTATGAGTACCCCACCATCTAGCAGGTGTAAACCTCAGGGATACATTCAAATCTTGCAACGTTTGTTATTTTGGTATTTCTCTTTCACATTCTTCAAGAAACAGGCTTACTTCTCCAAATCCATCATAATAAGGTAGATTACATACCTCAAAAGTTATGCAGCGAAGTGATTTTGAGGTAGAGACTTCATATAGTTTGTTCTGCCAATTTTTGTAGTGATTCCTCAGAATATGAAGTACAAGAATTTTCATGTTCTGAGCCCTATTTTCCATCTACAGTAGGATTAATCCAATCCTCCTCCTTTGTTATTATATCATAAATGTTTTCGACATATGCATCACAATACTCATTCCAAACAGGCTCTGTATAGCGCACTCCTTCTGAGGGGTCTAGAGGGACGATGACCCTCATATCGTCTCTTTTGAACACCATTTGTCTCTTCTTCAAATTGATTATCACCAAATTATCAAAAGCCCAATCCAATCCAAGTAGTACCAGATAAGGGTTGCTATCATCTACAATTTCGATCACTTTGAAGTCCGCAACGGTTCAGACTCCTTCGATGTCTACTATGACGCCAGGTAACCTTCCCATAGAGACAATATTTTGTTGTTTATCCATCCTCAACTGTATTGGTGACCATTACAACTTTGGTCTTCACATTGGCTCCCAAGTTTGCTTAGGTAACACGTTGGCATCAGATCCTAGATCCAGGATTACTTGATCCATATCATATTCCCTGATTTACGTAGTTAATCTCATTTCCTTCCCCGTTATTTTCTTGTGTCGATGTAAATTGTTTACTACACGCAGATCGTTTCACAGTATCTCTTTATCAACGTAAGAGTCTATCAACTCCTGCAATCCTTCAACAACTTTCTGATTCCTCAGCAACTTCATACAAGTATGTAAAAATGACTTCAAAATACTTGGGTCTAATTCTTGCATCAGAGTAAACACTTTGTCACAGTCCTTCTTTGGCATTAAATTCAATTGCGAACTAGATGTTGAAGCTCCAACATCCATGAAGCTTCGCTTCACTCCCATGAAAGTTTCTTTTTCCTTTTGGATACTGAACCCAGGGACCTTTTCTGCGGTCTTTCTTACCCATGACTCTTCTACCTTATTCTTACCTTTATCATCTCCCATCGCAGCTCCACTCCTTGTTACGATGTTGATGTGTGGTTCATCTTCCCTTGGCTCAACGGTCATCATTTGAATATTTTTTGTGGGCTTCTGGTTTCTTTTCTCCTACATATTTGCGATAAGGATGGGACATTCTTCTATTACATGATCAAAATATTTGCAGTAGCTACAGGTTGTAGTAGGGTTCTCACAATCGCTTGAGAAGTGTCCTGCCTATCCACAATTATAATAGATGATCTAGCCATGCGCCCGACCAACTCCTCATCCTCATCCTTGGAATCCTCCTCGACCAGCATGCTGACTTGGCTCCTCATGTGTATGTCCTTCAGTTTGCAGTCTATAAGCATCAGCAATGCACTCCATCATCAAGTCATAACTTCGAAAATTTCTCTCATCATGGCCCATTGACTTATAAAAGTTGTAAAACAAATAATTTGGGGACTGTACGTACTTCTGTAATAAATAGAAATCTTCAGAGTGATGTTTGCCTCTCATTCTACAAATCTTGCATCACAAACTTGATCCTGGGTTTACTAGATTAGGTGCTTGACTTTCTAAGTAATCTCAAAACACTGGGCATTGATCCTTATAGTGGCCCTTCACTTTGCATTTTGTACACCATACTTATGATTTGGTGTCTTTACCTTTCTTGAGATATTGCAATTCCAAGGTCAAATTTGCTAGCTGACTCTGAATTTGTTGTACTCTTGCATGAGTATCTCTGATCGACGAGGCTTTTAGCTTAATTTCAATCTCCAATGCCTCAACTTGAGTTGCGATCTTCTACTGCGTCAGGGGTAACCTGATATGTGGCAGCAACGAAGCTATAAACCATTCTTTATGCTATTCTGGGGGTATGTTAAATCTTACTTTTCCCATTAATACCTTGAATCGTTCATCCAACTTCCACACAAACTCAATAGACGTTTGTTTAATTTCCTTGAGCTCCGCAATGCACTATGATTCTGATTTCGACTTCTTGAATTTTGATACCAGCGCTTTCTTAATATCATCCAACGAAGAAACTTGATTAGTCATAGAATAATTCATTTACCATGTCAGCGCTCTTTCTTTCCACGTCGTGATGAGCTGTGCCTTCTTTACATCTTCATCACTGATCTATCTTGATTTCCATACTACATTAGCTACAAACCATAACTAGTTAGGATCCTCTGATCCAAGGTGTCTGAAGATAGGCAGCTTAATGTCATCACCCATTTTTCTTCTTGGGGGGTTAGGGGGATGGAGAGGGGGATGGGGAGTAGGGGAATTATAGGGAGGGGGGTGGGGGGTAAGGGGAGTAGATGGATGGGGAATCCCAAAGATGCCCTGCTTTTTGTCGACTCCTAGCATCAACACACCTTCAGGATGGGAGGGGGAATACCGTGGGTTGTGGGGTTACTTCCTTCTTCTTCACTTTCAGACCCACCTAACAAGGGACTATATTCAGTCTCAATATAGTTCTTTGGTCCGTGCTCTATTCTATATCGCTTCCCACTTCGCATAGATCCCGACCATGATTCATACTTATTCCCTGTTCTTCCAAACATTAATATGACTGTATTCGCAGTATGCCCTTTTCACAGAAAAGAATTTTAATCCACAGCTTCAAAGAGTTTAGGTACTTACCTCGTCGGCCCTTGAAAATATTTGCTTAGCTTCACTATAAGAGATAATAATGTCTATTGTGAATTCAGTAATAAATCCTCCCAGGATACTGTCAATTAAAAAATCGACCACTCTTGAGATATTTTTTTTGGCATTCTTGAGTTGCTGTATCAATTCACGGCTCCACACAGTAGGCTCGTCATTTTTGAAACAAGTCTTGTGCTTAGTCAAATTTGATATATAGTTAATTAGAAAATGTCATGGAAGATCTCATGTTGTTTTGTATAGAGATACTTCTGCAACAAGGCTTCAGGCGATAGTCATGGATTTATGTTTTCCTGAACTGTAAATTCTCTCTCTTTTTGTTCAACCCACTCCTGGATTTCCTTCTTTGAAAGGATGCCAAAATATATTCCTCAAACAGATCCCAATCCCAACAACAAAACCATTTTTTGGTTGAAGGGGCTTGGACCCAGGTTCAAAATGCACTACGCACCAACAAAAACCCTCAACCACTAGCCCTTTTGGCAAAGACCTACAAGCAGATCACAACCTCACCCAAAGCGGTTATGGGAGGTTCCAAAACCAGGTTTCTGCAAGAAGAGGGATATTGTGTTGTGGCACTAGTGTGTTTTCTTATATTTTATACTGATCTACAACTTCACATATCTAAAAGACTTCGCGCTAATGCTTTAATTCATAGATTTGTGCTTATTTCATAAACATATCAGATAACAATATAACATGTATTCATTTTCATAACTAAGTAAAAAGCATGCATATCAGTACATATGAACACATATGAAGAATATAGATACGCAAGACTTCGTCAAACTTCTTTATGAAGGTATATCTTTTCACTACATATAATTTCTTCAACCAACACACCCAGATGTAGGTGGTCTACGCACTCAGCTACGGAGCCTTTCCTAAAGGCCTAAAACACAGACTAAAGCTAGAAAGTATGATAAATTCCTCTATGTGTCATATCTTTCGAGAAAGCATTACATCTCCTTATATATGTTTCATTACTACAAATCCATGGTCCACATACTATGGATTCAAAAAAAAACTGAGCTAAACCCTCGATATCCGTTACAAATGGAGGGGCTTTGACCCACCCCAAAGCCCCTAGAGATCGCATGGTGAATAGAACTCCACATACTCTGTCCGCTCCACTCCACAAAATGCAAAGTCTTTGACCAAAACCGGACCAAGTTGGGCCACACCCAACAGGAAGCTTTGTACCTACCATTGAGCATAAAATCAAAGAATTTGGCAAGTATGAGAGACGCAGAATGGGAGATTCTCGACAGAAAGACACAAGGTACAATACGACTATGTTGGTAGTGTCAGTGGCATTCGACATTTCAAAGGAAGCAACAACATAAGGTTTAATGATGACATTGGACAAACTATATAAAAAACCCTCAGCATGAAATAAGGTATTTCTTATGAAATGTATATTGAATATGAAGATGTGAGAAGGTGGATATGTTTCCGATCATTTAAATGAATTTAACATTGTTACCAGTCATTTGCGTTTTGTAGGGGTAAATTTTGATGATGAAGTTAGGGATCTGTTATTTTTGTGCTGATTTCCAGAAAGTTGGAATGGCCTGGTTATGGCTATTAGTAAATCTGTGTTTGGATCTAGTACTTTAAAGTTTGATGATGTTGTTGGTGCCATCCTAATCAAGTAAATGCAACACAAAAGCTCTGGTAAGACATCAGGTAATGCGTTGACTATAAATACTAGGGGAAGAAAAATGGAAATAGGAAGAAGCCCAGGAAATCATAGTAAGTCGAGAAAAGGTAGATTAAATATAGATCAGGGATAGTGTGCTGGAAACGTGGGAAGAAAGGACACCTAAAGAAAGACTGCAAATCTCGAAAGGGAAAAGAAGTAGATGGAGAGAAAAAGAACAATCATGAAGCGGATGTGATAGGTGATGTGTTGCAAAATGCTTTGATTCTTTCATTAGAGAATATTATTGATGCCTAAGTGTTAGATTCAAGGACCTCATTACATGCCACACCTGATAGGAAACATTTTCATGAATATGCTCGAGGAAAAACTAACCCTATCTCGAAATGGAAAATGATAGTCTTCTCTCAGTTTAAGAGTAGATGAATTAACTAACCAAGGGAAGATTACTATTTGTATGATTGAATTCGTTATATAATTTTCATCAATTAAAAGAAGAAGTTCATTTAATTAATGAAAGGGAAAACACAATGGGAATGTATTTAGACAATAAATAGTTATTGCTAAATACATTCCTATTTCAATGAATTCGTATTAATTCTAGTTCTATTATGATTTTTATGATTTCAATAACATAAAAAAATATATACGACAATAGTGTTTAATATCAGAATGTCATATACTATTTAGAACAAGAATTAAAATCAAATTGTGGAAATCTTGGTAATCAAGTGATTAATTTACATCTGAGACAATAGTGCACATGAAATGAAGATTTATTAAGATCATACCAAAATATCTTTACAAAAATCTTTAGTCCTTGAACAACTTCATCTCCTTGGTGAAATTGCTTACAATAGTGCAAAACAATCTTCTCTTTCAAAGCTCAACATGCTCTTTCTATCCATAATTCAACTCACATTACACTACAAAAGTGCAAATGCACAACAAGAAAAATTATAGTTTTTTCCCAAACAACTCAGATCTGAAGTTTTCCCCTCACCTACAACCATAATTTCTTATACAATATTTCTTTCAGAGCCTCTAGTTGCAGAGAAGAGGAACCCCTTCCTCATTCTCAAGATTGCTATTTAATTACAAAAATGAAAACTAAAAATGAAGAACTGTTTAAGTTGTTGTTGTCAATCCTACATCTTCTTTCTTGTTGGTCCCTTCTCCTTGCTCCAAATTTGTTGTGCTTAATCCCATTCAACTTATATCATGTCAAAAACTAATCAAAATAAAATTAAATAGCTTAAATTGCGCACTAAAATCAAAATTACAAAATTGGGAAAAACTAACTCTCTAATCAAAGTCCAGTTAAATAAATAAAAAACAAATATGAGTTTCTCATTTATGCTTGTAAATATCTTATTGGTCAAAGAGGACAAAATCGAATGGATCTGCAACAAAAGGAGCTTTGGGCAAATGCAGATGCAAAAACAAAGCTCAGGAAACTAGTTTTGATTACAAATTCGGGTCTCAATTTTCTTCTATTTTTTAGGTATAGTTAATGACATAATATAGTCACGAAACCACCTTAGAAATATTCTCCCTGATTTTATCTTTCTAATGAGCTGTCCTATGCCTCATTTGATTAAGTAAAACTCAACTTCAAACCTCCAAAATTAAAATGTCAAAACTGTTATAATTATGAAAAATAGATGCCTCAATCCAAATTAGACATTTTAATTCAAAAATATTAATCTAAACTAAATTAATAATTAGATAATTAAAAAATAATTAATAAATTACAATTATTAAATACGTACAAATTAATTAAAATTATTAATACATAAATAAAAATAATTAATCAATTAAAATTATTAAATATATACAAATTAATTTAAATTATTAATACATAAATTAAATTATATACATTCAATTTAATTTATAATTATAAAATAATTAAAATTAAAATTAATTAAAAATTATTGTGGCTCATTTGAATGAGCCGAGATTACATAAGGAGAGGGGAGGGCTTTTATTATGTATGAGAGATATAAGGAGGGTTGAAGAGGCGGTGTGAAGTGGTAGATACAAGGAGGAATCTCTTGAGTCATAAGCGTCTTGGGCAGAGATGGAATTTGATGGGAAAATTATTTGTTATGGGGTGATTTCCAGTTAAATCTAATTTTTTCTTTTTTTTTTAACCGTTAATTTTTTTGTTAAAATGAATTGAATGGGTGTTAGAGTTGTCTAATTCGTCAAATTTGACAGTGGATTCCGATTTGAAATTCTTACCCTGGTCTCGGGTCTCGAAGGAATAAGAAGTTTGGGGATTATTTAAAAAGAGTTATGAGAAGTGTGGGAGCCGAGGTGAGGAGTGAGGGAGGAGAGGAGGGTGTCCATAAAATTACAACTATTTTTAATAAGTAATTTTGGGATCTCAAAAGTAAGGAGTCTCGGAGGGTTTTTAAAATTAATTTACAAGATCTTTTGGGACCGAGATTATTAAAAATTATTTTTAATTAAAAATTAAAAATAAAAAATTAAATTATGGTAAATTTAATTAAAAAAATAATTAATTTAATTAAAATTATTTTAATTAATTTAGGTTAGATGATTAATATTAATGAATTAAAATTTAATATATATACTACAAAATTTGTATTTTGTGTATTTTTTTAAGCTGGGTTGTAAAAATCACCGGACTTCGAATGAGCACCATTTACAAACCGTGAGTCCAAATGAGATGAAACAAGAATCGATGTAAATATAGTGAAAAATCGAATCCAATGAAGCAATCATAATAGAAAACTGAAGAAAATAAAAATCTCACAAAATTGTCGCACACTTAACCAAAATAAAATATTAAAAGTGATTTTGCTAAAATTTATGTAGAGAGTCCCCATTATTGTTATGAATATAATAAGTTAAAAATGGGGGGTTGTGATTTTACCACAATAATGGCGATACACGGAGAAGAACCAGTTATTTCTAGTTAAAAGATAATGAGTTTAACTTTACCTAAAGGTTAAAATGAGAAATTATATTAAACCATCAAAGAAATATAAGTTATAAAAGATAGGTACTCGAAGCAGTTTGAGTCTAAAATCATGAATCCAAATTTTGGGGAATATTTGACATTTAAGATTACCTCATATGAGTGACAGATGAAGGTATAAATATGTAGTTTTAGATAAAACATTTATCTATCGATATGAATGGTCTTTGACATTGCTTCACTACCAGCGAGCTTGGTCAGTGCCATGGTGAAGTTGTCCTTAATGCCATATAAACATGACCCCACTGCCATTGAGCATCCATAGCCCTGACACATTTGATCATATTTCCCATGCTTCCCCTTTTGATAAGCACATTTACGAGCTAAGTTTATGATGTACATAAGTGAAAGAGGTGGGATGGTAAAAGAGACTTAAAAAAATGGATATAATACTTCCATAATTTTGACCCCATATCCTTCCTTGCGATGATTCATTCAGAGGATTTTATAAAGTGGAGGGATGGGAGGGATTCACTGAGTTAAACTCAGGTCAATTCTTTCCTTGAAAAGATGAACTATATCACTTAGAAAGGATGCATGTTCTTTCATGAAAAATATTTAAGGCAAGAGAGATTCATAATTCCATAAAGATATCCCTTGGAGGAAAATGAAAACCATGAAATTGACTGAGTAAAAATTTCCCAAGTATGCCAACCAATGTTGGGTAAGAAAAATTCCTTCCAAATAAATCTTGGCGGTATCACCAAAATAAAACCATAACCAATAGAAAAAAGGAAAAAGAAATCCAAACTAAAGTAAAAGAATAACTCAACATACTCCAAAAATGTCAAATAAGGAAACGAAAAAATGAAATAAAAGCCAAAATTAAAAAGACAAAACCCTGACAAGACTAACTATAACAATGTCTCAACAAAATAATAAAATAAGAAAACCATGAATGTTCATCTTATGTTGAGATTTTAGTAAATTCAATCTTGCAGAGTTATAAGCAATTAGGCTTGAAAAATGAAATAACACTCACAAGGTAAAATAAAGCCAAATGAGAAGTTTTTACCCTTCCCAATTTTTTTGGTTTCAAAACAAAGCCTGCATGAGAACATCTTAACAATTTCCTAATTAAAAGTAATGCTTGAAAATCAAACTAAAAGGTTCAGGGGCTCCCCAATTTAGGTGACTTAATAAATATCATTTCCACTCTTCCAAAACTCAAAAGCAAACGACAGGAGAATGAGTTCCAAATTTGACTCACCATTTTTACCATTTGAGTTTGAGAGAAAAGGTTTTGGAGCAAAAGGAGAAAACTTCCCACAGCCAGATTCAACCGTTCAAATTCGTCAAAAACCTCCAGGTAACTCTTATACTTAGCTTGCAATTGATTGTGACAGGTTTTAAGATTTTTGATTGATGTTTCACCGTTGAAATTTTGTCAAAAATTTCCCCGCGGCGTATATGCGGGTTGGTAATATTGAACCCACGTACACGTGGGCCCTATAAGCTACTGTGTGCACAAGGACCCGTGTATACGCCGCGAATCATTTTTAAACAAAAACTAACGGTTTTAAATCGATTTTTTCTCAGGATGCCTGTCACATGGCGTGAAAGAGAGCACGTAGCGGTAGACTATGAAGTGATGAACAGTCCAGAAGCATTAGATGCATTACGGGGATGCGGTTTGCTTAAATTTTTCAAATTGCCAAATATGAAAGCGAACACGCATCTGCTTGAGATGCTCATTGATTATTGGGATGTCGATGAGGAAGCCTTTATGATCGATCAGATGCTGCTCAGGGTAGAAGTGGAGGATATCTATTTTATCATGGGGCTTTCCCGAAGGGGAGAGGTAGTACAGTCCCGGGGCAGGACACGGAGTAGCCTCTCGATAGAGGACTATGTACAGATATACTGCTCGGGACATCCCAAAAAAGTTGGGAACCAGATTTCCATCACACATGTGGCGAGTTTATCACTTAGGATAATCCTGTTCACCATGGCTCGAGTGAACGAATCATCCTCTCTACATCAGGCTTCACGGCAAAACATGAGCGTGGCAGTTGACTGTCTCACTACTGTGTTCGACTGGTGTACTCCTCTTCTGGCCAACATGAAAAGCCAACTCACTTCTATCAAGAGGGGTCAAACTAAAAACTTTGGATGTGGGAGCATCTTGTGTACTTTCTTTTTCGAGAAGGTTCCCGCACTCCGCCCCAGGGTAGCAGTTTCCATCAGCACCCCACGCGATCCACGCATGGGCCGGTGGGCTGGTATGTTGAAACGTCTGGGGGGTGGGGAGGTCCTAAGGACTGCCTTCAACGATGACTTCTTCACCTGGTGGGATCAGCAGATCATCGCCGTGGATGACTACCCCTATGCTGGGCTGGATTTCCGAGGAGATCCTGATCTAGTGTTACCACCGAACGCAGCATGGGGCGAGATTGGTAAGATTTTTTTGATTTTATAATTTTTTGGATTTTTCAAATATAATGATGAATTTTGAAAAATATTTTTGATGAGATTCAAATGACTGATATGATGATCATGTTCCAGACATCGAGCTGATACGACCAGATGGATTCCCGCGGCATGGATGGCGTGGCCGAGGAGCCGAAGAGGCGGCTGCTGATACAGAACGGACTCTAAACAACGTCTAGCGACACTTGGCGAGACTGAGTTGCCGAGTACCGATGGCCGTCATAGAGGACCTTCCTGAGGATATGCAGCGTCATGTGGTTGGCATGCCACGTGACTGGGTTCACATTTTTCGACGTGTGGCCAATGCTATAGTTACATACTTAGACGCTCATCCTGAGCCGAGGCATTAGATATGCCGGACATGATTATGGGAATTTGAGTCCCAATTTTGTATATTTTTGGACACACATATGTACACTCGAGACGCTTTACGATATATATATATATATATATATATATATATATATATATATATATATATATATATATATATATATATATATATATATATATATATATATATATATATATATATATATATATATACATATACAGTTTGACTTTTTGATGCTTTATTTTATTATGATGAATGATTGATGTGCCAGTCTAATGCCTGATTAGCGATAGAATCAGCTAACCAATTATGAGATCTTGGAATGTGAAAATAATTAATATAAGTAAATGATCTTTGCAACAACCTCACCCTTAAATACTGGCGATATAAAGATGGATCCTGTACCCAATAAATGTTATTTAATTGAGACACTATCAATTGAGAATCAAGATATACTACCAACGAGTCGATCCCATGAGAGATTGCCTCGGATAATAAATTAATAACAGCAGTATACTCGGCCATATTGTTTGAAGCAGGACCGATACATACGCCTCTTGATGCCATCAATTGACCAGTTTGATAATAGAGTACCCAAGCTGCGGAAGCAAGATTCCGAGTGTGTCGACTAGCACCATCGGCAAACCCAAAATAGACCAAATCATCCGTCAACACCTACCACAGCAGACCAAAAAGTGCTGATATCAGAAACTCTCGACGATATATGTACAAATATACATAAAGTACAAAGAAGCCATTGCCTGGCCAAAACTAAGCAAAGTACTTCTTTAGGTAGAGCCCGTCAGGGGGCTCTGGCAACTTACTCCTAGGGATGTTTATAGGTACGATGATCAAACCAATCAATACACTTCCTTCGGAAAATGAATGTGTTGGAGCCAAAGGGACCGTACAAACATTGCTAGTCGAACTAGAGGATTGAGATTCGACTTCATGCACAGGGGAATGAAAGTGTAGCCGACGATGTAAATCTTCCAAAGGTCGATCTACAGCCGTCATTGCTTCAAATATCGCTTCGTTTGATGGAAAAATAATATCCGAGCAATCCGATGCAGAGGTGGAATCAAGGGTCCGAAAATGAGCCACATCACCATCTATCTCCTTCAAAGAGGAAGAAGTAGAATGGTTATCTACAGAATTATCGATAGATTCACATCTAAGCTCTATAGCAGAAATAAGAGATTCTATTCCACCCACCTTTTCGTCACCTGATGTGGTCACAGATGAAGCTAAGGTTCCAGGTTTCGAAGAATAAGGAGTTTGAACAAAATCTCTCCATAAAGGGTCCCTGAAGGATGAAATTGTATCTATCCTAGTTGTAGGAGGGGGAAGATTAAACGTACTCATCAATGAAGAGTACATCCCGACTCCTAGACTCTCAGTAGGCGGACGGGGGTTACCCACTAAAGGAATGGTAGAGTCAGAGCTTGCTTGAGGATCAACTAGGCAATAGTCCAATTGATCAACCTTAACGATTTTCCCCTCATAAGGTAAGCAAACGACACGAAACAGAGTCAAAACAACGACATCCATTTCGTAGACCCAGTTCCTTCCTAAGAGGAGATTATAGTCTAGGTTAGCATCTATGACCTCTACTTCAATATTAACGACCTTTCCTCCAACACATATAGGAAAGGCCGGGATAATCCCGTATGGCCTATGAGAATGACCATCAAACGCTGTCAAGAGGGTAGGTGAAGGAACAATTGACGGTGATCCAATGGCCTTCCAGCATGACATAGACATGACACATGTGGAAGCTCCCTCATCTATAACCGTCCGAAAAATATTCGTTTTCTGGTAGGTAGACTTTATCTGGAAAGCCATGTGATGAGGAAGTCTCTTTTTGACATTACTCATATCAAAAGTGAGAGCTAAAGAATTACTTGGATCCACTGCCCCCATTGCCGATAGCAAGGCACTTCGTTGAGCAGGACACGACTGGAGAACCTCTAAAGCAGACATAGCACATGGACTCTGAGCCAGATCCTCAACAATGGAGTAATTCTGGGCTGCCCTAATATTAGGGTTGATAGTCGTGCGTTTTGTGGAACCTTTCGGTACCCGAGGTATAGTCTCGACAGAAGGTCGCTCAATATGAAGCGGGTTGTTAGTTTCAGGAACTAATTTACCCTTGGAAGTTTCACCTTCACCATAATCGCGTGACCGTGTGGTCACATTAGTGTGAGCACCCATCATGAAAACATTTGATGACTTGTCCCCTTCCTGGTTGCCCCCTGCGGAGGTTCCAGGGTTTGAACTCGCGCCAGCAAGAAGTTGCTGCCCTTGGGGAAACGGGTTGGTTAACACAGCTTGAGAACTAGGAGTCCCTTGCTGTCCTAACAAGCGTTGAGTGTCTTCAATCTTAGGGCAGAGATGAGTTAGATGGTCTCCACTGCACAACTTGCATGGAAACTTGACTTTCTTTCTCGACTCATTTCTACCACCACCAGCGTTGTTGCCGGATTTATTTGCATCAGGCTTCCCATCCTGGTTCTTTTTCTTACCTCGTCCTTTCTTTTTCCCATTGGAATTTTGATTTCCTTTGGGGTTATCAGATTGGACGACATTAATTGAAGAAGTTTGGGAAGCGGGGGGATTAGACGATGTGACTTGGTTGTTAGAAGCAGTTTGCAAGGACAACTGCTGCAATTGATTCAACAAGTTCATTGTAGTTGTGTCTACTGACCCAATGATACCATCCGCGTGCGGACCCAGCTTCGACTTAGCTATGTCAACCTTAGATCCAGGAGCATCTGGCAAGTATTTTTGTAGGATCCTAGACTGAGAGTAGATCAATTCTAATTGTTGGGCCCTAAAAATGGCTTGCTCCTCAGAATAGACCCCAGACATGGAGACATCCTTGGAGATCTTAAGTTGTAAAGATTTCAAAAACCACTCAAGACGGTACTTCGGAGGGATTTCAGCTTTAATGAGCCTCTTTCTCCGTCTCCATTCCTAAATATGGTCAGAAATGTGAGTTGCCTTATCCTGACGAAAGGTGGCCAAAAGTTCAGTTCCGGCATCATAGCGGACAGGAAACTAGAAGTGATTTAAGAAAATATTGGCTAAGTCAGCGAAAGATGTAAAGCTGCCCCCTGGCAACTCTATATACCATTTGGTCGCATTACCAGTCAAGGTGTGCTGAAAGAGTCTCAACCTAATCGAGTCATCGATAAGGGAGTTAGATGAGCACTACAAATGGAATGTGGTTACATGGTCGCCTGGGTCTTCACCACTCTTCCCTTCGAATTTTGGAATGTCTGAAGGGAGTTTGGTTGGGACCGGAGGCCAAGCCGGATTGTACTTGATTGGGTCATTTGTTAACTTAGTGAGATCTGGCAAGTCCAACGTTGCCAGAAACGGAAGCCTAGGAGGACCTTGGGGATTCCACCCAGACTGGGTAGAAATCCCAAAGTTCTGAAAAGATTGTCCTGGAATTTGGGAGGCACCAAGCTACCCGAAGTAACGAGTAGAACCAGCTGAACCAAAAGGCAAGCCTTGCGATCCAGCAAAATTCGGAGTTTGACCAACTCCGGTCGTATAGCCTCCATAACCAGCAAAGTTTCCTTCTAAAGGATTGTAAGGAGTTGATAACCCCTGATATGGATTCCAAGCCGAAGCAAGGGGAGGAATACTTTGAAACGAACTAACCGTGGAGTACGGCCTATTCCCTTGTTGGCCGATAAATGGATTCCCAGTTCTCGCGCTACTAATCCCAGGGTTAGTCCAACCTTGGAAAGGATTATTGCTTTGTCCTATAGAAGAAAAAGGCATGGATCCTACCATCGGGTTGGAATGTGGTATATGACCACTTGCGAAAGGAAAACCCTGGAATGAAGCCGATCCACCCATCATGGACGTAGTGGCACTAAACGGAACCGATGGAATACCTTGTGAGTGGGTGCCAAATGGGAAGAATCCAGTACCAAAAGCATTGGTTTGGGCATTTCCACTCGTGGATGGAATGGAGGTAGGCCCAACTAAAGATGTGCTGGAAAAAGATCCAAACAAGGAAGCAGAGGAGATGGAAATCGTTCCTCCCCCTTGCACTGATCTTGGGGTTTGCATAGTCGTAGCACTTGTAGAAGCCATGCTTCCAGTAGTGGTCATCGATGGTAAGCGTGTAGCGTAACCTGGACTTGAAAATCTATGCGTCGGAGTCCCAATGTATTGCAATACGTCTGGATGACTAGATGGTAGTGGAGAATTCAGAGCCACTAACGACTCTGAGAGTTCTTCTACCTCTATGCTATTCTCCGCTTGAAAGAGAACTCGAGAAAGGACTGGAGTGTCCCTCTCTTGTTCAGAAGTGCCAGGCCTTGCTTGAACACTAATTCCCCCGAGAGGAGGATCAATCCCCGATGCATCAACCGGCATGGGATGGAACCCACCAGTAGTATTACCTCTGCACCTTCTAGGAGAAGGCTCTAAACTTGGTGGTGAAAGAACACGAAGTCTTCGAGACTGTCTGGGAGATCGGTCAGCCACTTTGAATTTTTTGTTATGATCTAACGAAAGACTCAAAAAATTGAAAGCTAGGCCAACTAAGAGCACAGAGCACACACTATAAAGTCCCTAAAGATAAAAGCCAGTCAAAAAACTTCCAAGTATTTCTGCTCCGGGTGATTAGGACTGGACACCAAAATACGAGAAAGTGAAATTAGGGGCCTTTTGAAGATAGTCTAGGATGATGAGGGCCCAGTCCTATCAGCAAAGGTATTAGAGGAAGTTACGTTGACCTCCTAACAACAGCCTGCGCTGGTGCAAGCCCCCAAGCTTCGCAAGGGTTCCCTCCAGTAGTACTGTCGAGAGTGATGCAACATCAACCTCAGGTGCCATGGGATTCCCCTCTGCAGGCACCTGTGTAGATCCCTAGGAGTAGCAACTATGGATACCAACTCGTTGCAGAAGTCAGGCGGAACAGTCGTGAGGTAAGTTCAGACAAGTAGGAGAGGGGGTATCTCTCTTCCCTGTCTTCACAGACCCTCGTGCTTAACTCTGAGATCCGGAGCTTTCCTGGTCTTCCTAACGCTATTGGATTTTCTCTCGTTATTCAGACTCCTACGTTTGACATTTATATGGCCTTGGAGAGTTAACTCTCCACTCGCCTAATCCAAGGCCCTAAAATCCTAAACTTGTTGGTGTAACTGACTTAAACAAAAAGTTATAATGATTTTAGTTAGCACTTGATTTTAAAATAGGCTATTCTTTAAGTCACAAGGTAACGGAAGTGAAACTAGTGGTGTTTTTTGACACAAAAGAAATTAATAAAAACTTAACTACATGAACATGTACTTTTTTCATTTTTCGATGAAAAGCAATTTCTATAGGGTTCAAAGGAACTTCTAATAAAACAATTTTTTCTTTTATTTTCATTAGTTCACGCTTCACACTCTCAAAAGTTAACAAAGCTATGTATGCCTAAAAAGGTATGCAAATCTATCCTAATGCAACAAATATATGTCGATGCAAGATTTAAAACTACTCTAACAAAATGAAAGTTGCTTGCTTATCAATCTTTATCTTGCCACTTAAAATGTCTATATGGAATATGAGATGCTACAATTCATTTCATCTAAACACTAAAAACAAGTTCTAAGACAAAAATAAAACACTTTCATTCACTAAAAGGAAACCAAATGAAAACCAAGCTCAAGAAAGAAAAAACTAAGCTTTTCAAAATTATTTTCTTCAAAAGTAACAACAAAAGAGTCTTTTCAAAAATGCTCTCAACAACACTGAAACTTGTGATTGAAGAATAGGCAATCAAACACTTTTGCAAGTTGACACCACACAGCGGATGAAAACTAAACAAAAATAAATGTGTTTAAAAGTGCTCTTAACAATCAAAAGCAGCAATGAAAGCTTTGGCAATGAAAACCAAAAAGATCAAAAAGACAAATTCCAAGAAAGTGTCAATCAACAATTTTCATGAAACAAAGAAGTGGATGGTCACAAAAAGCGATTTTGTCAAGCAAACAAAAAGTCACCAAAAGCAAGATTAACACAAAAATTGAAATCAATCTTCCTACCCTGATAAATTAGAGTAGCCAAGATTCCTAGCAAGAAATCTTGCGTGCTTTAGCAAAAAACGATGACGCTTGCAATCAACAAAAAAAAGACCAATACTTCTTATAATCAGAGAGAATTCGGAACAAGATGCTCGCTGTAAAACAAATAACTAATACTGGGCAGTGACTGTTTCAGACCAAATTAAACCACCAGACAAACCTTCAGAGACAAAAATATTTACAAATCTTGAAAATTGCAAGATATATGCGACTGTACTGATGTACAGATTGCGTGTATACGCGACTGTAACTGAGGAAACCCGCGTATACGAGGGTTCACTCAAAGCAACAAGCGTATATACACCTCTGTAACTAAGAAAAACAACGTATATGAAACGTTTCAAGAAAAAAATAAAAAACAAACTGAAGAAACTGGCAAAACATAAAGTTCAAAAACAGACAAGACAGTAACAACAAGCAGACAAGGCAGCTGAGCCCTGATTGGCTTGAAAACACCCAAACTAGGAACAACAAGAGTGTTGTCCCTAGTGGATTCACCAATTCTGATGGAGGGAAATGCTCCCCTAGGGCTTTTTGGGTTGAAACCCTAGCAGATTGAAAGTTGTCTATTCAAATAAGCGCACATTCACACAGCCATTATGCTATTATAAGCAAATTCTATTGTAAAGGGTACGTACCTTAGGTCCTACGTTTGAGAATGCCCTTAGGGTTCAAACCCTTCTTGGAGTTCCCTTCTTCTCTTTTGTCCTGAAAAACAACCAATTCCAAAGAACACAACAGTATATGGACAAAACCTTATAAAGAAACCATCTTCATGTTATAAATAAAGGTAGTTGGTTATGAAATCCAAACAACCATCTACATATGAATTCTAAACATGAATATCATTAACATAAAGAAGATTCATTTCGGGAACCAAGACATGTGTTTCTTTTATTATAGACAAATAAAGTACATAAAAAGGAATGATTTCACCTGAGTCACCTTCAGCAGGCTCCAAGCAAAGCTTCCTTCCAGATCCGTTCCAGCCTCAAGCCTTTAACAAACTCCTTCCATGACTCTCTCCATGATGTCACAAGCAATGGATGAACATAAACACACAAGGAAACAAGAGTTTCTTGTACAAATGGGGGAAGTGCAGAAGGCACAAGGGACTTCAGACCTGGTCAGGGGAAAAATCTCAGCATAAGAACCTTTCTCTCTCTTCTCTCCTCCTTTAGGCCTTCCCTTTGAGGTCTTTTTATACCTCTCCCAAAGTAGTTTTTTAGTTGGGAGTTGGTTGGGAACAGTTGGGCCATGGGCACTAACAGGTAATCAGTAGGTAAAACCCACGATCTCCGCCCGAAAATAAGGAATTTTATATATTTTTTAAGTGTTTTAATACATATACGTGGGTTGGGTATACACAGACCTGTGTATACACGCGTTTAACTCAGGGCAATGTCGCGTATAAGGGATAAAACACTGTTTTTTAAATTTTAGGACCAGGTCTGGAAGGAGGGGTTGCCCTAGGCCATGAGTGCAGCATCACAAACCATAAGAGTGAGATTTGGAGCTACAACAAGAAGGGAGAGAAAAATCACTCTGCTAAGATTATCCCTGATTAGGCCTGAAGATCCTTGTGCTTCTAGCACTTCCCCCATTATAGGAAACCCTTGTTTCCTTGAGTTATGATGTCTTTCCATTAGTTGAAATATCCTTGAGTGAGTCATGGAAGGAGCTTGTTGAAGACTTGGGATTGGATGAATCCAGAGGACGGTTCCACTTGGAGCTTGCGAAAGGAAGATTCAGGTGAAATCAGTCCTTACTATATTTTAGTTATCTACAATAAAAGAAACACTTGTCTTGTTCTTGATATTAATCTTCTTCATGCTTATGATATTAATGTTATGATTTACATATGAATGGTTGTTTCAATTGTATAACTAACTACCTTTAAATATGCTATGAAGTTGATTTCCTTATGATGCTTGGTCCATATACTGCTATGCTTCCTTGAATTGATTGTTTTGCAGGTTGAAGGATCGAAAGGAACTCCAAGAGGGATTGGACCCTGGCTAGATCTACCCAAATGAAGGACCCCCAGGTGCACCTCTCTTCATGTAGTTTTCTTATATTAGTATCATGGCTGTATGGAATACTTGTTTTTCATTGTAGATAACCCCTGCTCTACTAGGGTATTGACCCAAAACCCTAGGGGAATTTGTTCCTCAACAGAATTGGCGACTCCAGTGGGGACAACAGTATTGTTGTTCCTAGTTTGGGTTAATTTAAGCTAATCGGGGCTCAACCTTTGATTTTCTTGCTGTGACTGAGTTGTCTGTTCCTATAGGATCTCAGACTTTAAGTCTGAACATTTTCATCAGACCCCTTTTTTTCTTTTTCTTGTGAACTGTTATATACGCCGTTTTGCTGGGTTACAGAGGTGTATGTACGCAAGTTTCCTCAATTGAACCCGCATATACACAGGTTCCTTGGGCTGAATAGTGTATACATGCAGTTGTGCATTGACACAGTCACGTATACCTAATTTTCCAAGATTTTTGCAAATCTTTCTTGTTCAGTAAATCTGTTTGCGGGTCTGAGTGCTTCTTGAGCAATCAAGTTTGGTTGTTAGTACAAGTTTCTTGTTTCGAATTCACCCGTTTGTGGAAAGTTTTGGTCTTGTTTTGTTTTGTTGCAAGTGTCATCATTTATGTTTGAGCACACAAGATTTCTCTCTGAGAATGTTGGCTGTTCTGGTCTTCCAGGGCAGAAAATTTGGTTTGAATATTTGTGACAAACTTTATCTTTGTGATCTTCTTGCTTTGTGTCAAAACTGCATCTTATGGCCATTTGCTTTTCTTGCTTTTTGGAAGTTGTTGAGTGGCAATTTTGAGAGTTTTCTTCCTTGATCTTTTAATCATTGTCACCAAGCTCTTTTTGCTACTTTTTGATCGTTAAGAGCATCTTGAAACACTTATTCTGTTGAGTTTTCACCCATTTTAAGTTGATAACTTGCAAAGTGTTTTTGTTGCCTATTCTTCGGTCTCAAAGTTTTCTATAGTATTTGGAGCACTTTTGAAAAGTCATTTTTTGTTTTTTCTTTTGAAGAAAACTTCTTGAAAACTTGGTTTTTGCTTTCTTTGGCCTTGTTTTGATTTAGTTTCTTTTTGTGAGTGAAAGTGCATTTTTGTTTGTCTTGAGATTTGATTTTAGTGCTTGGATGAAAATGAGCATTAGCAACTTATATTCTATCTAAACATCTTAAGTGGCTAATTAGAAGCAATAAACAACTTGCTTTCATTTTTTGCTTTAGAGTAATCTTAAGTTTCTTGCATCTTCATTACACCTTGCATTAGGATAATTTTGCATTGTTAAAGCATTCTAGCTTTTGCGTGTGTGAAGTCTATTGCAAGAAATAGAAAAGGAGAAATATTTTTGCTTTCTAGGTGTTTCTTAGAACCCGAGTAGAAGTTGCTTTTCATCGAAAGAAAAATGATTGCATTCATGTAGTTACTTTTTCTTTGATTTTGGTTGAGTCATACACACATCATTAGTTTCACTCCCATACCCTTGACTTAAAAAGAACAACCTTTAAAATCAAGCGTTAATTAAAATATACTAGAAATTTTGCATATTGTCGATTTAAGTACACCAACGAGTTTTAGGATATTTAGGGCCTTGGATTAGGAGAGAGGAAAGTAAACTCTCCAAGGTCACTCTAAACTATCAAACATAGAAGTCTAAATAGAGAGTGAAAATCCAATAGCGTTAGGGAGACCAGGAAAGCTCTGGATCTGGGAGTTAAGCACGAGGGTTTTTGAAGATAAGGAAGAGAGATACCCCTTCTCCTACTTGTCAGAGCTTAACTCAAGACTGTTCTGCATAGCTTTTGACATGAGTTGGTAACCTTAGTTGCTTATCCTAGGGATCTACATAGGTGGATGTAGAGGGGAGTCCCGTGGCACCTGAGGTCGACATTGTATCACTCTCAACATTACTTTTGGAGGGCACGCTTGCAAAGCTTAGGGGTTTGCACCGGCATATGTTGTTGTTTGGAGGTCAGTTTAACTTCCTCTGATACCTTCGCTGGTAGGTCTGGGCCATCATTATCCCAGACTATCTTCGGAAGACCCCTACTTCACTTTCTTGTATTTTGGTGTCCGGTCCTCATCACCCGAAGCAAAAATACTTGAAAGTTGTTTGACTGGCTGACTTCTTTTAGGGACTTTATAGTTGAGCACTCTTTGCTCCTTGTATATAGTTGGCTTTAGGTATTTTTGTCTAGTCACTTTTTGGACTTTGTATTCTAAGTGACTGCCTTACCACTTCGTCGATCTTGAAAGACTCCTTGATCTTTCTTTTGAAAATTGTGGAGTTGCCTCCTCAAGGGAAAAGGTTTTGATTGTGAGTCTATCTGCCTTGAAAAGTCATTTCTACATACCTGTAAGGTAAGGGTCTGTGAATCAATAAGATATGGGCAATATTTCTATAGAAACCAACCAAGGTACCCTCTCAAAAGGGGATCCTTGTGCTTTTCCTTTCTTTGGAAATGTTGGTACTCCCTTGATGGCCACTCTGAATATTCATGGGTTGAATGTTGGACTCCCCATTTGGCTGTGGTCCACTTTGAATATTCCTGATGTTCTTGAAGCTTCTGAAATGAATTCTTTATTTCAGGGGCATCACATGGGTGCTAATTGTTCACTTCTTTTAAAGAGAAATCTAGGATTCCTTTTTCTCCTCCTTCTTGTAATAAGAAATCTAAAAAGAGGAGAAAGAGGAAGTCAAAGAAGAAGAATAATTCTATCCATTCATCATCAACCTCTGCTAGTCATGTTGAAGATGAGCCTTCAGCCACTGCAAGTCATGCTAGGGGCATAAGTCTAGTCAGTGCAAGTCATACTAGAAAATCATCATCAACATTTGATAGTCATGTTAGAGATGAGCCTTTAGCCACTGCAAGTCATGCTGGGGGAATAAGTCTAGTCACTATAAGTCATACTATCAAAGAGTCACTGACCTCTGCAAGTCATGTTCAAGACTCTTTGCAAATCACTGCTAGTCATGTTGGCGGATTGGAGGTTGATAAGAAACTTGGATGTAGAAGTTTTAAACCTAAATTCCCTTGTAAGATATGCAAGGGAGGCCATATTACTCATTTATGCCCTGGTATTCCAGAGGTACAAAGGATATGGTCCGAGTCTGAAAGTTCTTCTACTCCTGGATCTGATATGGTTTCTCATCAATCCCATCAACCATTGGTTGATAATGCAGTAGAGCCAGTGCAATCTCTGGTTGATTACACTCCTCTTTTGGGGGGTGAAGTGCCTAACAAAAGAGTCTATTTGATCTCTAGTATAGAGTATTCTAGTATAGGGGGCATTCTGGTTTCTTCGAATGTTCCCCCTCCAAGTTCTAGCAGTGTTTCCTTTGATTGGGAGAGCCTTGTCGAACCTCGTCTTCCTTCCGCTGCACCTTTCCAAATAAAGGTCAGAGTTAATTCCATAAACATTTATTGATGTATGGCGGATGAAGGATCCTCTGCAAGTATTATATCCTCTTTGACTTGGAAAGCTTTGGGTTCCCCAAAGTTGTTGACAGCTCAGAGTCAGTTGTTAGCCTATGATAGAAGACCTGGTGAATCTATGGGTGTTCTTCCTCAGTTGCCTATTACTTTAGGTGGGAAGACTTTCTTAATCGATATGATGGTGGTTGATAGCCCTTTAGACTTTAATATGCTACTTGGGTGTGATTATGTCTATGCTGTGAATGCAGTGGTGTCTTCACTCTTTTGAGTGATGTGCTTTCCTCATAAAGGGAATATTGTCACTATTGATCAGCTTTCATCTAATAATTACCACCCTAATTCTAATTTACTGTAGAATGCCCCTTGGTTTGTTCTGAGTGTTCAAGTAGACTCTACCCCGCCACGGGTGAATTATGTGGCATTGAATCATCAATTTTCAATCCCTTCTAAGAAGAATCCTTTGATGATCAATCTTCCTACCTTGATGAAACAGAGCAGCCAAGATTCCTAGCAAGAAATCTTGCGTGCTTTAGCAAAAAACGATGACGCTTGCAATCAACAAAAAACAAGACCAATACTCCTTATAATTAGAGAGAATTCAGAACAAGATGCTCGCTGTAAAAGAAATCACTGATACTGGAAAATGACTGTTTCAGACTGACTCAAACCACCAGACAAACCTTCAGAGACTAAAAATATTTATAAATCTTGAAAATTACAATATATACGCGACTGTACTGAAGTACAGATTGCGTGTATACGCGACTGTATCTGAGGAAACCTGCGTATATGCGGGTTCACTCAAAGAAACAAGCGTATATACGCCTCTATATCTAAGAAAAACCGCGTACATGAAAAGCTTCAAGAAAAATAACAAAAACCAAACTGAAGAAACTGGCAACGCTTAAAGTTCAAGAACATACCAGACAGTAACAGCAAGCAGACAAGGCAGCTGAGCCCTGATTGGCTTGAAAAACACCCAAACTAGGAACAACAAGAGTGTTGTCCCCAGCAGAGTTGCCAATTCTGATAGAGGGAAATGTTCCCCTAGGGCTTTTTGGGTTGAAACCCTAGTAGACTGAAAGTTATCTATTCAAAGAAACATGCATTCACACAACCATTATGCTATTGTAAACAAATTCTATGATAAGGGTACGTACCTTTGGTCCTACGTTTGAGAAGGCCCTTAGGGTCCAAACCCTTCTTGGAGTTCCCTTCTTCTCTTTTGTCCTGCAAAACAAACAATTCAAAGAACACAGCAGTACATGGACAAAAACTTATAAAGAAACCATCTTCATGTTATAAAGAAAGGTAGTTAGTTATAAAATCCAAACAACCTTTTACATATGAATTCTAAACATGAATATCATTAACATAAAGAAGATTCATTTCGGGAACCAAGACATGTGTTTCTTTTATTATAGACAAATAAAGTACATAAAAAGGAATATTTTCACCTGAGTCACCTTCAGCAGGCTCCAAGCAAAGCTTCCTTCTGGATCCGTTCCAGCCTCAAGCCTCTAACAAACTCCTTCCATGACTCTCTCCATGATGTCATAAATGGTGGATGAACATCAACACACAAGAAAACAAAGGTTTCCTGTACAAAATGGGGGAAGTGCAGAAGGCACAAGGGACTTCAGACTTGGTCAAGGGAAAAATCTCAGCATAATAACCTTTCTCTCTCCTCTCTCCTCCTTTAGGCCTTCCCTTTGAGGTCTTTTTATACCATCTCCAAAGTAGTTTTTTAGTTAGGAGTTGGTTGGGAACAGTTGGGCCACGGGCACTAACAGGTGATCAACAGGTAAAACCCGCGATCTCCATCCGAAAATAAGGAGTTTTATATTTTTTAAGTGTTTTAATACATACACATGGGTTGGATATACACAGACCCGCGTATACACGCGTTTAACTCAGGGCAATGTTGCGTATAAGGGATAAAACACTGTTTTTTAAATTTTAGGACCAGGTCTGGAAGGAGGGGTTGCCCTAGGCCATGAGTACAGCATCACAAACCATAAGAGTGAGATTTGGAGCTATAAAAATGGGTGTGAAAAAATTCATGAAGACCTACAAAATAAAGGTTTATATCAGCAAAACTAAAAACAAAACTAAAACAAAAATGGAAAGAAATGGAAAAGGATGAAAATGGGCATATGAAAATTACCATTAAAGAATCTCATTAGAATTTTACATGAGAGATATTGATTTTCTCCAAAAAAAGATAACTTCTTCCTTTGATTGGAATTAGAAATATGAAGAAGTTATACTCTTTGAATTTTTCATTGACACAAACTTATCACTTATTAAATATATAATAAAGCGAGTAGTAAAGTAGGGACTCCGCGTGAGCATAGTGCCAGGTCGGACTATCTAGTAGTGAATGAATTATCCAAAGTTCTATGATATTACATTAGTTCGATATCCCACTAGTATGAGATAATACAGTATAGAGGGAAAAAGGGGTCGGAAGGAAATATCGTAATTTTTTTTTTAGAATAAATTTTCGAGAAAGGGAATCCAATATCAATGAATATAAATGAGGCATATGGAATCCCATATTGGAAATATCAGAAGTCATAGTCTAAATCAACTTATGATACTTTGAGATCATGAGATCCGAGATAAGACAATGAAGTGGGGGCCATCTTCTTTATCAAGCATAATGGGCGTAACCGTCGAGGAAAAGGCCATGTATATCTCAGGCTAGAAATATTGGAACTTATTTTAAAATACTTCCAATATAGTATGTTTCTGAGGGTTCGATAAGATTGAAGGTTTGAAGTTTCGAGGAAAATAATCTTGGAAGAGTTATTTTTTTAAAATGAGACGGGAATCAAAGGTCTCAGATTCCAAGATTTGAAAGTAAGAGGCACTGAATAGTCTTGGGAGGAAGAAATGTGACTAAGGTGGATGCAAGATGAACAAGTGCAATGCATAGGTTCATCTCAACCTGGACCATGTAAGATTTAGAATAAGCAAAGGCAGAATCATGGATAGGAGTGTTTTTACAAATGTTGCAAGAAGTTTGTGTGATTTTCCTTTGCTTACGGGCCTTCTTTAATTAATTATTTGAAATGTAAGAAGCTACATGCCCATGCCAAATTTAGACAAGAAAAATTCAAGTGTTCCATTTCAGCACCATCAATGCAAAATGAAATATGAATATTGAATAATCTTGCAAACTTGCAAAGAAAGGAAATATGAAGAGACACACCAATGTAGAGTACACAAATTTTGATGAGAAAGCAAATACTTCCTTGAACATGTTGCGATTAGAAAATACTAGTTTCTCACTTTATCTTAGAAATACTTTTATTTACAAAATCAAATTTCAAAATCTAGCTAATGAGGACCTGCAAAAAGAGGTACAGATGACAAATAAAAAGTATGACTAAACGAGAAAACAAGTGCTAAAAAGAAACTAACAATGGATGAGAATGAACATGTATATGCATACCTAGAAGAATCTGATTGTAAATTTACTTTATATAACTCGATATTCTCACGTGTATTATCTTCGATTTTGCATATGTTTAAAATCATCTCCTTATTCAATCTAAACTAAATACTAAGTAATGAGCAATTTGCATCTGCTTCACATTTAAATTGAGGGAAAAATGTGGTAAAAGTGACCATAAAGAAATGCTTGTGAATTTGTGTTAACGGTGCTGGACTCGCCAACATGTCAAGGGATCTCCTCAGTAAGAAGTCCCAATTAGACCTCAGACTGTTTGGTGTAGGAGTCCCAACAGTGGGTCATATGGCAATGCCTTGACCACGATTTCGCATAGAGGTAAGTAAGATAACTTTGTTAGTAGCAAGGGTGTGACCATTGCGGTGAGTCAAGGAAGGTGCATGACAGGTTCTAACACATGTGGGTTGAGAAGAGTGTGCCCCTTGGCAACTTGTAACAACACTCGGATGGGAAGGGAACACACGAGCGAAGATGCATCACAAGATGGAAAGCAAGTCAGATGGCAATCCAAAGTGATGGTTAAACCAATCAACACATTTTAGAAATATTCATACATGCTCATACAGAATAGTCCATACATGTGTGCATAAGAAAGTAAATACATATGCCATTTAGAGTAAACAAGACAACTGGAATACAATACAACATATGCATAAAATGTGCCGGCTCTTATTATATAAAGAAGTTTAAGTTCCAGTCATACAATTCATCCATGTACACCCACTAGCCCCAACAGTGGAACGTTACGGCCACATCTGCCTGCTCCTCCAAAGATGTACTAGCTCCATGCAGTGGAGAAGCCAAGGCGCGTTACAATACTGTCCAAGTTTTCTCCAAGATAGTCTTATTGGAAGCTCGGCTGACCAAAAGACTTTATAATGACTTATGAGGTTCTATTTATAGAAAAGGGTGGGGTGACCCTTTACATTCCCCTTTGTAACAATTCATCTACCCTCATGACTCTTCATCTACTCTATGACCGTTGCATCCAATTATTGACACTTAAACTTCCACTTGACATGACGTTACATTACAATGCACATGTACTCATGTGAGACAACATGGCTTGAGCAAGCCATGCAAGACATCACTGACACTCAATCCATTGTGATGAGACCAACTATTTGATGTTCTTGTGATGGAAAAGCTGCTGAGTTGGTTCCAAGCTTACTTGTCCATGATGGTGTGCATGCACCCCATGATGACATCTTGCTGAAGCAAACTCTTGCCTCCATTGCAGCCAGTGCATTAGTTCGGATCCTTCATCCAAATCATCTGCTAACATGCACATGGTCTTCTTGGGTGTGGCTGAACCGGAAACACATCGATGCATAGTGACTATGTTGATCTTAAAGTGTGTGCTGGTGGTCATGCGCATCGACTTGTTGAAGTACATGTTTAGCTCCAGTTGGACTTGCTTCTTGTCTTCACCTCAGTGAGTGTGCTAAATGGGTTGGATTGCATGTGTGTGCACAATGACATGCATGTTGTTGAATCCCTTGCATGTGATCAACAACACTACTCACCATGTCTGCTCGGTGCTAATTGCTGGGATAGATCTAAAACTTGTACGGGTGCAGTTTCACCCATGAGTGCATGTTGTGCCCACCACTGTTCCTGTTCCTACTGCAACTCATTTTTCTGTCTATACAGCTTCATGTTCTTCCTTGAGTTTCTACTTCAGCACATGTAACTCCTTTTTTGTTCTATTCTCTGTCTTCACACGATATTCATGTCGTGTCGTCACCTCATAGCCTAAGTCTCCAAAGTTGCTTTCATCATCAGTGGATATGCTTGTCCTTGCAACTTTGTTCCGTCTCTGTGTTGTCCACAACCTTCCCCTTCCATTTGTTGCATTCGTTGCATTCATTGCATTCGACATGTTGCCTTCAGCTGTTTTTCATGATGCTACTCGCTGTGATGCTGTTGTTGTCATATCTCGATGTCCTTTTCTACAAACAAATTGATATCTTCATGAGTAGGCAAGCTCATAAACATTTGATCGACTGCATCTCCATGTGTGCTCTGAACAGTGTCTTTGACTCTGCTCTCTTGGAAACTATTGTACCTGTACTGCTAAGAGGTAGATGAATGCCTGCAATGCCTAGAGACATGGAAACACTCATAGAAATAAATCTATTAGTAGAAAACCAAATGAACTTGAGAATTGACTTGCAACATACCTATGTGACGGATCATGAAGGTTGCGCAATTTCAGCCAGGAGGTCGGGAGACTGACTACCAAGACTATGCAAGGCACAGTCTGGGCTACTGGGAGTCTGACTAACTGCTGGAATTGTGCAATGCATAGTCTAGTTTGGATGCTGACTATTGGAATTGCGCAATGCACAATCTAAGCTGGCATTGGCTACAAGATTAGTGACTGCATTGCACAATTTTCTAGGCCAACAGTCACTGTCCTTCAGAAATGCACAAAATTGTCCTGGAGGATAGTTACTGGGAAAAAATGCACATTTCCTGAGAGGAAGACAGAGCCTTCTCTCTCAAGATTGCGCAATGCTGTCGTGGCGAGGCTTTTGGTGATGCAAAGTCTGGGCCAAGGCTGGCTAGACTTGCCGACGAGAAACTGAAAGCAAATGTGGAAGTGAATGCATGTTGAAACTAAGTGAAAGTAGAAGTGATTGATCATGCATGTAAACATTGAATGAAAGATTCAGTAAATAGATCAACAAGCATGTGGGTGAATCGAGTCACTGAAACAACGACCATTCGTGAAAAACAGTTGCATACATGCGATAGCAGTGAGATGTTGATGAAAATTGAAACTGTGCTAGTACAAGCCAGTAAGTATCAAAACGACAAAAATCACTCACTAAAATCAAGAAAACAACATTCATACGAAGAGAAACACAAAAAGCGCCAGAAATGCAACAAAAGTCATGGAAAGTGGGCTTACCCCAAAACAACTGAGTTGAGTGTGCCGACAACTTGTAGATCTGATGTGGGATGTCAGAGCTGCAAGGTTGATGTTGATGTGAGGAATGAGCTCTGCGACGTTTGGTTGATGAGTTTTGATAACATCGAGGTTGTGAAGTGCATACCACAAATCTAGGGAAGGCGACCCTTGGTGGGAGGTTTCTGAAATGATCCTTGCATGTAACCTCCAATTGCTAAAAGTAGACCCCTGAAACAATAGATTCCTTTGCATGCTGCCTTGGGAGAAGTAACCCATGCATGCAAGTTAGTTATGCTCGGTCCCGGAGGGAACCGGTCAACTTAGCTACACATGCAAGAGACTGCTCGACTGTTGGGAGAAAATGTGCATTTCTGGTTGGGCGCTGAGCTGGCTGCCCAGAATATTTGCACAATTTATGGGTAGAGAAGCTGAATGCTACCCAGATTTGTGTAAATTCTGGCATAAGCAGCCCTGCTGGGGAAAATTGCGCAATTTTCACTGTGAGTGTTGACTGCCATAATTGTGAAATTCTGGAGCCCAGTAGGTTGCCAGTCAGGATTGCACAATTTCTGGAGGGAAGGCTGGTTGCCCTCAAGAATTGCGCAATTTCTTAGGGGAGATGCTCAGCCTGCAGTTGAACCAAGTCCAGGTGATCAGCCTGTGAAGGGAATGCATCGAGATGTGATCGACAGGCTACCTTTGTGCAAGAAAAACACTGAAACTTGTGAACTTGACAAAGAAAGGAAAGTTGTTGTGGAGGTTCGAAGGGAGGCTCCAAAACAAATCTAAGGAAAATTTTTGGAGGGTGGTTGTAGCTGCTACAACACTTGGTGACACACTAGTAGATCTATAGCTCTCTGAGTGGACATTGTTCGTGAAAAGCAAGTCTAACACCTCCGGAAGTATTTTTCAGTTCTCAACTCATCTTGGTTTCCACACTAGCTTGATTGTAAGATGTAGCATCTGCCAAGATCTTGGTCAATTGACACACATTCCAAGCCAAGGAAATACAATTTTTTCGATTGGGGTTGACAGGTATATTGGTGCACAAGAAATATAGTTGTCAGAGTCTTAGTTTCATCTCTGGTGTTGCTCCATTGCCAGCAGGCCTAGACAATACCCCAACGGAGTCACATAGGAACATAAGCATGGCTCCATTGCCAGCAACCCTAGTCAGTACCCTCGTGGAGTTACTTGCATCACCTCTTTGCGCAGGAAGCCTTTCTCTTCTTTTTCCTTATTCGTTTTCATTTTTTTTTCAAAATTTTTTCACTTTTTTTTTTTAATTTTTTTTAATTTTTCATCTTTGTAACTGTGCATAACACTTATTCAGTTCAGAGGCGAAAGAGGGATTCCAACTTATTAAGAGCAGAATAGGTTGTTCCTACAAAGAAGTAGTTTATTATACCTTTGACGTACCTATTAAGGTTTTCCCCTCACCTTACTCTACTTGATTGAGCTGACAAGCGTTAACCCAAAAACAACTCACTAGAGTAGGTGACACTAGTTAGTGCGCAAGCATTGTGTTTTCACCAAGGTTCACTTCGAATAACATGTATTTTCCATCGACTTATCATGGACTGAAAGAAACAAGCTCTTCATACAGAGGTAGGATGATAGATAACCAAGTAGTGATAACTTTCTAAGGCCTCTTGTACTTTACCTAGCTTGTTTCAAGAGTCATACATTGTTTCATGCGAAACTATCCTATGAAATGAAACAAGCGAACTAACAAACAATCAAAGCAAAGCAAGAGTAGGATCAACAATAAAAGCAAAGAAAGTAAGAAAACAAGCAAGCAAACAAACAAACAAACAAAGCAAGTAAGAAAACAAGAATGCAAGTAAACAACTCAAAACCAACACTACTCCTACTCCTAAGCTAATAGTGCATGGGTCATCACACGTGAAGTGATACTTCCAATGCATCCAACGCCGCATTGGTTGACCCATGTTGGTGAAGGCATGGTTAGCGAACAAGAAAACTGTGCAAACCAACAAACAAGAAAGATGTAACAGTGAAGACAAACACACTCTGATCTTAGAAGTGACCATAGAACAAAGATGAGTGAAAGAGCATGACATGCATTCTGTGGAGCTGCCATGATGTTGTGCTACACTGCATGTAGATGTTGAGTGTCTACATTCTCTTGACTGTGACATGCAAGGAAACATGAGAAGGTTAGACCAATTGCGTTGTGCATGTGTGCTTGCTGTGTAAGATTCTTCCAATGCTTGAGCGATGGGATCGTGTAGTTCGAGTGGAGGAAGTGAAATCTGGGTGTTTGGTTGATCTTCAATGAAAAGCAGAGAGTGATGAGGAGCCTTCAGTGTTTCAACAATTTCCTGACCGAAAGTGAAACCAACCTCAGGATAGCGAGGGCCTGACATAACCATCATCTCGAGCTGAAGTGCCTCGACAATCTAGGGGGTTTTGACCTCATTGATAGATAGATCACCGTAGACCATTGTCTTGGATGGATTAACAACGGTTGAATCAACATTGTGATCGGATGAGGAAGTGAATAGATCACGACAACCAAGATCAGAAAATTCAAGATGTTTGTCAGCATCCTCATGATTTGATGAATCACGTAGAGGGGTAGATGAGAAGAAAAGATGTTCACCCTCTATGTTTTCAAGAAATATAAATGACAGATTGAACAAATTTTCCAAGGAATATGTGTCCTCTCCACACTGTAATGACAGACTGACATCCGAGGTGTCCTGTGAATGATTGAAAGTAGAAACATCTAGAAATGGCTTTTTACAGGGGAAATCAACAGTGGTAGAATCACAAGGGATGTCAGGATGAAGCGGATGAGGTGCGGTTGGAAGGGAGTCATCCTTCACTGCAAGATCTTCTTTTGATTCCCGCACACACTCATCATGAATGATGGCACAAGTTGGCTGCATAACACCAAATCCATCGACAACTTAATCCTAATTCACAACAGGTGAGGAGTCTAGAGTGGGAGAACTTAAGAAAGTACAATGTGGAGGATCAACAGAATGTGAGGACGGAGGTCGAGGGAAAGAGTCCACGTGACAACCAACATGCTTGAAAACCAAATCTACACAAATCTCAAGAGCAGGTGGGGCGGGAGAGTGTGAAACTTCAATAGAGGCATGTGAATGATCTCCCACATCACTCTGTGATGGTGGAGCTATTTGATGAGGTGAAGGAAGACAATCACATGTGATAGTGTTGGGAGTGGGATCCCCCAAGGGCAGTTTTTGGGGCTAAAAGCCCATGTTTAAGTAAAATTTTTGTAATATTATTGTAAAGACTCTGCATTTTGTGGTTGCAGAGCATGAAGGTTTTGTGTGTCACAAAGGGTAGCCTATCCTTAGTTTAGTACAATAAATTCGGCTGTAAGAGATCTACCCATGGTCCACCGACCATGGAATTGTATAAAAAGAACTAAGCTCTAAGTAGTTAAAAAAGAAGAAGAACAAGAAAGATAGTCATAGCTTGAGAGAAAGAAGTTAAGTCTTGGGTTGTAGCATAGGTAGAGGCTTTGTAGCTGAGTGCGCATAGGCCTAGGGTAGAAGTCCGCAGCTGAGTGCATGGACCTCTGCAGCTATGTGCCCAGGGTGAATAGAGTTTGTAACATTTGGAAGATATTAATAAAAGGATTTATTTTGAAATTTTTGTGTATTTTTTCTATTGATGGGTTTGGATATTTTTTGTATGAATTTCCTTTATTATGCTTCTATGATGCGTGAATGAATACAATTACATTAAATAATTAAATGCAATTACGAATATCTGATTATGTAGTGATAACTTTAAAGTATTTGGAAAAATAAGCCAATCACTTAGGGTAATTGATGAATCTGCACAACGCGCTGCCATAACAATGTGAAATTATCTGAGCCCCAGGTTAGGGCTGTGCGAAGGTTGATCGTATACTTTCGCGAAGGTATTGAAAGCCAGAATAGAGGGTTTGTCTTACAAGGCCTAGAGCGAGATCACTTGCGTGAAGGCAGGGATAGAAGAGATCAAATGACATCACAACCATATCAGGGTGCAGAAACTTGTTTCCAGCATCCCCCCATACTACTTCAGGTGAGACTTCAGTCCGCGCTTTGTGGGCTGATGCTGAAAGGGCCAGTGGTGTAGGGATTTGTTTAGCTAATTAACGCCGAACCTTGGTCAGGCCCCCTCAAGCCAACAAATGGTTCTGTTGCTGGGACCGAAATCTACATAAGAGATATTTGATGTCGTATACTGGAATCCAACTAAGAAGGAGATTTGAGACTGGTTGGATAGAAAGATCCATGAATTCGTGGCACAGGAGAACAGAAGCCCACGACTGACAAAGAAACAATGGTTGGGCTAAGACCTGTATACAGAGATCCACTAGATATTTTTCTGCTCTTTCCCTATTGAGATATACGAGTGGATTGTGAAGCTAGTAGATAGCCAAGGAAGGTGGAAACTTGATGGTCCTATCGTGTGGACCTAAGAGCTAGTGCGAAATTTGGAAGCATCGGTGGATAAGATCGCCCATGATTTCGATCATTAGCTCGATCATGTCATAGGAGGATTTGTGACTTAAGTCACGGTCGACACCTCAGTCAGCTACAGCGAGGTGGAACGACACTTTTTCAAAGGACCGCAAGGTAAGTACGTAAAATATTTGAATGCTTGGATTAAAATGTTGTTGTGCAAAAAACAAGTTATGCAACTACCTTGATGTTTGGTAATACATGAAGCGGAAAAACCTATAGGAATGAAGGAAGAAAGGGTCTGGAGTATAGCCCCTTGATTTCACCTCCATGAAGTGATGAAGAAGGGATAGCGAAGGCTTCTCTGCGAAGTGTTATTCAGTTAATAAGACAAGGATTCCCGCGAATACCACCTCCAGCCACATCACCTTTGACTTCACCACCGACGCCTCCAACTTCACCCATACCACCTCCACCTCCACCGCGGTTCAATATGGCAAATACAGTGAAGTTTCCTTTGTTCAAAGGCTTGGGAAATGAGGACCCAGACCAATTCTGGTTCGTTGTGAGGGATGTATGGGAAGCTCAAGGTGTTACAAATGATCATATAAAGAAGGCAACACTGGTTAGTGCTTTGCAAGATCGTGCGCTAACCTGGTATATTAAGTACTCTAACGATAACTTGAATGCTGGAGTAGTAGACATCGAGGAAGCACTAAATAGGGAATTTAGTAGGCCTAAATCTAAGGTGCAGTCGATTGTGGGATTCAAAGAGATCACGATGCAACCAGGCGAGACACCTTGGGAACTAGATCAGAGGCTGAAATGTATAATCCAAGAAGCCAACATGAATTTGACAGATGGAAAACATCGCGATTGGTTTGTGGCTTTGTTACTACCACACTTAAGGAGTGCGTTGTCACAACAAAAGATAACAACTCAGGCAGAGGCCTTCGAGATTTCCATGAGACTACATGAGACTCTAATGTGAGATCCTAATCTAGGAGTTCAATAGATCCATGTACAATTGAAGAATCTGTGCCTTGAAATGCAAAGTCTAAAGCAGGACAGGATGGTTCGACCAGAGGTACGTGAGGAGGTATGGTTCTTGAAATGTAAGAGTCAGGGTCATGACAAAGACCATTGCTCAGTCTTTGCAAATTACATTGTAGGAGGAGGATTGATACCTTTAAGGCTAGAAGCTCAAGTAGGACCTAGTGCGGGGCCTTCATTATGGTGTGCTATCTGTCAGGTAGCCGAAAACATGCCACGAATAACTGTCACTTGCTACAGAAGTATGTACAAGCATTGCAACAACTGTTCTGCAACTTTTGTAGGTCAGTAGGACATGACGAGCGTACTTGTAGGAGCTATGAATTGATGATGGATGGAATTCCTACCTATAGGGTTTAGGCTGAAACGCGGCCCCTTGACTAGAATGCAAGGATGGCGCGGATAGGATTTCAGGGGCGTAGATGAGGCCGAGGCGGAAGAGGACCTGGTAGAGGTTGATGACAATTGATTTGCTACAATTGCGGAGGATTAGGACATTATGCCCATGATTTCACTAATCCCACGCGTCCATTGTTCAAGTATTGCATGATGTTTGATCATGAAACAAAATAATTTCCTATGCTGATAGCTAGGATACGTGACAAAGAAGCGCTACCACCTCTGCCGACTCATAACCTGTAGATGATGAAGTTTGAGCCACGCGAGGAAGATCCAAATGTAAATATAGTGCTTAGGAGTGGAATCACGATAGGAGATGACAAGGGGAAACAACTAGAAGACAGTGCATGGGTTTGCAAAGCCTTGGAAAAAGAGGCTGAGTTCGATTTGGAGCATGCTTGTGAAGCCTTCATGGAAGCTAAGAAGAGCTTCGCTGAGGCCTCCACCTGAGGAAGCAAGGTTAAGGCTGAGCCAGAGATGGACCCCTCTATGCTCACAAATTTCCTGGAAACCTGTATGAAGTTATTGCGTGACAGTAAGGCTATGAAAGGGTTACAAAAACTCATCAATAGATGCGTTGGAATTGCGCTAGGTGAGCTACGCGCAGTACAAAAGATTGACAAGCATAAAATAAGGGCAGGATGGGAGATGAGACTAACTGCATAGATAGGAGAGTATGAAATGGATCAGATGTGAATGTCCTACCAAAGCAGAATTAGAAGTGAATGGGGAGTCATGCGCTGCAATGGTCTCTGATTCAGCTAAGGATGGAGAATCAACAGAAAATCATCCCGATGGGGCGACTGCAAGGGGTGACCATGGATATTGAGGGAGTGAGCGTGCTGGCCGATTTTGAAGTAATAGAGATAGTGGATGACAACAATCCTTACCCTGTGCTCCTGGAAATTGATTGGGCTACTGATATGAACGGGGTAATCAATCTGAAGAAGTGATAGATGATATTTGAAAAGAAATCACTGCATGTAATAATACCCCTCTATCTCGCTGAAGGATCGCGCTATATTGAACTTGTCCGTGATTATGAGAGTGATGACGACTTGGACTGTATCTATAATATAATAGTGTCATACCAATATTGGGTGAATCCCACCGTGGATGGAAAGATTACACGGGATCACAAGAGTTCTTGCACTTCGAACTCCGACGAAGAAATAGAACGATGGCAGAATCAGTTACATGAAGTAACTACACTGAATTGCAACATGATGACCCGGTTGCTGCGTTGTGTGTCATAGGAGGCAAGAATTCTACCTATTTATGATGGTCTAAATGAGGTAGATATGTTTTTGGATGCATTTGAAAGGGAGGTACCAGAAAAGCAGTGCTTCCAGGCCTTGGACTGGGTACTGCACGCTACGCCTGCAAGATGGTGGGGTACGCACAAGGGAACCTTTGTTGATTGGCATGAATGTAGGAGGATGATGTGAACATGATTTTGGAAGCCTATGATGCAACTAATAGACAAGTACGATGGGAAGAATGATCCATGCACGTATTTGGCCAAATCGACGTAGGCTAATGGACAAAAACCCCAACCTGAGTGGGTGCACCTGTTCTATCATACCCTGAATGTTATCCCAATGAATTGGTATATAGAAACAGAGCTCCACCATGGGACAATTGAATGGGATATCCTACGTGAAGGATTCATGATGACATTCAATTTTGAGGATGGGTTTGACAGTATTGATGAAGCGCTACAAGGGGTAAAAGAATCTATCCCTAGGATACCGGAGGATCCTTTAGGTCTGATTCAGCCTGAATGGGCTACTTAGCTGAGTCATGTGCTAGAATGTTATAATGTAACTACTGAAGCAGAGGATGAGGATCCGCGGAAGATTAACATTCCAAAAACAGAAGGCCACCATGAGGTTCAAGGACCATAGATTCAGAACCCTGATATAACTGCCCTGGTGAAAAGAAAACAAGTGAACATTGGTATGGATGTAGAACCAGAATAAGTCCTGCTATTCACGGAGAAACTTAGTGACCTTATCCACCATTGCGTCGTCCCAGTAGTCTCCAAATTTATAGATCTGAAAGGAATAATCAAGGACCTAGGAATGATGAAGATCACGGTAAAGCCCGACGCGAAGCCAGTTAAGCAAAGGCCTTATCGTCTCAATCTGAAATACAAGAGGAAGGTCCACTTAAAGCAGGATAAGATGCTGGTGGAAGGCATCATTGAGGTTTTGGAAGAATCTGATTGGGTAACCCCAATGGTGGTGCAAGAGAAGAAGCAAAAGGATGAGATAAGGATATGCATGGATCTCAGAAAACTGAATGACACTTGTGTGCATGATCCTTTCCTGACTCCATTCACGGATGAAGTGTTGGACAATGTAGGCAGCCATGAAGCATATTCCTTCACTGATGGGTTCTCTGGGTACAACCAAATCAAAATCACACTGGAGGATAGGAGCAAGACAACCTTCGCGACTGAGTGGGGTTGTTTTCAATACACTGTAATGCCATTTGGATTGAAGAATGCGCTTGCAATCTTTTCGTGCGTGGTTGTTGCGGCATTCAAGGAATTTATTCATAAGTTCCTGGAGGCATATTTTGATGACTGGACTATATTTGGGTTGGTTAAATGCCATGTAGCAAGCTTGCACCTAATGCTGGATACCTATCGAAGATACCAGATCGCACTCAATCTCAAGAAGTTTCTATTTTGCATTCCTTTTGGGAACCTATTGGGGCATGTCTTTTTCAGACAAGGACTGATGGTAGACCCTGCGAAGATCGTGGTGATACTAAACTTGGAAGTGCCAAGGAGTGTGAAACAACTGCGTGCTACTCTGGGAGATACGGGATATTACAGAAAGTTTGTCAAAAGCTATGCCCAGATCACCGCGCCTATGGAAAAATTGTTGAAGAAGGATGTCACGTTCCGCTGGAACGATGATTGTAAGAAAAGCTTAGATATATTGAAATAAAAGATGGTTACTGTGTCGATTCTAATCTTCCCAGACTGGAAGAAAGAGTTTCATGTACATGTCGATGCATCATGTATAGCACTGGGGGCAGTACTAACACAAGATGACGGAGAATGCTTGGACCATCCTATCGCTTTCACAAGCCACAAATTATCCAAAGCCAAGAAGAACTATTCTACCACTATAAATGAGGGGCTAGTTATGGTGTATGCACTCCAAAAGTACCAACAGTACTTGCTAGGAGGCCATTTTAAGATGTATACAGATCACTCCACACTGAAGTACCTGGTCAATAAGCATATGTTGGAGGGGCGAATCTGCAGATGGCTCTTATTGTTCCAAGAGTATGATTTTGAAGTTGTTGTTAAGCCTAGACGATTGAACATGGGACCAGACCTTCTGTTGCACATCGAAACAGGGGAGGAACCAACTAACTTGGAAGAAGGATTCCCTGACATGCAACTATTTTCAGTGCGTGTCGCAGATGGTCATTTTGAGGATATAATACACTTCCTAACAATAGGAACTGCACCAGAAGGATACTCTGTCTAGCAAAAGAAGGAATTCGTGGTGTGCATGGCATATTTCTCTGTCATTACTGGGCATCTATACAAGATGGGGACTGATGAGATATTGTGACGATATGTACCTGAGTTCGAACGAAGTAGCATCCTCACAGACGTTCGTGGGGGCACCGCATGTTACAGGGAAAAGTGTTTATGCAGAACTGCTAATCCCACTAAGGCGGGTAGCTACCTTAGAAACAAACAAAGTAAAACTACTTTCGTTTTCCTTTATGAAAAATAGATGAGAGAAGAATAAAGGAGACCAACCTCTGTCTTGCGCTTGGTTCCTTGCTCGATTCCTATCTCTTATGATAGTCCTTTGCTACTTGCTTTCTTGTATACCCAGCTTCACAAAGTACCTATAGAATCAAAGCAGCATAACACTATACGAGAACATGGATATATTATCATAAACAATCTAGGATCAGATGTAAATTGACCATACAAATGCATGAAACATAAATTACACAAGAGTATGGAGGAAAACTTGAATAGCTTTATTGATAATCAAGAAAGAGCCAAGAGAGTTACAACCAATTGTTCTGACCCAGCATCATCCTCTCAGCAAGTAAGCCCTTCTTCACCTCATGCAAAGCTTAGATCACCCAACACTATGATGTTGCCTCAAGAAACCAACAGCAATTCCTTACAAGATGCAAAATTCCAGCCTTCGGATCTTTGGGATGAGGGATCCATATATAGATGTTTGTAAGGGAGATGAGTCAGCTTGTGATTTGATTAGTGTCTTCCCTCTGATAGTTCTTGCTTCCACTTGGAGATTTATGATCTCTTACTCATCCTTGGTCGAATTCAGAGAGGCAAGTGTCACAGGAGAAGTTTCTGGAAGATTCCATGCTTCTCCACCTCGCGGATTGACACTACCATTTGTCTCTTCTCGCCCATCGCACCCCATAGAAGGGATTTTTGAAATGCAACGCACCCACTGAGTGTACTTAGGTGAGATGCAACACACTTTGCCTATGGAGTAGGTGAAATGATCCTGCTTTGACCAGTTATGAGTAGATTTTCATGGAGAACTTCTGGGAGAAGTTGTAATCAGTTGACCTTGTTCCTTTAGTGGTTGGAAAAACACTTTTAGGGACTTAGGAGCCCTTGGTTTATGGACATTTTATGCATGGGGTTGCAGTGCCCAAAAATGTCTATAACAGTTGCCCCCTAAAGCATGAGGTCGTTAATCTTTTTTGATGTCGGGTGAAATGCTTTATCATGAGGATCCGAAGTTGTTTCAAGCTGGGAGGAGACCTGTAATAAGATACAATACAATACATTATCTTCATACTATTTTCATGATCTAGCTAAGGCGGGCATTACCATGCTCAGCTTTATAAATTCATTTTCATGTACATAGGACAGACAATCGTCTGAGTGTAGACTGATGATTCTGGAGGAGCCATCATCCCATAGATTGGATGATTATCTGTGCAGCAATGATGTACATTTGATGTCTTTATTTTCCTGAATATATATCACAACCCGGATGGATGAAACTAGATCCGGGGTCTTCAATCTTGTTCGATCTTCACTCAAAGTACAAGTCGATCCATGTGAGAGATGTTCTGGAGTCGAACATGGAAAGACATCACCTGATTACCAGCCAATGATGTAAGCTATTAACAGGAGTGAGAGGAATCACCGATAATGATAATGATCCTCAAGGTACTACAATACAATTTACGTGGTGTGAATAAGGGACTTGGCATCGAACACCACGCAAAATCTTTCGGTCGAAGGTCATTGATGTAAACCTATCGCCAGAAGTGAGAAACTTGCCGTTGAGGCATGCAAGTTTCAAAGTACTGAAAGGGGTGTTCCTAGATCGACTTCTTGGATAATGAGCTGATGTCGACAAGAAGCGATCCGTCATAGGAGGGCCTTAATGAATCCCACATCAATGACACAGAACGAAATGATTTTAATGGAGGTGAAAAAGGTCTGATGATATAAGGTTCATGGTGGCAGTCATGAATGAATGGAGCGTAAATGTATTGTAGCGGGTGAGACACAGGTGAATTCTCTGAGTGACTTCTCTTGAACATATCAGCGAAACTGACATGATGGATTGGTAGCATTAACCCCAAATGTGGATGGTGTGATGTGACCATGGTGATGTGACCGGTGAATGAAACAACCCAACCCGACTTGGATGCAGAGTGAAAGTGTCATGTTCAAGAGCAACTTGCTACCAACAGAGTTTCTTCAAGTTTTCTTCCCAATTTTTCCCCAGTCATTGCTGACCAGTACCTCTTTATTTTTGTCAAGCTTGAGGAGGATAACATATGCTTGTTCTATAATTTTCCCTTCGGGCAAACCCATCGCTATGTTCTAACGAGCCTAGCGATAGTGAAACTCGTTCTTGTCTGCTATGGACAAGTTTGTCGCTATTAGGTTTTAATGAGTTTAATGACAAAGACAACTCGATCCTTTTCAATTTTAGGGAGTCTGAAAAGGAACGTAAAGGAAACTCCAAAAATCCTTTTTCGTCATCTAATCCCTTAAGTCCGAAAAGGTATAAAACAATACAGAAGGGATGAATTTTCGATACTTTTAACGAGCCGAACAAAACAAGCGCTCGATCTTTTTGTGTAATAATCCCTCAAGTACAAAAAGATTAAAATCTAAAGGAGGGATAGCACTTCCAGTCCCTTTAACGAGCTGGAGAGGCCAATGGCTTAGCAATCCTTTCATATTTTACAAGTCAGTTGTAAAGAGCTTAAAGGAGACTCGTCTTTGAGGAACGAGTGATAAATTTGGGTAGCAACTGATTCCAGGTAAGGTTTGGAATTTCCCAATCATGGCAATGTTACAAGGATGGCTAACAAGATCACTCTTCGCAGCTGTTCCTCAAAAGGGGTAAACAATCAAATAGAGGTGAATGATCGGCCAATATAGAATGGAGGTGATGATGGGAACACAACCAAGGCTTTAAAGGCTGAAGTACTACATTCACGATGGTTATTTACCGGAAATTGGTTCATTTTTTATTGAGCTTAAACGCTGGGGGAAACATTTGCTCATTGCTTATGTTTATTTTTTAACGAGCATGAAGTCCACGTTAAAACTGCTCGATTAATCCAGTCATATAATAAGGATGTCTCATATATAAAAACGACAATTTTTCAAATCTTTGCCCCACATCCTTTCTTTATGCAAGTTAGGAAACGACCAATCCTATGAGTTTAAAGGGTTAGAGGACCTACAAATTTAAAAAATAAATGGTCGCTCTTCACTTGCATGCCAAAAGGTTTGCATGCCCCCAGGTATAAAATAGAGTTTCAAGGTGACCTCTCAATCTACCGACAAAACATTTGTTTTATCGGGAAAGGTCTACCTCTTTCAGGTTACCAAAGGTTCCAATAGAGGCTCTTTCTCATATAGAAAGAGCCTCTATAAGCTCCCAATGGCTCAAAGGTTCCAATAAGCATATGTAAATGGCCCCTCTTCTCTCCTTTTGGCTCTTCTTGTCCCCATCAAGAGAAATGTCTATCTGTGAGAGGGTTGCCATCAAGTTCAACACATGTCCATATTGCCATAATGCCAACAATCTCCCCCTTTGGACTTGATGGCAACAACACCGACCAAAAAGCACAAAAAGCACTCTCCCCCTTTGACATCAAGGGCAAAGGGCGGATATCTGCATCTCCTGACTATTTCTCCCCCTGAGAGCTTGCTCCTCCTGATTTCTCCCCCTGAGGACCTGTTCCGCCTGATTATGAACCGGATGTTGAAAGCGATATCAACTTCAGATTTTTCGGGTAACCATTCCACTCCACAGCTACTGGCTACTTATAATACAAAGACCGCCCTGTTTTCCCTTCTGCTCGTGTCGCTGATCGAACTCGGCACCTTTAATCAAGAACTTACCGAGGACCGCCATCCGCCCTGTTTGCTCCTACTGAGATCAAATATGGTGCAATACTATAATGCCAACAATGGATTAGATATGCTCCCCCTGAGCCTTGTACGCGTATACCCCATACGAACCTTACGTACAAGCATCAATCTGAGAATTAACAAAAGGATGATGCGTCGACAACGCCCAGCTTTTGCCTGAGGTATTCAAAAGTCTCCCTGGGCAATGGTTTGGTAAATATATCAACCACTTGTTCCTTAGAAGAAACATATTCCAACTTGACCTTTTGTTCAAGCACTTGTTCCCTGAGAAAATGATACTTGATCGGTATGTGCTTGGTTTTTGAATGCATGGCTGGGTTCTTTGAAATGCTGATTGCACTTGTATTATCACATAAGATGGAGATAGGTGGAGTACAAGTGATTTGGAAATCCTGTAAGGTCTGCATCATCCAAAGAAGTTGGGTGCAACAAGATGCAGCAGCTACATATTCTGCTTCAGCTGTAGATAAGGCAATTGAACTCTGTTTCTTGCTGAACCATGATACTAATCTGGAACCCATAAAGAAAGCACCACCACTTGTGCTTTTCCTGTCATCCACACTTCCAGCCCAATCTGCATCTGTGTAAGCATTAAGTGTGAGATCTGTGTCTCTAGGATACCATAAACCATAGTTTTGAGTTCCTTGAAGATATTTGAAGATTCTCTTTACTACCTGAAGATGAGTTTCCTTTGGATTTGCCTGAAATCTTCCAACTATTCCAATTGCATGGATGATGTCTGGTCGGGTACCTGTCAAATAAAGAAGACTTCCAATCATAGATCTGTATGTTGGTTGATGAACTGCAGCTAATTCATCATTCGTACTAAGACTGCATCCTGTAACCATGGGGGTACATACTGGTTTTGAATCTTCCATGCCATACTTCTTCAAAATCTGCTTGAGGTACTTGGTTTGTGACAAGAAGATACCGTCTTTATTTTGTTGGATTTACAATCCAGGAAAGTATGTCAGTTCACCTAATAGGGACATTTCGAATTCTTTCTGCATTACCGAGGCAAAGTTTTGACTCAGAGCTTCTTCATTGCTACCAAAGATAATATCATCTACATACACAACAAGTATTAGCAACTTGTCATTTTCAATTTTTATATAAAGATTGCTATCTGCTGATCCTTTTGAAAAACCTTGTTGATGAAGATATTTGTCCAAACGGTAGTACCAAGCCCTTGGAGCCTGTTTAAGACCATAGAGAGCCTTTTCTAATCTGCATACAAGATTTGGATCATTCCCAAGAATGAAACCATCTGGTTGCTCAATGTATACTTCTTCTTCTAAGTCTCCATTCAGAAAAGCTGATTTCACATCCATTTGAAATACTTTGAACTTTTGAAAGCTTGAGAGAGCAAGGAACATTCGGATAGCTTCAAGTCTAGCAACAGGAGCAAAAGTTTCTTCAAAGTCTATTCCTTCTTGCTGAGCATATCCATTACAAACCAGTCTTGCCTTGTTTCTAACTACTTCCCCATTTTCATTCAACTTATTTTTGAAGATCCATTTTGTCCCTATGACATTCTTATCTTTTGGTCTAGGAACTAATTCCCAAGTGTTGTTCTTTTCGATCTGCTCAAGTTCTTCATCCATAGCCTTTACCCAACATTCATCTCTGCATGCTTCTTTTACATTTTGTGGCTCAGTGGAGGAGCACAATGCCAAGTAGCTTGAGGCTTCTGCTATTGTTCTTCTTGTTTGTACACCTGCCTCTTTCTGCCCCAAAATCTGAGATTCTGGATGATTCTTTTGAACATGCCTGGATGGAGTCTTTTCTTCTATCCTTATCTGTTCCTCTGGAGCCTCTTGAGGTTCTTCTTCTTCATTATCAGTCTGATTTGAAGGGTAGTCTTCATCCTCTTTGATATCTTCATGATTTACTTGCCTAGGAATGTATCCTTTTTCATCAACCACTACATAAATGCTGTCAACAATTCTTCTAAGTCTTTTATTGTAACACTTATATGCTTTGCTATAAGGAGAATAACCAAGGAGAATGCCTTCATCTGCTCTAGGCTCAAGTTTGCCAAGCTGTTCATCAGTATTCTTAATATAGCATTTGCTTCCAAAAATTTTAAAATGCTTTACCGAAGGAGTCTTACCATACCAGAGCTCATGAGGAGTTTGAGTGCTGTTTACTCGGACATTTGTTTTGTTGAGAATAACAACCGCGACATATGCAGCTTCACCCCAGAAGGTTGCAGGAGTTCCAGATTCATCAAGGATGGCACGAGCCATTTGTTGGACTGTTCTGTTCATCCTTTCCACCACTCCATTTTGCTGAGGAGTCCTTGCTGTAGAGAATTCCCTTTTTATTCCATGCTCTTCGCAGAAATCGAAAAATTCATTTGAGGTAAATTCCCCACCTCTGTCAGACCTGAGACACTTCATTTTGTGATCTGATTCATTTTCGACCAAGGCTTTGAAGGATTTGAATTTTTCAAATGCTTCGTATTTGTGTTTCATAAGTCCTAACCAAACAAACCTGGAGAAGTCGTCAATGAATAATATAAGGTATTCCTCTCCTCGAGGTGTCCTTGTTCTAAATGGACCACATACATATGTATGAATAAGTTTGAGAGGTTTGCTAGCTGATCCTTCCTTCTCAGGGAAGTTAGTCCTGGTTTGTTTACCAAACTGACATGATTTGCATATTGTATTCTATGGAATTTTGATATCTGGAAGATCACGAACTACCTGATACTTGCATGCTTTCCTTATTTGTGAAAAACTTAGATGCCCCAACCTTCGGTGCCATAACCAGTGCTCATCATCCTTGCTCATATAGCATTGTTGTTGTCCTTCTTCAAATATGTATAGATTGTTTGGAGTTCTTTTTCCTTTGATCACTGTTTCACCTGTATCAAGATCACGAACACGACATCCATTTGATCTAAATATTACCTCGGTTCCTTGATCGCACATCTGACTGACACTTAGAAGATTATGTTTCAATCCATCAACGTACAAAACATTTCCTGCTTTGACCTTTTCTTTCAATTGAGCAATACCTTTTCCTTTTATGGCAGCAGGAGTATCATTCCCAAATGAAACTTTCTTTCCTTTTTCTAAAGCAGTGTATGATTCAAGTTTTTCTTTATCACCTGTCATATGCTTCGAACATCCGTTGTCGATGTACCATTGATTTTCCTGTCCTTCTGCATAAAATGCTATCCCACATATTTCTGGTCGAGGTTCCTTTATTCTCCATGTTCTGGTGCTTGAATCTTGTTCGTTTGTTTGCCGAAACCTACTCCTACATTCAGATTCTTCATGACCAAAGTTATTACAGATAGAGCATTCAATTTCATTTTCAAGAGCCGAGAAGTTTTTATAGGTCCTTTTTGTAATCCCAGTCATACTTCTTTGCTTTTGAGCTTCTCTAGTCATGATTGTTTTGTAGGCAACACATTGAGCTGCTTTGTGACTGAAGTTATGGCAAGAGAAACATTGGCCATTGAAGAAACTTCTGCGATATGAATTTACCAATCATATGATTTTTATTTCTATTTTCATCCATTCTTGAGGTAAATTGAGAGGATCTTGGCTGATTGTAGCTTTTGTTCGTCCTTAAGGTGAATTGTCCCTGATTTGTCTGGTAGTCTTTGTTCATTCTTGATGAAATTTGTCCCTGTTTTACCTGGTGATCTCTGTTTGGATTTTGCTCATATCTTCTTGTAGCATCGAGATAACTCTTCGAGGTGGATGCTTGAGATGTTTCTCCATTATACCCCAGCCCTGTCTTAATTAGAGGAGAGCACTGTACATTGATGATCTCATCCAGAGTTTCAGATCCTTTAACAAATTTAAGATTGAGAGCCTTTGTTTTCTCAATTTCTTTTCGAAGCCCAACAATTTCACATTCTAACTTTTCAAGAGATTGTTCCTTTTCATCAAGTTGGATTTGCATAGTCTCAATGATCACATTCTTTTCTTCTAAGCATGTCTTGAGTCTAGACATCTCCTCATAATAGCTATCTATATCTAGAGCATCCATGTAATCATCATCTTCAAAAGCCATTAAAAGTTTATAGGGATTACCTCGTTCATCTTCATCGCTATTTGATAGACCATCACTGTCTTCATGGGTTTAATAACTCTTCTTATTTGCATTCTGTTTCTTGTTCCATCTAACAGGTTCCTTTCCCTTGTCAATCTTATCCTTATGAGGACATTTGGCATTCAAGGAATTTATTCATAAGTTCCTGGAGGCATATTTTGATGACTGGACTATATTTGGGTTGGTTAAACGCCATGTAGCAAGCTTGCACCTAATGCTGGATACCTATCGAAGATACCAGATCGCGCTCAATCTCAAGAAGTTTCTTTTTTGCATTCCTTTTGGGAACCTATTGGGGCATGTCGTTTTCAAAAAAGGACTGATGGTAGACCCTGCGAAGATTGTTGTGATACTAAACTTGGAAGTGCCAAGGAGTGTGAAACAACTGCATGCTACTCTGGGACATACGGGATATTACAGAAAGTTTGTCAAAAGCTATGCCCAGATCACCGTGCCTATGGAAAAATTGTTGAAGAAGGATGTCACGTTCTGCTGGAATGATGATTGTAAGAAAAGCTTGGATATATTGAAATAAAAGATGGTTACTGTGTCGATTCTAATCTTCCCGGACTGGAAGAAAGAGTTTATGTACATGTCGATGCATCATGTATAGCACTGGGGGCAGTACTAACACAAGATGATGGAGAATGCTTGGACCACCCTATCGCTTTCACAAGCCACAAATTATCCAAAGCCAAGAAGAACTATTCTACCACTATACATGAGGGGCTAGTTATGGTGTATGCACTCCAAAAGTACTAACAGTACTTGCTAGGAGGCCAGTTTAAGATGTATACAGATCACTCCACACTGAAGTACCTGGTCAATAAGCATATGTTGGAGGGGCGAATCTGCAAATGGCTCTTATTGTTCCAAGAGTATGATTTTGAAGTTGTTGTTAAGCCTAGACGATTGAACATGGGACTAGACCTTCTGTTGCACATCGAAACAGGGGAGGAACCAACTAACTTGGAAGAAGGATTCCCTGACATGCAACTATTTTCAGTGCGTGTCGCAGATGGTCATTTTGAGGATATAATACACTTCCTAACAATAGGAACTGCACCAGAAGGATACTCTGTCCAGCAAAAGAAGGAATTCGTGGTGTGCATGGCATATTTCTCTGTCATTACTGGGCATCTATACAAGATGGGGACTGATGAGATATTGTGACGATATGTACCTGAGTTCGAACGAAGTAGCATCCTCACAGACGTTCATGGGGGCACCGCATGTTACAGGGAAAAGTGTTTATGCAGAACTGCTAATCCCACTAAGGCGGGTAGCTACCTTAGAAACAAACAAAGTAAAACTACTTTCGTTTTCCTTTATGAAAAATAGATGAGAGAAGAATAAAGGAGACCAACCTCTGTCTTGCGCTTGGTTCCTTGCTCGATTCCTCTCTCTTATGATAGTCCTTTGCTACTTTCTTTCTTGTATACCCAGCTTCACAAAGTACCTATAGAATCAAAGCAGCATAACACTATACGAGAACATGGATATATTATCATAAACAATCTAGGATCAGATGTAAATTGACCATACAAATGCATGAAACATAAATTACACAAGAGTATGGAGGAAAACTTGAATAGCTTTATTGATAATCAAGAAAGAGCCAAGAGAGTTACAACCAATTGTTCTGACCCAGCATCATCCTCTCAGCAAGTAAGCCCTTCTTCACCTCATGCAAAGCTTAGATCACCCAACACTATGATGTTGCCTCAAGAAACCAACAGCAATTCCTTACAAGATGCAAAATTCCAGCCTTCGGATCTTTGGGATGAGGGATCCATATATAGATGTTTGTAAGGGAGATGAGTCAGCTTGTGATTTGATTAGTGTCTTCCCTCTGATAGTTCTTGCTTCCACTTGGAGATTTATGATCTCTTACTCATCCTTGGTCGAATTCAGAGAGGCAAGTGTCACAGGAGAAGTTTCTGGAAGATTCCATGCTTCTCCACCTCGCAGATTGACACTACCATTTGTCTCTTCTCGCCCATCGCACCCCATAGAAGGGATTTTTGAAATGCAACACACCCACTGAGTGTACTTAGGTGAGATGCAACGCACTTTGCCTATGGAGTAGGTGAAATGATCCTGCTTTGACCAGTTATGAGTAGATTTTCATGGAGAACTTCTGGGAGAAGTTGTAATTAGTTGACCTTGTTCCTTTTGTGGTTGGAACAACACTTTTAGGGACTTAGGAGCCCTTGGTTTATGGACATTTTATGCTTGGGGTTGCAGTGCCCAAAAATGTCTATAATAGTTGCCCCCTAAAGCATGAGGTCGTTAATCTTTTTTGATGTCGGGTGAAATGCTTTATCATGAGGATCCGAAGTTGTTTCAAGTTGGGAGGAGACCTGTAATAAGATACAATACAATACATTATCTTCATACTATTTTCATGATCTAGCTAAGGCGGGCATTCCCATGCTCAGCTTTATAAATTCATTTTCATGTACATAGGACAGACAATCGTCTGAGTGTAGACTGATGATTCTGGAGGAGCCATCATCCCATAGATTGGATGATTATCTGTGCAGCAATGATGTACATTTGATGTCTTTATTTTCCTGAATATATATCGCAGCCCGGATGGATGAAACTAGGTCTGGGGTCTTCAATCTTGTTCGATCTTCACTCAAAGTACAAGTCGATCCATGTGAGAGATGTTCTGGAGTCGAACATGGAAAGACATCGCCTGATTACCAGCCAATGATGTAAGCTGTTAACAGGCGTGAGAGGAATCACCGATAAAGATAATGATCCTCAAGGTACTACAATACAATTTACGTGGTGTGAATAAGGGACTTGGCATCGAACACCACGCAAAATCTTTCGGTCAAAGGTCATTGATGTAAACCTATCGCCAGAAGTGAGAAACTTGTCGTTGAGGCATGCAAGTTTCAAAGTACTGAAAGGGGTGTTCCTAGATCGACTTCTTGGATAATGAGCTGATGTCGACAAGAAGTGATCCGTCATAGGAGGGCCTTAATGAATCCCACATCAATGACATGGAACGAAGCAAATGATTTTAATGGAGGTGAAAACGGTCTGGTGATATAAGGTTCAGGGTGGCGGTCATGAAAGAATGGAGCGTAAATGTATTGCAGCGAGTGAGACACAGGTGAATTCTCTGAGTGACTTCTCTTGAACATATCGGCGACACTGACATGATGGATTGGTAGCATTAACCCCAAATGTGGATGGTGTGATGTGACCATGGTGATGTGACCAGTGAATGAAACAACCCAACCTGACTTGGATGCAGAGTGAAAGTGTCTCAACTTCTTCCATATAATGTCTATTATTAACAATGGAAGGCCCAACAACCTTTCGAAAATTGAACAAATCATCCTTCTTTGCTAGTACAAAATGCACTTGATCCACATTTAGACTTTGTCTACGATCTGATCTCAACATAATCTTCAAATAGAAACCAATCTCCTACTTTGACATCTTTACTAAGTTGCAAGAAGGATTGATATTTTGGTAAGAGGGATGGTGGAACATAGCTGTTTATAATGGAATACATAACTGACATGAAAGAGGCAGTGAAATATACAAAACCTTCCTGATTAGAGAGACTTATAGTATTTGTCTAGTTTACTACTGATTGTTTTCTCTTATGGACATCCATTATATTCAGGCCTAAAAGCATAAATTTGTCCACATGAACATAAACGAATAAGTAAAACACTCTTGATGGAAACCTAAAACAACCAGTAAGATTCAAATTTGATAACTAAAAGTTCATTACTCCTTCCCAAAAAGTTGGAATATCAAGAATAGTTTCAGGTTGCATGACTAAATTGAACATCCCTAGTGTTAGTGTCAGTCAGTTCACCTTGTCACCAGTGATCAAATATGCTCTTACAAGGTGTTGTTAAGTTGTCAAGTCAATTTTTTGTCATTTCAGTGAGTTTTCCAATAAAAATTTGGTCACTGGTTGTTGTGTCTAGGTCACTACTGCTCCCTTCACTTACTCATGGTCTTCATCACTCATCATGGTCATTGTCTTATTTGAGGTATCATATCTTCATTTAAGTGTCTTGGGTCATGAAATGGTTAAATCCCTCATTTTAGGTCATGGTCTAGGGTTTCACTTCATGTGTCATCACGATACCATATGTTGCCAAAAGTATGTCCATCATGTGATTAAGTGGGTAAAGGGAGTTAGCATCTTAGGGAAAGAAAAATAAAGGTAAAGGTAATATTTAATTTCAAATAAGAAATTGTTGTAGTACACTACCTCGCCTCATCATTTCTCATAGGGACATGTTTTCTTCAAAATATGTTTATGACAAAATGGAGAATAATTTTACAAATGTGAAAGAGATTTTTGTCCATTATAGTCCAAGGAACAAAAAACTCCTTCATTTTATGCACATGTGTTATGATTTGAAAGAAATTCCCAAAATACACTTGCTATGGGAGAGTTAATGCACTTCTGGACAGCTTGACTTCAAGACAGTTTTTCAGGGGTTTGGAGCAGGTGTTGGCAGTTCTTAAGGACTCTATTGTGTAGCAGACATCCTAAGATTTCCAATGGTACCTTCAGATCATGATTTGGATTAGCGAAAGGAATCCAAAAGTGCTCTTCAAGTTGGCACTTCCCTTTTGTTAGAGAAACCTTGAGTTTTTGGAGTGACCTTGGGAAAATCAATTTTTCTCCCTCATGGAGTGTCCAAATTACATGCTTGAGGTGTACATTTTATAGAATACTTCAATATCTTTCCATCAAGCTATCATGCTCTCATTTGGGAGCAGATTAAGGCCTCCAAAAGTGGTTTGGAAGATGGCATTGCGCTTCTGTGAACTATGCTGTGCTTTGGCGCTACGCGTAGGAACACTGCGTTGTGCGTAGTACAGAGTGCCCAGAAATCCTTCAAAACTCTCCCAAATCTCAATTTTTCACTTCCAAGCTTGATTTTATTGACTTCTAAGCCAAGGGACAATTAATTACACCATAATTATCCCCATTTTGATTTTCCAAATTCATCTCATGTCAATGATTCTTCAAGTTAGGGTTTGTAGTGAAATTTGCATGGGAAATGATAGCGTGAAAATGGCCATCTTTATTTTTTGGTTTCTAAAACATGTAAAATGGTTTCCTACACCTGCATACATGTTTAATAAACCATTTTAACCATTCAATTCACCTCAAAACAAAGTTTTACCTCTCAAAAAGTAAAAGCCTAGCTCATTCCTAGAGTTTTTTAGGCATTTTGAATTACAAACCCTGTTTTTCCTCCTTGCAAGCAGATAACGCTTCCATTGTTTCTTCACTAATTTTCATCAAATTCAAAATTTCATATCCACCTTTTTCAAACCTCCTCTATCATTTTGTCGAAATCCACCTTCACATCACTTCATTTCCATTCATACCTCACGATTTATTTTTCGTTCAAATGAAGGTGGGATCCTCTAGCAAATCAGTGGAGAAGACTCAGCTATCCAAATCTGAGGTGACTAAAGTGTATAAGAAGGGCCAGAGGCTTGTGTTTTGTACAGAGAGAAAGGGTCCAAGCCTTCTTCATCGACAAAGCAGGAACCAACAGCAAAAGAGAAAGACACAGTTGAGCATGAGTTTGAACTGGTTGATTCAGAGGCTGAGGATTAGACTTCAAACATGCGACAGAAGGCACTTTAAAATCATCTCAAATTGGGTGTTGCGCTTTTGCACTTTCTGTGTTTTTATTTGGAAAATTTCACTGTGTAAAATTTCTAGTTTCTAGTCTAACTTGGTCAAAGTCAAGGTTCTCTATGTAATGGCACTAGTTGCGAGGCTAGGTGATGTAGACATAAATAAATGTACATCATAGGTTGTTTTTTATGTTTATTAGGCCTCATAAAAGAAGCAAACTCCTAAACAAACTCTTCATGAAGTGTTTGAATTGCACCTTGTCACTCTCACCTGTTGGTTGAGAGAATCTTGGAGTTAGTTCCTCCACCAAGGAATTCAACCCTTGAATGTGGGAAAGTGGTCTAGGAGAGGCTATAAGTATCATTTCACTTGAGAAGAAGAGGGTTGAAGTTTTTGTGAAGGAGGATTGCATTGTAATCATCTTTCAGCTAATACAGATACAGGTTGCAGCTATTTTCAAGGAACTCTAGCCCAGTGAGTTCATGGTTCTTGTACTTAATTCCTTTTGTTTTCTCATGGTATAAGCATCTTTATCTACATTATATCTATTATTTCTATGAATTCATTGTGATAAAATACTTAGAATTCGTGTTTTTCAAGATTTGTTATCTGATTTTCATAGTTATTTGTTTTGTCTTCCTAAGCTAATGAAATCATGTTTATTTATGCCCATTAGTTTCTTCCACACTATATCCTCTATACTACACTAAAAAATACTCAAATTATACCATGGCTTCTGATATCTAGCTCCTTCTTATGTTTGCTCCTGCATTCCCATAGCCTAGACCAACTTGTGGCTCCAAACCCTAAGTTCAACAAACCCTTAAAAAACCAAATTTTCACAAACAAACAAACAAATACACATATCTAGCCTAAAATTTATTTGCTTTAAAGTCATATCACTGATAAGAGACTTAGAGAGATCCCTCTCATGCTCAGTAAGGCTAGCTATTGAGCTGAAGTGGTTTGAGGTTACCCTTGTCGATTTCCTTTTCAGCCTAGGAGATTGTAAGGACTAACACCTAGTGCAACACGGTCAACCACAAAAGTGACATCCCTTCCCAAAACCCTAGCAATTATTTGTAAAATTAGCTTAACATGTTCATCTAACGTTTCCAGGGAAACTGAGCTAGTTCAGTAGATAAAATTGGTCTTGATGGAATATGATAAAATGATACTTCTAGTAGGGTTTCTATTGTAAATGAACTATAATGCTTTGAATAGGGAAAATCTAGAGGTTTCTAAATTAGTAAGGCATAGGCTTGAAATATATTTTGATCTGAATGGAAAATGGCATCCACCCATGGTATTCATCCACCTATGGAATTTACCCATGGCATTGTAAGTGGCATCCACCCATGGTATTTATCCACCCATGGTATTCATCCACCTATGGAATTTACCCATGGTATTGTAAGTGGCATCCACCCATGGTATTTATCCACCCATGGTAATGTAAGTTGCATCTGCCCTTGGTACTCATCCTCCCATGGTATTGATCCACTCATGCAATTTACCCATGGTATTGTACGTGACATCCACCCATGGTATTTACTCACCCATGGAATTTACATGTGGTGTTGTAACAAAAAAAAGGCTATATGATATGAAATGTATGATCTAAGACAATTAACAAGGTATTACAGACTTATGTGCATGGACTAGTCTATGTCATTATATGCAATGGATCAATAAGATTGTGGAATGCACAGAATATGAAGCAGTAAACAAACATAATAGACAACACATGACATGAAAAATTTAATAAGGAGTTCACCCAATACTCTTGGGCTACATCTCCTGGTCTAGCCTTCAGTGGTGGCCTCTCTATTATGTCTTCCAACAGAGTTTTGTTTACAACAGTGAGCTCAATTTGAGCCTCACACACAAACATATTACAATCACAAGAGCTTCACTTGAATCCCTCAAGCTTCCTCTGAGTACACAGACTCCCACACAGCTCTCAATCTACTTTAAACTCTGTCTCGCATTTGCTTTTGAATACTCCCTCCCTGTTTTCTCTCTGTCTGTGGCTTTTAAAGCCAACTGCGCTTCCTGTTAATTTCACATCCTTCTCCTTTAGTCTCCCAGCCCTCTGTTCATTCGAATCCCTCTTCCAGTGTTTCCCAGGCATGGCATAACACTTGAAGGGGAGGTGGCCACTGATTCCATAACATAAGAATTCCTGGGTCCCTTGAACTCCATCGGATTCCTGAACGCGGCCGTTTTTCATCAACACAGAGAAATATGCATAAAACAGGAAAAATCTGCCAAAAATCATATATCGGACTTTGAAAGTCTTTAAATATGTTTCATTTCTCTATCGGGTTTGTTCATAGATCAGAAATCACATATCGGAATGGCTTGACTCCTTTGTATTTCAGAAATACACAAAAATCGCAAAAATACATTGAAATGGCCCTATTATGGACTTGAAATCCTATAAAATATTGCCGATAATCCTATCGAGTCTGGATCATCGGGTCGCTTTGATCACTCATCGCAATGTCCCCGGGCCATTGTAAGCGCCCCTGCAATCCCCCGATAGCGATCCTGCGAGTTAATATGGGCCACCGATCTGCGCGCTTGATCTACGGTCCATATTAACTCCGCTAATCGCCGTCGCCATATATGTATACAAAGCACTGATATTGTTGTTCACGATCGCTACTCTTGAGTTTATCCCACCGATCTCTGCCGAAGGTAACCACTGATTTCGATCACCGATCTGATCTGGACCGTTGATCAGATAGATCGGACGGCTACTATGCATCACTAGTTTTGCCTCCAATTACTCTATTTTTTCATTGATTTCACGGGTTTTGAGCTACCCAATAGTGTTTTTCCACTCTGTTAAGGGTGTCCCTCCTTCAATTTTTCGATCCTTTAAAGGATTTTTGGTTTTGGCATGACTTTTTTAATAGATTCATGAAGACTTAGAGGGAATTCTTGGATCCATTTGGATCACGCCTTCCCACTGAAAAAGGCTTTTGGACCATCAAAAGTTGGGTTTCAAGCATCAATCAAGTGAGGATATTACTACCCCACTTGTCCAATCTCTATCCATTTTGCACTGCTGGGTTTTGAACCTTTGAGTCCTACTCTTTGGTACTCCACATCTCCTCTGCGCATTGTCCTAACCTTCCTATCCAGAACTGTATCTTCTTGTAGCTCATTGAGGTATTCAGGCAACAGATCATCAATGGAAGGTAATTGACTTTGCTCTTCAGGATCTTCAATTAAAGAAGGTTCAAACAACCTTAAATTTTATGCATTTACTACTAAATAGATGTGCATGTATGCTGGCAGATCAAGGAGGAAAGCATTCTCACCAATTTTCTCAAGTACCTTAAAAGGCCCATACCTTATTGGTTTCATCTTCTTTCCTTCACCTTGCATTCTATCCTTGCTTATATACAGCCAGACTTGATCACCAACTTGGAAGTTGTGCTCCACCTGGTGTTTATCATGCCTTGCCTTGTATTTGGCTTGGCTCTTTTCTAGATGTTCCTGCACTGCCTGGTGAATCTCTTGGATCTGTTCAATGAATTTGGTTGCTTTGTCCACATCACTGTGTCCAGCAACTGCTATGTCTTTTTCAAATACAAAATCCAAAGAATACCTTGGTATAAAACCACAACAGGTCTCAAAAGGAGATCTCTGTGTAGAAGAATGTTTAGCATTATTGTAAGCATGTTGCACATAACATAAATGTTCATCCCAAAGCTTGGGATGCTTGCTGTAATAACCCCTGAGCAACTGGATCACTGTCCAGTTGACTACCTCTGTTTGGCCATCATTTTCTGGATGAAAGGTTGTGCTTTTCTTCAGTCTGGTGTCCATTAATTCCCACAGACTTGACCAAAAATTCCCAACAAATTAGGAGTCTCGACCAGATACTATGGAAGTGGGTAACCCAAAATGCGCCCAGACATGTTGAAAGAAAAATTTTGTTTTTTATTCAGCTGTAATCTGCTTATTACAAGGTATTAAAATACACATTTTGTTGAACCTGTCCACGATAACATATAAATAGTCATGACCATTTCTAGATTTTGGCAGTCCTCCAACAAAGTCCATGGAAATACTTTCCCAAGGATAGGAAGGGACTGGAAGTGGAGTGTAAAAGCCTAGTTTTCTATTGCTGGGCTTGGTTTTAGCACACATGGTAGACCCTCTTACATATCTAGAAACTGTTTCATTCATTTTTGGCCAATATCAGCCTCTTTGTAGTTGTGCAATTGTTTTGCTTACCCCAAAATCACCTGATATCAGAGAAGTATGTGCTTCCCTAATTATATTAATTCTCTATATTTGTGGAATGCATAGCTTTCCCGAATGATATAATAGTTGGTCCTTAATATAGTAATCCACTTCTTCTACCTTTTTGCCATTACTTAAAGCTGCATATACATCTTTAAAGTCTATATCTTGAGCATATTGTTCAATGTAACTTTCATGCATTACTGCATTATGCTTAAGTATAGTAGATGCATTTATGATTGGTCTGGACAAAATATCTGCAACTTTATTGTGTATGCCCTTTTTATATCTGATGACTAGATAAAATTGTTGTAGGAAACCCATCCACCTATAGTGTCTTGATAGTTGCAACTTAGTTTGTGAGTGCAAGTACTGAAGTGGCTGATGATCAGTATGTATTTCTGTTTGTTTTCCCATTAAGTAATGTTTCCACTTCTTCACACCCTAAACTAATGCATACAATTCTTTATCATATTCTGGATAATTAACTACTGCAGAATTAAAAGTCTCAGAATGGTAGCATATGGGTTTACCATGTTGCATCAACACTGCTCCCATGGCATAATCACTGGCATCTATTTCGATCTCAAATGGTTGTTGAAGATTTTGCAATGCTAGTACAGGTGTTGTACTAATTTTTTCTTTCAAGGTGTCGAAGGCTTTCTGTTGTTTGCCTCTCCACTGAAACACCTTGTTCAATCATGTCAAAGCATGTAAGGGAGTTGCAATTAAGGAAAAGTTAGCAATAAACTTTCTCCAATATTGTGCTGCCCCTAGAAAGCTTCTAACTTCAATAGCAGACTTGGGTTTAGGCCAGTTTACAGTGACTACAACCTTAGAGGGATCTATCTTCAGTTCACCACCTCGTACAATATGACCCAAATAATTCAAGGATGTTTTACCAAATTCACATTTGATAATTTAACATAGAGATTTTCCTTTTTCAAAACATCTAGAGTCTGCTTCACATGCTTTAAATGTTCTTCCCATGTTTTACTGAATACAATAATGTCATTTAAATATATAATCACAAAATCATCAATAAAAGGCCTGAGTACATCATTCATTACTCTCATGAAAGTGGCGGGAGCATTAGTTAAGTCGAAAGGCATAACTAGCCACTCATACAACCCTTGCTTTGTTTTGAAAGCAGTCTTCCATGCATCTTGCTCTACTACTCTAACCTGATGGTAACCACTACGTATGTCCAACTTGGAAAAGTAAATAGCCTCTTTCAGCTGATCCAATAGATCATCTATGCGAGGTAGGGGATAACGATTCTTGATTGTCATTTTATTCAATTCTCAATAATCAATGCACATCCTCCACGAACCGTCGTTCTTCTCACCAACACGATTGGAGATCGCATGGTGATGTGCTTGGTCATGTGAACCCTTTCTTGAGCAGCTCCTGTACATGTTTCTTGATTTCTGCATTCTCTAAAGCAGATAACCTGTACATTCCAATGTTAGGCAATGGAGCATCTTGCTACAAATTAATATCATATACAATTTCCCTTTTGGGTGGAAGACCTTTATGTTCTTGAAATAATATATCATATTCTGAAACAACTTTTTCTAAATCAGCTTGTTGTTTAGCATCACAGCCTTCAAATACATTAGTTTTATCAGGTTTCTTTTCCTTTACAACCATCAGTAAAAATTTCTTGCATGAATTTACAATTCTTTTCATCTGCCCTGAGTTTATGAGAGTATAATTATCCTTGAGTTTATGAGCTCTTACAATATATTCAGTTCCATTTTTAATGAGTTGATACTTATTTTCAGCTCTATAGAATATGGTTTTTCTATCATACAAGTAAGGACTTCCTAAAACAATCCCACATATATCCAAGGGAACAATATCTAACTCAACCTCATCCACAAAAGCTGACCCAAAAGAAAACCTAAGTTTACATTGTCGAGTCACTTGTAGTTTTGCTTTATCACATACCCAACCCAACGGATATGGATTCTTGTGAGGTGTGGTTAGCAGTCCCAATTTCTTTACAATTGCTTCTGAAATTAAATTTACTTGTGAGCCAATATCAAACAAAGTATCAATCTTTTGATGCTTGGAAATAACTCTAATATGAAAAAGCTCATGTCTTCTTCTCTCATTTTCTTCACTATCAACAGTTTGAGCAAATTACTAGTAGATGCTTTAGAATTTTTACCTTTTATACCTGTGGTTGCGATTATTGTTTCATCACTTGAGTCTGACCCCAAATCTTTTTGTATAGCAGCAACAGTCTTCTTCTTCTTGCCATCGAACTTGTTGGGTTTCATCTCTGGATGCAAAGACCAGCAATGTTCATCATCATGTCCATCCTTCTTGTAGTGAGTGCATGAGGGTTTGGCCTTTTGTACAGTATTTTCCTTCCTCTCTTTCCATTTCTACTTCCTCTTTTCCTTGTTCTTTCTTGCAGTGGGTTTGGATGGTCCCCTAATCTCTAGGTTCACATTCTTGCCTCTAGCCTCTAGATGGGTAGCCTGAACAGATACTTCATCTATGATGGTAGGGTTAAACATGAGAATGGTATGCCTCAAATAACTATGTAGACCACGTATATACTTCAGCAAAGTTTCAGGTGAGTCTAAAGAAATGCCTAGAATCAAAGCTCTCTTTCTAAACTCTTTGGTGTAACTTTGTACACTTTTCCCTTTTAATCGGCAAAGAGTTTGCCAACTCATCATAGCTTGCTGCATATAATCTAGTGGATATAATTTATTTTTAATTGTAGAAACAAATTCACTCCAGACAGAAAGAATTTTGCCATGCTTCTTGAAGTCAGCTTGTGTTCTGCCTTCCCACCATACCAAGGAATTTCCTCCAAGGCGTAGGCTAGCCAGCTGAATCTTACTTCTGTTTGAATCAATATTTTGCACCCTGCAATACACATCAATCTGCCTAATCCAGTTATCTAACTTCTTTGCCTTTAACTCTCCATCATAAACATGCAAATCAAATTTAACATCTAATTTAATCAAAGATGTTTTCTTATTTTTATTTTCACGGCTATCAGGAGGCATGGACAGAGGAACCTCTTTTCCTTTCCTTTTGCCTTCAGAATGGCCATATATATGATATTCTTCTACTCCTTTGTCTTGTTTGGAAGTAGAAGAATCTTCACTTCGACCTTTCTTAAATTCTCTATACATTTCTTCTACCATGGCTCTCATGGTCATGAAACTATCCAAGAACTGAGAGTCTGATTCCAAAGGGTTTTCTTTTGCCATTTTCCTCCTAGTATAGATTCTACCAATTTCTTGGTTAGATTCCACCAATTTTCCTTCTCCTAATTTAAGCTTTGATCTAGTGAGCATTCATAAATAGTCTAGCACAAGCTTGTCTAACCTTAGCAACCTAATGCTTTGATACCACTTGATCTGAAATGTATGATCTAAGACAATTAACAAGGTATTACAGACTTATGTGCATGGATTAGTCTATGTCATTATATGCAAAGGATCGATAATATTGTGAAATGCACAGACTATGAAGCGGTAAACAAACATAATAGAAAACACCTGACACAACAAATTTAATAAGGATTTCACCCAATACTCTTGGGCTACATCTCTTGGTCCAACCTTCAGTGGTGGCCTCTCTATTATGTCTTGCAGCAAAGTTTTGTTTACAACAGTGAGCTTAATTTGAGCCTCACACACAAATAGATTACAATCACAAGAGCTTCACTTGAAGCCCTTAAGCTTGCTCTGATTACACAGACTCCCACACAGCTCTCAATCTTCTCTAAGCTCTGTCTTGCATTTTCTTATGAATACTCCCTCCCTATTTTCTCTCTGTCTGTGGCTTTTAAAGCCAACTTTGCTGCCTGTTCGTTTCACATCCTTCTCCTTCAGTCTCCTGGCCTCTATCCATTCGAATCCCTCTTCCAGTGTTTCCCAGGTATGGCATAACACCTGAAGGGGAGGTGGCCACCGATTCTGTAACGTAAGAATGCCTGGGTCCCTTGAACTCCATCGGATTCCCAAATGCGACCGTTTTTCATCAACACAGAGAAATATGCATAAAATAAGAAAAATCCGCCAAAACTCATATATCGGACTTTGAAAGTCCTTAAATATGTTTCATTTCTCTATCAAGTCTGTTCATAGATCAGCAATTGCATATCAAAATGGCTCGATTTTTTTTTATTTCTGAAATACACAAAAATCATGAAAATACATTGAAATGGCCCTATTACAGACTTGAAATCCTATAAAATATTTTCGATAATCCTATCGGGTCTGGATCATTGGGTTGCTCTGATCGCTCATTGCAATCACTCATCACAATGTCCCCAGGCCATTGTAAGCATCCCTGCAATCCCCCGATAGCGATCCTGCAAGCTAATATGGGCGGCTGATTTGCGCATTTGATCGACAGTCCATATTAACTCCACCAATCGCCATCACCATATATGTATAGAAAGCACTGATATTGCTGTTCACAATCACTACTCTTGAGTTTATCCCACCAATCTCTACTGAAGGTAACCACCGATTGCGATCGTCGATCCGATCTGGACCATTGATCAGCCAAATCGGATGGCTATTGTGCATCACTGGTTCCGCCTCCAATTACTCTATTTTTTCATTGATTTCACGGGTTTTAGGCTGCCCGATAGTGTTTTTTCGCTCTACTAAGGGTGTCCCTCCTTCAATGTTTTCGATCCTTTAAAGGATTTTTGGTTTTGGAATGATTTTTTTAATAGATTCATGAAGACTTAGAGGGCATTCTTGGATCGATTTGGATCACTCTAAGTAACAAGTCACATTTTGTGAAGGATATATTGTCCAACACAATGTAGCTTTTACAATTATTCTCTACTTTAATAAGAAAATATTCTTTTTGTTTTTGTTTACTATGTGTTCTCTCCTTTTTTGTTTCTAGCATTTTAATTTTTCAGATCTTGCCCCCCTCCCCCCAAGATCTAGATCCATTTAAACTTTTTAAATCTTCGGGCCCTCCCCCCAAGATCTAGATTAGTGGTATCAGAGCAAGGTTATAGCTCCATGGGAATGAGGGTTTGATGCATATTTCAATTTCAAAGTTTTGCAGCAATATTTAAGAAACTTCATGCACATGGTACGACCTCCACAGAGCACTTTCTCGGGCAAAGAAGGAAGAAATTATTTTTGATTTTTTTGCTAGAATTTTTTGGGTGGCAAGTTCACAGATCAAATCTGAAAATTTGGGTGCAAGATTTACAAAAAATAATAATATATCGGGATCTCTTGCGAAAAACACCCAAATTCAAAAAACAAATCGGTCAATTCGGAGTATGGATGAGGGAGATATTGTTGATTTAAAATCAACTGTATTGCATAAATGCTTTTGACAACAATTCACAAACAACAGATCTCCTATAATTTTTTGTAGCTTTTATGTAGAATTTTAGAAAAATAATTGTCACTATGAGATCCTCTTGAAAAATCACTCTATTTCAAAAGAAAAAATTGGTTGAATCAGAGTTTGAATGAGGGAGATATCGCTGATTTAAAATCAACTATTTTTTCAAAACTTTTGTGACGAAGGGACAGTTGCATTGGGAATTTGAGTTTCCAAATTGTTCAAATATGGATTTAAATCTGATCAGATACTGATCAATGACCTAAGTGATAGCTCAAATTTCAAAGTGTTTAAAAGAGTGTTGAACCTAAGTGACTGGATAGATCTCGTCTTCATGTTTCTGACACCACAAATGGTTCAAAAAACTAACACCATATGAAGGAGTTATCGCAATTTGAAAAGTCCAGTAAACTACAATTTTTGGACATTTGACCAAGATTAATTTGGTTTTTGCAATAATTAACAAAGAGTATATTCCTTGGAATATTCCCTTTTGGCGACCAATCAAGTGCCGACACATGGCAAGCCCGTAGGCCGCCACATGGTCTTAGAATGGTTATGCAAAATTTGTATAGGTCCGATGGAATCGAACCTGCGACCTCCAGCAAGATAGGACAACGCTCTACCACCTCCGCTCGACGTTGTTTCTTAACATATAATGGTAGTGGTGCATATTTTTTTTCGTAATGGCCAGAGGATTGGGGGTTAGGACTGCCAGCAGTCCCCCAAAAATGTTCACATGACCTGATGTGACTTAACCGTCATTTGCAACGCAGTCACATGTGGTTGAGGGTTAACACGACCATTAGCTCTATGTGCATTATCCCTAACCGGCAGGGTTATACCGCCCTAATATGCGTGCCCAACATTTATTGTAACACCTACCTCTAACGATCAGCTTGGTGGAGTAGATAAACTTAGGCAGATATGCTATGTTTATCCAGAGTTAATTGCTAGTTCACCAAATTTGGTGGAGTATCCTTAGGGGATATTGACGAAATGCACTCCAGGAGTAGTTTTTGACTAGAGAGAGTGAAATGAGAGGTTAGCTATGCTAATTGGATCCTTATGAAGCCAATGGAAAAGTCTAGAGAAGTTGAAGAAGTCATCTTCATAGAGATTTTCATCTAGGGAGATTTTGGAGCTTAGGGCCACCAGGAGTTGGAGGCAGTTGTAGGAGCTACCAGTGCTCATTATCAGTGAACCAATAGTCATTCCTGACTATAATGAGAATTCTGAATCCATTGCAGGGATTTGTAGAGGAATTTGAATACTTTTAAAGGAAGATATGCTACAGGGAAGTTTAAGGTAGCCCAGTGCCAACCTTGGAGGAAGGCCTAGTTTGGGGATGCAGTGCTCATTTTGAGAAAAAGATCAGTCTATTTGCAGTGTCTAATATGTTTTGGAGACAATAGATGAGGTTTTAGAGACAATATATGAGGTTTTAGAGACAGTTAAACAATTCTGAAGGAGTTAGTGCCACCAAGAAGCTCATGGTAGCTCATAGCACTGATTGAAGGAATCAAGTCTAAGGGAGCTTAGATCTGTTTGCAGAGTGATGACAACCATGACAGGGATATAGATGGTATTATAAGCCCATTAGTTTAGTTCAGTAACCTTTGGAGTTAAGTGTGGAACTTGTAAAAGAAACTTTTCCATAATTCCAAAGAGCCAAGTCAAGATGACAAAAGCTCAAGGAGTCGTAGCGCATGATATTCGGGTCCTAGATTAAATTTGTTGTTATGTGTAGATGTTTATTTTCTGAATTACATGGCTATTATATGTGTATAATATCAGCATAAACAAATGGACTTAAATCACTTAAACAATTTTAAAATAAAAATACATACACGTGTTTCAAGTATTTAATTCCACAAATGTCATATATAACCTAGATCATTTATTTTTTTAACTGAGTGGGAGGTTCTTGCAAGCATAACAAGTTATCAAACCCCCATCTCAGATCAGGTGGTATCATATTTGGTTGCTTGATTAATTGAGAAATAGGTTGCTTGTTTGACTTGAAAGGTGTTTAAACAGTGCAAAGAATTTGACTGTTTGTAAATTAACTGTTGCTTGAGTTTGCGAAGGAGAAGGGAAAGCTACTGATAGCTAAGTCCTAGAAAGGACAAGAAGGAAGAAGGGATGAAGGCATTCACCTTACCTAAAGGACTTCAAGGAAACCCTTGAAGAAGAAGAGGGTTTGTTTGCAAAGGGTTGCTTGAATAAGTGTTCGACTCTACGGCCATTTAGTTCAGAAGTTTTATCAATATATTGTGAAAGCTTTGCAAATATTGTTGAAGTTCTTTTGTTCATTTTTATAATGACAAATTCTACAAGTGAGTTTTCAAAATCCTCCTCCTTCACAAGATTCTTTGATGAAGACATGAAGCATGACTTTTTCATCATGATGGATATGGTGAAACAAATGTATGAAGATGAAAGGAAGAGCACCAAACTTCGAGAGCAGTTGAATTCCATAAAGGAAGAGAAGTAGTTGCTTTTTGAAAAGTAGGAAATGGAGAGCCCAATTCAAATTGCAAATATGAACCTAGAAAGGATGAATGAGATGGAGACACAACTCCTTGTTTCCAAATAATCCATAGTCAAGCATCAGTTTGAAGAAGAGGTAAACAATCCTAGTTTGTCTTCAATTTCCTCTAAGAATGCTTCTGTTGGTTCTTTTGAAAAACATATAAGAGGCATAGTGTCCAAGTTGATGTCAAAAATGGGCTATGAAGTAAAAGGATTGGGGAAACATGCACAAGGAATTGTTGAGCCAATATTGGTTGAGGAAAGGCCTAAGTATTTGGGTCTTGGATGTGGACAATCTTATGGAGAAAGTTCCAAAGCAACCACGAAGGCAATTGAAATAGTTCCTAGAAGGAGTTTCATTTTAGGTTCTCTACCTCAAGTTTGTAAAGAATGTATTCATGGGGAATGCGATTGTTTAAAAAATAATTTTCAAGAAGAAGGTGTTCATAAGCATGCACTCGAACAAGGGAGTTGTGAAAGCTCTAAGATCATTGAAGAGGTTGATGGTGTTTCGAAGGGAGCCACTTCTTCATTCGTTTCACCTTCTCATGAAGGAAAAAAAAGTGAAAGAGAAAGGTATAAATCTGATTTCAATCACATTTATTTTGATTATGTTAAGCATGGTAAATTTACACATAAGCATTGGAAAAAAATTGCATCTTCCTTTTGTGGTTTGGTTAACCATAGTGTTTCTATATGTTGGAAGAAAATGGCCACACACAGGAAACTTTTGAAGAAAAGGAGGACAGAAGCCAAAGGTCCATTGGAAAAGGCAAATTATGTGTAAAGAGGATGACCATGTGTTGCACTTATTGCCATAAGCAAGGCCATATTTCTAAAAAGTATTGGATTTTGAATCCAACAATGCTTCCACGAAATTTGAAGAAAGTGGAAAAAGAGAATGGCAAGAATGGAAAGGAAGTTTCCATAATTGATGTGTTTCAGGAGAATTCACATGTTGATGTCGATGTGTAGTTAAAGGAAGCGCCTTTGATATGGATTGGTAAGAAATAGTTAGAGTTATTATCCAATTAAAGTTGCATGTCTTTTGATTTGATACATTTCTTTGCCAATGGAATGCAAGCTGCAAGGTTTTACCAAGAAGGTGAATGAAAAAGTTGAGAATGAGACTCACTTTATTCCAGCAAAATTATGTTCATTTAAGCTTTTGAAGTACATTTACATATGATTGAGGATATTGTACTTATGATTGTGCTTGAGAGAAAGTTGAATGATGGAATACATGCATGAGAATGGTATGTATGAACAAAGGAACGTTGATGATTTCATTGTATTTGAACATGTATGTGTAATTGACTTGATGGTCGATTGCTTTGTTTAAACATGCATGCAATGTCATATCGACTTGGAAAAGTTGATTTTGTCTCCAAGATTGAAAAAGGGAGATAATGATGAAGTGTTTCACAAGAGGTGGAATTCAATTTATTTTTGTACTTGCTTGACTTGGAGAGTCAGCTGTTTGAAAAAGGTATGTTTTTCTCGTCTTTTGATTTAGTTGAACATTTGTACACCAAGATGTAAGAGACATGATGATGATTAACATGATGTGAATTTATGTCGTCAAGTTGTTTCTTGCATTATGTTGTTTTTGACTAGATGTCAGAAGAAGATTTGCAACAGCAAAAGTCACCATAGAAGTGGCTTGGTAAGAAGTGGTTGGACTTCTTGACACAGTAAAACATACTTTCGTTGGTACATATGAAAATTTCAATTAAGTATGCATGTATTTATGATGTAATCTCATGTTTGTTTGAGCCACTTTGGGTCGATGATCAAGGAAGCAATGTTCAGCTACCTTCTGTAAACTTCTCAACATAAATTCTAAATGAGTTCGAGGAAGACATTTCTTAACAAGAGGACAAGTGCATCCAGGAAGGGAAGTGTCGAATACCTTCAAGTTTTGATTCAAAGGCACTAGCCATGCAAGGCAAGTGTATGGAGGCTGAAAAGAAGAGGGTGTTGTACTCTAATCTATTGTACAGATCAGCATATTAGTCTTTTGGGGTCCAAAAGATTCCTAATGGGGAGGAGTGATTAGATATTGATCAATGACCTAAGTGATAGCTCAAATTTTAAAGCGTTAGAAAGAGTGTCGAACCTAAGTGACTGGACATATCTCATCTTCTTGATTCTGTCACCATGATCGGTTCGAAAAACTGACACCGTATGAAGGAGTTATCGCAATTTGAAAAGTCCTATAAACTGAAATTTTTGGACAATTGACCAAGATTAATTTGGTTTTTGCAAAAGTTAAAAAAAGAGTATATTCCAAGGAATATTACCTAGAATATTCCTTGGAATATTCCCTAGAATATTCCCTTTTGGGGACCAATCAGGTGTTGACATGTGGCAAGCCCAGAGGCCACTACATGGTCTTGGAATGGTTATGCAAAATTTGTATAGGTTCGATAGAATCGAACCCGTGACCTCCGGCAACACATGACAGCGCTCTACCACCTGCGCCCGACATTGTTTCTTAACATATAATGGTAGCAGTGCATATTTGTTTTGTAATGGCTGTAGGATTGGGGGTTAGGACTGCCAACGGTCTTACCCACCAGTGGTCCCTGAAAACTGTTCACATGACCCGATGCAACTTAACTGCCGTTTGCAATGCAATCATGTGCTATTGAGGGTTAACATGACCGCCATCTCTACGCGCATTATCCCTAACCGTCAGGATTATACTACCCTCATATGTGCACCAAACATTTACTATAATGGCTACCTCTGATGGTTAGCTTGGCAGATCTGATAAACTTAGGCGGATATGCTATGTTTATCCAGAGTTAAGTGCCAGTTCACCAAATTTGGTGGAGTATCCCTGGGGGATATTGACTAAATTCACTCCAGGATTTGTCTTCAACCAGAGAGAGTGAAACAAGAGGCTATATAGGCTAATTGGAGCCTTCTAAAGCCAATGGAACAATCCAAAGAAGTTGTAGAATTCATATTCTTAGAGGTTTTCATCCAAGGAGATTTTGGAGCTTAGGGCCACCAGGAGTTGGAGGCAGTTGTAGGAGGTACCAGTACTCGTTCTAAGCGAACCAATAGTCATTCCTAACTGTAATGAGCATTCTAAATCCATTGCAGGGATTTACAAAATCATTTCAATACTTCTAAAGGTCGAGATGCTATAGGGAAGTTTAAGATAGCCCAGTGCCAACCGTGGAGGAAGGCCTAGTTTGGGGATGCATTGCTCATTTTGAGAAAATTATCAGTCTATTTTCGGTGTATGATATGTGTTGGAGACAGTAGCTGAGGTTTCAGAGATAGTTAAATAATTATGAAGGAGTTAGTGCCATCAAGAAGCTCAGGGTAGCTCAGAGCACTGATTGAAGAAATGAAGTCTAAGGGAGCTTAGATCTGTTTGCAGAGTGATGACAGCCATGACAGGGATATAGATGGTACTCTAAGCCCATTGGTTCAATTTAGTAACCTTTGGATTTAAGTGTGGAACTTGTAAAATAAACTTTTTCATAATCCAAAAGAGCTAAGTCTAGATGACAAAAGCTCAAGGAGATGTAGCCCACGATATTTGAGTGAACTCCTAAATTAAATTTACTATTATGTGTAGATGTTTATTTGCTGAATTATATGGCTATTATATGTGTTTAATATCAGCAGAAACAAATGGACTTAAAACACTTAAACAGTTTAAAATTCAAAAGACATACACCTGTTTCAAGTATTTAATTCCGTAAATGTCATATATAAGCTAGATCATTTATTTGTTTAACTGAGTGGGAGGTTCTTGCAATCATAAAAAGTTATCAAACCCCCATTTCAGATCAAAATCACATGAGAATATGAAAAATGGTTATTCTATTTAAGAAAACGTATTATAATAAATATTATGAGTTATATTAACCGAGTTATGCCCATTTAAAATTAGTTTTTATATATGTAGCAGCATTCAGAGCGGGTTCCCTTTGGAGACCTGCCCTCCCACCCCTCTTTAATAGGCACATACTTCACATTCATCAACAATCAACATCACAGTTATGGGTCAACCACACAAAATCCTTGTCATCAAAGTCCATTTGCTAGGTTGCACATTGTTGGTATCACAGTTGGTCATAAGCATTAGAGGGTATCTCTATCCTTGGATCTTCATTTGTCATTTTTATGGGTCATCCACAAACCCACACTTCATCAAAGTCCATTTTATAGGCTGCACACTGTCAGTATTATAGTTGGTCACAAGCATTACAGGGTATCTCTATCTTCATATCTTCATTCATCATGGTTATGGGTTTACCACACAAATCCCTTCTCTGTGGATGTTCGGATTCAACAAAGGCTTCTCACGAGCAAACTTCATGAAATGGGGACCATTGCATCTTAAGGAGGGAGGAATGATTTGAATGGAAAGTAGCATCCACCCATGGTATTTATCCACCAATGGAATCTACCAATGGTATTGTAAGTGGAATCCACCCATGGAATTTACCTATGTATTGTAGAAAAAAGGCTATAAGTAATAAGTCACATTTTGTAAAAGGATATATTGTCCATTACAATGTAGCTTTTACAACTATTCTCTATTTTAATAAGAAAAGATTCTATGTGCTTTTATTTAGTGTGTGTTCTCTCCTTTTTTGTTTTTTCCATTTCAATTTTTCACATCTTGCCCCCCCGCCCCCCTATGCCCCGAAAAAATCCATTTCTATTTTTTTGATATTGGGGGCATCCCCCTAAGATCCAGATCATATTTTTTCCTACTGAATTCATTACAAAATATTTTGGGGATACAGTGAGGAAACCAACCAAGTGATAACCTTAGGGTAAACATATATTTGGGGAATTATGATAAAGAAAAGGCCTGGTTTTACTACTGCAGTGTATACAGGGGAATCAATTTGGCCTACTAGAATTCTCTGGCGAAGTTCCATTAAATTTACTAAGAAAATAGGGTCGAATATATTCCTTTCTCTGTCCATGAGGGGAATATGAGTTGTAGAGCCGACTAGGACACTTTCTATGACATTTTTAATAAACTAAGTTGGTGAATATAGTGTATAAGTACCTACATACTGAATGTTGGCATTAGAATCCAAGTGTGATAATTTGGAAGAGGTGGACATGCTTACGGATGTGTGAAAACAGAACACACAGTGTACATTTTGAGAGTGGAAATGGGAAAATCAGAAAAGTGCGATGGAAAACGAGATTAATTGTGGAGGTGATGGGTGTATGAAGTGACGTAGCAGTGATGACATGTATGATGTGATAGGGGTGACATGGTAGGTTAGGATGACAAGGTGTTTATGGTGAAAATAAGTCACGCTCGCTTGCCACAAACCCTTGGTGGTAACCCGCTACCATTCATGGGAGCACCCATGGTGGTAAGTGGGACAATTGTTGGGTGATCCTGCACAAAATCTTGGTCATTCATCGAGATTCATCGATCCAATGTTGACATATTTACGAGGGAACCCCCTTCAATATCCTTTACGCAAATTGTGTTGTCATTTTTCCTCCGTAGGGAAGGCCCAACATCCCTGTTTAAACGACACGACAAACGTGAACAACATTTAACCTTTCATTCCTTTGAATATCCTTTGAATCCCACCGAGGCCCCACCGAGCACATACTTAATTAATTATGCATCATCCAAATTTAGCATTAACTAACCTTTTGTTTTTCAAAAATAAAATCTCATCCTAAATAAACTTTGATTTTGATTTTTTCGTTATATATAATTTTTTGTTTTTTGAAATATATGATTTTTCTTTTTCATCTTTTTTACATAGTGAAAATGAGCTACAACAAGAGTGGAGGTCACCAAATCGGTACACTGGCTATATGGCTCTGATGAGTGAGAGTGTAGAGGTTGATCCATCCTCATTCGAGGAAGCAGTGCAGAAACCAGTACGAGTTGATGACTTGGATGAGGACTATGACTCGATTATCAGAAATCGTGTTTGGCAAGTGGTCCCAAGACAAACAGATAAGTCAGTGGTGAGTTCTAGATAGCTTTACAAGGTAAATAAAGTAGCATATGGGAGTGTGGAGAAACATAAGGATAAATTTGTCCCTAGAGGGTTCTCTCAGTTGGAGGGAATTGATTACGATGAGACCTTTTCTCTAGTAGCAAGGTGCTCCTCAATCAGATCTATTCTAACATTGTTAGTGCATATGGGATGGAAGATACATCAGATGGATGTGAAGACAACATTCCTCAATGGTATTATTGAGGAAGAGGTGTATCTTGAGCATCTGGAAGGATTTTAGATCTTCAATAGAGAGTCACATGTGTGTAGACTGAAGCGAGCACTGTATGGACTAAAACAAGAACCCCGTGCTTGGTACACCAGAATTGATAGTTATTTCACCGGGTTGGGCTTCACAAAAAGAAGAAAATGAAAATTTTTACCATATTGTGGTTGAAATTAATTTTTTTATTATAGTATTATATGTTGACGATTTTATTTTAACAAGTGATGAGAAGATGATAAAATATTTCAAAGAGGATCTTTCAAGATAATGCAAGATGAAGGACCTGGGGCTCATGCATTACCTTCTTGGCATGGAATTATGGAAAGGAGATGAGGAAATTTTTATCTCTCAGTGCAAGTATTTCAACTAGACACTAAAGAATTTCCTGTTAAATTTACTCATTGTTCTATGTTGTATCAGATAATTTATCCCAACTTACTTTTTCATTAACAGTGCATCCAATTATTAGCAGTATAATCAATCATAAACATAACTAAAGAAAGAAAAATATATGAAGTGAAAAAAGAAGAAAACAAAACAACCATAAGAGATAGCAGATTGGTCCAAGACTAGAGAAAAACCCCACAAGGGGGAAAACCTTTCAAATCTTCTTCTTTAATAGATTGTCATAAAAAAATTCAACAAAGAGTACATTGAGCCCAATACATATCTTTGCAGTGGATACTAATAAATCATATCTACAGATCTATATAATAGTAGAGATAAATGTATATCTACTAGATCATTGAAGCCAACTGAAGCCAATTGATAAACCCAAGATCAAAACCCTGGATGCTCTTAACAAAATTGTTTACGTGCATCTGAAACTCTTTGGACACTCTCTCTGCCACTATGTGAGGGTGTATGTAGCTGCTCTCACGAGGACCCTGTGTATGCGCTTAGGGTCAAACCCATCAAATTTTCTGAAAAACCCTTGGATGCTTTGTTACATAGTAATTTGTCACCGACTCTGCATTCCTTGATCCCGGATATTGTTGGTCCATGTTACTGACATCTGTGTTGTGTCATGTTTCTAATTATGTGTCATTAACTTCCTTGCAATCTCAGGAAGAATTTCTCAATTCAATATCCCTTAAGAAGACCCCTTTTTACCTAAATTTCTGGGTCGTTGTGGGTCAGAGGTTATCCCTCTCGCGAAGATGGTCAAGTTAACACTAGCCCTAGCAAAGTCTTCACTCTGTCCCTATGTTGAACTCGCGACAAGCCAGATTTGGCAAGTTTTTCAACAACTCATCAAAATTTCGAGATGAAATTGCTTCATGGGCAGTCCTAGGGCTGGTTGTTGGGTCAATTGAGCTCACCTCTCTCCTCTAGGATAGTTGTTCCACCTTTTGTGCAACCTCCCTAAGAGATAAGCTATTCCTTCCTTCTCTTATGAGACCTCTCCCTCCTATCAATATCTCCTCCATGAATGAGATCAACTAGCTTGGATGTAATTGGGTGATAGATGTAATTTGATCGCTTCAGGTTTCTAAGAGAGGAGTAGAGGTAGAGAGTGTTATTGGAGTGTAGAAGTAGCCTCATATGTATTTTGGTTTAAGAGATGCTTGAGTAGAGTTGGCTTGAGAACTTTCTAGTACCAATTCTTTTGGATGAAAGAGAGAGTCATATGTTCCCTTGGGAGACGATTCACAAGTAAATGCTTACGGAGACATGCCGGTAAGGGCCCTTCAAAGAGGCTTACAACGTCAAGGCGCGGTTGTAAGTTTTACTTCGATTTATATTAATACAAATTAATAGCTTGTTTCCTATATCGTGTGTTAAATTGTATGACGATAGCTTGAGGTTCCTTGACTCTTCAAGTATATTGCTTGGTTGTTTTCTATTGTGTTTGTGGTGTTTCTCTACATGTTGTTTTCAGGTATAAATGACTAGAATAACAAGAGCTGGAGCAACATGGTGAGGACTTCATCGAACGTCGAACTGAAGGTAGGCCTTCATAACACCGACTTTCTATGGAAATTTTCTTTGGTATTGTCTTTGTAGTGACTATACCCACTCTAGGGATAGAGGGGTTGCCTTTGTCCGTAGAGGGAACTTACCTGTGTCACAAGTTGGCGACTCCACTAGGGAAACTATGTCTTTTGTCTTTTGTGTTGATTGGATTTGTTTTTTTATTGTCTTCCTTATTGTTTTGGTAGCATACTCCATTCTGGAAGTTGTTAGACTACCCCTGTAGCCGTCCCACCCTTCCGAGTAATAGATCTAGCCTTGCTCTAGTCCAACTTTCATTTTTTACCATTGATTCTGGGTCATCGTTGTTTATTTTCAAACAGTCATGAAGTAGTTACGTCTGCACTATCTTCTGGGTTGCTCCTTTTACTGTACAGAGCGAGCTTGCCACAACTAACTGATGTACTTTCACGACGACGTCGTAAAGTGCTTGGCTAAGGAGGTGTGATGATTTGTTGTTGGCGCATGTTGCTAGTGTTTTACCTGCGACGATTCCTGTAAGTTTCAAATTTTGAGGTTTGTTTGGTTGATCGACCAGTGTGTTCTATCCTCGGAGCTTGTTTTTCTCCTCTTTATTGTGTCAAAAGTATTGGTTGTTAAGATTTTTGATTCCAGTTTTCAAGTCTTTTCAAATCCTCCCTCTTAAATCGTGTGACCTAAAGACCTTAGGGTTTCTCCACTACTTGGTTTGCTTGGGTCACTCATTCATTGAGATCTTTAGACTCTGCTTGGTATAATATCTCACGTTATTTGAGGCTTCTTCCTTTTTGCTATTTCTAATCTTATTGATTGGTGTGTGGCGTTTGGTCACCGAACTTCCTTGTCTTGTTCATTCGGTCTCCTTCCTTCTCTTGGCATAAATCACTTTTCTTGCCAGTCAATGAGACAATTTTCCAGCTTTGTAAATAGGATTATTTCTTTAGTTTTGTGTCTTTGATTCATTTTCACATGTAGTTGCTTATAATTTATTTGAAAAAATCAAAAATTGCATTCATCTTGTATTAAAGTTTGAAAGGCAATTTTTGGATTAGTAGGTTCTTGAGATTAAGACATTGAAAAGTAAAAAGTTTGTTTCTCATTTTCTTGATTGCTTGCGAGTTTGAGTAAATGGTAGAAGTGTTCCTTTTTCTTTGATTGGTTTGCTTGTTTTTCATTCATTTGTTATGCGTTGAACCTCTCACTCTTCCTTAGCTAGTTGTTCATCCAACGAGAATGGTCTTTTTACTCATTTAGTTGCATTCTAAGATACATTCGATAGGACCTTAAAACCGAGACTTAATTCAAGATTAACTGTTAAAATTTATTGAATGAACTTAAAAACGCATTGGAACCTAATGCTCACATATCTAGAGGTCTAGGGTAGAGACATGTTCCAACATCGTTAAACCTAGTTGATATTGTTTTCACTAAGGTTGGGTGATTCCTGCTTTTGTGATTCAATAGATACTAGTACGGATTTGTGCTCCCTATACTATCGCATATATATTGGGAGACACCACTAGGTTATCATCCTATTATCCATAGGAAGCTGAGTCTACCACATTACGAGTTGTAACGCACCAAACACAACATTCGGGAAGATTGATTGTCGTACAGGAAGTCCTTGGTCATTTCTCTTTCATTTTATTACCAAGGTGTATATGTAGTTTTACGATTTGTCTGGTAAACCTCTTATCTAGAATTCTAGAGTAGTCACTTTCTTTCCTTTTTGACTCTTTAAAAGTAAAAGGGTCATCTGATCACTTGTCCTTTCAGGCTCAATAAACTTCAAAGGCGACTAGAGTCATCTTTTGTCCTTTTTTCTGACTCTTGAAACAAGAAAAGATTTTCGAGCTCTTGTCACTTTGAACATGTTAAAGGCTACGAAGCATCATCTACCCAATATAAGTTTACCCCTTTTTCACGCTAGGATAGATTATTTACGAAAATGGTATATGTTGATCTTTCACAGTCAATAGGTTCCCTTAGATATTGTTTTCTACCTTTTCAGATTCGAGGGACAAATTTACGAAAAGGGATCTTTGGAGTTTTCTTTTCCGTGTCTTTTTCAAACTCTCTAAACATGAAAAATACTTTGAGTTTTACCTATGTCGGTCTCGTTAAACCCTCATGGCATTGGACTTGTCACCATGACGAGACCGAGCTTCTCCTTCCTAGGGCTCATTAAAAATCCCTAGGCTGGATTTTTCTGAAGGATGAACTTACATTACAAGCATATGTTATCCCCTTCAAGCTTGTGTTTCAAAAATAATTGGGGTACTCGCCAGAAATAGTGGGGGAAAATCTAGAAACATTCTATTGATTGTATTAGTTATTACGGCAGTTTATCGCTCTTGGACATCAACACTCTTTCTACTTCGTGTCAGGTTGGGATATCCTCATTTTATCGTTGGCCTTCTAGGTTTTGGGTTATTCATTTTTCCTCTTTCCATATGATCCTTGTTGCATCGTAATGACCTTTGATCCCTTGGTACCAAAATTCTACCAAATTCCGGAGTCGTGTCACCGATATGTTCAAGAGCTTAATCCTTCTGCAGTTTGTAGCCTTGCACACCTTCCTCAAATTCTCTGTCTCATTCACAATCATCTTGTTCCTTTGTCTCACGTCGATGATGTGGGAAACATTATGGCCCTCCTACAACTGGTCATTTCCTGTTGACTTCAGTTCATTATTTAGGAAGTTGATCTAGAGACTCCTTTCTGGTACCTTGGAGCTTGCATGCCTCAATGACAAGTTCTTCACATTCGACGATAGGCTTGCATCATTGGTCTTTGATCAAGTGATTTCACAAGTTTTAGACTCCAAATAATTCTTCAAACTTAGTGGATTGTACTAGCAGTACCTTGAGAACCATTGACATTACTGGTGGTCTCTCTCGTGCTTGTTAACGGTTCACATCATTGGCCGATAATCAAGTGATTTTCTAGTGTGCTCGACTTCAACACATCTATTCGCATATTAGAAATTGTACAATGGTCAGGTTGGGATTCAAGACCCTGGGCTCATATTACACAAGTCCAGGTTGCATGGATTGATTTATACATGACTCTTTTGATTGGATGGTTGCGACCATACCTGAGTCTCTTTTCTGGTCTTTCTGATTAGATGGCTTCATCCATACCACAGACCATTTATGTTTATCTTCTAGATGGTTGTGCCCATACCTTATGAACATGTATTTCCTTTCACTATGTACTCATGTATCAAAGATATCAGTTGTACTTGCGTCTGCAGGTTCTTTGCGAGGATGTTCTGTTTTGGTTAAGGATTTGTAAAGCATTTCACCCATCCCACTCTCTCGGCCTTCATGCTTTATGGGGAATCTATTACATATTAATTTGTCATTGATTCTGCATTCCTTGATCCTAGATACTTTTGGTCCATGTTACTGACATTTGTGTTGTGTCATGTTGCCAATTATGTGTCATTACCTTCCTTGCAATCTCAGGAAGAATGTCTCAATTCATTATCCTTGAAGAAGACCCATTTTTACCTAAGTTTTTGGGTCTTCGTGGGTTAGAAGTTATCCCTCTTGTGAATATGGTCAATTTAACACTAGCCCTAGTGAAGTCTTTGCTCTGTCCCTATGTTGCACCTGCAACGAGCTAGATTTGGCAAGTTTTTCAACAACTCGTCGAAACTTTGAGATGAAATTGCTTCATGGGTGGTCCTAGGGCTGGTTGTTGGGTTAGTTGAGCTCACCTATCTCCTCTGGGATAACTTTTCCACCTTTTGTGTAACCTCCCTAAGAGATAAGCTCTTCCTTGCTTCTCTTATGAGATCTCTCCCTCCTATAAATATCTCCTCCATGAATGAGATCAGCTAGCTTGGATGGAACTAGATGATAGCTAGATGTAATTTGATAGCTTCAGGTTTCTAAGAGAGGAGTAGAGGTAGAGAGTGTTATTGGAGTGTAGAAGTAGCCTCATATGTATTTTGGTTTGAGACATGTTTGAGTAGAGTTGGCTTGAGAACTTTCTAGTACCAATCCTTTTGGATGAAAGAGAGAGTCATATGTTCCCTTGGGAGACGGTTCACAAGTAAATGCTTACGGAGACATGCCAACAAGACCCTTCAAAGAGGCTTACGATGTCAAGGCTCAGTTGTAAGTTTTAATTTGATTTATATTAATACAAATCAATAGCTTGTTTCCTATATTGTTTGTTACATTGTATGACGATAGCTTGAGGTTCCTTGACTCTTCAAGTAGATTGATTGGTCATTTTCTATTGCATTTGTGGTGTTTCTCTACATGTTGTTTTTAGGTATAAATGAATAGAAGAATAAGAGGTAGAGCAACACGACGAGGACTTCATCGAATGTCGAACTGAAGGTAGGCCTTCATAACACCAACTTTCTAAGGAAATTTGCTTTGGTATTGTCTTTGCAGTGACTAGACCGACTCTAGGGCTTGAGGGGTTGCCTCTGTCAGCAAAGGGAACTTACCTGTGTCACAAGAGTCTTCTTCTTGCTATACGTGTGTCCGGGATGGCCTAGACGCTCTCAAGACTACGCTGTGTGAGTGTCTAGGGGCCGACACCTTCAGTTTTTCCTCTGAACCCTTGGATGCTCCCTTAAGCCTCTGTGCCAATTTCTAGGGCTCTCTAAACATTCCCATAATCTTGTGTGCCAACATACAAGGACTAAAATTCCTAGTTTTGTGCTAGTCTCTAGGGATCATAAAACCCTAAGTCTAAGCGAACCTCACCCCTGTGATTTCAAACCCTTGTGTGAATTCCTTCCATCAAACCTATGGGAACCATGAAAGAAAAGAAGAAAATAAGATGGATTAATCATTTTGATGAAATGCACTTTATTTATAGGTTTTAGTAAGGGTTTACTTATGGTTAAGGCTGACCTAAGTAGTTACCCATGTGGTTAGGGCTAACCCACTCCATAATGCATGTATGAATAAACTAATTCAAAACTTAACTTCCGCTTGACCAAATTGGGTGATCGTTAGGTTGATTTTGGTCCTCTCAAAAGAAGGAATTTAATGAAAGCATAATATTAGTCATATGGTCTTGCAATTTTGGAATTTGATCCTATTTTAAAAAATTAACACTCTGTCTCAACTAGGAAGAATTCCACCTGCCAATATCTCTCAGTTGATCTTCACATCATCCCATAATGCTTAGGTTGTCTGTGCTTAACTCTATCTACTGGAACTTTCTTAGAACTAAAATAAGAAGAATCAGTGAGAAATATGTTCCACCCATACCAAGTAATAGGATAACTCATCACACAAATGAGTAAATCCTCAACCCTGGAATCTCATCGAGGAGCTTACCCTCAACCCAGAATCTCAAAAGGGGAGTAACTTTCAACCCAATCCTATTGCCTATTGATATTCCCAATAAAGACTCTAAGTAGTCATATGGTAGAATAATTGCATTATAATTGCCTTGGGTTGTACACCCACAAGTACACTGTCAACTCATTGGCCAAACGCGGAGTGGTATTCCCAACAAGTCATGGTTGTGGGTATGATACCAATTGGGGTATACTCTGCAAAGACTAGATAGGGAAACATCATTCTCCAACCCTATAAATATAGGGGAGCATCATCCTCAACCATATGGGTAACAGATAGGGAAGTACCCTATTGTCCAGAGATCCCTCAACCCTAGGAGCCCTCTATCTCGATTCCGCACCCTAGGAGATCTAATAGGATAGGAAGAGTTGTCTCAGTGTCCTCGATCAATGCTACCCTTTATCAATAGGGGACACATCCATCATTCCAAGATCCTCTATGAAGACCAAAAACTTTCCCTTTGGTAGTGTCTTGGTGAGAATATCTGCAATTTGTTCATTTGTTGATATGTGATGGAGCTTGACATCTCCTTTCTGCACCATGTCTCAAATAAAGTGATATCGAATCTCAATATGCATGGACTTGTCATGGATCATGGCATTTGTTTCCAAAAGGATTCCACTCTAGTTGTCACAATATATCACTGTAGTATGTAGGACTTGCTCAAATAGCTCTCCAAAGAGCTTTCTCAACCAAACTAATTTGCAGCTAGCCATGCTAGTGGAAATGTATTCTACTTTGGTGGTGCTCAATCCTACATACTTTTGTTTCATGTTCATATAGGATTGTTGGAAATAATACTGAGAGGGGGGTGAATCAATATTATTAGATCAATGATTTTATTTCCCAAACAGATTTATATATGCTACTTCAGTGAAGTGAACTAGCATGTATAGGCAACTATGATTAAAGAAACCATCGTATATCTAGGGAACTTGTGATTTAGACAATTTATCATACATTGATCTTAAACCAATACATCAGTAACTTATTAGATAGTGGAGTAAAAAAAGAATCAAGCATCACACGTAAGCAACACACGTGAACACCAAGATTTAAGGTGGAAACCCAATGTGGGTTTAAACCACCTATTGATGTCGTCTCTGTCTTATTTTAATAATAAGAAAATATGTTTACAATCTTGTACTGGCTCATACTCATACTAGTATGCAAGCACCCACCTGCAGAAGGCTACAACCTTCTCTCGTTTTCCAGCTTCTACTGGAAGGGAGCTGCGACCCCTAAATCTTGTATTAGCCAATATGTTTACTAGTACGTAGGCACTGACCTACAGAAGGCTATGACCTTATTTCTTCTTCCAGGGACCACGTTTCATGAATTTTCAGACTGGATACTCCTAGATCACAACACAAAATCTGAAGGCCATGTTTCATCCAATTTTCATATTGGACCCATCAAAAACTTTTTAAACTTTAACTACATCAAACAACATTCAGTTAATCTGGACAATCATATCATTGACACCAAACACTGTGCTGGACCCAGAACCCTGCATCATCATTCATAACTAGCTGTAACCTCAAAAATCATGCATTAGATTGTATATGCTACTTGGCTGAACCCAAACTGCGTGTATACGCTACTTCCGTTAATCAAATCTGTGTATACCTTCAAAACTGCTGCAAACATAAACTTTTGAATCAAGTCTGTACCAACTAGGAATATATTGAATATCTACAATCAACTTACAGGCAAGGGAAAAAGATCACTTCTTCTCACTTATACAATCAATCAATCAAATGCCAGCCTCCTTATGCATTTAGTTTTACATTCAGATCTAAGAAGACTTCATTGATAGATATCAGTAAAACAACAAAATTTGATAAGATAGATCAGTCAAATCTGAAAAAGAATCTTTTCTTTTGTATACACTACTTGAAAGAATAGAACCTACATGTATACGCTCTTTGGCTGAGACGAACCTGCATACAGATCTGCAAATATTGACTCAGAACTTTGATGCAATTCTAGACTTCAGACAAACCCAAATCATGATAGATAACGAATAAAACAGGCACAAAACTCAGATATAGTCTCAATCAATATCAGATCATTCAAGAATAAGTCATTTTAGGTCTCATGGTCCTGATCCAATATTGAACTCAAGGTGCACATGAATATTTCAGATCTAGTCCCAAACATAGCCCTGCAACATAAAATATACTTTAAATAGAATTATTCCTTAGAATCTTATTGCTTGCACTCATGGAATTATGATCTTCTCCTCTTTATATAGATTTAGGTCCTTTATCAATACCTTGGAACAAAACCACTTAGGACCAATACCTTGGACCAAATACCTGGGGTCAATACCACAGACCAAATACCTTGGACAGATACCTTGGACCAAAACCTTGATTTTCCATCCCATATGTGCTTTTCCTTCTATGAAAGTGCATGTATATGTATACGCTCTTTTTCATCTATTTTCCCCTGTGTATATGCTACTTTGACAAATTGAACCAGCGTATACCTCTCTTTCTTCAACCTCTGGAGTCTGATCTGTAATCCTTTGTTGTTAACATGTTGCACTATGAACTGTCATATGTGTGAGTTTCCATCAAGGACAACACCTATATCATAATGCCAAAAAATATATCATGGAAGATCCAAGGAAAAAAAAACATCCAAATGTACTCTTTCTATCGATAACATTTTTGGCCCAGTCAACATCAGTGTATCTATTAAGTTTAACATTTCTGGCAGAATATCTTAGGCCAAGTGTGATCGACCCATGAAAATATCTCAATATGTGTTGGTATCTATCTAATGTGCATGGAGAGGCTCTATCATGAATTCAATCAATGTTTTTACTATGTAGCATATGTCTAGACGGGTGTTCACAAGGAAAATCAAAGCCTCAATCAGTTGTTTATACATGGATGGATTTTCCAAGTCTAGTCCTGTAGATTCCCCATAAAACTTCCTGAAGTTAATTTCCATTGGTGTAACCATGGATTTGCATTCAGTCATTCCAAATATTTCCAGCAGCTTCAGAATGTATTTTCCTTGTGAAAGGAAAATCTCACCAGGCCTTTGCCACACCTCAAGGTCTAAAAGGTAGTGCATAAGACCAAGGTCTTCCATCTCAAATTGAAAGGCTAGAATGCTCTTACACTTGATCATTAGAGGCTCACTACCTGTCAAGAATAAATCATCAACATATAAAACCAAAATCAATGGCACACCTTGGACTACCTTGAAGTAAATGTTGGGATCGACATTGCTTCTTGTGAATCCCAGCTTCACTAGGTAATTGCCAATGCATGCATACCAAGCTCAGGGAGTTTTCTTTACCATACAATGCCTTCTTCAACCCGCAAACATGTGTTCTTTGATCTTCCAATTCAAATACCTATGGTTGTTCACCATATACTTCTTCCTTTAGCATGCCATGAAGGAATGTGGTCTTTACATCCATCTGATGAATGTTCTGTTAGGTTACTATACCAATAGGAGTCATAATTTTGAATGACTAAGGTTAAGCCTTGTAATATTGTACATACCTTTGCAGTCTGCAAATGTTTTCCATATTATAAAAAGTAAAAAATGTAAAGAGGGTATGTCCTAAAAGAAAAATCAAAGGACAAAAAGAATAAGAGAAGGTAAAAAAAATTGAAAATATATGAACCCCAAAAACAAAGAGACCATGAAAGTGTGCAAGTCTAAATGCCACTACTATTTACTTTTATGCATAATAATGATTGTGTGCAACTTGTTATTCATGCACAATCCATTGTAATTAAATTATTTAATCTTGGTTATTCCATGAATTGAATTTTATGTTTATAGATTAGAGAATAAAGTCTAACCAAACAGTTTAATCTTGGCAGATCATAGTTAGGTAGAAAAAATAAAAGGAGTTCATAAGCTTAATCTAAGCCCTTAGACGATATAAGGTTAGAATTAGATAGATTACTTTTCAAAAGAAAAATATATGAATAAGGGTTTGCTAACCTAAATGTACCCAAATAAATGAATACAATATGTTATAGGTAAGAAATGGGTAAGTAGAAGAAATATTGTTGAACTACAAAGTTAATTGGATCAAAACACATGCATCATGCTTAGACACATCTTTCAACATGTATGGTCAGCTATCAAAGCAAAGACAAAGGTTTACAAGTTCATGTGATTAACTCCCCCTCATTAAATTTTCCCCTTTACTTACTAATTTCCTATCCACAAGTATGTTCTAAGTACTTTTAATCCTACAAGTCAAAGAGGCTCAGAGCATTTTTCTAACTTTTGGAGGGACCAGACCCTCGGCTTAATGACTTATGGACACAAGTGCTAGAATCCTCTTCATACAAACCATTTCCACTCATCACCCTAAGAAGACCCCTTTTCCTAAGGTTTAAACACAATTTGCCTAAGAAAAGTGAAAACCCCCCAAGCAAATCCCTTTCCACTCAAAAAAACCACAAAAACCTTCTATCCTAAATATTGAGCGTATATAAAGCAAAGTGCAGAAATACTTACATTTTACCCTTTTACTTAAGAAAACCTCACTCCGCTCATTTCATATTTGTTATGAAACCAGCTCAAGAAAATATAGAAAAGATAGATCAACGCCTTAGAATTCAGCCTCTTCGAGGGGGCAACCTCCTTTACATTACATAAATGAACAATTCTTCGATGATACAAATGAAAATACCTCCTTTCTATATATAGGAGTCTAAGGGGTCATAACATAATTAGAGCCGACATAACAATAATAATGTAAGGGCACAATAATAACAATAGTGTGCTTCTATGGGGCACAAGAGTAATAATATGGGCACTACATGGGTACATCAATATAATAAGTGGGTTGTACTAATAACAATAAGGGGTTACACTAGTAGTATAGGGGCCTAACATGCCCCTCTCCTTCAAAAAGCATTGTCCTCAACGCTTGAGTAGTTCTTGATGCTTCCGTATAAAATTCTTGTCCTCCCATGTGGAATATTTAGCAGGTAAGTTCTTCCACTTGATGAGATACTCTGAAATTGATCGATTTCGTAGCTGTCGGGTTCTTGTTTCTGTGACTACTCCAGGTTCCAATATGATTTTTCCTTCCTCTTCAATTTATGGAAATATTGTTTGCATTGGAATCTTTTGCAACTTTTGAATAAGTGGCCATCCTTCTTTGTCCTTCTTCCATTCATCCCTTGCTTCGTTTATCCAATTTGGTTGGATAATAGAAATAGCACAAAACAATGCTTCCACATCCTCATCCTTGAAGAGTCTTCCGATTCAGTAAGGTTGCCATTTGTTAAGTGCATGTAGTATTGCCAACATTTCCTTCTCATAAATAGCTTTCTTTAGATGTAGCAGTAAAAATACCCAATCACCTACATCAAAACATTTTTCACTATGATGTTGATCTACCTGTTGTTTCATTTGATTTTGCACCAAAGTGGCGTTATCCTTTAAAAGTTGGAGAACTTGTTGTTGATGCTCGATGTGATCTTTCACTGCTTGAACCTTTTTCTTCTTGATATGTCCTTCTATCTTTAGAGTCTGAGGAGTTTTAATTTCTTCCAATCCTTTACAAGATATGGTTAGATTCATTTCTTGACGCTCGATGTGATCTTTCACTTCTTGAACATTTTTCTTCTTGATATGTCCTTCTATCTTGATAGTTTGAGGAGTGGTAATTCTGACCAATGAATTACAAGATATGGTTGGATTCATTTCTTCTTTCTTGATGTGATCTTTCACTTCTTTCACCTTTTTCTTCTTGATATGTCCTTCTATCTTGAGAGTTTGAGGAGTGGTAATTCTTCCTAATAGTTTACAAGATATAGTATGATTCATTTCTTCTTTCTCTGGGGTTGAGTCCTGGCATATATCCTCTATTTTTGATGTTTCTTGATCTTTTTCTTCCTCCTCTTCATACTCTATGTAAAATTTCTTATCATCACACTTATGACCTTTTGTGCATTTGCTATCACAATTGTAACAAAGCCCTTTTTCTCTTTTTTCTTCCAATTGTTGTGGTGTAACCCTTATAGGTTGTGGAAGGCTAGGAGAAAAAACACTTCCATATTTATAGTTGTGAGGGGTAGACTTCCTTGTTGCCATAATTTTACTTTCCAATATGTCACAAAGCCCTTTTACTCTTTCCAATTGTTGTGGTGTTTCTCTAAAGAAAGTGTTGCTCTTTGTATCCTCATAATGTGCTATCATTTCCTCCGTGAGAATTGACCACGTAACAAGTTGTTTACGAGAACAAAACCCTTTATACCATAAAAATTGATCCGGTTCTAAATATGAAGATGCAATACATACTTTTTGTAACACTGGTACACCATGTAGATCAAAATATTTCTCCATCTGAAGTATCCAATTTACCGGATCCTTGCCATCAAACTTCCTCATCTTGCTTTTTCTTGATTTTAGGACCTCGATCTTGAAACAACTGTAACTCTATACTTTCAGATATTTAAGTCTTGAAATTGCTACCTGTAGTAGCCCTCTGTGTCCTCTTTCCAATGCCACTAGTCTCATCCAAATTGGATTCTCCAAAAAAGAGTTATGCACAATCTCCCGCAGTGACCTGATTATAAACTAGTTCAATAGAGCGAACTTGTATGAAGTACCAGGTGTCACTGTTTCGACCTTTGACTCTGAAAAATATATACAAGAAAACTACAATCTGTTCTCTTTCTGTACCTTCTTATGAATTTTCAATCCGATGCTCAGAAAGAAAGTTATGACGATTTTCCCTAGGTCGCCTGTTTGGAATATAATTCAGGAGTCTGCAAAAAGACCAACTTCCTTAGATCATATCTCCGCAAATATCGCGCGAAAAGCTCTAAAATTTGGACCCGAGGTTCAGAGCGATTTCTTCTCAAATGGTTTTTTTTGCAACTTCTGAAACGTTGCATAAAAAAGGTTATAGCGAAAATTCCACGATGCCCTGTTTGGAGCAGCGAAACCCTAGAATCCAAAGCTCTGATACCAAATGTTATGAAACCAGCTCAAGAAAAGATAGAAAAGATAGATCAACGCCTTAGAATTCAGCCTCTTCGAGGGGGAAACCTCCTTTACATTACATAAATGAATAATTCTTCGATGATACAAATGAAAATACCTCCTTTCTATATATAGGAGTCTAAGGGGTCATAACATAATTAGAGCCGACATAACAATAATAATGTAAGGGCACAATAATAACAATAGTGGGCTTCTATGGGGCACAAGAGTAATAATATGGGCACTACATGGGTACATCATTATAATAAGCTGGTTGTACTAATAACAATAAGGGGTTACACTAGTAGTATAGGGGCCTAACAATATTAATTATTAATTTTATTATATAAATCCTGATATAACCCTTTTCCCGTATATAAACTAAATCCCTAAGTAAATACCCAAATCCTTAGTTTTAATAAAACTATATGAATTACCCATATCCCAATACAAATTTACTTAATTTACCTAATCCCAGTAAACCTAAGTTAATCTCAACATTGATCTCACCCGATTCCTTAATCCCACAACTAAGCCCCGCCCGATCGCTTAACCGAGGATTCATTCCTAAGTTAATCCCAAACCGTTGTGATTAAAACCCCTGCCCCCCCCCCTCAACTCCTGTTCATTTCCTCCGTGCAACTTCTCTGCATGACTACTATCAGATCATAATCGCCCAAATCCAGCCATATCAGCCGAGCCCAATATCCTACCTTTACCCGCCCGATAAGGCGGTTTTCCCCGACCCCCCGATGGATATGTGTCAAGCGTCGGCATACATCGGGTGACCCCTCCTAAAAATCTCCCATGCCACAAAATCGATGCGACGAGCCTCAAAACCGCCTCCCCGCCAATCCGATAAACTTCCAATCATCCAAAATATGAATTTCGCACCATATTCAAAATTCTTCTCGTTAAAGACTTTAAACCTTGAAAATCCATGTTTGCGTACATTTCGCCCGTTTAACAATATAAACCCATAAAACCCTTCAGTGCCACCCTGAACCTCTGCGATGTAATTCCACCTCCATTCACATCCAAAACACTGCCATGACCCCTTCCCCAGGCATCCCTGTGCAAATGAAGCCATCAAGTGCCCTTCCAGCTGACCGAAGTTTTCTTAATTATTATTGAATTTTACAGGTAATTAGCCGAAGACCAAAGCTTGGATAAATAGTTCTGATACTAGTCACAGAACTTGTTTACTCCAAGACTCGACAAGAAACCTGTTAAAAGCCTATATTCAGAAGAAGAAGACCATTATACAAGGAACAAAGATGAAGACAGTCACACAGAGCCGAGAAGGAAACACTTATACAGAGCATGGACAGTCAAAATAGAGGAACTAGACCAAAGATGCAGTTAGAAGACAAAAGATGAAACATTCAGAGACTTGATCAATATCCACTTCCCAATGCTGATACACATAAAAACAAAAGAATTTACTATTGAAACACACAGTAAAAGGTTAAATTGTACAGTAAAAGGGAAAACACAGTGAAGGATAAAGACAGGTCATCAGAGTGAAAGAGTATCAGAGTTAGAGAGTATCAGATGAAAGACTGAAGTAAATAAAGCCTCCAGCGTAATGATTCAAACATAAAAGAGCATCAAGAGCTAGAATCAAACCATAAAAGCCAGCAATACAACAATAAAAGGGACAGCATGAAAGCAGTTCATTAGCTACCTCTATCTTCCTATGAGAAGATATTTTGTATTTCTTAGATTAAATATCAATTCAGTTTGAGATATTTGTAATAAAACCTTAGTATAAATACTTCACAATTCAAAGTATGTAGGGTGGATTCTTAGACATTTCTATAGACTTCTTGATTGAAATACTGTAAATCCATTGGAGCATTCACTGAGCTAGCAAGTTGGATTGATGAATAAATACCATATATTTCAAAGTATTCACATGTAGAGTGAAGTGCAGAAAAGTATTTTTTCACGTTGTTTTTTTTTTTTTTACAAAATCGGTTACTTGTATATTATAAAAACATCAGGGACTGAGTCCTAGTACATAGATATGATAGATCAAGGCATTGAGGATCAAAAACGGGTTCGCAGACCCTTGTTCCTCATTGCTACATAAACGGTAACTGAAATTAAAAAGGTAACGGCTATATTGCCGGATAAAAGAGCCTGCAAGCCAACAAAATTTACAGTTCATAGTTCCTAGGGGAGTTTCTGGGTAACAGAGTCATCAGGGAGGGATTCCTTCCTTGCACTGGCTCTAGTTGAAGCCTCCGTTGGCATACTTTGGGTGAGAGTCCTGATATGCGCTAAAGCTTCCTCAAGATGAGTGTAACTGACCTTCAAGGCCTCGATTTCTATTTTTTGCTTCTCAAGCTTCTTCCGTTTTGATCTGCTGTCTGCCTGGTAATCATCTTTGAGGTCATTGAAATGTTTGATGAATCTGTTGATCATGAACGTATGTGCTTTGCAGAGTGAGCATTCACTGTTGGTGATGATATTTTCAAAAGGATTGTTGACAGGCACCTGAGCTCCTTGCTGATCCTGCTGTTCCGCCATTTCACCAACTGGGGAAGAATGTCGACGAGTTGAGGATGCGGGAGGGGACAAATTCCGGGGAGGAGGGCAATATAAGGGAGAATAACACACTGTGAGGGGGGGAGCAGAGCTGCACAGGGAGGTGGGGGAGGGACAGAATGACGGGGGAGCAGAGAGATGCGAGGGAACGCGCTGCCACGGCCAGTAAAACCACCAGTTAGCAAGAAATTTAAAACAGAAATAAGAAGGCCTGAGATTACCACTGTCGAAGTGCGAAATCCGATCTCCCGATGACTGAGCCCAGTTTCGTGAGAATGCCTGTGCTTGGAGGAGGCGCGGTCCAGAACCTTTGCAGCACTGATAGATGAGAAGGCGATGAGGCCCAAGCTGCTATAAATAGAAGGAAGGAGGCTTCTCGGGTGCATGAACCAGTGCTGAGTGGGTCGACTCTTGAGATGACTGAGATCCCAGGAAAAGATCTTGCAGCGTGCGATGAAGATAAGAGAGTGATGACCAATTGCACAGAGCCTGGAAATGGCGGTTGGGGACGAGTGAAACTCCATGTCGAGGCTGGCAGAGGTGATATAATCAATTGTAGGGAGGAGGATTTGATATGAGAGGGACAAGTTTGCGCAGTCGAGGAGATTTGGCAGAGAGTGAGGGGATTCGGTGGTGGACAGATTTAGAGGAGAATGATGCCTGAGGTGACTTAGATTCTGAGAAGAGAGGGTGGGATGGGATTGATTAGGGGATTGCTTTGTCATAGACTGAGTCATTTTCTCTGACTTGGCCTGCCTGTCTGCTAGCTGCCTTGTTGGCCTGTTCATCAGCCTCTGTGTTGCTACTCCTTAGGACGTGTTTGTAGGTGACCCCGTTTATTTCTCTGATGTTGTCCATAATCCTGGATTTGATGTTGTTCAAGGCCATTTGTTTGAAATCCCTCCCTGAAACCATAGCAGCTATGGTGATAGCTGAGTCACCCATTATAAGCAGATTCTGAAGGCTGAGATTTTTCACTATGGAGGTTCCTAGGAGAAGGCTATATGCCTCAGCCTTGTTATTGGACATTGTACCCAATCCCCACTCGTAAGTCACTATGGTTTTCCCTTGAAGGTCTTTGATGACTCCTCCTGCACCTGCTTGGCCCGGGTTATTTTTTGAGGCCCCGTCGAACTGAAGGGAGGGCCTCTTTTGATTTTGAATCCATTCTCTGATTTCCTCTTTAGTTCCTCTCAGCTTCCAATCAGTTTTTTCTTACCTGTACTTGCTGTTTTGTGGATCCTTACTTCTTGGCTGAATTTACCCATCCATTCAATTTCTCTTGGGTCCCCAGGTTCATGGTCTGATTGGGCTATTCCATTCACTCCAATGGTCTCGGAGATGAGGGCAATTGTTTTTGCAAGGGTGCTGGAGATGTTGGGCTTCTTGTTGTTAAAAATGCTTTTGTTTCTGGCGTTCCAAATTTGCTAGCAAAGATTTGAAGGGATGTTGTTCCACAGCCTTTTGGCCAGGGTCTTGTTTTTTTTTGGGTGAGGATAGTTGTTCCCCCAATTTTTTTGAAGGGGGGTAATCTGATTGGGGAGGTCACCAATCATTAGCAGACTGGTGATGAGCTTCCAGCAATTTCGAGCGAAGGAGCACTCTAAAAAGAGATGATTGCTACTTTCTTCCGCTGCTGTACACAGGCAGCAGATTGAGGGGCCGAGGATGCCTTTCTTCCTTAGATTTTCCGCTGTGAGGATTTTGCTTTTGAGGAGGGTCCAATTGAAGAATTTGACCTTTGGGAGGCATTCCGGATTCCAAGCCGCTTTGTGAAGAGGCCAGTTGTTTGTGGCTGAGGCATTTTGGAGGATTTTGTATCCTTCTTTGACTGTGTAGTTGCCACCATTGGGGTCCCAAACATATTTATCCACGGACAGACTGTTAAGGGGAGCTGAGCCTGAGAGGGATATCTTGAGTTCGGCCCACAGATTCTTTAGATTGTTAGGAAGGGGAAGGGGCTTCCAGCCTAGCCATCTGTTTTGATCCCAAGAGGAGATGTCATAAAGGGTCTTAAGATTTTTCCCTTCCATCCACAGTTGCAGGGGCCTGAGATTTGGGAGAGCTTCCCTTACTTCTGAGCCCATTATTCGATCTGTCCAGATGTTGATGTCTCTGCCACTACCCGGGGCTCTTGAGATATAGACTTTGAAGTGAGGGAGAGTTTTTTTTATGAGTTTCCAAACTGGGGTGCACTGCCTGTCAACAATGGTTTCCGATAGGATATTGGAGTTGGCCCTATTCAAATATTTCCTTTTGATTACCTCTGTCCACCAGGCTCCTTTTCGTTGAGAATTCTCCAGATCAACTTGAAGCCCATGGCCATGTTGGCTAATCTTGGAATTCGAATTCCAAGCCCTCCTTTTTCGAAGGGTAAGATGACTTGATCCCACTTTACAAGACTGAACTTTTTGGATTCCTGCCTTCCTCCCTGCCACAAGAAGCTCCTGATGATTAATTCCATATGCTTATGGATGCTGGCCGGGGCGAGAGTGGTTGCAAACTGATAAATTGGAAGGGCTGAGAGAATGGCTTTGATAAGAATTGTTCTTCTAGCCAGATTGAGCCAGGACACCCCCCAGCTCTGAAGCTTCCCTCTCAGCTTCTCTATTAATTTGACCCAGATTTTGGTTTTGACCGGCTCCTTAGCTAATGGTAACCCCAGATACATGAAATGGGTCCAGTTCCTTTGAGCAGGGATATCCAAGATTGTGGAGATTCTCTGGATAATATGCCTGGGGACGTTCCAAGTGTATATCATGCACTTATTATTATTGAGCTTGCCTCCAGACACTTGAAGGAAGAGCTCTAACGTTTTCTTGAACCTTCTTGCCATGAGACTGGAAGCTGCTCCGATTAGGAGGGTGTCATCAGCGAAGAGAGAGTGGTTTGTCCCCTTGGTTCCCCGCACTATGCTGATACTTGTGATTTCTTTTAGCCTGTGTAGATTTTCCAGGTGTATACTTAGAGTTTCGGCCATGATGATGTAGAGGAAGGGGGAGAGCGGGCAGCCTTGTCTCAATCCCCTTGAGCTTCTGAAAAAGTTACTTGGCCTGCCATTAATGAGAGGGGTTGTCCAGGGGAATGAAATACACTCCATGATCTTGCTGATGAAGGTGTCAGATATCCCAAATTTCCCGAGGACTGCCTTGAGGAATTGATGATTGACTCTATCAAAGGCGTTCGCCATATCTAGTTTGATGATCATGCCCTTTTCCTTTCTATTTATACTGCTGTGAAATGCCTCCTGAATAAGAATAACATTGTCCGTTATTTGTCTTCTAGGCACGAAGCCTCCTTGATTCTCAGAGATGAGGGAAGGGAGGAGCTTTTTTAACCTGTTAGCTAAGATTTTGGTGATAATTTTATAGGAGACATTGCATAAGGAGATTTGGCGGAATCGATCAAAGGATTAGGGATTGGGATCCTTGGGGATGAGGGCTAAGTAAGAAGATTTGATGCTGTTTCCCATTTTGCATTTTGAAAAGAAATTCTTTTCCATTCTGATGTAATCCTTTTTGATGATTTCCCAATGGTTTCTGTAAAATGCCACAGTGAACCCATCTGGGCCCGGTGCCTTGTCCTGAGCCATGCTGAAGATTGACCACTCAATTTCCTCTGGCGTGACCTCTTGGTCCAGATCGATGTTTTGAGCTGCTGATATTTTGTTTTCAATTAGGCTGAGAAAATCCGAATTATCGATGGGTTGAGGGTCTGCAGTTAGGAGAGCGCAGAAGTGACTGGACGCTGCCTCCTTTATTTCCTCTTGGTCTCTGAGCTCGCTTCCTTCCGTCATTATTCTCTCTATATGATTCCCTGCCCCCCTGAGCTTTAGGCTGTTGTGAAAAAATGAAGTGTTTTTGTCTCCGGCTTTGAGCCAAAGACAGCGAGACTTTTGCCTTTGCTCTTCTTCCTCCTTTCTGTTCTGCTTATACAATTCTTTGTACATTTCGTTCTCTTTGGCCTGATCTTCCTCTGTGTACTGTGCTCTTTCTTTTTCCTGGCTCCATTGTTCCATCTTAGCTTGGAGGTCAGTTCTTTTTTTGCTTTCCTCTGCAGCGTGGTTTCTTGACCATTGCTTAATGACAGTCCTGAGAGATTTGAGCTTGGCTTCCCAAATGTAGTGGGGAGAGCCAATTATTTCTTTTGCCCATTGCTCCTTGATCATATTTCTGAATTCTTCTTTGCTGTCCCAAGCCTTGTTATATTTAAAGGGAAGAGGTCCCATGTTCTTCCCTTTATCTAGTGTCAGAGCCACTGGTTTATGATCTGAGATGTATCCTTGAATGATTTTGCTTTGGATATTTGAAAATCTTGCCACTGTTCTTTCTTGAGCGAGGATTCGGTCTAATCTCTCTTTTATATTGTTGATGCCAGTTATTTTATTGGTCCATGTGAATCTCCCATTTTGCGGAGGTATGTCCACTAAGTTATGGGTTTGAATTATTTCTTCTAATGAGTCTCTTGAAGGGTCAGCGTAGAAGTTTCCTCCCAACTTCTCATCAGCATTCCTTATAAGATTTAGGTCCCCTCCAAGGAAAATGTTCCTTCCATGTACTATCATGAGGTCTGAAGTTATTGATTCCCAACATGAAGCTTTGTCCCTATAATGATTGGGAGCGTAGATGTTGTATATAGAGTATTATTCTTGCGAGGCTATGTTCTGCATGTCTGATCTTATCCACCATCTGTACAGCTTTTGATCTTTAAGTTCCCATTTGCTTTTGTCCTATACTGTCCCTATGCCTCCTGAGGCACCAGCTGCACTTATTGCTATACCTGCATAGCTTCTGCTTTTTTTTATGTGGTTTTGAAATTCTTGTTCCGTGATTTTGGTCTCCTGGAGAAGGAGAAGGTCTGGATGTTCAGATTTGAGGAGGTCTCGGACTGCATTTGCTTTTAGGGAGGAGCCCATCCCCCTACAATTCCAGGAGACCAAAATCATCATTTACCTTGTTTGTTGTTTGCCCCGCTTTTCTCTTTCATTTTTTCTCCACTTCCTTTGGTTTTATCTAGATATGTGTCCATTGGTTGTTGCGTTCCGGTAGCCATTTCTTTTGCAGCATTTTCATCCCTAATCTCTTTGTTAGACTTCCTTCCAAATTTTCTGGGAGGGTCGGTGGAGAGGTTGTTTTCCTTTGTTTTATTCCTGGTTAAGATTCTTTCCACTGTTGGGGGAGGTGAGGGCTGGGGGGGGGAGATAGGGGAGGGAGTTACAATGGGGCCTCGCGGGGAAGGGGGAGGGGATGGGGGGTCCTCTGCGGATAGGGTTTCAAAGGGGTTGGAGGAGGAGGGGAAGGAAGGGCCAGAGCCAGAGGGTTGAGAGGGGAGGAAAGGGTTTTCATGGGGGGTCTTTGAGATTGGGCCAGGAGGGGGGTTTGATTTTTTCTTTTTGACGTGCTCCCAAGCTTCCTCAGGGGCTTCAACAGTGCCTTCAGATACATTTGTTTTAGATTTATTACATCTATTGGCGAAATGCCCATATTCGTGACATACCTTGCACTTGAAGGGTAGCTGCTCGTAGTCCACTTGCTGAATGTACGTCCACTGATTGACTTTGAGATTGATTGCTTCCGGCAGTCCTTTCCCCAGATCTACTTCGACACATATCCGCGCGCATGCATGCATGTTCTCCTTCGGTTTAGATCTATCAATATATTTACCTACAGCGTTCCCTATGGCTTTTACTGACTCGTCCCCCCAGCAGTGAAGCGGAAAATGGGCCAGGCGAACCCAGACGGGGACAACGTTGGGAACGTCCATTTCTGGGTCGAAGTCTGGAGTCCATCTGTTTAGGTAAAGTCCCCGAGAGTCCATGAAATAAGGGCCGTTCCTGAAGATGAGGTTCCTGTCCTCCATTGATTCAAAGAGAAAGGTGTAAAATCCTCTGCCACAGAACCTGATTGCTATTTTCCCTTGCACCATCGAGTTCTAGTTTCTCTCGACCCATCTCTGAACTAATCGGGGGGAGGGCCACAGTCCCGTGAACTGACCGACCAGGCCTCTTTCTGCTAAGAAGACTGCTGCTCTCCTCGGGAGGGAAGGAGGTAGCGAGACTTCCGGAATTTCATCTAGCTTCTTGATGAACTTGGAAGCTGTAGGGCGGATTTTTCCCGCTGCGTTCTCAGGAATGAGAGAGGCGAACGATTTTTCTAGGTCTTCAGGATCCTGAGACGGGGGGTCCATTTCAGGCATTGGAGGAGATCTAAGAACTCAAGAGGAAAACAGGGGAAGGCCCCGGTGCTGGGGGAGGGCAGGAGGCCCAGGGGCGTAGGAGGGGAAGACAGCATAGGGAGGGCACGGGCCTAGCAGCGACGCTGCCAGGCGCAGGAGCGCAAGAGCGATCAGGAACAGAGCCGCGCACAGGAGATCGCAGGTTTCCTCAGAGCCGCCATCCAAAAAAAAGGGTCTGCACCCGCCATGGGATTATTATTCTTCACGTTGTTGTTATCTCTTAAAGTTTTTCCATAATGTTCATCTGAATCTAAATGCCATAACTGGAGTATTGTATCAAAATTTGATTAATTACACTATGTTATAACAGTCAAACAAACACATTTTTTCTACTGATAATCTAAGTTAAGGAATTCTTAATTGCTCCTTAGTTTAGGTTGTTTCTTTATAATCTATAGCAAAGGATTCGTAATTTCCCTTTGTTTCCGATTACCCTATGTTCCTCATTTCAATCCCAGTTTGAGAATTCTTGATTTCTCTCTCACCCTGGTTAAAACCTTTTCATCCCTCTGGCCTAAAGACATGCACTCTACTCTGCTATCTTTCCCTTTGAACATTCCCTTTAGTGAGTTGATCCAGTCCTGCTACTCTTTTTGTTGACTCCATAGCCCAATGGACTAGAGACATCATCCTATCCATCCGTTTAAATATTCCCACCACTCAATCTTCAATACAAATCAAAAACCCCCTTGAACATTAAGAACTAGCCTGAAATCCCATCGAACAAAGCTAAATCATATAGAGAAAGCCCTCTCTAGACTTAGGTTGGCTAAAGCCTATGCCCAAAAGTTGGTTTGTGGTTACCTTGGTCATTTTCTTTCTTCTAATAACTTCTAGAGAAAATTCTGAGTGATAATAGGATCGACTGAGCCCTTTCTCAGTCACATCGATCCTCTTTTGGAAAGTTTTTTAAATATGGAGCCGAAGCTTCCAGCTCTAGAAGCTTTGTAATGGAAGTCTGGTAAATGGTTAGGCTGGATGGAGTCAAGGAGGTCAATTTGGGCTCCTTTCCCCTATTAGGATGGAACTAATCCAAGAGATAAGGCCTTCTCCCATGAGAAGAGGAACCATCTCCCCTCCATTCAAGCTATATAAACCTCTCTTTTTCCCAATCACAAGTTAGCTTTTAGTCCTAATTAAGTTCTAACTAAAGTTTTGATTTTGGAGTAGTCAGCATGCTACCCATAGTTTGTAGCTTTCTATTTTGTGTTTAAGGGAGAATTGTGAGTTCTTTTTGGTGTGAAGATGAAAGGGAAGATCCTTGAAACTACCATTGTTGAGGCTATCCATGAGATGCTAGCAGAAGTGTGTGGAAACTCAGATATGTCGGAGAAGAACAGTAACGTCAAGACATCGATTGTAATCTCTTCTTGAACTAATATAGATGCAACTATCGATTGATTTCCTACATGAAATTTTATCTCACATATTTATGGCTTAATGTTTCTTGACCTGTTAAGTAGGTTGAATGCAATTTTTATGTTATCACATTTGTTGTTTTCTGTTATTGACTCATTTTAGGTGTTCGAAGGAAGGAAACAGAAGATAGTTGGAGCGAGGAAGCAAGATCGTCACCAAGAAGAATAGCGTACTAAGAGGTAGGCCCTCTTATTTGATTCTAGACTAAGGATATCTTCTATAGATTGTTTGTTTGTGGCTAGACCTGCTCTCTTGGGCTAGAGGAATTTTTTGTGTCTGCACTTAGAATTTACCTGCACCACACTAAGGGATTGGCTTGTTGATGTAAGATGGAGGAATGATTAAATGGATCATCCCTAGAGTGATATAAAGTGATATGGGACTCAAGAGGTTCTTCTAAAAGGGGAAGAATAATTATACTAGAGTCAACACTACTAGATGCACTAAGAAGGTTGGGGAGAATTTCTTCTCCTGCACTTTCAAAATTAGATGTCGCCTTACCCAAACATTGTGTGGAAATGTAATAGCCATAAGGTGGATGTGGATCCAATTCATGGGTTCTAAGTAAAGGGGGATGGAACCAATCAACCTCACCATGAATGAAGTCTTTAGACTTCACAACATATTGGTCATGGGTTTGTTGCAGAAGGAAGTATGCATGATGGTGCATATCATCCCAAGGATAATCAGGGGTGGTCATAGCTTCCATGATTTCTTCATCAGAATGGAATATGGGAGGACTAGAGGATGAAATACCACATGGTGAAGAGGATACACATTATACATATTTATGAGAGACAAGGTTCACATGTGCATCATCATGGTTGACAGACATATGACTAGTAGATGGGACATCTACCGATGTTGAGACCGAAGTGTTCATCAAAGAAGGTTCAATAGAATCACAATAGGAGACATCAAGGGATTCGTAATACATTGATCTCATAGATGAAAAATATATAGAGAATAGGGGAGGTACTATCTATCATCTCGACATTAGGGGAAGGGATCACTGTTGGGTTCTGTTATATTCTTTCCATGACTAGCCGACATAGTTAACCGGGGGGTTAGAAGGGGGGCGAAGCCCCCCCTTTGTTTGCCAATTGCGTAACGAGGGGATCACAGGGGGTTTGAGAGGTGTAGGTAACCCCACTCTATGGGGTCTAGGGCAACACCCCATAAAATTTTGTTTTTGGACCCTATAATAGGTTGCGCCGACCTAACTATGGTTTTGTGCATTATTTTTCACACATGGTTTTGGACGCAATGGTTTTCGGCCCATGGTTTTGGACATGATGGTTTTGGGTCCATGGTATTGGATTCTTCAACATGTATAAATATGTATTGTAACATTGAAAGGAACATAATGAAAAATCAAGCTGGTAGTCCCAGTTTTGGGATCTAGGAGAAAATATTTGTGTATATGTGTTTGATGTGTTATGCTCTCACATTGTTTATTTTCTGTGTTTTAGAATTCATATGCAGGTAATTTATGTACGGGGTTAAAACCTACATTTGGTATCAGAGTTGTTTTGGCTTCAAGGGGACACCTTTGTTGCTGAGGGGTTTCGCTCGGGCCTGTGGTAGACCCTGTTCAGTGGGAGATCTACGAGGTCGATTCTAGTGGTGAAAGAGGATGGCAAGCAATGGAAAGATAGAGATTGAGAAATTTAATGGTTAGAGTTTTGAGTTGTGGAAACTCAAGATGGAGGATCTATTGGTGGATAAAGATCAGTCGATCGCGGTAGATCTGGGTACTAAACCAACATGAGTGTCCGATGAAGAATGGAATAAGTTGGATTGGAAGGTAAAGAGCACAATACGATTGTGTGTATCAGATTCAATATTGCTGAATGTATTAGGGGAAGCTACGATGAACGCTTTGCGAGACAAGTTAGGGACTTTGGACCAATCTAAGTCTTTGGTGAATAAACTATTCCTGTGGAAAAAGCTATATAACCTGAGGATGAAAGATGGAGACTCGGTGACGGAGAATATTAACACATTTAATAATGTGGTAAGTCAGTTATTATCTGTTGATATTAAAATTTCAAATGAAGATAAGTGCATCAATTTGTTTTGTTCTTTACTAGATTCGTGGGATAGTCTGGTTATTGCAATAGGTAGCAATACAACTACCTTGCAATTTGATGAAATAGTCTCATCCTTGCCGACAGAGGAGATGAGATGGAAAAATATGGAGAGCCAGAATGGTGATGCCTTGTCTGTATGAGGACAGTCCCAGAAAATAAACAAAAATAAGTCATCGAGTGGGAGATCTAAATCTAGAGGGAGATCTAAATCTCCAAGAAAACCTGTAAAGGTGGTGTGCTGGAAATATGGAAAGGAAGGGCACTACAAAAGGGACTGTAAATATGAAGCTCCTAATAAAAGAAAGGGATCTGATGATACTCCTTTTGCAGAGGAAAAAACCACCTCTGATGAAGGTGGGGATGTGTACTTGGCTTCTTCAAGTACACATGTAGATCTTGAGGCATGGTTGATTGACTCAGGTGCATCCTTTCACCTCACTCCCCATAGAGAGTGGTTCTGCTAGTATGAGAAATACAATGGTGGTGATGTCTTCTTAGGGGATGATAGGAAGGCTAGAATCATTGGTCATGGAAAAGTATAGTTGAAGTTGCAAGGTGGAAGGGTTAGAACACTTCCGGGTGTTTTGCGTATTCCTGCATTAGCCAGAAATCTAATTTCTGTAAGCAAGTTGGATGATGCAGGTGTAAAAACAATGTTCGAGAAGGATACCTGCAAGATGGTTCGGGGAGCACTGGGATTGATGCGGGGAGTTCATATTAGAAATCTATATAAGCTACAAGGTAGCATTGTTGTTGATGGTTGCAACAACTCTGTGGTTCCTGAAAGAGGAGAAAAAAATCTAGTTGTTTCTGGAGAGAAGACCATGCTGTGGCAGCAAAGGCTTGGACATAATGGAGAGAAGGGCCTTCGAATACTTCATGGTAAAGGTATGGTAGAAGGTATGAGTAATATCTCTTTGGATTTTGATTTCTGTGAAAATTGTGTATATGGGAAGTAGAATCGGTTGAGTTTCCCCTTTGGTGGTAAGAGGGCGAAACAGATATTAGATCTTATGCATAGTGATGTGTTTAGACCTGTGAAGGTTCCGTCACTGGGTAAGTCTATGTACTATGTATCATTTATAGATGACTTCTCAAGGAATACATGGATATATTTCCTTAAGAAGAAATTTGAAGTCTTTGACAGGTTCAAAGAATTTAAGGCTTTGGTGGAAAACCAGACAGAGAAGAAGATAAAGGTGTTGAGGACAGATAACGGTGGAGAGTTTTGGAGTAAGGAATTTGAAGAATTCCATAAGAAGTGTGGTATAGCACAACAAAATACTATTCCATACACACTTGAGCAAAATGGAGTTGGAGAAATAATGAACAAGACGTTGATGGAAAGGGCAAGAAGCATGCTCAGTGGTGTCGGGTTAGGATAGGAATTCTGGGCAGAGGCGATGGAGACAACATGTTACCTTGTCAACAGATCACCTTCATCAGCATTGGAGGATAAGACTCCACAAGAGGCATGGACTAGTAAGAAACCCTCTCTTTCACATCTTAGGGTATTTGCATGTGATGCATATGTACATGTTCCAAAGGAGAAAAGAACCAAGTTGGATAGTAAATCTGGAAAGTGCATCTTTATTAGGTATAAGGATGGTTTAAAGGGTTATAAGCTTTGGAACCCAGTAACAAGGAAGGTTATGTACATCCAAGATGTGGTGTTCAGAGAGGTGAAATATGTTATTAAACATGAAGTCCAACCAAAGGAACCTGAGAAGATAGAGTTTGAGCTTAAGGAGGAAGAATCAGACTCTACAGTAGAGGAGGAATCAGAAGATGAAGAGCCACAAACTCTGGGTGTGAGAAGATCAGTGCGAGAAAGAAGGAAGCTAGAAAGGTATATTCCATCTACTTTCTGTTCAAATTTTGCTTTATCTGTTACTAACGATGATCCCAGAACTGTGAAGTAAGTAGTGGATTCAGAGGATGGAAAACTCTGGAAAGAGGTCATGGTTGATGAGACATCTTTGCACAAAAATAAGTCTTGGGATCTGGTGGAGTTGCCAGCTTGGAAGGAAAACCATTGGTAGCAAATGGGTGTTCAAGAAGAAGACAAATGCGGAAGGAAAGGTGGAGAAATATAAAGCTCGGTTGGTAGCAAAAGGTTATTCCCAGGTGCGGGGAATTGATTTTGGTGATATTTTTTCTCCTGTTGCCAAGATAATTTCTATTAGATTACTTTTATCTGTTGCTGCTTCTTTTGATTTTGGGGTAGAATAGATGGTTGTGAAGACAACATTTCTTCACAGGGATCTGGAAGAGGAAATCTACATTAAGCAACCTGAAGGATTTGCGATGAAGGCTAAGAAAGCACTGGTATGAAAGTTAAATAATTCTCTGTATGGGTTAAAATAGTCACCAAGGATTTGGTATCAGAAATTTGATACATTTATATGGGGACTTGGCTTCACCAGAAGAAAAGTAGATCACTGTGTGTATTTTAAATTAATTGGTGACCATGTTATTTATCTGGTCTTGTATGTGGATGATATGTTGCTGATTGGAAATGACAAAGAAATTATCCAGGATTTGAAGACCCAATTGTCCACCAAATTCGACATGAAATATCTTGGTGCTACAAACTATATTTTGGGCATGGAAATTAAAAGGGATTGGGCAAAGAGGAAGCCCTAGTTAAACCAGAGGAATTATGTCGAGACAATACTGCAGAGATTTAATATGAAGGATAGTAAACCGGTGAAGGTTCCTATTCCTGTAGGTGTGAAGTTATCTGCTGAACAGTGTCCCAAGACACAAGAAGAGGAAGAGGACATGTCCTGTGTTCCATATGCAAGTGTAGTCGGTAGCCTGATGTATGCAATGGTCTGTACTAGACCAGACATTGCACATGCAGTGGGAGTGTTGAGCTAATTTGTGTATCTAAATTAACACAATTATTTCTTATCAATCTGGGTTGTTTATGCTTTGAGGCAAGTTCACTATATGTGAAGATCAGATGTAATCAAACCTTGAAAGATAAGTTATTCAAAAGCTAAAAGTAATACATTCTATAACTCTAATTCAATCAGTTTAAAAAGAGGAAAAACATTGAAATAGTTCTTGACTCAAGAAGTCCACTTTCACCTCAATTACCACTTAATGAATCAGAGATTAAAACCAAGAACTTAAGATGGATAAATTATTAGTGAAAGAAGCTCTTAACTTAAGAGACACATAAGGTATTCCATCATAATTCATTCATCTCAATATCAAAATCTCAATAAGAAACTACTTGCATGCAAACAAAGGAAACTAGTTTTAATTCATCATTTTAGTAGAAGGGATGCTCAACTTGAACACCTGTTTTTCCAACTCGATAAAGTGATGAATAAGCTATTAACTAATGAAATCAATCACTATGCATGAAACATAAAGCAATCTGAAATAAAGCTTTGAAAAACCAGTTCTACAATAACCAGATTACAAGGAAATAAAACTAGTTAACAAGGAAGTATACTTAGCTTGGTGTTAGTGTCAGTCTTTCCAGCCTTCCTCCAGTGATCAAACGTGCTATTACAAAGTGATTTTAAGGTGTCAAGGTCAAATTTTGTCATTTCAGTGAGTCTTCAAGCAAAATTTGGTCACTAGGTATTAGGTCTAGGGTTTGCTTTCACTCCTTCTAAAGTTGTCCAAATGTCGGTCCATGTCATCATTCAGCTGAGTCTATCATCATTTATAGGGTTTTCATTATCATGTCAGTGTCTAATGAGTCATTTTACACCTTGTTCATGCTTCAGTTGCACCCAGGCAAGGTCATTTCCCTCTCCTAGGGTTTTGAAAGCTAATTTCTCTTGGATGGTCAAATCATTAGAAAAACTTGTATCCAGATGTTCATACACCTTCCTCTATCTTTCATGTACCTTATCGAACACTTCCCATCACTGAGATCCCCCAAATTCCTCATTTTCGCACAAACCCTAGTTTCTTGCTACAGCCTGGCAATTTTTTAGGTTGGGCCTGTGTTTTGCCCTTTTGGACCCCTTCCCCTCGCTCGATCTCTGAGATTCCACTTTCCCCTACTTCCTAACATCCCTCCCTACTTCCAAAAATTTCCCCAAGAATTTAGAAGCCCCTCATCCCCTTCATTGCGCTTCATTTCCACAAAATTCCTTGTTTCACACATCGGGATAAGTTTCATTCAAAATATGTTTCAGAGCAATCAAAGTTGAATTTTGGAAAATTGAGAGAGGTTTTTGTCCAAAACATGCCAAATAAGAAAAAAATCCTTCAATTTTTACAAAGGTTTCATGGTTTTAGAGAAATGTCAAAAATATCGTTGCCTCAGGAGAATTGAAGGCACCTCTGAAATGACGTTGGGAAAATCAAGTTTTCTCCTAGCTTGGTTGGCCAAATGACTTTCTTGATAAGTCAAATGATAACTAGACACAAAGAGATTTCCAATGAGCTATCATGAGCTCAATTTGGAGTTGAGGAAGGGATTCAAAAGTTGACTACAACAGCACCTTGAGGCAGCCTCATTTGGCACATTTTGACCAGTCTTGGGAGATTTGATTTTTGACAGGGCAAATGAACTCCAAATTGAAAAATTCCAGTTTTTTTGGAAAGTAGACTCAAATAACTTACCAACGAGCTATCATGCGCCAAATTTGGACACAAGGAAGGCCTCCAAAAAGCATCTGAAGGTCATGCTACGCGTAGGGCTCAGGCGCGCTACGTGTTAGGGTTTTGGCTCAACGCGTAGCGCGCCGCGCGCTACCCTTAAGTTGGGGAGGTTCATTTCACAAAAACTCAGAATTTTTGGATTTTTCATGAAAAAATACACTTGCTCAACCACTTCCAAGAAGTTTCATGGAGATTTGAGCCCCCAAAAGGTCAAAAAACAAGCAAAAAATGACCTTCTGCCACTTTTTGGACACACAGGAAGCAGTCTTGGGAGATTGCAATTTTGGAGGGGAAAATGGCCACCAAATTGCGAAATTACACTTGGGCGAGAGAGTAGACATCCATACCTTTCCAACAAGCTCACTTTTTCCTCATTTGGATGCCGGGAAGTGCCTCAAAAGTGGCATAAAATGCGCGCTATGCGTTGGGAAAATTTGCCAGTTTTGCACCTTCAGCTCAGGAAAACGCAGCATTGACTAGTTTTGACTTTTTGGTGGGATTTTTCATCCTCTTTGATGTAATTGATGTAATTTCATGTTGAAATGACACTTATTTACCTATTCTAGAAGATTCATTCATAAAACGGCAAAAAATTAATGGATGAATTGGTTTCCTAGCTTATAGAGGCAAGTTGTTTTGATTGCCTAGATTGTAGTGCTGAGTTTAGAATTGGTTGAAAAAGCTCCTAGGATGATGAGCTCGACCCCTAGAGGCTAGGGAATGGGTTGGCATGGTCTATATTATGTTTTTTATAAATCATTTTCATGGTTGGAGAGGTTGGACTCTGGAGGGATAAGCTTAGACTGTTTTACTCTTTGTATCTCTGCAATTTTGGCAAAGGAAAGACCAGGGTTTTGCAGCACTATTTGGGATTCCTGTGGTGATTTGTGTTGATGGTGTGCTTCTCTCATGTACTTGTAAGATTTTTATGCGTATCATTTTCCTACTCCTCTCTTCTGCAAATTAAGTAAATGAAGTGTTAAGGTAGAATTCATGGTTTCTATGCTCTGCCTTTAAGTTTGCTTAATATCTATGTTTTCATCTGTTTAAGGAGAACTGTCGATAGTTTCTTGCTCTCCTTAGCTCCTCACTGGTCATATCTATCCATTCACTTATTTCAAAGGCATCAAGAAAATCTCCTACCTTGCCCCAAAAAGACCTCTACAAAAACTGTGTCTCATCCCCGCACCCAAAATTGTCGTGCTCAGCTTTCCAACAAAACCCTAAAAATTTAAAATCAAACTTTCCCTATCAGTTTACTAGCCTAAAATCAGTGTTCTTTATTGGTCATCTCAACCATTTGAAGACCTTTTGCTGAGATAGACGCGGAGAGAGCCCTCTCCTGTCCCCGTAGGGCTAGCTACAAGGCTAAGTGGTTTGATGTTGCCTTGGATTTTGTCTTTTTCATCCTGAGGCCAAATTCAATAGCTAACACTTGGAATGGGGGCCCTCCACCCTTGCCTTGCACACTTGAGAGGTGATATCATAAGCTTAAATTCAGTCACACATCCATAGCATTGAACAACAAAATAATAATAACACAAGTCTTCAAATTAACTCCTCAATCCAAAGGTGTCACAACATAAAAATATAATAAGTCAATACATAAGCCATCAAAGTTTTGGCTTTAAATAAGAAGTTTCATGAAACAAACTGATCTATATTCACTCAAACAAACCCATATACTCTCATCCACCTATCTAAGTCAAATTCATTACTCCCATCCCAAGAAAGATGACCAATCCTATAGAATCTCAAAACTACTCTATTTCTATGGGATTTCTGAATGACTAGTCATGATTAACGAGCACCAAATGGGCCTAATAAAGCTTGTTCTGTTCGAAATAAGCATAGATGGCTTAGTCCTAGTTCCCAAGTTGTCCATCCATGCATTCCATTCGTGCCCAAGTGTCCTGCAACCATATCAACCATAGAGCTATTACGGGAATTTCTGAATCTGCCAATTTTGCACTAAAAACCAAACTTTCATAAAAACTTTAGAAATTGAGAAATTAAAATTAAATACCTAAATGGATATCAAATATACATCAAAATGGGATAAATGAAGGGAAAATGGATGGGAAATAGATGGATTAGTAAGTTTCTTTGAGCAAAAATAAGACCAAAATTAAGGCTCAACATCTCTCCCTTGCTTATCATCAAGCATGTCCCCATGCTTGCTTACTCCTCTTTGACCTTCTTCTCTCTGTAGTAGATGTTGTACCTGTAGATGCTTCCTGTTGTGCTGCCCTGACCAAACAATCCAAACCTGTGTCATGTCTTTCCCTTAACAAAGCTGCTTTGACCTTCTGTTTTTCATACTTTGCCTGCCACATGTTCTTTTCCTTTAGCCATTTAAATGCTTGCTTAGAAAGTAGATCATTTTTCCTTTTCAGTCTCCCCAATTCTTCATTTAATTTTTCATTTGCCTTAACCAATTTAGCATTATCTTTCTTATTTGCCTTGTTTTCCTCTTTTAATTGTTTCTCCAAGATTTTGCTAATTTCCAATTGGTCAGTTAAGTCCCTGATTCTTCCCAAATTGATTTCTTTTTTAAAATCTTGTGTTGTTTTCATTAGCGATGTTGTTGTCACACGGAATTTGTCAAGGGTGCGGACACGAATGACCTTCCTAGAAGTCTAAGACATTCTAATGACAAACAAGACAAAATGGAGTGATCTTTCTCTAAATACACCTTTTACAACATGAAAACTACAAGTGTTTAGGCTTACCTTATTCCAAAACGCTGTTGTTGAAGTCCGTTCTTGACGATCCGGATGAGCTCCTCCTTCAAGTCAATTCCTGCAACCACAAACAATCAAACAATTACCAAGCACTTGCATTTCATATAATAAAACATATATCCAACATGCAGACCAAGGAACACATGAAATAACTCATTAACACAAGCTATTGAGAAAAATAAACCAGTTTGTATTAATAACGAAACAAAGAAACTCTTACAACCTGGCCTTGGTGTTGTGCAAGTTCCTCCCAGGGTCCATCAAGGGTTTTCCTCTACTTTGACAAAGCTCACCCTCTCCCAAGTAGAATCAAGTGAAGACAATCTCTCCTCACAAAGGCTCTAATGGAAGACCTAAATCCTGCAGCATTTACCCAAAGAAAATGTATAGCTCCAACCTCTCCTCCCTCTGGCTCAATGTCTTTATTTATAGTGTTGTAAAGAGGTTATTCAGGTCCACCATCAATGGGATAATCCCCCTCTTGGGTGGGATAGCTCCCTTATTGATGGGATAAGTTCCTCCTTAATAGGGATACATGAACCAACTGGAGGCACATCCATTTCATCAAACCGACCTCTAGAAAGTTCTAGAAGTAACCACAAGTAACTTTTTTAAGATGAAACTTGCGCATTTTGCCTTTTACAGAAGGACGCACCTGTCTCTTAACATACAGAGCGTCCAAGGACGCAGCCTTTGTGAACATTGTGAGCGTCCCCGCAGGTAAGGCTTGAGAGAACCTGCGTCCCCAGAGATAAACACATTTTTTACAAGACTTTCTCTCTTTTTTGAGTTTGAGATGGATAGCAGAGGCATAAGACTTGCCTAAGAGGGTAGCATGACTGTTGATTGAGCCATACTAACTGTAAATAGTCATGGTGACATTTTTTAGTGTAACAGATTGCCCCCTAAAGTGCGAAGCCTGGAATAGATTAGGGTTTTATAATTCTAGGAAGGGTGAAGCGCTTTATCATTTCAAGGATTGTCTTGTGGATGACCTGGTTGGAACCTGCAATTTTCAACACAAAATACATGTATAAGATTATATCATCACTGAGGTAGGCATTCCCATACTCAGATTCAAAACTTTAACTAATGGACTAACTACTCTGATACAGGAATGATCTTGCAGTACATCATTTTAATAGACTTTTGTAGACACAGTATGGACGCAGCCATCTGTTTATGATTAGTCTACATAGATAATGAATCCAAAACTCCTCGCAGCCTGGATGGTAGAAACTAGATCCAGGGTCTTCACTTCTACTTCCCGAATTGGTACGATTCTAGCCATGTGATTAAATGATTCGATGTCGAACATGTTAGAAACCACTTGATTACCAGTCGATGATGTAAACTGTTAACAAGCGTGAGAGAAACCACCAGTAATGTCAATGGTTCTCAAAGTACCAAGCACAACCCGTGAAATGTGAATAGATGTTTTGATGTCGAACACTTCACGGAATCCTTTGATCGAAAGTCAATGATGTAAACTGACGTCAAAGGCGAGAAACCTGCCATTGATGCATGCAGACTTCAAGGTACTGTCGATTCCTAAGTCATCTTTCTAGATAATGTGTCGATGTCGATAGAAAGCGACCCGTTGCAGGCAAGCCTGCAACACGAAATCATTGTTCAAGTTGAAGAAATGTTGCTGTAAGGACTGACTCAGGGATGGTCAAATGGATGACAAGTATTTTGCAGATGAAAGTTTTGCTTGCAGACCTCTTGAACACATAACGACACGACAGATGGCTTGGTGACGAATAACTCAAAGTTAATCCCCGGAACCCGGTTAAAGACTTTCAAAGTGGTTTGGTCAACTGTGAGGTAAAAGATTTCCCAACCCAGGTGAATGAAAAAGTGTCGTGTTCAAGAGTGGTAATAAAGTTTCTTTTGAAATAAAGGTAACAAATAGGCTCATTCTTCTCTCTTTTCCCCCACCATTTCTGGCAAGTACCTCTTTATTTTTAACAAGCTTGAGGAGGATAACATATGCTTGGTTATAAGCTCATCCTTCGGACGAGTCCAACCTAGTTTAAATTCGAACCCTAGGAAGGAGTGGTTCGTTCCTGTTTGTAATTGAACAGGTCCTCTACTGTAAAAGTTTAACGAGCCCAGTATAGGAGAAACTCGGCGTTTTTCAATTTTAGAGAGTCTGAAAAAACTAAAGGAGACTCCACGTTGAACTTTTTCGTACATTTGTGTCCCTCAAGCCCGAAAAAGTATAAAATAATACCTGGGGGAACCGCTTGATCTTGCGACCAAGGAGTACTTTCATAATTAGTGCCACTGACCTGAAAAGTAAAAAGCGATCAAGGACACGTCGTTTTATTTCCATATCGAGTTTGAAACGACAAAAACCCGGCAATCTTTTCCTGTTTTTACGGTCAGAAAAGAGCTATAAGGGGACCGTCTTTTAATTCCGTTTTAACGAGTGTAAAAGAAACGCTCGGCAATCTTTTCATGTTTTAGGAGTCTGAAAAGGGCTTAAAAGAGAACTCCAAGGTTTCACTTTTTCTTAAGTTTTAACGAGTTCGAAAAAGGGATAAAAATGTACTCATGGTTTTCACTTTTTCGTAAATTTTAATGAGTTCGAAAAAGGGATAAAAATGTACTCATATGACCGACTTTCAATTTAATTTACGAGTAGGAAAAGACGGAAAGAACTCGGCATTTTCATTTGTTTTACGAGAATGAAAAATAGCAAAATAATCTCGGGATTTTCATGAGTTTAACGAGTCTTGAAAATAACTGAAATTGACTCGAGATAGGTTTCATTTTTACAAAAGCTTGAAACAGATAAAAACTATGCTTGAAATTAGTTTCATTTTTACACAAGCTTGAAACAGAGATAAAACTGTGCTTGATGCCCCCTAAGCATAACTGTTAGAGTGCATGCCCCCCAGCTTCATTTCATTCAACTACGGTGGATGAAATGAAGGTTCAAGAATGAGATCATTTGAAAGACTCGACCTAAAACTGTAAGAAAATTATGCAAAAACTGAAATAACTAACCTAAACGTACAACCTAACATCTATGAGGTCTAGTCAAACTCTCGACTCAATTAGAGGAGGATTTGTTTCATTTTTTAACGAGCTTGACACAGGAAAAGAACTATGCTCGGATTCAGTTTCATGTTTATGCAAGCTTGAAACGAAAAACTATGCTTGTTATAAGTTCACATGCCCCCAGCATAATGATGCAAATCAAGGTACATGCCCCCCAAGCTTCATTGCATTCAATGAGGTGGATGGAATGAAGCTTTACTTTCAAGATCTTGGAAAGACTTGTGGGAGTTGTTTCATTTTTTAGTGAGCTTGACACAAGACAAGGAACTATGCTCATACCTGATTCATTATTTAACGAGGTTGACTCAGTAACAGGAACTATCCTCAAATACCTACTTTCTACAATCTACCTACTTAACCTACCCTTGTTTCATTTTTTAATGAGCTTGACACAAGACAAGGAACTATGCTCAAAAAGTTCGCATGCCCCCAGCATAATGATGCAAAGCGAGGTACATGCCCCCCAGGCTTCATTGCATTCAACTGGCTGGATGAAATGAAGGTTTACTTTCAATATTTAACTTGAAAAGGGAGTTGTTTCATTTTTAAAGAGGTTGACACAAGAAAAGAACTATCCTCATACCTGATTCATTTTTTAACGAGGTTGACTCAGTAATAGGAACTATCCTCAAAACTCTTGTTTCATTTTTTAAACGAGCTTGACACAAGATAAGGAACTATGCTCGTAACCCTACTTTCTACAATCTACCTACATATCCTAAAATCTAGCTGATTCATTTTTTAATGAGGTTGACTCAGTAAAAGAACTGTCCTCATGCTAGCCTATTTCATTTTTTAACGAGGTTGATACAGGAAAAAACTATCCTCGTACACACTGATTCATTTTTTAACGAGGTTGACACAGTAAAAGGAACTTTCCTCACACTCCTTGTTTCATTTTTTAACGAGGTTGATACAAGAAAAAACTATCCTCGCAGCACCCTGTTTCATTTTTTAACGAGGTTGGCATAGGAAAAGGAACTATCCTCGCACACACTGATTCATTTTTAAACGAGGTTGACACAGTAAAAGGAACTTTCCTCTTACCTGAGCATGGCTTCTAACTGGAAGAAAGACATGTCAATGGACACACCTTGATCATGGCTTCCAAGAGATCTTCATCAGAAGGAAGAACAGTTCTTTGGAAGGAACACATGTCAAGGGACTCAAAAGGGATAAGAACATCGTGTTCAAGTAATCCCATAGAGTTTTCCATGTCAACTACCGGATCTAAATCAACAGTGAGAAGCTCACTTACATTGGTAACTGAAAACATGGGATCGGTTGCCACATAATTAACCCGTGGCAGGGTAGATACCACTTTAGAATCAGGAACAGTTAGGGGTGTCATATTATTGGTAGTTGAAACAAGACTAGGGAACGAAAGCTGGTCTACAGTCACAATACTGCCATTGTGAGGGAAAGACATCACGCGAAAGAGTGTCGATACGACAGCTTTCATTGCATAAACATAGTCTCGCCCAAGGAGTAAATTGAAATCCAAGGGACCTCGAACTACCATAAGATCAACACAAACAGTTTTACCTTCCAAGGTAATAGAAAACTTAGGAAGGATCCCTAAAGGTTCACTAATGGTTCTGTTAAAAGCTTTCAGATTCTGCGTAATAGGCGCAAGCTGAGGGGAACCCAAAGCTTTCCAAACATTTGAGGATAAAATACTAACAGAAGCACCTTCATCTACCTGAGTACGATGTATGTCCCTACCACCCACCTTGACAATGATTTGGAAAGGGATGGAGGAAGGAAGACGAGGTTCTGTCAGTCTATTCCAATCAAAGGAAAAGACCTCAGTGCTTGGAGGGGGTTCTATAGAAACAGGTGAAATGCCCCCCGGCATAGAAGAATCTGATGTAACAAGAAGAACATCAGCGGTATGAAATTTACTCTCGAAAGGGAGAGTGTGATCGACCGAATGTGAAATTGAATCGACCACTTGATCAACTAATGGATCATCAACCTGAGTGACATGAGTTTCACTCTCCAATGGAAGAGTGTGATCGACTGTACTTGAATTCAGATCAATCACTCCGTCAGTTGACGGTAGGTTGGGAGAAAGTTTACGGTAACCAGTTGGAAATTCTTGCTGTGGAACAGTAAGTTTTTCCAACAATGTTGAGGCTTCATCTATGTGAGGGAAAACGTGAGTTTGATGACTCCCTTTGCATAACTTACAAGGAAACCTAACTTTACCCTTTTTCCCAGGAACCTGACTATCACTGGTTGATGGATCAACGGAAAGTTGATGAGATTTTTCTGACCATACTTCCAAGACCTTTGGTATACGAGGACAATTGACAAGGAAGTGGTCACCCTTACAAAGCCTGCAAGGGTATTTGGGTTTACGATGCATGTCGGAATTTTCCTCAACACAACTAACACTTACAGCCATGGTTGGTTGGTTGACTTCTTTCTTATCTTGCTTCTTCTTCTTCTTCTTCTTCTTCCCTTTCTTCTTCTTCTTAGCCTCCTGGTTACTAACATCAAGGCTTTTACCAGGCGAAGAGGAAGAAATGGAGGAAGAAAGATTAGGCGAAGAAGGTAAAGGGTCAACAGAAGGTTGGTGATGTTGAGATGGTGAACTCTGTTGAGGTGAAGCATCCAGTTGAGATGGAACAATTGGAGTATTTTGGGCCAACGAAGTTGAAAATAACCATATCGGTAAACCTATTGTAAATCCAGGTAATGACAAAGTAGCCATATAAGGAGGACCAACATTTCCAAAGTAAGGAAAAGTACTAGGATTCTCATTAGGAGGGGTTCCTAGGTTGATAAATTCCGGAACATTTGCCATTATATTCAACTTCAGTGAATTTTATTAACAATTTAAAACTAAAATTAACAATTCACAATTCACACTTAACAACTAAAATTCACAATTCACACCTATGGTCTCTAAAAGTAAAAACAAACAAATTAACACGCGCCATCAAATCTAGGAGTCAAACCACACACAAACAGCAAGCTCTCCGGACCGAAAACACTAGTTGGTGATGAAGCCCAACCTCGCAGAATTCAGTACAGAAATGGCGGGTGGAACAGTTACCCCGGCAACCTGCTTAATGAATAGACCGGCACAAGTTCCTCCACTTTAACCGTCTCGAAGTGAAGTGAACCCCCCGGAAAATCCAAGTGAGTATAACCGACATCTGCTCCAGGTACAGTGGGACCTTCCCTCCACCGTCACCTCGGTAGAACCCTAAAGATTATGGTCACTAAGGTCACCAACAGTAACAAATACACCTGGGGGAACAGTCTAAACTCCGACAGCACGCAAGGGCAGAGTAGCAAGCTCAATCCCCTTACCGGCTCCTTGACAACAATCCAAGGTTTACCGATAAGTGACCCCTGGCTCCTCGACAATGGTTAATCCGAGGTTTACCGTTTGTAATACGTACTGTCTGGCGTCGTTCCCAACGAGGGGGGAATGATCCCCTCACTGGTTCGGACACGAGCTCGTGCTTCTCCTTTAAGAGGAGCTTTCCCAGAATGTAACTGAAACAATTGGATTTGTTCTACTCAAGATAGACTATCTGTTTGGTTTTGTAGTCTTGGAGAGTTAAGTACTCACCTACTCCAAGACCCTAGCCTAAGCTATGTTGGTGTTTCAGAGCCCTAGAAATGTAAAAATTACTAGATGAATTTTAATTAAGCGCTGTGTTATTAAGGCTGTTATTACTCAAATGGGTAAATGGAGATGAAACCAATGGTGTTATGACCCGACTCAACTGAATGCAATCGAATATGATAATGCAATCCTTTCAATTCGATGAATCCTAACTAGAGTAAGGAGAGAGTTTCCATTCACTTCCAACAATGCGAAAAATTGATCATTAAGAGAAAATTTAACAAATTCTCTAATGCACTAATTTCATCAAGAAAAACTAATGCAAATCAATTCCAAACCAATTTTTATTTTTATTTTTGTGTAAATTCAAATCAAAGAAAGCTGATCTAAATCTACGATTGATTTTTCAGAATGTAAACTATGCAATTGTAATCTGTGCACAATTCACATGAAAAGTATGCAAATGTAATCTATGCACATTTTTCATTCATATTCTGAAACTGAGAACTCTAATTATGCAAATGTGATCTATGCAAGAGAATTCTCAAACACAAGATGATTCTAATGTAATCTAAGAACCAATCAAGTGCAAGTCGAGAAAATTGGGTGAGAGTTCCAAAGATCAAAACATAAAAACACTCAAAGGAAACCTCCAAGTAATGACCAAAGGAAATCAAATCAAGAAATTCTCAAGAAAGAGACTCAAAACACCCAATTGATGAAAGCTAAGAGCAGGAACAAGCTTAGGTGAAGATCTTTGACAGAGTACTAAAGGATCTGGGCAGAAAACACTAAGAAAAAACAAAATCTAAAAGCAATTAAAGCAAAAATGGAGTTTTCCTAAATTTTTACAGGAAGACGCAGGCAACCCGTTAGAACAGGCGCGGGCCCGCTCTGTGCAAACGGCAACAGCGCGTCCAAAGACGCACTGTGCAGTACTCAGAGGGTGCGTCCTTCTCGAAAAGTTAAGAAAAACCAAATCTAACTAAATCTAAAGCTAAGCCACCCAAATACTAATTCTCACAGTCAAAAACCAGAAAATAAAAATGATTTTCTCAGAGCAAAGTTCATTCAAAGGAAAAATCTTTTTCATTAATGGAATCCCCAGCGGAGTCGCCAATTTGTCACACGGAATTTGTCAAGGGTGCGGACACGACTGACCTTCCTAGAAGTCTAAGACATTCTAATGACAAACAAGACAAAATGGAGTGATCTTTCTCTAAATACACCTTTTACAACATGAAAACTACAAGTGTTTAGGCTTACCTTATTCCAAAACGCTGTTGTTGAAGTCCGTTCTTGACGATCCGGATGAGCTCCTCCTTCAAGTCAATTCCTGCAACCACAAACAATCAAACAATTACCAAGCACTTGCATTTCATATAATAAAACATATATCCAACATGCAGACCAAGGAACACATGAAATAACTCATTAACACAAGCTATTGAGAAAAATAAACCAGTTTGTATTAATAACGAAACAAAGAAACTCTTACAACCTGGCCTTGGTGTTGTGCAAGTTCCTCCCAGGGTCCATCAAGGGTTTTCCTCTACTTTGACAAAGCTCACCCTCTCCCAAGTAGAATCAAGTGAAGACAATCTCTCCTCACAAAGGCTCTAATGGAAGACCTAAATCCTGTAGCATTTACCCAAAGAAAATGTATAGCTCCAACCTCTCCTCCCTCTGGCTCAATGTCTTTATTTATAGTGTTGTAAAGAGGTTATTCAGGTCCACCATCAATGGGATAATCCCCCTCTTGGGTGGGATAGCTCCCTTATTGATGGGATAAGTTCCTCCTTAATAGGGATACATGAACCAACTGGAGGCGCATCCATTTCATCAAACCGACCTCTAGAAAGTTCTAGAAGTAACCACAAGTAACTTTTTTAAGATGAAACTTGCGCATTTTGCCTTTTACAGAAGGACGCACCTGTCCCTTAACATACAGAGCGTCCAAGGACGCAGCCTTTGTGAACATTGTGAGCGTCCCCGCAGGTAAGGCTTGAGAGAACCTGCGTCCCCAGAGATAAACACATTTTTTACAAGACTTTCTCTCTTTTTTGAGTTTGAGATGGATAGCAGAGGCATAAGACTTGCCTAAGAGGGTAGCATGACTGTTGATTGAGCCATACTAACTGTAAATAGTCATGGTGACATTTTTTAGTGTAACAGTTGTTGCTGCATCATTATATGAAGAATCCCTCTCAAATACTTCTTGTGCAATATCATTTTCTTCTTGTTGTCTTGGGGAATATGTTTCTACTTCCTTGTCTAAGTCAATGGGACTTTTATTCCTAGATCTTCTAGGAATAGACATAATAGATGTTTCATTTTCCTGCATGGCCATGTTATTTTGTTGTTTAGCTCTTGTTCTAGGATACAAGGGTGAATTCATCAATCCTCTGTTTTCCTGCTCTGTTTTATCCTGTACTTCATTAACCTGTTCAATGAACTGATTTTTAGACATGAACTCTCTCCACACTATGCCCTGTGACCTCACCTGATACTCAACTAGGATTTTAATCAATCCTTGGTGGTAAATCTGTCCTGCTTTAGGCTTGTGTTCATGTTTTACTGTTTCAATCATTCTCAAGAGGCTTCTATATAGGAAATAAGGCAAGTTAATCCTATCCTCTCCCTTAATATGCTGCAGAAGTCTGACATGATACAAGTGGGCAACGCTATATCCTCTATCACAAGTCAAAAACTTCTGGATGACCAAAACCAACTCACCCCATGGTTCATTGAACCATTCCCTGGGTATCCCTTTTGTTCTATCAAAAGTCCCTTTCTGGTTCTTCTCAAGAAAGAAAGTCCAAGCTTTCTCCTTGAAGTGCAGGTCTTTGTAATACTTCTCACCTATCATGGGTAGATCGAAAGCTTGGGAAATATATTCCTAGGTTACAGGAATAATGACATCTCCTACCCATGTCTGGTCCTGACTGAAGTTATTTATAAAGTCCCTGGTTATTTGTTCAGAGTGGCCATCAAATTTTTGTAAAAAGCTTATCATCCCTGCTTGGTAAAGTTTTTCTATAGTTTCCTTCCCCCAGCTCTCTATCTGAAATTTTGGCTCTACTCTGACTGACATTGTTTCTGAAAACCAGTGAATGAATGCCTCTGCTGTTACTAATTTCATCTTGACAATAAAAATATAACTATTGTTCATTTTCAAAATGAAATTTTGAAAGCAAAGAAGCTTACCTTCCTCCTCTCAACAACTTAACTCTGATTTCCTTAACCTCTGTTTACTCTTCTCTCTGCAACAGCACTGTTTTAGTTCCCTGTTCAAGCAAGCAAACACCTGTATACCCCTATCAATATGCTAATCTCTATTCTTGAAAACAAAATACATATGCAAACAATGTTCCATGTATGCTCATCGCCTTATATTGTTGCCAAAATCAAACCATCGTTTTACTGTGTATGTACAACCAAGAAAACTAAGGAGTGTTTCGCATGCATATGGCTCTCGGCCTCATCATAAAAGTTTTTTTAAATTTCCAAAATGCTCTCGGCCTCATCAAAAACATTTGCAAAAATTCTCTCGGCTGTATCACAAAATTTTGGAAATTGTAAACATGCTTGCGGCCTCATCATGAAAAATTTTCAAAAATGCTCTTGGCTATATCATAAAAATTTGCAAAAAGGCTCTCGGCCTCAGCATGAAAGTTTGAAGATTATAAACATACTCTCGGCCTCAAAACGCAAATGATAAAAAAGACATAGCGCATTTAAATTGAGTTTTAAATGGCTCGGCAATCAAACTCCCTTTGGCAACCAAAAATTGCACATGGCATGGCTCGTTCGGCCCTTAGAACTTCAATCCCCTGTTTCGGTTAAAACAAAAACAACAATGCGCAGGCAACAAGGGTTCATAACAGAGACTTATGTCGTTTCATGCATATGATATATTATGGATTGACTGTTGTTTGAAGTGTTAATGGAACAGCGCGCAATCAAAACAAAGTGTGTAAGAAAAACAAGGCGCAGTGCGCATTCAACCAACAGCGTGCACAATTCAATCAACAAACACCACCATGCAACACAAACACACCATAACAATTATATTTCGTGCCTCCTCTGTTCATAGACTTTGTTGTGAAAATGGCATGCCGTTAAAACTCCACATATCATGCCAGAACCTAACGTGTTATCCATGCAATGCATTCACATTTAAATGCAGCGCGATTCACTAGTAGTTTATGCCAAGATTTACGCAGTGAATCAACTGATTTAGTGTTGTGGTTTAGGCGTTACCTGTTATCAATGAGCGCTTGAGGAATATCCAGCGCTCCAAATCCCTGTTAAACCGTTCAATTGACTGGTGGCAAGGGCAGAGTAATCGTAACCATTAATAACAGATAATTCACAACTTATACTCCACTGTGTGTTGAGCTTAAACAATTATTCCATTACCTGATTGAATCCCGAAAATCAGTGATCACTGGACGTTAGAACCGGGATGATTTTTCTTCTTAAATCCACCTAAACTCGCTTCACCCTCCTTTTCACTAGTCTACAGCTCCAAACACAATCTCTCTGAGCTATTTGGCAATGAGGAATGAGGTTTAAACAGCGCAAGAACTCAGTCAGTTCATGACCGTTTCATGGGTGTACTGTGTGCTTCTTATTCATTGGTGTTACAGTGTGTGGTTGGTATGGCCATCCTGTTTGACCAGTCGCCCAACTGTGTCATGAGGATGGAAAAATCATCGTTTTATTTTGAATGGCATGCGCATAACCCTTGCACAGTGCACTGCCCAATGACAACCGGTTTCCATGCCACGGTGTTGAACCCGTACCTGTGTGCTGGCCGTTTGTCGTTTTGGTTATATCATTTTATTCATTGCTTAACCCTTTGGCTACGTTTAACATTATTGCCATCGTTGTGTGCTCCTCATGCATGCAATGATATTCACGCATTGTTTGTATTGCAATGATGTGTATGCAATTACCATTTGACAACACCCCGCCGCAATGCTTATATGCACAGTCGTGCCATATGGTTTGCGCACGTCCATCCACCATTCTTTATATCATATGCGCCCTTTTCTAAGTTTATACCATATGCCTTTACTTATATCATATACCATATGTTTTGTACCATTGTTTCATATACCATATGTGTTAACCTTATATCATATGCGCTTTGGGTTATGATATATATATGACTATAGCGCATTCACACCATTTGGACTATGGTATATTGTTTGATATGGTATATATTGACTTTGATTTCCATATAGCGCATGAGTTTTGTTTGAATTATATAGCATATCTTTATAATTTTAAAATGACCATCTTGGGTCATATTTTAAAATTATCACCATCACTAATGCTTGAGTTGTATGTGCAGGTTGAAAGTTGTCCCAGTTTGGTCGTTTTAAGCTCTTAAAGGAAAATACTTAGGGGTAATGGGGTTAACGAAAATAGGGAATATGTATGGAAATGAAAGGGAATAGGGTTATGATGTATAAGGGTTATAGGGTATGTATAGGGAATATAGGATATGAAATGATAATGAATATCCTCAGGTAATAATTCAACCTTAACAAAAACTAAAAATTTCTAAGAAAAATTTGAATTTTCAAGCACAAAATGACTATACATATACTTCCCTGGATGATGTCTGTAGAAGTGGGATGAAATCAATTGATCAGATGTTGTAGATGGATCAAAAAGTAAACCTTATTGCTGCTCCTTGTTTTTCATGCTCTGGTTCTTGAATTGTTAGTTAGGTCCCTCTGTAATGATTCTTTGTTTCAGGTCCCTCTGCACTGCTTACAGAATATGCACATGTTGTTTTGACATTGGCAGGTCTTTCAGGTCCCTTGGCAATGATTCCTTATTTCAGGTCCCTCTGTTGACAATACAAGTTCCTTCTATACTCCAGCTTTCCAGCTAAAGATCTGATGCAAGTCTCCCCCTTGTTTAAGATGTGACTTGTCCTCAAGTCAGTTGTTGGTGGAGAGTGCCTGCATTGAAATTATGTGAGAACAATAGAACAAGAATAAGGAATTCATAGAGTCCAAGTTGCCCTGGTTTTCCCCTATGAATTCGTGTTTTCTAAGTGCCAGTTGCCTGGTTTTCACTAGCAAACAATTTTTTTTTTTTTTTATGTTGTTTATATATATATATATATATATATATATATATAAATACAATATTATTTTTTATTTTTTTATTCAACTACAAGACTGGAACATGGCTGAGCCTAGTGTGCCATGACTTCCAGTTCTGTATCTTCTATCAGTTGTTTCATAAATGCTTCTTTACTGATAGGCCTATTATAAACTTTGAGCTTATGTCCATTCACTATAAATGAGGTGGAGTCCTGGTCGATTGTCCTGATCTTGACTGCTCCATTTGTTAGAGATTTCGTCAATTTCATATGGGCCTAGCCAGTGTGTTGTGCACTTTGCTTTGAAGTCTTTGAATTTGGAGTCAAAAAGTAATGCCTAGTCTCCCTTGCGAAATGTCTTTGTTTTGATATATCTGTCGTGCCACTTCATTCTTTGTTGTTGCACCAATGTAGTATGTTCCATGGCTTGTTGACGATGCTCATCCAATTGATTCAGGTCCATGATCCGCTGCTGTTGTGCTTCTGTCAAGTCTAATCCTAGTTCAGCTGCTAGTTTGTATGTTTGTATCTGAAACTCTATAGGAAATAAGGCCTCTTTCCCATATACTAACTAGTATGGACTAAAACCAGTTGTATTCTTCCATGTGATTCTGTAGGCCCATAGTGCATCTTTTAATTTTTCAGACCAATCTTTTCTGTTCATCTGTACTGTTTTTGTCATGATATTTTCTAGGACTTTATTTGTTGGTTCAACCTGCCCATTTTCTTGAGGATGATATGGTGTAGATTTCCTATATTTGATCTTGTATTTCTCTGTTAGATCTCGTACTAGCTTTGATGTAAACTGTGTTCCTTGATCTGTTACAATTTGTCTAGGTACTCCATATCTGACAAATATTTCTTCAAAAAGAAAGGTGACCACTGTATCTTCTGTTGCTCTGTTCACTGCTTTAGCCTCTGCCCATTTGGTTACATAATCTGTACATACTAAGATGTACCTCTTTCCATTTGATGGTGGATTGATAGGTCCAACAAAGTCAAGTGCCCATTGCTCAAATGGTTCTATGAGGACCTGTGGCTTCAGCGACATCTCATCTGTTGTGATTGGTCTCCCTGTTCTTTGGCAGCTGTCACATTGCTTGACATATTTCTTAGAGTCTCTGAAGATGGATGGCCAGTAATAGCCCAGTTTCAGCACCTTACATGTTGTTCGTTTATCTGCAAAATGGCCACCACATGGGTCATCGTGACATGCTCTTAGAATGTCTAATATTTCATCCTCTCGCACACATTTTCTAATTATCAAATCTGAACCAGTATAAAATAAATCACCATTTACCTAACTATACCTAGAGCTTTCTCTAACAATTTTGTGTTTTTGCTTTTTAGTGAATTGAGTTGGAAACTTTCCAGAAGATAAATAGTTTGCAATGTCTGCAAACCATGGTGTTTTTACTATGATGGCAAACAAGTGTTCATCGGGAAAGTTATCTGCAACCGGATTTGGATCGTTGGGTGAATGTATGCAGGATAGAAAGTCAGCCACTTGATTTTCCTTGCCTGGTCAGTCTTGTATTGTGATATTAAATTCTTGCAATAACAGTAACCATCGTGTTATTCTTCCATTGGTGATGGGTTTATTCATCAAGTATTGATTGTTGAATGATCTGTATGAATGAAAACTTGATATCCTGTTATATAGTATCTGAATTTGTTTACTGCATGTATAACGGCTAACATTTCTTTCTCTGTGACTGTGTAGTTCAATTCTGCAGGTGTTAGATTCTTGCTTATAAAGTATATTGCATAATTGAACAAGTTCTTTTTCTGTCCAAGAGAGGCACCTATCACGGTATCAGATGCATCAGTTGATATATGAAATGGAAAAGACCAGTTTGGCCCACGGAGAATGGGTGCAACTGATAATTCTCTTTGAGAATTTGAAATGCATTTTAACAATCATTTGTCCAGTGAAATTCAATATCTTTTGCTAATAGTTTGAACAGAGGTTGGGCTATTTTACTGAAGTTTTCAATGAATTGTTTGTAATAGCCTGCATAGCCTAAGAAACTTCTTACCTCTTTCTGTGTTGTAGAAGGCATTAAGTTCACTAGGACTTGGATTTTTGCTGGATCCACCTTAATTCCTGAAGAAAAAATATGGTGTCCCAGAACTATTCCTTCTGTCAACATCATATAGCATTTCTCATTGCTTAATGACAAATTTGTTTCAATGCATCGTTTCAAAACTTTCTCAAGGTTGTTTAGGCAATCATTATATGTGTTTCCATAAACTGTGAATTCATCCATATAAAACTCTACACATTCATGAATTAGATCAGCAAATATTGCAAGCACTGCTCGTTGAAAAGTTGCAGGTGCATTGCATTAACCAAATGGAAAAACATTATATGCATAAGTTCCCCATGGGCAAGTGAATGTTGTCTTGTCTTGGTCTTCTGTTGCTATTCTTATCTGGTTGTATCCGCTAAACCCATCCAAGAAGGAGAAAAATTTATTTCCAGCTAATGAGTCTAACACTTGATCAATGAATGGTAGAGGAAAATGACCTTTTAGTGTAGCTTTGTTTAGTTTCCGATAGTCCACACATACCCTCCACTTTCCATTTTTCTTTGGTACAATCACCAGTGGAGAAACCCATTGACTATCTGAAATAGGATAGATGAATCCAACATTTAACAATTTTTGCAGTTCCTCTTTCACTATTTCTTTCATCATGGGATTCATTCGTCTTTGAGGTTTTCTTACAGGTTTAAGTTGATCATCTATATAGATGTGGTGTATACATGTGCTAGGATGGATTCCTTACATGTCAGTATAATCCCAGGCAAAAACTTTTGAATATTTCTGTAATAATGCAATTACCTCTTGCTCTTGTGCTGATTGCAACTCGTTTCCAATGTTTAAATGTTTTCCAAGATATACCTCAATTGTTTTTATTGTTGGATTGGATATTGTGTTTACAGGAAAGATGTCTATAAAAGATTTCCGTAAAGTTTGAACAGTACAAGTTTCCTGAAAGCATTGATTCAAAAGGTTACTTGCAGCTTTATATTGGACTTCTCTAAGCTGCTCTGAAATACTTGGTTCTGAAATGAAAAGATCCATTAAGTCTTAATTCTCTTCTTCTTCTCTAAAATCAAAGAATTGATTTATACTTAAAACTGATTTAGTTTGTTGTTTTTCTTGAGTTTCAAGCACTGATTCTAAAGAAGTTGATTGTGCAGGTGAATAAAGAGCAATGTATTTCCTTTCATCTCCATGTGAAATAATCATGCTTCCTGATCTGCATCCTATGAAGGCATCAGCGGTAGCTAACCATGGTCTGCCTAAGATTAGAGGATGTCCTCCCAAATTTGTTTTTGGTTGCAAGATAAGGAAGTCAACAGGATACTCCCATGAATCCAAAGAGACTATGATATCTTCTAATATTCCTTCAGGAACAACTTTAGATCTGTCTGCTAGTTCTAAGATTGTAGAGGTTGATCTAATGTTGTTTAAATGCAAAGTTTTCATTGTCTCCATTGTCATTACATTTATAGCTACTCCCAAGTCTATTAATGTGTTTGGTACTAAGAAATTATTTATTGATATAGTAACCATAGGGATACCAGGATCAATATATTTCTCTACTATGGTTTGTGTAGACATGAGGCTTGCTAGTTTACCAATGACTTGGATTGTAGTAGGATCCTTCTTCTTTTTCCTTGATTTCTTAATGCACAATTCCTTTATTGTTTTAGCATATATTGGTATTTCTTTAATTTCCTTCAACAAAGGAATTTTTACATAAGCATTTTTTAACTCATCTAAGATATCAAATTCAGGAAGGGTTATTTCTTTTTGTTGTTCCACTAACCTTTCAGGATAAGGTGGTGTTTGTTTTGTAATGTTTGTTCCTTTCTGAATTTGTATCTCAGTTTGTGATGTTTCAGGTGATTCTACTTGCTCAATTGGTTCTTCGATGATTGGAGGAGAATCCTTTTTAAGCACTTTTCCAGACCTTAGATGGACATCATTAAGAGGAAGAATCGAATATGTGGGAAAACATGCTGCTTCCTCTACAGTGTATGCAGATTTGTCCACCTTATTATTTGGATTTTCCATTGGTTGGGCTGGTAATTGAGTTGGTCTGGGTTGATTTGTGGGTAGCTGTAACTGTTGTGGTTGGGTCAACAACGGTGGTGGATTCTGCTGTGGAAATGGGACGGATTGTGGATATGCAGAATGTTGTTGTTGAAATGGTATGGATTGTGGATATTGTGGATATGCAAATGGTTATTGGTATTGTTGCTGGTATTGTTGTTGATACTGTTGAGGTGGCTGGTTTCCATAACCATATCCTCTCCAACCTTGTACAGGTTGTTTTGAATATTGTTGTGGAGGCCAAGCTTGCCAAGGGATTGGAGGGGTCCAAGGATTTTGAGGTGGGTAGAGGTAATTTTGTTGAGGGAATTGTTGCTGATTTTATTGAGGCATCCTAGGTTGCCATGGTCTTCGTGGTGTTACATAATAGAAACCTTCTATTCCTCGCACTTCTTCCATTGAGTTCATTTGTAATTCTTTCAATCTTAGACAATTTATTGTACAAAGACCACAAACCTGAACACTATCCAAAGGACATTCTCTCAACGGATGTTTCTTTCTACATTTGGAACAAAAGATTGCTAGAGCTTGTTCTTGTTCTTCTTTCTTCTTGTTTGCCTTTAGCACATCTACTTGTGTCCCTAATGTACTCAAGAGGTCTGTTTTGAAGTTTTCCAATAAACTTCCTATTTCAGCTCTTGTTATCCCTCCTGTAGCTGACTTTGCTGCTTTTGAACTTGCTTCTCTTCTTCCTGTTTTTGATCTTCCTCTAGAATATTTTTGACATAACTCAACAATTTCGTCGAATGGTAGGTTTGAAATGTCTCCTTTACCCGTCACATTCAAAATGTCAAGGTATTCATCCCTTACACCCTTGAGAAAGATTGTTCGAACGGTTTCTTAATTTAGAGAGTGTTGTTTAGATTTCTGTAGATTATATGCAAATATTTCCAAATATTCTTCTAAAATTTCATCTTCTTGTGTGTCATTCTGAAAACATCTTCCTTTGAATCTCTAGATCTACAATAAGCTTGATATTTCTTAAGGAAGACGAATCTCATATCATCCCAAGAAGCTATTGTTTGTTCTCCTAAACCCATAAACCATTTCAAAGATGCTTCTTTTAATGTTGTAGGGAAAAGACGAAGTTTATGAATGTCATCAGTGTATCCATATGTTCTACATAGAATATCAAATTCAAACATAAATGCATCAGGATCTTCCGTGGACATTCAATAAAAATTTGGCAATACAGAAGGTGGAATATTTTTCATTTTCACTTCTTCTCCTAATATTGCACTTGTGTCTACTATTGCAAAGCCAAAGGTAGTCTCTTGATCATTACCATCTTCTTGTCTTTTCCGATCGTTTTCTATCTTTCTATCATTTTCTTGTTTTGCCTCCTCCTCTCTCTTTCTTCTCCATTCTCTTTGTTGTCTTTCATATTCAGCTCTTTGTTCAGGAGTGAAAATAATAGATCCATGTCCCTCTTCTGCCATTGGTTGATTTGTTTCAATTTTGAGTGGAGTTTCAGGTTGTTGGAAGATAGGAGGATTTATGGATGGAAAGACAGGTTGTTTTCCTTTGATAATTTCTTTTTGTTTTCTGGAAATTGAAGATTGTTTTTGCTTTGCTTCCCAAGCTAACAAAGTTTGCCTCTCAATCAAAGTTAATCTTTGTCCAGTTCTTTGTTTTTCTGCCAATTCCTCAGTTATTGGATTACCAGTAACTGGGGTGTTTGATGATCCTATCTCTATTTGTGGGGGGTTTTTAATAAATCTACCTTGAGGATCTCTATATCTAGGCATAAAGAAACATAAATAAAAAGGAATGTAACTAATGTTTTTGTTGTTTTGAAATTTATCTTTCTATTGACTATGCCGATATTTTCCTCCCCGGCAACGACGCCAAAATGTTGAGCTAATTTGTGTACCTAAATTAACACAATTATTTCTTATCAATCCGGGTTGTTTATGCTTTGAGGCAAGTTCACTATATGTGAAGATCAGATGTAATCAAACCTTGAAAGATAAGTTATTCAAAAGCTAAAATTAATACATTCTATAACTCTAATTCAATCAGTTTAAAAAGAGGAAAAACATTGAAATGGTTCTTGACTCAAGAAGTCCACTTTCACCTCAATTACCACTTAATGAATTAGAGATTAAAACCAAGAACTTAAGATGGATAAATTATTAATGAAAGAAGCTCTTAACTTAAGAGACACATAAGGTATTCCATCATAATTCATTCATCTCAATATCAAAATCTCAATAAGAAACTACTTGCATGCAAACAAAGGAAACTAGTTTTAATTCATCATTTTAGTAGAAGGGATGCTCAACTTGAACACCTATTTTTCCAACTCGATAAAGTGATGAATAAGCTATTAACTAATGAAATCAATCACTATGCATGAACCATAAAACAATCTGAAATAAAGCTTTGAAAAACCAGTTCTACAATAACCAGATTACAAGGAAATAAAACTAGTTAACAAGGAAGTGTACTTAGCTTGGAATGGGGGCCCTCCACCCTTGCCTTGCACACTTGAGAGGTGATATCAGAAGCTTAAATTCAGTCACACATCCATAGCATTGAACAGCAAAATAATAATAACACAAGTCTTCAAATTAACTCCTCAATCCAAAGGTGTCACAACATAAAAGTATAATAAGTCAATACATAAGCCATCAAAGTTGTGGCTTTAAATAAGAAGTCTCATGAAACAAACTGATCTATATTCACTCAAACAAACCCATCTACTCTCATCCACCTATCTAATTCGAATTCATTACTCCCATCCCAAGAAATATGACCAATCCTATAGAATCTCAAAACTGCCCTATTTCTATGGGATTTCTGAATGACTAGTCATAATTGACTAGCACCAAATGGGCCTAATAAAGCTTGTTCTGTTTGAACTAAGCATAGCTGGCTTAGTCCTAGTTCCCAAGCTATCCATCCATGCATTCCATTTGTGCCCATGTGTCCTGCAACCATATCAACCATAGAGCTATTACGGGAATTTCTGAATCTGCCAATTTTTCACTAAAAACCAAACTTTCATAAAAACTTTAGAAATTGAGAAATTAAAATTAAATACCTGAATGGATATCAAATATATATCAAAATGGGATAAATGAAGGGAAAATGGATGGGAAATAGATGGATTAGTAAGTTTATTTGAGCAAAAATAAGACCAAAACTAAGGCCCAACATGGAGTATTGAGCAGGTTTATGTCAAAACCACGGAAGGAGCACTAGATAGCAGTGAAGCGATTTTTTAGGTATTTGCGTGGAACTAGTGATTATGGTTTGTCCTACCAAGGAAGACCAGGATTAGACAGCGTGTTGGATATTCGTGGCTTTGTTGATGCAGACTAGGCTAGAGATCTAGATCAGAGAAGATCTACAAGTGGGTATGTGTTTAACCTATTTGGAGGTGTAGTCAACTGGATGAGTAAGAAACAATATGTAGTCGCACTATCAACTACAGAGGTAGAATACATGGAAGCCACTCATGCAAGCAAGGAAGTAGTTTGGTTGCAGAGATTGTGTTCAAGTATGGGGTTAGTACAGGGAGCTAGAAGGATAGACCGTGACAACAAAAGTGCAATTTTCTTGGCAAATAACCCTGCATAATATTCAAAGACAAAGCACATTGATGTTCAGTATCACTTTGTGAGGGATATGATAGAAGATGAAAAGGTGTTGCTGGTAAAAGTGGACACTTTTAAGAATACTACAGATGCATTGACAAAATCTATGATCTCTGAGAAGTTCTCTTGGTGTAGAGAAATAATGGGCATTGCGGGGCTGGATAAATGAGCAAGCTCTCCTATGGCCCCCTATGGAAAGAAAAAAACAAGTGGGAGAATGTTAGGCTGTGTTATATTATTTCCATGACTAGCCAAGATAGTTAACCGGGGGGTTAGAAGGGAGTTGGAGGCCCCCCTTCGTTGCGCCGATTGCATAGAAAAGGGGAGTCACAAGGGGTTGGACGCGATGGTTTTCGGTCCATGGTTTTGGACACAATGGTTTTTGGTCCATGGTATTGGATGCTTCGACATGTATAAATATGTATTGTAACATTGAAAGGAACATAATGAAAAATCAAGCTGGTAGTCCCAGTTTTGGGATCCAGGAGAAAATCTCTATGTATATGTGTTTTATGTGTTATGCTCTTGCATTTTTTATTTTATGTATTTTATAATTTGTATGCAGGTAATTTCTGTACGGGGTTAAAACCTACAATCATGATAGGTGATTGAGAGACCTCTTGTTCTGGCATAGGGATGGGATTAGAACCTGCAAGTAGAGGAGAGGTGGAATCACTATGAGCGACCTCTAAGTCAAAAATCACTTGAAGTGTATCATGAAAGTCTTCAAGATGGGGACAACGATGAGAATACTTGCCATAATTATCACACAAATAAAAGGGGTGATTCGTGCATAATGATCTGTTATTCTTACCTGACTCGGGTACTATGACATGGACCTCAAGAATCTTATAATCAAGGAACGTATTAGAGACCACATTCTTGATATGAGGGAGTTTAGGACAATTATTAGTGGCATGACCAATAACATCACACAAAGAACATTGATGAATATGCTTTTGTAGCTTAGGAGGAACTGGAGTTGTCGGGGGTGCCTTGTCTTTGGTTCCCTTTCTCTGGGCTTTTACCCCCTCGCCAAATGCTTTTGCAATAGCAGTAAGTTCCTATTGAGGTTGTTATTGAACTGAAGCAAAGGTATGGGTAGGAACAATAGGTTAGACCAAGATCAAAGCAGTGTAAGGTTTGAGTTGATTTGGGGGAGTGTTTGCGGGAGGATCAATGTAACAGATGGGGATCCCCAAGGTAATGTTAGGTAAAATCAATGTAGCCATGACAAGTGTAGAATAACATCCAGGGGGTGGAAATAAGAATGATATCTGACCATAAGGGTAATGGCTTGGGGGAACTACTCCGAGATGGTTAAGACCTAGGGGTAAGGTTCCAGGATAAAAGGGATTAGGAGAGATACCAACAGAGGGAAATATTCCTTGAGTAGTACATGAAGGATGGGTTGAGTTAGGAACAACATGTTCTGGAGGTCTTGGTTACTGTGAAGGCATACTAGACCATTTATGGCTGGCCCATGATGCTTGGATCATGGAAACACTAGATGATATAGGCTCATAAGGAGTAGGTGGTGGACCATAATAAGAACCAAGAAAATTTGAATCTTTGTAGACTCCAAGAGAGACATTGGTTAGGGGTGAGATAGTCTTATCATTAGTCACTAATGAGATATTGGACTATAGTGAAGTCTGATATTTGGGATTATAGTACATCAGTTGATTGATGGTGATGATCTTTCCATTGTGGGGAAAGCACATCTTGCAGTGAACCACAAATATGACAACTGATATAGCATAGGTATAAATACCACCCAAAAGGATGTTTTAGTCTAATGGGCCATCGATGACATTGATATAAATAGAGATAGTCTTGCTGGAAACAGTGATAGGACAGTTTCGATATAAGCCAAGGGGTTGTGAGGGATGATTGTCCTAAGAATGAAGAGTGATGGTGGAAGGTGATAGGTCAAGTGAAACTTTTTGCCTCCAAACACTAACAACCATTACGTAGGTATTTGCACCTTATTCTATGAAACACTATTGGACAATGGTGTTTCTTATGGAGATTGGTATTTGAAATACAACGGATGAATGTAGGGGAGGATTTTCCGACTGGTCAATGTGAAAGACAATCATATGATCATCTTGGGGATCCACAAAAGCCAAACCAAAGAGTAGAGATTTCAATTGGAATGGGCACGTCTGGACGACTTCCAACATGGACATGGCGACAAGAGACTGCACCAAGTCATCTTCTATGTTATAGGTATGGGCAGCTTTAGCAAAAGTAGTGTTTTGATATAATGGACCTTTTGGGACCTTAGGAATAACCTCTACCTTAGCTGGAGGGATATAGAAGTTACTATTGGATGACAACAGAGGCTCAATGGAAACTTGGGGTTGGGATTTAGTCATTGAATTAGCGGGTGGCTTGTCATATTGGTATGATCAATTCTGGAGGTTGACTTGTGCAATATTGACCTCACCAGAATTCATCATAACAATATGATAATAATGGTGACTAGATAGTGGAGTTGGTGGAGCTGTTTGTTCTTGTGTAGGTTTAGCAACAAGATATACTTGGTTAGGAAAAGGATTCGTAAGCATTGTTGGTTGAGATGAAGCAAGAGCGGGAGGATGAGCTATGGGATGCAGTCCTCTTGGAGCAGCTTCTTGAGCTTCCCATACTTGATGCATCTGATGTAAAAGGGGACAATCATGAGAATAATCACCATATATTCCACAACAGTCACAAGGTTTGTTCATACAAATATTTTTGTTTTTCTTTGGTTTTCTTCCCTGTTGCTGGGTTGCGGGATTAGGTTGGTTTCCCTGAGGTGCATTCGTTGGTGGACCCTGGATGCCTTGATTACCTTGAGATTATTGGTTCTGATTACCATTTCCATTATTCCTTTTCTTGGGGTTATGGGGATTGGTTTCGCTTTGCTAATCATACATTTTACCTTGTGGAGGAGGTTGTGGCTATGGCAGAGGTGGAGCAGGCATGGGGGGTTGGGGTGTTGGTTTCAGAGGGGCTGGAGTGTCAGGCGGTGCATACAGATATTAAGGAGGTTGGAAAACATTGGGATAAATAGGTGGAGCAAGAGCTGGACCTGGCATTTGTTGATGTGAATGGGGATATACATATGGTATGTTGGGACTTGGATAAGAGTTGTCATGTGGAAGATTCGTGTTACACTAAAATTTGTCACCATGACTATTTGCAGTTAGTATGGCTCCATCAACTGTCATACTATCCTCCTTAGCAAGCCTCATACCTCTGCTCTCCATGTCAAACTCCAAGAAAGAGAGAAACTCATTAAAAATCTATATATCTCTGGGTATGCAGTTTCTCTTAGCCTTACCTGCGTGTACGCACCCCAAGTTCACAATACCTGTGTACTTGTATGCTCTGTCTGTAAAGGGGAGTGTGCGTACTCCTGTAAAGGTCAAAAGGCGCAAGTTTCACTCCCAAAAGGTTACTTGTGGTCATTTCTAGAGCATTCTAGAAGCTTGTTTGACGTGTATGAAGCGCCTCCATATGGTTCATGTATCCCTACCAAAGAGGAACTTATCCCATCAAGAGGGGAGCTATCCCATCCAAAGAGGGGCTTATCCCATTGATGGTGGACCTGAATAACTTCCTCTAGAGCACTATAAATACAGGCATTGGGCCAAAGGGAGGGGAGGTTGAAAGCTGAACATTCCTAAGGGTAGATGCTGCTGGAATTAGGACTCCCTTGTAAAGCTTGAGAGGAGAGATTCCCATCCTTTCTTAGCCTTATTTGAGAGTGGGTGAGCTGATCAAAGTAAAGGAAAACTCTTGCTGGACCCTAGGAGGGACTTGCACAACACCAAGGCTCAGGTTGTAATGGTTCCTTTTGTTTCCTCTTAATACAAATGAACTCATTTTTCTCAACAGATTGTTATTCATGATTTGTTTCATATACTCCTTGGTCTGTATGATAGATATGTATTGTTTTATGAGTTTATCAGGTGCTATTTAATCTTTTGGCTTGTTAGTGAATGCAGGTTTTGAAGAGAAGGAGGAGCTCATCCGGATCGGTGAGGCTGGACTACTACAAAGCGTTGGACTAAAGGTATGTTAAGATCCCCTGATTACTTGTATTCTCAATGCATGTTTAGAGAAAGGTAGTGTTTATTTGTCTTGTTTGTCACTAGAAAGCTTTTGCTTCTAGGGAGGTCGGTTGTGTCCGCACTATTGACTCTTTTCGCATGAAAAAATGGCGACTCCGCTGGGGAATCCATTGATGTGAATGTTTTTTCCTTTGTATGAAATTTTGATCTGAGAAAATTCGTTTGTTTTCTGGTTTTTGGCTGTCTGACTGTGTGTTTGGGTGGGCTAGCTTAGGGTTAAATTAGATTTTAGTTTTTCTTTGTTTTGCTAGAAGTACGCAGCCTCTGAGTTGAGCACAGTGCGTACCCGTACGCACTGTCGCTTTGTGCACAGAGCGTACCCGCACCTGTGCAAACAGGTCGCCTGCGTACCCTGTCAAAACTGAGAAAATTTCAATTTTCTTCTTTTTGCCTTTTATATTTTGTTTTTAATTTGGTTTTTCTACCCAGATCCACTGGTTTTCTGCCATAAATCTTCACCTAAGCTTGTTTTGTCAGTGTCGAGAGTTTTAGTGAAATTCATAGAGGTTTTGCCTTAGGGTTTGATTTTTAACTGGTCCTGTAGTGACTTTGGCGTTAGAGGTTGTCAAACTTTGGATCTCCTTGGTTTTGTTCAGTCCTCTTAGGAGTCGGGCCTGTCATAGAATTCACCCTTGTGAGAGACCTACCTTTGCGTCTTCTCTTTGCGAATCTCGAAAAATTTTGTTGTTTGAACTTTGAATTTTATTCTTGAGAAAAGAACAAAAGGTTTTGATTTTTGTTTTTGACTGGTTTTTGGTTTTGTATTAACTAGTCCTTAGTTACATTTTGACTGAGTAAAACATCCAGGAATCATCTTTAGTAAGCTTTTGACTCGTTAGATTTACTTTTAGGTGCTTTTCTCTTAGATTTGCTTTTGAGTGAAATTGAGTTGATTTGATTGCCATAGCTTTTTTAACTTTGATTTTTGTTAAAGTAAGTTTTACATGCTTTATTAATTAGGAAAAAATACAAAAATATCTTTTGAAGGAAAGTTTGCTTTGGTAGCATTTGAGTCTTTGAAAGAAAAAAGAATTTTCGTGAAGTGATTAGTGGTCATGTGTCGTATGTTTTGAAAAGATAAAGAGTTTTGTTTCTTTGTTTTTCATTGCCAAGAAAGTTGTCTTTATATCAAGTTTGCATTCTCCAACTCTCTTAGCTAGGGAATTCATTGAAAAAGGAAAAATTAGTATAAATCATCCTAAGTGCATCTTTTTAGTGGATTTTGGTCGAGTCTACACACCACCAGTTTCATCTCCACTACCTTTTGTCTTAAACAAAGCCATAAAAATTAACGCTTAAAGTAAAATCAACTTAGTAACTTTTATTTACTAGGGCTCTAAAACACCAATATAGATCAGGCTAGTGTCTTGGAGTAGGAGAGTAATTAACTCTCCAAGACAGCAAAACCAAACAAGTAGCTCATCTTGTGGTAGGATAAATCCAACTGTTTCATTTATACTCTGGGAAAGCTCCTCTTAAAGGAGAAGCACGAGCTCGTGTCCGAACCAGTGAGGGGATCAATCCTACCTCGTTGGGAACGACGCCAGACACGCACGTATTACAAACGGTAAACCTCGGATTAACCATTGTCGAGGAGCCAGGGGTCACTTGTCGGTAAACCTTGGATTATTGTCAAGGAGCCGGCAAGGGGATTGAGCTTGATACTCTGCCCTTGCGTGCTGTCGGAGTGTAGACTGTTCCCCCAGGTGCATTTGTTGTTGTTGGTAACCTTAGTGACCATTATCTTTAGGATTCTACCAAGGTGACGGTGGAGGGAAGATCCCACTGTACCTGGAGCAGACGTCGGCTAGACTCACTTGGATTTTCCGGGGGGTTCACTTCACTCGAGACGGTTAAAGTGGAGGAACTTGTGCCGGTCTATTCATTAAGCAGGTTGCTGGGGTAACTGTTCCGCCCACCACTTCTATACTGAATTCGGCGATGTTGGGTTTCATCTCCAACTAGTGTTTTCGGCCCGGAAGGCTACTGTTTGTGTATGGTTGGACGCCCTATATTCTTTAGGCATGTGATTCAAATTTGTTTGGTTCTTTAGAGACTTTAGGTGGTTTGCTTTGAGATTTTACTTTGTTTGCGTGTGCAGTAGTTAAAAGTTTTTAACTGTGGCTGAATTACCGAGACAGTCCCATAGACTTCGGGGCAAGTCTCCTGAGATTGTTACCGTGGCCGATTTGTTGAGGAAGTCCCATAGATTGCGGGGCGAACCTCCTGAAGAGGTCCCGAGTCATTACGAAGGTTTGAAGGTTCTTGTAACTCCTAGTGGCAGTAAAGTAGGTTCACCTGAAGAAGGGGAATCATCGTTGGTAGTCCATCTAGATTACCAAGGTCTAGAAACAGGTTATAATCCCGAAGTTGTTGCAGTTTCCGAGCTTGCTGGTAGTTTTTCATCTACTAGTGATATAGGCGAAGGACCTAAAATATCTGAACCTATTACTCCAACTTCTAGTGCACCTGATTCACCTAGGGTAGAAAGAGTCATCACCGAAAATCTTCCTGCTGGTTTGATAGCTATTGAAGAACTTGCTCCAGAGGAAGAATTTGGCATATCTATCCTTGAAGATCAACCTACTATTGATCTAAGGGAGCGTGAATATATCTTTTACAGTCCTCCTAGAAGTACTACTTGGTACCTTTCGTTAACCAATTATTTAGACACTCAGGGATAAGTTTTTCTCCACCTCGTACTCCTTTTCCACCTGGAGGTATTTATACTCCTGTAAATATGTCTGGTCAGTCGTCTGTGTTCACTCAATCTCCTGAATCTTTCTTGTACGGCGGTCCTTCTGTTCCCTCCGGGTATCAGTCACTTTCTGGTACTTTTGCGGGAGCATCTCCTCAACCCATTGAACATGGGTTATTAGCTGGAAACAACGGTAATAAACCGTTGGGTGTAGGAGACATTTACATGATGTCAGGTTCAGTTCCCGGTTCTCAACCTCAAGGTGGCCAATTACCGCCTGGGGGCCAGCCTCAATTAACGCCTGGGGGGCAACCTCAAGGTACACAAATTGCGTCTGGGGGGCAACCTCAAGGACAATATGTACCCATAGTACAATACATTCCTCAAGGTCAACCCCAGCCTCAATATGTACCCCAAGGTCAACCTCAGTATCAGTATTTACCTCAAGGGTATCAACCTCAAGGTCAAGGTCAACCCCAATATCAGTATTTACCTCAAGGTTATCAAACTCAAGGTCAATACTCGAGTCAAGGTTATCAACCACCTCAAGGTCAATCATATGTTCAAGGTACGGGAACTGTGCCTTTCAGTTATCAATCCTATCCTCAATCTGGTTATGGATCTCAATATCCTCAACCTGTCATGGGTCAATACCCCGGAATGAACATAGTGTGGGATCCATCGCAAGTTCAACAGGTATTGCAGCCAAGTGTACAGTTGTCATCTCAAGCTGGACAACCCTTAGTTGCTGGTCCATCCCAGCAACCAGTCCAGTCTAATGTTCAAACTTCTGTACCTTCGGTAGTTACTCAGCCGCCAATTGCACCTAGTACTCCATCTCAAACGGCTGCTGCAACTACCGCAACATCTGCTCCTTCCACCACACTTGCTTCTGGAGTATCGATAGCTCCGGTTTCTACTGTCTTTGCAACTACTCCTCAGACATCTTTACCATTGTCTGGATCTACGATTCAAACTACGGTTCAGATGCCTGTAGGACAACCTAGTTTAAGTACAGTTGTCACTAGTCAACCACAATTCACTTATCAACCGTACCAGGGACAGTACCAATACGGGCCTGCTGTCCAACAGCCGGTTTACCAGTATCAACCGTATCCTGGGTACACTTATCAACAACCTCAGCAACCCCAGTACGGTCCGGTTAATCCTAGTTTTCCAGGAGGATATAATATCCCGAATGCGATTCCTATTCCAAGTTATCCTGGATATCCTCCTCCTGGGACTGGTCTTGTGACCCAGAGTTTTAGGGATCCTAATCGCCAGTTACCGTTTATCGCAACTTTGGATTTACCAGACTTGTCGCGCCTAACGAACGATCCAATAAATTATCTTCCGTTCTGGCCGCCAATGCCAAATAAGTTGCCCAGCGATATACCCAAGTTCGAAGGTAAGTCTGGAGAAGATCTGTCCAATCATGTGATGACTTACCACCTCTGGTGTGCTTCAAATTCCATCTCGGATGATTCGATCCGCTTACATCTTTTCTAGCGTACGCTCATTGGTCTCGCGGCCAAGTGGTACATTGAGTTACCACGGGCCTCTTTTTACAATTTTAGTCAGTTAGCTACCTCGTTCCTAACTCATTTTCAGTTGCCGGTCAGATATGATAATGGCACGAAGCTACTAACTTCATTAAAACAGTCGACGTCCACTTATATTTCCGATCATATCCATGAATGGAGACGTCGACGGCGATTAGTGAAAGTTTTTATCCCGGACCAAATCTTAGCTGAATGGTTTGTTAAATCATTATTACCGAAGATTACTGAAGATGTAGCTAAGGCCGGAGTAGTTACTGAAGAGCAAGTAATTGCTCAAGCGCAGTACCTTGACTTAGTTTACACTCAGTCAGGTACATTACATGAAAAGATCCCAGATCTTCCAAAGTCAAATCAAATTGCTGCAATTCCTTCGGGATCTCATGCTGCTGATGGCATGATTGGTTCGGTAAATACTAAAAGTAAGAAAAAATCTTCAAAGAATTCTTCGCCCATTATAACCTTACCAGATTCCCCGATAGGAGAGTCTTCTCCTGAAATTTCCGCTGATATTCACGCTGTAGAGTCATCTATGGCTAAATCAAAAAACGGTGGGAAGAAGAAGGGTAAGAAGAAGGGTAAAGCAGACAAGACTCCAAAGGAGAAAACAGAAAAGTCGAAAACCAATGACGAAAAGCGCAAACCTCGATATCCTTGTCTTATTTGTGAAGAGGATCATTTTACAAGAGATTGCCCCCATCGGGCCGAGGTTGTGAAAATCGTCAAAGGTTCCTCAACTCCTATTGTTTTGAAAGATCCATTTCCAAAGCAGGAGAGTAAGATGATAGGTTCTTCCTCGAGTTCCACTGAAGAACCCATATTGATGATGTCTCATGTAAGGATTGCGACTCGATCACACAATTATGGTAGTAAAAGTCCTCTTGATGGATCGAAAGAAGCAGAATCTTCTCATTCAAATCCATCAACCTCAGCTCCCAGTTCCGATCCACTATAGATCAAGAAACCTAACCCTGACTTAGTGATAAAACCGCCCGCCAAGGGTGTACTTCGAAGGTCTGCTTTCAGTCCACATGCGAGAGCAGCTTAGAATTACAACATTGTTGAGGATTTAGCTGTTTCACCCTCAGCAATGTCGGCTTTAGAAGTGCTGCAATCATGCCCAGCACAGCGAAAATTACTTTTGTCAGCTATAGGAGCTGTTGATGTTCAGGACCCGAACCTGATAATCTTTGATCTAGAAAATAGTACACCACGTCTCCCTCATCAGATGGCTTTCCAGATTCCAGTGATAGTCAAAAACAGGCCTATTCATCGGACTGTAATTGATGAGGGAGCTTCCACGTGTATTATGTCGATTCAGTGTTGGAGATCGCTTGGTTCTCCTTCGCTGAACCAATCCCCGACAATTCTTAAGGCCTTTCATGGCCGTGGGTTCCATCCATTTGGCATTTTACAGGATTTTCCTATAGGGGTTGAAGGCAAAACCGTTAGTCTGGATGTGGAGGTGGTTGATGCCCCTCTAGACTACAACCTTCTCTTGGGTCGAAGTTGGTCTTATGCTATGACAGCGGTCGTTTCATCAGTCTTCAGAGTAATAAAGTTTCCACACAATGGCAAGATCGTAACCATAGACCAGCTGGCTTATTTTTCATCCGACCCAGCCTCTTCAGAAAGTATCCAACATGTCGGTAAAACGACTATCCCTTATAAGGATGTTGGCGTAGGATTAGTTAAAGATTCCGGTTTACTGGGAACTTTTCCTTTTCCTCCAATCAACGTAGACCCTTCATTCACATTTATTCATATGATTATGTCAGATACTATTATTTACGATGATCCTTCGATTGTCCCATCTGAATCTTAGATAGACTCATTCGGTGATGTAATGCCTTTGAGTCCATATGAAATTGCCTATGAAGCTGTGCAGTCTTTTTCCGACCCAAGTTCAACCCAAAGTGACCAAATGAATGTGGTCCGTGAGGAATCCCTTTTTGCGTCAACCTCGGAGTTAATAACGTTTCCCGAAGTTGTGTCATCTGACGAACAACTTTGTGAAGTCCTGTGTGTAGACGATTTACCATGGGAAGATCTCCATCATAGATCTTTGTTTTTACCTGAGGATGATCGTTTTGAAAACGATTTCTCATCAATCTTTACAGCTGAATATGTCAAAGACGCTCAGAGTCCAATGAAACATCCTGATTCAGAGCTGAATTTGGGAAACGTTTCTCGCACTATTCCCATTGACATTTCAGTGAAGCCCGGAATTGTTGAACACATTCATATAGGTGCCTCGTGTTCAGATGACGAAATTCAAATATACAAGGCCCTATTTCAAGAATTCCGCGACGTGTTTGCCTGGTCCTATGAGGAAATGCCAGGAATTGATCCCTCCATTGTTGTTCATGAGATCAAGACTTACCCGGACGCTAAACCCATTCAGCAACGTCTGCGTCAGATACACCCTCGGAAAGTGGCTGCAATTAAAGAAGAAGTTGAGAAGCTGTTGAAAGCAGGTTTCATTTATCCGATCCCGTTAACGGATTGGGTATCGAATATTGTTCCAGTTAACAAAAAGCAGGGAACAATAAGAATATGTATCGACTATAGGGATATCAATCGTGCTTGTCCCAAGGAAAACTATCCAACGCCCTATATCGATCAAATAATTGATGATTGTGCTGGCAGTGAAATATTTTCCTTTATGGACGGTTTTTCTGGTTACAACCAAATCAATATTCTACCTGTCGATCAACCAAAAACGGCTTTCATTTGTCCATGGGTGACATTTGCTTATTGCAAATTACCTTTTGGGCTTAAGAATGCCGGAGCCACTTTTCAAAGGGCGATGTCTTATGCATTTCATGACATCAAGCACATTGTGCAACCATATCTCGATGATTTGCCCGCTCACTCCTTACATCGAGCTGATCACCTTGTCCATTTACGAGCAATTTTTATGAGGTGTAGGCATTATCGTATACGGTTGAACCCACACAAATGTGTCTTCTGCATAGAAGTGGGACGTTTGCTGGGATTTGTAGTTTCAAAAGCCCGCATTCGCGTCGATCCCTCGAAGGTCGAAGCTATCATCAAATTGCCTCCTCCTTCGAGTCTGCGCCAACTCCAAAGTTTGCAAGGGAAAGCAAACTTTTTACGCCGAGATTACCAAGGGTTTTACCCGTTTGTTGAAACAAAATGCTCAATTCTCTTGGGATGAGATAGCTCAGAAATATTTTGATGCGCTAAAGCACGCGTTGACCCATGCACCGTTGCTGCATCCTCCCAACTACAACCAGGATTACTTTTTGTACCTCGTCGCCGCTCATTCCACCATTGGAATGGTCTTAGTACAGGAAGATGAATTCGAAACGGAACATGTCATATATTATCTTAGTAGGACGTTAAATCCCACTGAGCTAAAATATTCGCATGTGGAGAAATTGGCCCTGGCAGCTGTTCAGGCTGTCCAATGTTTTCGTCATTACATTCTTCTCCGTAAAACTACAGTCATTTCGGATTGCAACCCTATGATTTACATTTTGACTAAACAATTGCTAGGGGGAAAGTACTCTAAATGGATTGTTATCTTGCAAGAGTTCGACTTGGAATTTGAAAAATCTAAGTCTAAGAAATCTTTAGTTTTTGCAGAGTTGATGTGTGACTTCCCGCGTGCTGACACGGAAACTGTGGCAGAGGAACCCATTGCGGACGAATCTCTGTTTCTCATCAGCACTTTAGATCCTTGGTATGGGGATATAATCGTCTATCTCCAAACCCAATCCTTTCGGCCCGAAGCTTCAAAGTCGGAACGTCGGAAAATTTGATTCCAGTCCCAACAGTACAAAATTATTGGAGATACTCTTTATCGTCGTGGGGCAGATTTGGTTTTTCGTCGTTGCTTAACTCATGAAGAGGCAGAAAGGGTTATGAATGACTGTCATTCTGGAGCGTGTGGCGGTCATATGTCTGGGTATGCCACAGCCCAGAAGGTGTTGCGTGCTGGCTACTTCTGGTCGTCCATGTTTAAAGATTGTATCATTGCGGTCCGAAAATGCCACAACTGTCAAGTGTTTGATCGCAAGATGCACGCACCACCTGCTCCTCTCCACCCTATAATTTCCGTTGGTCCTTTTTCTAAATGGGGTATCGATTTTATTACATGTAACCCTCACTCGGCCGGGGGGCATGCGTATATCATCCTTACGGTTGATTATTTTACTAAGTGGGCCGAGGCGATGCCTACATTCAAGGCAGACGGCAAGATAGCTGCGATTTTCGTATTCAATCATATTATTGCTAGGTTTGGTGTCCCACAAGCGATAATCACTGACCATGGGCGCCATTTTCGAAACATTATGATGACAGAACTTACAAGCCAGCTTGATTTACGTCATGATAGTTCTACTCCTTATTATCCCCAAGAAAACGGTTTGGTTGAGTCCATCAACAAAGTTCTAGTTATCATGATCCGACGAATCATTGGTATTCATCGGTCGAATTGGCACAACATGTTATTTTCAGCGCTTTGGGCATACCGAACCTCAGCGAAAACATCAACAGGTTTCACTCCTTTCCAACTAGTTTATGGTTTGGAAGCAGTGTTGCCCATTGAATGCGAAATCCCATCACTTCAAATGGCTGTCGAATTACTTCCAGCTACTTCCGAAGAGGAGAAGCGTCTATTATACTTAGCTAAATTAGATGAGACTCGACGTGACGCTACATTGGCAATCAAGACTCACGCAAAAAGGATGAAAGCTCAGTATGATCGCAACGTGACCCCTCGTAATTTTTCGGAAGGAGACCTAGTGCTATTATATGATCAAGCTAACGATAAATTAGGTGCTGGAAAATTCGTTCCTATGTGGCATGGGCCCTACATTGTCAAGCGAAAGCTAGCAAAAGGGGCCTATGAGCTGGTAGATTTTGATGGGGACTCTTTGGGTAAGCCCAGAAATGGACTTTACCTAAAGAGGTATTATGCTTAAATGATGGGTATGGAGATTTAGTTAGGTTAGTTTTTCTTTCTAGCTGGTGTGTTTGTTAGTATAGACAGTGTGCTTAGCTTAGAGAGTGTGTTTTTCGTCGTTATTCTGGCTTATCTTGGTTTTACTCTTGATATTGCAGATGTCGACGCCTCTCCAAACGTACATTGGATTTGCTGATGGTGCTTGTCGTACTACACGGAATATCTCTTCCGCAGCTTGGGTTATCTATTCGCCCTCTGACGAGTTAGTTTCTATGCATGGGGTGAGCCTCGGTCAAACAACAAACAACATTGCAGAATGCAGTGCAGTGATTGAGTTATTATCTGAATCTATTTCATTTGGGATTCGGAGTTTGATAGTGAGGTTAGATTCTGAACTCGTTGTATTACAGCTTAATAGAGTATATGCCATTAGAAATCCAGTGTTATTAAGGTTATTTTTGAGAGTGCGCCTCTTGGAACGTGAATTTGATTACATTGAATATCAGCATATTCCAAGGTCATTAAATACATTAGCAGATGCAATTGCTTCTCGAATGTTAGACAGACATTTGCGATAATCATAAATGTAAATTTAAAAACATTTCATCATACATGTTTAACAAGATAAGCCGGTAATAATGATATATATATAGATAGGAGTGTGTCAAAAATATACATCGTCTTCAATCATAGGTTGAAAAACACCTTATGATCGGCAAAAATGATAAGTACAAAAAACCAAAAATGTCACATGTGTCTACAACAAGTGACTAGCCAATCATTGGTGGTGCTCTCTATACGACGCCACTGCCTGCGCTACCCTACACAGGAACCTCCTGAAAGGTACTGGGACTGCGACCACATAGCGCTGAAGTCGGATAGGAATATCGTCTATAGTCGTCTCTGGTATGTCTGCCGTGAGACGCTCTAGGTCCTGTTCCAACTCGGCTAAGGTCTCTGCGGCCGCATCCTGTGGGGCCGGTGCTGGTGCAACTGGTACTCTTCTCTCGAATGGCCGGAGATTGGCCGGATGCTGTGGACCTACATCTGCATTTTGAAAATTGTCACTGTCAGTTTTGAGACGATATAAAAAACAAACAAAAAAGTAAATAATTTAAAAACTTGTGAAAAATGAAGTACCTCTGTCGTCCCATTGTTCTCCCTGTGGAAGAACCATGTCCGGATCACCGCGAAAATCTACTCTGGCATAAGGAAAATCCTGGATCGCAAAGACCTGGTCCTCCAACCAGTGAAAGTAACCCGCAGGAAATCGGACAACTCCTGCTCCCTCATCAGGATGTCGGGCCATCACTGCAACCCATCGCATCAACTTTGGCTCTCGAGGAGGCCCAACTGCAACAGTGAGATGTTGTGGGATCAGCATCGGAACCCTCTCCAGGGCAAAGCTCACAACTAGAGGCCCATACCCAAAGGTCTTTAATTGCCCGTTCTTTTCCCTCGTCAGTTGGCCCTTCATATTGGCCAACACAGCGTCACACCAATTGAAAATGGTGCCTCGGTAGCAATCTATCACCATCCGCATTTGGGACCCGGTGGCAATATGCAAAGTGGCCGTGCCGCAGAGTCTGGTAGCTGTAAAGGCAATTACCATAAGTTCAGGCAGGGATATGTATTTGATTTCTATCCCTTTCTCCTGGTGCTGATTGTTGCACCACTCTAGCCGGAGACTAGCAAGGGATTGGCCACCCGGCCTAGTCCCAGACAGAGTCAGTTGCTCGCCCCTATTAGGCAAACCAATGAGAAAATATATGTGTGAGGGCTCTATCTCAAGCTGGTGCCCTCCGATGTAGAAGCATTGATCCTGAACGTTCTACCTTTCAACCAGCCATTCTAAGAATCGCACCTGGGCCCTCATGCCCGGTATGGCCCAGTATTTGTAGAGACCGCATGCCTTCAAAGCATCAATGGAGGGTTGATGATCTATTGCGGCCAAATCGACATCTTCGTGTTCTCTTTCGCGTCAATCAAGCATGGTGGGCAATCTACACACCAGAAAACATTCATTAGAATTCATTAAATCAAAAATTAATGGTTTGGTTTTGAGATTTGGGGTTTTAAATTCACTTTGCGCGGAGTACGCACCCCGCTTTCAGAAAACAGAGCGTGGTTACGCAGCTGTTCTGAAGGTAGGCTGCGTACTCCTGCCATTTTCCCATTAACGAAAATGTCGGGGTACGCAGGTCCCCCATGGGGCACCTGCGTACCCCGAAAAGTGGATCCTAAAACCCCAAAGCCCCCAAAAAATCAAACTAGGGCTTAAAATGAAATTCTAAACAGATGAAAACAAAGAGGAGGATGTTGTGAAATCCCTGAAAGAGACGGTACTCGATTCCGACGGTCGGATTCTCCGCAAAGTCCACGGGAAGTTTCTTGCCAAAAGCCCTTTTCTCTCCCTCAACAGTAAAATGGTAAAAATGACATGGTAAAAAGTCTTTTTATAGGTTTTTTGGATAAATGAATGCTAAGTTTGTTTATTTTTCACCATGGAAGGATATTTCTCAATGCATTTTTGCTTATCTTAAACAGGTATGAGTAATGTGTCGTTTTTGTGCAGGACAAAAGGACTTTCAGGGAAAATTATCATTTTTCACGAACCAAAACATTAGAGTCATCTTTTAAGCCCTTTTCTGACTCCTAAAACATGAAAAGATTGCCGAGCGTTTCTTTTACAGTCGTTAAAACGGAATTAAAAGACGGTCCCCTTATAGCTCTTTTCTGACCGTAAAAACAGGAAAAGATTGCTGGGTTTTTGTCGTTTCAAACTCGATACTGGAAATAAAACGACGTGTCGTTGATTGCTTTTTACTTTTCAGGTCAGAGGCACTAATCATGAAAGTACTCCTTGGTCGCAAGACTAAGCGGTTCTCTCAAGTATTATTTTATACTTTTTCGGGCTTGGGAGACACAACTTTACAAAAAAGTTCAACCTGGAGTCTTCTTAAGTTTTTTCAGACTCTCTAAAAATGAAAAACGCCGAGTTTCTCCTATACTAGGCTCGTTAAAATTTCACAGTAAAGGACCTGTTCGATTACAAACAAGAACGGACCACTCCTTCTTAGGGTTCGAATCAAAACTAAGTTGGACTCATCCGAAGGATGAGCTTATAATCAAGCATATGTTATCCTCCTCAAGCTTGTAAAAAATAAAGAGGTACTTGCCAGAAATGGTGGGGGAAAAGAGAGAAAAATGAGCCCATTTGTTATCCTTTGTCTCAGAAGAAGCCTTATTACCACTCTTGAACACGACACTTTTCATTCACCTGGGTTGGGAAATCCTTTGCCTCATAGTTGATCAAACCACATTGAAAGTCTTTAGCCGGGTATTAACTTTGGGTCAAATGTCACCAAGCCATCTGTCGTGTCGTTATGTGTTCACGAGGTCTCTGCAATAAACATCCATCTGCAAAATACTCGTCATCCATTTTGACCATCCCTGAGTCAGTCCTTACAGCTACATTTCTTCAACTTGATCTATGATTTCGTGTTGTGGGCTTGCCTGCAACGGGTCGCTTTCTATCGACATCAGCACTTTATCTAGAAAGATGACCTAGGAATCGTCAATACCTTGAAGTCTGCATGCATCAATGGCAGGTTTCTCGCCTTTGACGATAGTTTACATCATTGACTTTCGATCGAAGGATTCCGTGAAATGTTCGACATCAACTCATTCATTCATATCTCATGGATTGTACTGGGTACTTTGAGAACCATTGACATCACTGGTGGTTTCTCTAACGCTTGTTAACAGTTTACATCATTGACTGGTAATCAAGTGGTTTCTACCATGTTCGACATCAACTCATTTATTCGCATGGATAGAATCGTACCTGTCGGGAAGTCAAAATGAAGACCCTGGATCTAGTTTCCACCATCCAGGCTGCGAGGAGTTTTGTATTCATTATACAGTAGACTAACTATAAACATATGGCTGCGTCCATACTGTGTCTACAAAAGTCTATGATTATGATGTACTGCAGAATCATTCCTGTATCAGAGCAGTAGATAGTCAATTAGTTAAAGTTTTCAATCTGAGTATGGGAATGCCTACCTCAGCGAGGATATGATCATATATATGTATTTTGTTTTGAATACTTGCAAGTTCCGACTGGGCTCTCCACAAGATAATCCTTGAAATGATAAAGTACTTCACCCTTCCTAGATGATATGAAACCCTAATCTACTACAGGCTTCGCACTTTAGGGGGCAATCTGTTACACTAAAATTTGTCACCATGACTATTTGCAGTTAGTATGGCTCCATCAACTGTCATACTATCCTCCTTAGCAAGCCTCATACCTCTCCTCTCCATGTCAAACTCCAAGAAAGAGAGAAAGTCATTAAAAATCTATATATCTCTGGGTACGCAGTTTCTCTTAGCCTTACCTGCGTGTACGCACCCCAAGTTCACAATACCTGCGTACTTGTACGCTCTGTCTGTAAAGGGGAGGGTGCGTACTCCTGTAAAGGTCAAAAGGCGCAAGTTTCACTCCCAAAAAGTTACTTGTGGTCATTTCTAGAGCATTCTAGAAGCTTGTTTGACGTGTATGAAGCGCCTCCAGATGGTTCATGTATCCCTACCAAAGAGGAACTTATCCCATCAAGAGGGGAGCTATCCCATCCAAAGAGGGGCTTATCCCATTGATGGTGGACCTGAATAACTTCCTCTAGAGCACTATAAATACAGTCATTGGGCCAAAGGGAGGGGAGGTTGAAAGCTGAACATTCCTAAGGGTAGATGTTGCTGGAATTAGGACTCCCTTGTAAAGCTTGAGAGGAGAGATTCCCATCCTTTCTTAGCCTTATTTGAGAGTGGGTGAGCTGATCAAAGTAAAGGAAAACTCTTGCTGGACCCTAGGAGGGACTTGCACAACACCAAGGCTCAGGTTGTAATGGTTCCTTTTGTTTCCTCTTAATACAAATGAACTCATTTTTCTCAACAGATTGTTATTCATGATTTGTTTCATATACTCCTTGGTCTGTATGATAGATATGTATTGTTTTATGAGTTTATCAGGTGCTATTTAATCTTTTGGCTTGTTAGTGAATGCAGGTTTCGAAGAGAAGGAGGAGCTCATCCGGATCGGCGAGGCTGGACTACTACAAAGCGTTGGACTAAAGGTATGTTAAGATCCCCTGATTACTTGTATTCTCAATGCATGTTTAGAGAAAGGTAGTGTTTATTTGTCTTGTTTGTCACTAGAAAGCTTTTGCTTCTAGGGAGGTCGGTTGTGTCCGCACTATTGACGCTTTCCACATGACAATTGGGTAGGGATAAATATAAGAGGAACTGGTCCCTCGTTGATGTTGACCATAACTCATCGAAGGTGGAGCATATGGTTGAGGGTGTGAAATGGTTCCAATGATACCATCTGCTACATAATATGGCTCTAGTGTATTAGTAGCACTCGTTCAAGGTAGATCGGGGATGATAATATAAACATAACCTGATTAGGGGTAGATCAGATCAAATTTCAAGGCTACATGGAGCGCATCTTCATCTGATTGAGGGAAGTGAGAAGTGACATATTTAGCAATGGGGGAAAAATAAATCTAAATAACTAATCCATATAGACGTGGTCTTCAAATTCTGGAACTCTATAGTTTCTCCTCCTTCTACGTAATTCTTGAACATGGTTGGATAGGCGAGTGAAAGAAGTTTGATAGAAATAAGTCAATAGTTTGGTGTCAGTCTCATAATGGAGAGGTAACTATAAATAGGTAATAAAATCTTTGCAAAGAGTCACAAAAGTGGAATGAGTGGCTCTGAATTGATCGAAATTCCACTTAGTAGCAACTCCAATAAGAGTGTGTTGGAATAGACGAAGACAGATGGAATCTTCAGTGACAAATTAGATGAACACCGCATATGGAATGAGCGAACATGAGTCGTGGGATCTTCTCCAGGATTGCCTTCAAACTTAGGGATGTTGGAAGGGAGTTTAGTAGGCATAGTTGTCCAATTGGGATCATGGAGAAGAGGATCGTTGATGAGCTGGCTAAAATTAGGGAGACTCAAACCAGCCATAAAAGGAAGAAATGGAGGAGTGACCATACTGGTGGAGGTTCCACTTGTGGGGTTACCCTAGTTGGTACCTAGGTTACCACCTTGGTTTCTCACACCCATGTTGGTGCCTGACATGGTGATGGCACGAAGTTGAGAAGATGTGAAATCAAAGGAAGAACTAGAAGAATCAGTAGAATCAGAATCAAAATGATGACTCAATGGAGGACTGGGAGGATGTAATCTAACTCGACGAGGAGAAGTAATATGTCCTAACATGAACTAAAGGTGAAGCCCTCAAATTCTCTGCAAAAAATTCCTATGGGGTGCAATGATGTCAAGATAATGATGAATCTAAGGACTAAAGGGTAATGATAGGAATAAAAGAGAAACAAACAACAAGAAAACACCTAGTGCAGTGATTCCAAGTGTAAGCTAACTATATTAATGATGTTACTCTAATACAAGAAAACACATCTTATCAAAGAAAATACCTCTATCCTATAGGTGGTCTAACTCCTAAAATAATCATAAATCTACTATTTCAGATGGCCTTCCAAAGAACTTCTTACTTGACGGAATATCATCCTCACAAGAAGATTTGTCCAGAGAAAGGTGGGGTAGAGAACCAACTACTTCTGATAGCCAATCCTATATGGTGTTTTCCTAAGATAGGTCATTATGGTTACCTTCATCCCACAAGGGTGGTCGATTCTTGAACTTATTGGTAGTCAGCCAACACATGCTATTCCCTGCCATAGGTTGGGTAGCTCCAAGGAGAACTGCTCACACAATGACCTAGCCTAACCCCTTTGAATTAGGTTTTTGACGCACTCCATCTTTGGACCATGGGATGGTGAAGGATTTTAATATCCCTAATATGTCAACTTCTATGTATACATGAAATCAATCAATGGGTGTTATTGGAAACCTATCCCACACCTAAACTACAAAGATTGTTTGGCCCTTGTGTCGAAGTGGGCTTAATCTATGTAGGTTGAGTTATTAAGGTGTAGTGTTTCAAGTCTTGTCTTGGCAATGTTAACCAAGGTCATGTTCACTTAGGGTGTGAGTGTGTGAAAATAATGTGTCAAGTGGATGAGTTAATTCAACATGTTTTATGATGCCATGTGCTACTAAAAATAAGATGTTGAAATATTGTAAATAATGTTGAAAATGAAAAAAAAAAAATAGCCAATCAAGCACACAAAGCCCCACCCAAAAAGGATATCAAGTAGCTAAGAAAGAGAGGGAAAACAAGCTACTCAAATACACATAAAGTTCCTAAAATACATAATGTCAAAGGGATTGAGATCTAGAGGAACCAATCTACTATAAATGGTGTAGACAAACAACAAAAATCACAGGTGAAAAATGTTGCAAAGGATAAGTATGAAGCTCCAAGTCTTAGGATGCTCAAGGGGATCCTGACGGCGAAAAGGAAAATCCCAAAATTTGAAGGGAGAAAAGGATAAAATAAACCTATCCAAAAGTACTAAAAAGTAATGGATTAGACTCTGAAAATTAGTGCCTAAAAATGTTGAAACCCTAGACTCCTCACTTAGCCAATCTCTTCCTAACGATATGGAGGTGTACTTTAAACCCTAGGGGGGTTTTTCCTTCCTCAAAGAGAAAAAATGAGAGAATCTAGGCCTAGGGGAGACTTAAATGGAGACAAGAAACACTTCCTATTCCACACACAATACTCACAACAAATCTGGAAATTTTCCAGAAATATTTCAAAACGCAAGTACTTAACTAGAACAGTGGAAAACACAGTTTTTGGGCCAAAAAGTGTGCTCAGGAATGCAGATCTGGGGATGCAAAGTTCATTTTCCTCTTGGGACTCTTGATCGGTAGATCACGCATATATTTTTTTGTCTCCTACTTGGATGGTTCCTGTCACCTGTGGAAAGAACTAAGAAACCACCATAATCCAAAAATTTGACAAAAAAGGAAATAATACTATAAATATAAATTGAAAGGCGAAAAATAGTTGTAGAAAATCTTGAAATTTATTGAAACTCCATCCATCCAAGAACGTTGTTATTACACCAGTGGAGTCACCTTTTTTTAACGACAATGTGTAGCTAAAACCCAGTGGAGTCACCATTTGTTAGTGTGAAATTTCCTAGAAGGTGTACCAAAAAACACTTCACTTAAGTCACTAGGTGAAACGCGACCCTAACAAAAATTTGTGGCTTCTTACACTTCAGATATGTAATAAAAATTGGAAAACCTATAATGTATACGATCCAAAACAACAAACAATATATATATATATATATATATATATATATATATATATATATATATATATATATATATATATATATATATATCCAATGAAATAACCCAAATGGAAAGACTTTAAACTAAATAAATATTTTATTGATAACACCTCATGAAGGAGACCTATAAAAAGGGTCTACAAATATCCCTTCGTGGGATGGGTCCTTTAATGTCATTGATACTTCAGTAATCGATTCTCTGTCAATTTGTGAAAAACCCAAAACAATGTGGAGAACTCAAATGGGATCGCAAGTGAAAATAGATTATAATGGTGACGATGATAATGATCACGGTGAAGAATGAATGGAAAACCCTCCTATTTATAACAAATTATTGAGTTAATCTCAAAAATGGAGAATAAAAAAATAATATTGACCAAATCAAGATCTAATCGTTAGGAAACTTTATTATATTTTTTTGAGAGGGAAAATATATTTAAAATGGTCAAATATATTTATTTAGAAATAATTAAAAGATAAAATGATTTATTAATTATTTCGCGAGGATTGAAATAATTATTAAATAGTTATTTAACAATTATTCCAATAATGGAATTAAGGAATAATAAATAAATAGTGATTTATTTAATTATTCCTAGAAGATTTAGTCAAATGTGACAAGGGATAATTATCAAACAATGATTTAATAATTATTTCTAGAGAAAATTAAAAAATAATGATTTATCTAATTATTCTCATGGGGTTTTTAATTTTAATCATAAAATAATTTAACAAAAATGATTTACTAAATTATTTTTCACGGTGAAAGTGATTTTACTATGGTAAAATTAATCCTACATGGTGTATTTTGATCCACCTAGTTAGAAATGGCTAGGTGATCATTTTTTGGTGATAACATAAGTGATGATGATATTGTGTGGTGATATGTCTTTGGTTCAGGGATTTGTGTTGGCTACAGTAGTTGAATGAGTAACTGATTTAGTGGTATAGTGATTCATATTTAGTTATTTGTGTTTATAGATCTATATGTAGGTACTCTTAAGGAGAAGCACATACATACACAGGTATGATTCATAACAACAACATATATCTTCTAACATATGCTTGATCAAGGTTTGCAGTGACAACAACTGGTTTCTGTGAAAAACATAATATGGTCTAGTATTCTTATGACTGGTTGTGCATATATATGATCTGATATGAATTGGTTTTCTCTTGATGCGTTCGTTTCTTGAGATTTAGTGATTGGTTTGCTGATGATATAGTGTTTCAGTTAGTTCAATGATTGGATGACTTATTGAGTTATTGGTTTCAGAATTTTTATTTGATATTGGGCTTAGATGATGGAAGTGGGTCTAGCCTGAAAATATGATGAAAAGTGGCCTATAGGTTTGATGTTGTTGAGTCAAGTGGATCTAGTATGAAATATTATGAAACGTGGTTCACAGAGGTGCTGAGGGTTGGAGCCTCCAGTGAGGGAGTCGTAGCTTCCTTCCAGTGGTAGCTTGTAAATTTTATTAGGGGGTTAGAGTTCCCTTTTGGTGGGTGTCGGTAAACAAGATCAGGGGGTTGGAGCTCCCTTCTAGTGGGTGATGGAGAACAAGAGAAGCTTGTAGCCTTCTGTAGGTGGGTTCCTACATACTTGTATGATTCTACACCAATACAAGATTGTAAGATGTTTCCCTTTATCATAAAAGAAGAAGACTAAGGCAAAGACAATGGTGGTTTTCTCCCACATTAGGTTTCCACCTAAAAATCCTAGTGTCCTCATGTGTTGTTGTGTTGCTTATGTGTGATGGTTTATTTTTCTCTTACTACTCATGGTTACTATTTAATTAAAGGATAATGAAGTAATGACACAATGTGTAAAGTAGAACAAATGATAAAGTACATGAAAAGTTAGTTAATTGGATATACAATATTTTCCTTTACTAAATTTGTGTACATACGATGCATTACTAAGTGACAATAGCGTAGAAAAATCTAAATACGAAATTGAAAATTTGAACTTATTTTTAAAATACTAATTCACCCCCCCCCCCCTTCTCACTATTTTTCCCTATAATTATTATTAAAGAAGTTCCCTCAGTAGAAGCTTGGTCACTTAAGGGAGATACGTCAAGATGAGTAGTTAAGAAGGAGTATTTTCTATCATACCACCTTTATTTAATGGAACTAACTTTGTCTTTCGGAAATTCATAATGAGGGCATGCTTGCAGGCACTTGGAATAGATGTATGGGCAATTGTTGAAGGTGGATATCAATATCAATCCTCTATTCCCACAAAGATTGTAGGGAAGAAATAATATGAAATTAGTGCAAAGGTTGTAAATTCCATCTTGGGAAGTCTGGTCGAGATTGAATTTGTGAAATTCATGCAGTTGAACACCGCAAAGGAAATGTGGAATAAACTTATCCAAAGTGTTGTGGAGGTAAATCCTCTCTGCGGACAGAGATGATCCCTACTAGCCCAGACTGGGTCTAGCAACAATCACACAATGCTATCACGCAAGTCCCTAATTGCAAATACAAAGTGGATGGTGAGAACCTACTTGGATTCCAACGCTAGTGTTCGTAGAAGAGATGTCACCCTCGTTCCTTTGCCTTGGCCGGTCACGATCCCCACGATCTCCATGATTGGACTGTTGGCATTATGTTTCTGGTATGGCTCTATGTTTCAAATGTTGTACTTGATGGCAACACCCGTGGCAATGCTCTGATCAGGCTCTCAATATGTTGAAAATTAAGAAGTACGCAGGAGAACAGTTCAGAAGACGCGTACACACAGGTACACCGTGAAGGGACCGCGGCCAGACACGCAGGTCCGCTGTTCAGGAGGTGTGTACCCCCAGTGCACTCATTTCAAGGCAGAGAAAAGCACACGTGGGGTTTCTTATGTTTAACCCTTGGTATTTAGCCGACGGTATTTGTGTTATTATGGTTTTGGCTCGTGGTATTGATCTCTGATCTTAGGAGGAGCTTGCCTATATAAAGTAAAGGAGATCACTTGGCTAAGCATCTTAAGATCTGAAATATTGGGTTATGGTCTTAAAAGCTTGATCTATATGTAAGAGAAGTTGAAAGCGAATCTATGAAGGGTGATCTCTCGAGCGCATGATCAGATCTGAGCATCTGACTAACTGTGCCACACTAGTGGACTGCTAATTCGGCCCTAATCAGAAGTACGCATGTGTTTAACGGTACAGGTGCGTGGGTACGCAGAGCAGAAACAGGAGATCTGCGTGGGTACGCAGAGCAGAAACAGGCGATCTGCGTGGGTACGCAGAGCAGAAATAGGAGAGCTGCATAGGTACGCAGAGCAGAAGAAGGTTCAGGTGCGTACGCACAATAAAAGTACGCGACGCGATAGTATCTATGAGTGCATGGCTACAGTGGCAGTACGCGGCGCGATAGTGTCTCTGGGTGCGTACCTGTAGTAACAGTATGCGGCGCGATAGTGTCTCTGGGTGCGTACCTGCAGTAACAGTACGCAGCGCGGTTGAAGAAGCAGTGCCTGTGTACGCGGTGCAGCAGAAGGCTCTCTGCGGGTATACGCAGGGAAGTAGAAGGTGAAGTGCGTAGCGACACAGGCCACAGAAAGAAAAAAACTGCGTATCTGTCTTAAGATCTTCTGTTGATTGAATTTTTCTGTTGATAAGGTGTTCTGGGTTAGTTCTGTTATTGTTGATCTAGTTATTGCAGTTGACTGTGTAACTTACATGTACTTGATGATCATTTGATGCTTTATGAAAAGTGATCCTTGTAAGAAAAGAAGAAGGGGGTTGTAGCTCCCTTCCAGGAAAGACTGGAAAACGAGAGAGAGTTGTAGCTCTCTGCAGGTTGCAACCTGTGTACTGGTAAAGGACTGCAACAGTACAAAATCATTGTAAAAGAAGTTTCTAATTTGAAAGAAGATAGAGACATATTGCAGCAGGTGGTTTTCACCCACATTGGGTTTCCACCTTACATCTGGTGTTCTTTGGTGTGACTATCTGTTTTTCTTGTTCATGCTCATTATTTTATGGTACTGATATGCAAAATAATTCAAAGTATAAATAATTTGTTAGAAGAATTTGATAATACTGATTCACCCCCCCTCTCAGTATTATTTCCAACAATTGGTATCAGAGCAGGTCCTTCGGAGAAGCTTGATCGCTTGAAGGAAGATCATTCATCATGAGCAACTACGAGAGGGAAGCATCAATCAGGCCACCAATTTTTGATGGGACAAACTTCAATTATTGGAAGGTAAGAGTTACTGCCTATCTTCAATCTCTTGGTACAGAAGTTTGGGATATCATAGATACAGGCTACGCTTTTCCTTCAACTACTCCTACAGATGCGGCCGAAAAGAAGAAATATGAAACAAATGCTAAAGCAGTCAATACTTTGCTGGGATGCTTATCTCAAACAGAATTCATAAAGGTTATGCAATATAAATCTGCAAAAGAAATATGGGACAAGATTGTCTTGAGCTACGAAGGAGATGAACAGGTAAAGCGTGCTAAACTTCAAACTCTCAGGATTCAGTATGAGAATCTCAGGATGTATAATGATGAAAGTGTGGCTAACTATTTTCTTCGGGTAGATGAGATTGTTAATTGCATGAAAAATTTGGGTGAAGAAATAAAAGAGGCTATTGTGGTTGAAAAAGTTCTAAGATCATTGTCCCCCAAGTTTGAATCTAAAGTGTCTGCAATAGAAGAAAAGGAAAATCTACGAATTCTTACTATGTCTCAGCTTCACGGAATTCTAACTGCTTATGAAATGAGAAAGGGAGGTCCTTCAGACAGAAGAGAAGCTGCTTTCAAGGCTTCAGGCAAAGGAGATTATTATGAAGCAAGTCACGTCCTAGAATAAGAAGAAGAAGAATCAAATTTTGTCAGAAATCTTCAAAGGGGTTCTGGAAGGTTCAGAGGTAAGTTACCTTTTAAATGTTTTGCTTGTGGAAGAGTAGGTCATTATGCTGCAAAATGTCCTTATAAGTATAAAGGAAAGGAACCTGCTAGATGGAACAAGAAACAGAGTGCAAATAAGAAAAGCTACTACACTCATGAAGATAGTGATGGTCTATCAAACAGTGATGAAGATGAACGAGGTAATGAATATAAATTGTTAATGGCATTTGAAGATGATGATTATATGGATGCTATAGATGTGTTACACTAAAAAATGTCACCTTGACTACTTACAGTTAGTATGGCTCAAATCAACAGTCATGCTACCCTCTTGGGCAAGTCTCATGCCTCTGTTATCCATCTCAAACTCAAAGAAGAGAGAAAGTCTTGTAAAAACTATGTTTATCTCTGGGGTCGCAGGTTCTCTCTAGCCTTACCTGCGGGGACGCTGACCATGTTCACAAAATCTGCGTCCATGGACGCTCTGTATGTTAAGGGACAGGTGCGTCCCTCTGTAAAAGGCAAAATGCGCGAGTTTTATCTTGAAAAAGTTACTTGTGGTTACTTCTAGAACATTCTAGAGGTCGGTTTGATGAAATGGATGCGCCTCCAGTTGGTTCATGTATCTCTATTAAGGGGGAACTTATCCCATCAATAAGGGAGCTATCCCACCCAAAGAGGGGGATGATCCCATTGATAGTGGACCTGAATAACCTCTTTACAGCACTATAAATAAAGACATTGAGCCAGAGGGAGAAGAGGTTGGAGCTATACATTTTCTTTGGGTAAATGCTGCAGGATTTAGGTCTTCCATTAGAGCCTTTGTGAGGAGAGATTGTCTTTACTTGATTCTACTTGGAAGAGGGTGAGCTTTGTCAAAGTAGAGGAAAACCCTTGATGGACCCTGGGAGGAACTTGCACAACACCAAGGCCAGGTTGTAAGAGTTTCTTTGTTTCGTTATTAATACAAACTGGTTTATTTTTCTCAATAGCTTGTGTTAATGAGTTATTTCATGTGTTCCTTGGTCTGCATGTTGAATATATGTTTTATTATATGAAATGCAAGTGCTTGGTAATTGTTTGATTGTTTGTGGTTGCAGGAATTGACTTGAAGGAGGAGCTCATCCGGATCGTCAAGAACGGACCTCAACAACAGCGTTTTGGAATAAGGTAAGCCTAAACACTTGTAGTTTTCATGTTATAAAAGGTGTATTTAGAGAAAGATCACTCCATTTTGTCTTGTTTGTCATTAGAATGTCTTAGACATCTAGGAAGGTCAGCCGTGTCCGCACCCTTGACCAATTCCGTGTGACAAATTGGCGACTCCGCTGGGGACTCCATTAATGAGAGAGTCTTTTCCTTTATGTGAACTTTGCTTTGAGAAAATCATTTTTATTTTCTGGTTTTTGACTGTGAGAATTAGTATTTGGGTGGCTTAGCTTTAGATTTAGTTAGATTTGGTTTTTCTTCATTTTTCCAGAAGGACGCACCCTCTGAGTACTGCACAGTGCGTCTTTGGACGCGCTGTTGCCGTTTGCACAGAGCGGGCCCGCACCTGTTGTAACGGGTTGCCTGCGTCTTCCTGTAAACTTTAAGAAAATTCCATTTTTGCTTTAAATTGCTTTTAGATTTTGATTTTCCTTAGTATTTTCTGCCCAGATCCTTTAGTACCCTGTCAAGAATTTTCACCTGAACTTGTTTTGTGAGCTTTGAGTGTTTTAGTGGTTTTCAACGAAGTTTAGACCTAGGGTTTGATTTTTGGATAGGTTTTGTAGTGACTTTGATAGTAGAAAGTTGTCCAACCTTAGATCTCTCTGGTTAGTCAACCTTCTTAGAAGTCGGGCCTGTCGTAAAGTCTCCTTGTGTGAGCAGCTTGCCATTTAAGTTGTTTTGGGTCAAATTTCGAATTGCTTGTTTATAAAGTATTGATTTCCATTTTACAAAAAGAACAAAAAGATTAGAGTTTTGTTTTGGCTAGTTTTTGGTTCTGCAATAAGCTAGTCCTTGATTTGATTGTGATCAAGTAAAACACCTTAGAATAATCATTGTTAGTTTTGGCCTCGTTAAACTTGCTTAGAATAAATTTGCTTTTAGTTTGCTTATGAGTGGATTTTCATAGATTTTAATAGTTGTTAAGATTGATTTTTGGTTATATTAGATTTATTTGCTTTATTAAAAGAAAAATACAAAAACATCTTCTTTAAAAGTCTTGTTTCAAGTAGCTTTTTGTTTTTGAAAGAAGAAAAGAGTTTTTTCGTGCATGTAAAGAGAGGTTATGTTTTTATGCTTGGAAAAGAAAAACGAATTGTTTCTTTGATTGTCTTCAATTAAGAAGTTGCTTTTATAAAGATTGCATTCTCTCAACTTTTTAGTTAAGCAATTCATCGAAAAAGTAAAGTAGTGGATAAATCATTCTAGGTGCATTTTGTAGTGGTTTCGAGTCGAGTCAACACACCACTGGTTTCACTTCCATCACCTTTTGACTTAAGAAACAACCTTAAAAGTAACGCTTAAATTAAAATCAATCTAGTAATCTTTATTTTTCTAGGGCTCTGAAACACCAACATAGCTTAGGCTAGGGTCTTGGAGTAGGTGAGTACTTAACTCTCCAAGACTACAAAACCAAACAGATAGTTTATCTTGAGTAGATTAAATCCAATTGTTTCAGTTATACTCTGGGAAAGCTCCTCTTAAAGGAGAAGCACGAGCTCGTGTCCGAACCAGTGAGGGGATCATTCCTCCCTCGTTGGGAACGACGCCAGACAGTACGTATTACAAACGGTAAACCTCGGATTAACCATTGTCGAGGAGCCAGGGGTCACTTATCGGTAAACCTTGGATTGTTGTCAAGGAGCCGGTAAGGGGATTGGAGCTTGTTACTCTGCCCTTGCGTGCTGTCGGAGTTTAGACTGTTCCCCCAGGTGTAATTGTTGTGATTGGTAACTTTAGTGACCATAATCTTTAGGGTTCTACCGAGGTGACGGTGGAGGGAAGGTCCCACTGTACCTGGAGCAGACGTCGGTTATACTCACTTGGATTTTCCGGGGGGTTCACTTCACTTCGAGACGGTTAAAGTGGAGGAACTTGTGCCGGTCTATTCATTAAGCAGGTTGCCGGGGTAACTGTTCCACCCGCCATTTCTGTACTGAATCCTGCGAGGTTGGGCCTAATCACCAACTAGCGCTTTTGGTCCGGAAGACTACTGTTTGTGTGTGCTTTGACGCTCTAGATTATTTAGGCGTGTGCTTCAAATTTGTTTGCTTCTTTAGAAGACTTTAGGTGGTTTGATTTGAAATTTTTACTTTGTTTTCGTGTGTTGTAGTTAAAAATCTTTAATTGTGGCGGAATTACCGAGAAGGTCCCGTCGAATTGCGGGCCAGTCTCCTGAAGTTGTTTCTGTGGCCGAATTGTTGAGAAGATCCCGTAGACTTAGGGGATCCCCTCCTCGAGACGACCCAGGTAATCTAGAAGGGTTAAAGGTCCTTGTAACTCCTCCTAGTGACAGTAGAGTAGGTTCACCTGAAGAAGGAGAATCTTCCTTGGTAGTCCATCCAGATTACCAAAGTTTAGAAACAGGTTACAATCCCGAAGCTGTTACAGTTTCCGAGCTTGCTGGTAGTTTTTCATCTGCCAGTGAAACAGGCGAAGAACCTGAAATTTCCGAACCTGTTACTCCAACTCCTAGTGTTCCTGATTCACCAAGAATAGAAAGAATTATCACCGAAAATCTTCCTGTTGGATTAATTGCTATAGAAGAACTTGTTCCAGAGGAAGAAATAGGCGTTTCTGATTCTGAAGATCTAATTACCCTTGATCTAAGGGAGCGTGAATCCATCTTTTACAGTCCTCCTAGAAGTGAATCTTGGTACCTTGCATTAACCAATTTTTTAGACAACTCAGTAGGTTTTTCTACACCTCGTACTCCTTTTCCACCTAGAGGAATTCATTCTCCTGTAAATATGTCTGGTCAGTCATCTGTGTTTTCACAAAGTCCTGAATCATTTTTACATGGCGGTCCTTCTGTTCCTACTGGGTATCAATCACTTTCTGGTACCTTTGCGGGAGCATCTCCTCAACCCATTGATCATGGGTTATTAGTTGGAAACAGTGGTAATGTACCATTGAGTATAGGTGACATTTATATGATGTCAGGTTCAACTCCCATTAACCAACCTCAAGGTGGCCAATTACCGCCTGGGGGGCAACCTTCGTTAATGCCTGGGGGGCAACCTCAAGGTACTTCATTCGTGACTGGGGGGCAACCTCAAGGGTATCAACCCCAAGGGTATCAACCCCAGCCTCAATATGTACCCCAAAGTCAACCTCAGTATCAATATCAACCTCAAGGATGGCAACCTCAAGGATGGCAACCCCAAGGGTATCAACCCCAAGGGTATCAACCTCAAGGATACCAACCCCAAGGTCAAGGTCAACCCCAGTACTCGTATTTACCTCAAGGTTATCAACCTACGGGTCAATACCCTGGTCAAGGTTATCAACCACCTCAAGGGCAATCATATGGGACTGCACCTTACAGTTATCAACCCTATCCTCAATACGGCTATGGATCTCAGTATCCTCAACCTGTTACGAGTCAATACCCTGGAATGTTAACATGGGATCCGTCACAGGGTCAACAGATGTCGCAACCAAGTATACAGTCGGTACCTCAAGCAGGACAACCTGCAGTTCCTGGTCCACCCCAGCAACCGCAACCTGTCCAGTCAAGTGTTCAGACCCCTGTAACTTCCGTAGTTACTCAGCCGCCAATTGCACCTGGTACTCCACCTCACACGGCTGCAGCAACTACCGCTTCATCTACCATGCTTACTTCTGGAGTATCGGCAGCTCCGGTTTCTACTGTCCCTGTAACCACTCCTCAGACATCTGTACCGTTGTCTGGACCTACGGTTCAAACCACAGTCCAGATGCCTGCAGGCCAACCTGGTACAAGTACGGTTGTTACTACTCAACCTCAATTTGTTCAACCTCCGTACCAGGGACAGTATCAACCTGGGCAAGCTGCCCAACAACCGGTTTACCAGTATCAACCGTATCCTGGGTACACTTATCAACAACCTCAGCAACCCCAGTACGGTCCGGTTAATCCTGGTTTTCCAGGAGGATATAATATCCCAAATGCGACTCCTGTTCCTAGTTATCCTGGATATCCTCCTCCTGGGGCTGGTATTGTGACTCAGAGTTTTAGAGATCCTAACCGGCAGTTACCGTTTATTGCGACTTTAGATTTACCCGACTTGACGCGCCTAACGAACGATCCAATTCAATATCTTCAGTTCTGGCCGCCAATGCCAAATAAGTTGCCCAGCGATATACCCAAGTTCGAAGGTAAGTCTGGAGAGGATCCGTCTAATCACGTGATGACTTACCACCTCTGGTGTGCATCAAATTCCATCTCAGATGATTCCATCCGCTTACGTCTTTTCCAGCGTACACTCATTGGTCTCGCAGCCAAGTGGTACATTGAGTTACCACGGGCCTCTTTTTACAACTTTAGCCAGTTAGCTACCTCGTTCTTAACTCATTTTCAGTTACCAGTCAGATACGATAATGGTACAGAATTATTAACTTCGCTAAAACAATCGACATCCACGTACATTTCTGATCACATCCATGAGTGGAGACGTCGAAGAAGATTAGTGAAAGTTTTTATCCCGGACCAAATCTTAGCTGAATGGTTTGTCAAATCATTATTACCAAGAATTACTGAAGATGTAGCTAAGGCCGGAGTAGTTACTGAGGAGCAAGTCATTGCTCAGGCACAATACCTTGACTTAGTTTACACTCAGTCGGGTACGTTACACGAGAAAATTCCGGATCTTCCAAAGTCAAACCAAATCGCTGCTGCTCCTTCGGGATCTCATGCCGCTGATGGTATGATTGGTATCGTGACTACAAAGAGCAAGAAGAAGTCTTCCAAGGCTTCAACTACTCCAATTATCACTTTGCCTGATTCTCCGACAGGAGAGTCTTCTCCTGAACTCACCGCCGACATTCACGCTGTAGAGTCATCTACGGCCAAACCAAAAAACGGTGGAAAGAAGAAAGGAAAGAAGAAGGCAAAGCAGACAAGGCTCCAAAGGAGAAAACGGAAAAGTCGGAAACCAATGACGAAAAACGCAAACCTCGATATCCTTGTCTCATTTGTGAAGAAGATCATTTTACGAGAGACTGCCCTCATCGGGCCGAGGTAGTGAAAATAGTCAAAGGTTCTCCCACTCCTGCTGTGTTAAAAAATCCATTTCCAGAGCAGGAGAATAAGATGATAGGTTCTTCTTCGAATGCCAGTGAAGAACCCATTTTGATGATGTCTCATGTCAGGATTGCGACTCGATCGCAAGATTATGGTAGTAAGGCTCCTGTTGATGGTAAGGAAGCAGAATCTTCTCACTCTAACCCATCAACCTCAGCTCCTGGTTCCGATCCACTACAGATCGAAAAACCTAACCCAGACTTAGTGATTAAGCCGCCCGCCAAGGGTGTACTTCGAAGGTCTGCTTTCAATCCACATGCGAGAGCAGCCCAGAATTACAACATTGTTGAAGACTTAGCTGTTTCACCTTCAGCAATGTCGGCACTCGAAGTGCTGCAATCATGTCCAGCGCAACGAAAATTGCTTTTGTCGGCTATCGGAGCTGTCGATGTTCAGGACCCGAACCTAATGATCTTTGATCTAGAAAATAGTACACCGCGTCTCCCCCATCAAATGGCTTTCCAAATCCCAGTGATAGTCAAAAACAGGCCTATTCATCGGACTGTGATTGATGAGGGAGCTTCTACGTGTATTATGTCGATTCAATGTTGGAGATCGCTTGGTTCTCCTTCGTTGAACCAATCCCCCACCATCCTTAAGGCCTTTGATGGCCGTGGGTTCCGTCCGTTTGGTATTCTACAAGAATTGCCTATAGGGGTCGAAGGTAAAACCGTTAGTCTGGATGTGGAAGTGGTTGATGCCCCTCTAGACTACAACCTTCTTTTGGGTCGAAGTTGGTCATATGCTATGACAGCGGTCGTTTCATCGGTCTTCAGAGTCATTAAGTTTCCACATAACGGTAAGATCGTGACTATTGATCAGCTGACATACTTTTCATCCGATCCAGCCTCTTCAGAGAGTATCCAGCATGTTGGTAAAACGACAATCCCTTATAGGGACATTGGTGTAGGTTTAGTTAAGGATTCCGGTTTACTGGGAACTTTTCCTCTCCCTCCACTCAATGTAGACCCTTCATTTGCAACGATTCATATGATCACGTCAGAAAACATTATTTATGATGATCCTTGGTATGTTCCATCTGACTCTGAGCTAGATTCGTTCGGTGATGTTATGCCGTTGAGTCCGTATGAGATTGCTTATGAAGCTCTTATGTCTTTTACCGATTTTCATTCAACCGAAACCGACCAAATGAATGTGGTCAGTGAAGAGTCACTTTTCACCTCACCCTTAGAACGGATAACGTTTCCCGAAGAAGTGTCATCTGACGAACAACTTCGCGAAATCCTAAGTGTAGATGATCTACCATGGGAAGATCTCCATCACAGATCTTCGTTTTTACCTAAGGGCGATGCATTTGAAAATGATTTTTCATCTATCTTTACCGCTGAATATGTCAAAGACGCTCAGGATCCAACGAAACATTCTGATTCAGAGCTGAATTTAGGGAATATTTCTCGTACTATTCCCATTGATATTTCAGTGAAGCCCGGAATCGAGGAAAACATTCATATAGGTGCCGCATGTACTGAAGAAGAAATCCAAACTTACAAGGCCCTATTCCAAGAATTCCGCGACGTGTTTGCCTGGTCTTACGAGGAAATGCCAGGAATCGATCCTGCCATTGTTGTTCATGAAATCAAAACCTACCCGGATGCTAAACCCATTCGGCAACGGTTGCGTCAGATTCACCCTCGAAAAGCGGCTGCGATTAAAGCAGAAGTCGAAAAGCTGTTGAAAGCAGGTTTCATTTATCCGATCCCGTTAACGGATTGGGTATCGAATATTGTTCCCGTCAATAAAAAACAAGGAACAATAAGAATCTGTATCGACTATAGGGATATCAATCGAGCTTGTCCAAAAGACAACTATCCTACGCCTTATATCGATCAAATAATTGATGATTGTGCCGGAAGTGAGATGTTTTCCTTCATGGATGGTTTCTCAGGCTATAATCAAATCAATATTCTACCTGCCGATCAACCAAAAACGGCATTCATTTGTCCATGGGGGACATTTGCTTATTGCAAATTACCTTTTGGGCTTAAGAATGCCGGCGCTACTTTTCAACGGGCGATGTCTTATGCATTTCATGACATCAAGCACATTGTGCAACCCTATCTCGATGATTTGCCTGCTCATTCTTTACATCGAGCTGATCACCTTGTCCATTTACGAGCAATCTTTATGAGGTGTAGGCATTATCGAATTCGGTTGAATCCCCACAAGTGTGTTTTCTGTATAGAAACAGGTCGATTGCTGGGATTTGTTGTTTCAAAAGCCGGCATTCGCGTCGATCCCTCGAAAGTCGAGGCTATCATCAAATTGCCTCCTCCTTCGAGTTTGCGCCAACTCCAAAGTTTGCAAGGGAAAGCGAACTTTTTACGCCGATTCATCCCAAACTACGCCGAGGTCACTAAAGGTTTTACACGGTTGTTGAAACAGAACGCACAATTCTTTTGGGACGAGATTGCCCAACAATCTTTTGATGCATTAAAACACGCGTTGACCCATGCACCGTTATTGCATCCTCCCAACTACAACCAGGACTACTTCTTATACCTCGCAGCTTCGCATTCCACCATTGGAATGGTGTTAGTTCAAGAAGATGAATTCAAAGCAGAGCATGTGATATATTATCTTAGTAGAACCTTAAATCCCACTGAGTTAAAATATTCGCATGTGGAAAAGTTGGCCCTGGCAGCCGTTCAAGCTGTCCAGCGTTTTCGTCACTACATTCTTCTTCGCAAAACTACGGTTATTTCGGATTGCAACCCTATGATTTATATTTTGACAAAACAACTGCTAGGGGGCAAGTACTCTAAATGGATTGTTATCCTGCAAGAGTTCGACTTGGAGTTCGAGAAGTCCAAGTCTAAGAAATCTTTAGTTTTTGCGGAATTGATGTGTGATTTCCCGAGTGCTGACACAGAGACTGTGGCAGAGGAGTCCATTGCGGACGAATCTTTGTTTCTTATTAGCACTTTAGATCCGTGGTATGGGGATATAATCATCTATCTCCAAACCCAAACCTTTCGGCCTGAAGCTTCCAAGGAAGACCGTCGAAAAATTCGGTTTCAATCCCAGCAATACAGAATTATTGGAGATACACTTTATCGCCGGGGGGCAGACTTAGTTTTTCGACGTTGTTTAACTCACGACGAGGCTGAGAGAGTTTTGAATGATTGTCACTCTGGAGCATGTGGCGGTCATATGTCTGGGTATGCCACAGCTCAGAAGGTGTTGCGCGCTGGCTATTTCTGGCCGTCTATGTTTAAAGATTGTATCCTTGCCGTCAGAAAATGCCACAACTGTCAAGTGTTTGATCGAAAGATGCGCGCTCCACCTGCTCCTCTCCACCCTATAATTGCCGCTGGTCCATTCGCCAAATGGGGTATTGACTTTATTACTTGTAACCCTCACTCGGCCGGGGGGCATGCGTATATCATCCTCGCGGTTGATTATTTTACAAAATGGGCCGAGGCGATGCCTACATTCGACGCAAGCGGCAAGACAGCTGCAGTTTTCGTATTCAATCATATCATAACTAGGTTTGGTGTCCCACAAGCAATCATTACTGACCATGGGAGCCATTTTCGAAACGTCATGATGACTGAGCTTACAAGCCAGCTTGGTTTGCGCCACGATAGCTCTACTCCTTATTATCCGCAAGCCAACGGTTTGGTTGAGTCAATCAACAAAGTTCTAGTCATCATGATTCGACGGATCATTGGTATCCATCGAACGAATTGGCATAACATGTTATTTTCGGCGCTATGGGCATATCGAACTTCAGTGAAAAATTCAACAGGTTTCACCCCTTTCCAGCTAGTTTATGGCTTAGAAGCGTGTTACCTATTGAATGCGAAATCCCATCACTTCAAATGGCTGTCGAATTACTTCCAGCTACTTCCGAAGAGGAGAAACGGTTATTATACTTGGCTAAATTAGATGAGACTCGACGTGACGCTACTTTAGCTATCGAGACTCACGCGAAACGAATGAAAGCTCAGTACGATAAAAATGTAACCCCTCGAAGTTTTTCGGAAGGAGACCTAGTACTATTATATGATCAAGCTAACGATAAGCTAGGTGCCGGAAAATTCGTTCCCATGTGGCATGGGCCCTACATTGTAAAGCGAAAGCTAGCAAAAGGGGCTTATGAGTTAGTTGATTTTGATGGGGACTCTTTGGGTAAACCCAGAAATGGACTTTACCTAAAGAGGTATTATGCTTAAAATGATGGGTATGGAGAAATTTTTAGATAGGTTAGATTTCCTTTCTAGCTAGCAAGTGTGTTAGTTTAGTCAGTGTGCTTAGCTTAGCGAGTGTGGTTTTTCGTCATTATTCTGGCTTATCTTGGTTTTACTCTTGATATTGTAGATGTCGACGCCTCTCCAAACATACATTGGATTTGCTGATGGTGCTTGTCGTAATACACGGAATATCTCTTCCGCAGCTTGGGTTATCTATTCGCCCTCTGACGAGTTAGTTTCTATGCATGGGGTAAGCCTCGGTCAAACAACGAATAACATTGCAGAATACAGTGCAGTGGTTGAATTATTATCCGAATCTATTTCATTTGGAATTCGACGTTTGATAGTGAGGTTAGATTCTGAACTTGTTGTATTACAGCTTAATAGAGTTTATGCCATTAGAAATCCTGTGTTATTAAGGTTGTTTTTGAGAGTGCGTCTCTTGGAACGTGAATTTGATTACATTGAATATCAACATATTCCAAGGTCCCTGAATACATTAGCAGATGCAATTGCTTCTCGAGTGTTGGACAGACATTTATAATAATCATGCAAGTAAATTTAAAACATTTCATCATACATGTTAAACAAGATAAGCCGGTAATAGTGATATATATAGATAGAAGTGTGTCAAAAAATATATACATCGTCTTCGATCATAGGTTGAAAACACCTTATGATCGGCAAAATGATAGTACAAAAAGTCAAAAATGTCACATGTGACTACAAAAGTGACTAGTCAATCACTGGTGGTGCTCTCTGTATGACACCACTGCGCGGGCTACCTTACGCAAAAATCTCCTAAACGGTCCAGGGACCGCGACTACGAAACGCTGAAGCCTGATAGGAATGTCGTCCATAGTAGTCTCAGGTATATCTGCCGTGAGACGCTCTAGATCATGCTCCAACTCAGCTAGTACTTCTGCTGTCGCGTCCTGTGGGACCGGTACCGGTGCAGCTGGATGTAGTCTATCATAAGGCCGGAGGTTGGCTGGACGCTGTGGTCCAACATCTGCATTTTGAAAAAGTTTTACTATTAGTTTTGAGACGATATATATAAAAAATACAAAAAATACATAATTAGGAAACTTGTGAAAATAAAAGTACCTCTGTCGTCCCATTGTTCTCCCTGTGGAAGAACCATGTCCGGATCACCTCTGAAATCCATTCCGGCATACGGAAAGTCCTGTATCACAAAAAGCTGGCCCTCTAACCAGTCAAAATAACTATCTGAGAATCGAACTACTGTCGCGCCCTCGTCAGGATGCCGGGCCATCACCGCAACCCATCGTATCAGCTTTGGCTGCCGAGGACCCAAGATATCAACAGTGAGTTGCTGAGGGATCAGCATTGGAATTCTCTCCAAGGCAAAGCTCACGACTATAGGCCCATATCCAAAAGTCTTTAGTCGTCCGTTCTTTGCCTTGGTCAGTTGGCTCTTCATATGAGCCGACACAGCTTCACACCAGTTGAAAATGGTGCCTTGGTAACAGTCAATTGCCATCCGCATTTGGGATCCGGAAGCAATGTGTAAAGCGGTCGCGCCGCAAATTCTGGTAACCGTGAACGCTATGACTTTGAGTTCCGGTAGAGCGATGTGTTTTATCTCTATGCCTTTTGAATGGTGAGCCCCACGTGTGCACCAATCCTCGCGGAGACTATCAAGGGATTGGCCACCCGGCCTAGTCCCCGCAAGACTGAGTTGCTCACCTCTGTTTGGCAAGCCAGTGAGAAAGTATACATCCGAGGGCTCTATCTCGAGCTGGTGCCCTCCTATGTAAAAGCATTGTTCTTGAACGTTCCATCGCTCAACCAGCCATTCCAAGAATCTTACCTGGCCCCTCATGCCCGGTATGGTCCAATATTTGTATAATCCGCATGCTCTTAGGGCATCCAGGGAAGGTTGATGATTTATTGCAGCTTCATCTTCCTCTACATGCTCTCTTTCTCTCCAGTCTAACATGATTAATGCCCTGCATATCAAAAATAGCAATTAGAAATTGATTTGGGAATATTTGGTGGTTTTTTGAGAGAGTTGGGGTTTTGAAATGCGCGTTTCTCGGAAGACGCACCCCGGCTTTGTAGCACAGGGCGCCCGGACGCAGCTGGCCTGAAGGCGGGCTGCGTCTTCCGACCGTTTTCCCGTATGAGAAAAAGTCGGGGGACGCAGGTCACCCGAAGGGCACCTGCGTCCGCCGAGAGGCGCATTCCAAAACCAAAACCCTCCCAAAAAATGAAACTAAGACCTAAAAATTAATTCTAAACGGATAGAAATGCAGAGTAGGATGTGTAAAATACCTGGATGAGACGGCGTTCGATTCCGACGGTCAGATTTTCCGCAGCGACCACGGGAAGTTTCTTGTCAAAAGCTCCTTTTTCAACCTCAACAGTGAAACGGTAAAAATGACATGGTAAAAGGTCTTTTTATAGGTTTTTTGGATGAATTAGTTCATTTTTTACCATGAAAAGATGTTTTTGAATGTATTTTTGCCTATTTTAAACAGGTATGAGTAATGTGTTGCTTTTGTGCAGGACAAAGGGATTTCGAGGGAAATTGTAATTTTTTCACAAACAAAAATATCAGAGTCATCTTTTAAGCCCTTTTCTGACTCCTAAAACATGAAAAGATCGCCGAGTGTTTCTTTTTCACTCGTTAAAACGGAATTAAAAGACGGTCCCCTTTTAGCTCTTTTCTGACCGCAAAATCAGGAAAAGATTGCCGGGTTTTTGTCGTTTCAAACTCGATAAGGAAATAAAACGACGTGTCCTTGATCGCTTTTTACTTTTCAGGTCGACGACACTATCATGAAAGTACTCCTTGGTCGCAAGATCAAGCGGTTCCCCCAGGTATTATTTTATACTTTTTCGGGCTTGAGGGACACAAATATACGAAAAAGTTCAACGTGGAGTCTCCTTTAGTTTTTTTAGACTCTCTAAAATTGAAAAACGCCGAGTTTCTCCTATACTGGGCTCGTTAAACTTTTACAGTAGAGGACCTGTTCAATTACAAACAGGAACGAACCACTCCTTCCTAGGGTTCGAATTTAAACTAGGTTGGACTCGTCCGAAGGATGAGCTTATAATCAAGCATATGTTATCCTCCTCAAGCTTGTTAAAAATAAAGAGGTACTTGCCAGAAATGGTGGGGGAAAAGAGAGAAGAATGAACCTGTTTGTCACCTTTTGTCTCAAAAGAAACTTTATTACCGCTCTTGAACACGACACTTTTTATTCACCTGGGTTGGGAAATCTTTTACCTCACAGTTGACCAAACCACTTTGAAAGTCTTTAACCGGGTTCCAGGGATTAACTTTGAGTTATTCGTCACCAAGCCATCTGTTGTGTCGTTATGTGTTCAAGAGGTCTGCAAGAAAAACTTTCATCTGCAAAATACTTGTCATCCATTTGACCATCCCTGAGTCAGTCCTTACAGCAACATTTCTTCAACTTGAACAATGATTTCGTGTTGTGGGCTTGCCTGCAACGGGTCGCTTTCTATCGACATCGACACATTATCTAGAAAGATGACTTAGGAATCGACAGTACCTTGAAGTCTGCATGCATCAATGGCAGGTTTCTCGCCTTTGACGTCAGTTTACATCATTGACTTTCGATCAAAGGATTCCGTGAAGTGTTCGACATCAAAACATCTATTCACATTTCACGGGTTGTGCTTGGTACTTTGAGAACCATTGACATTACTGGTGGTTTCTCTCACGCTTGTTAACAGTTTGCATCATCGACTGGTAATCAAGTGGTTTCTAACATGTTCGACATCGAATCATTTAATCACATGGCTAGAATCGTACCAATTCGGGAAGTAGAAGTGAAGACCCTGGATCTAGTTTCTACCATCCAGGCTGCGAGGAGTTTTGTATTCATTATCTATGTAGACTAATCATAAACAGATGGCTGCGTCCATACTGTGTCTACAAAAGTCTATAAAAATGATGTACTGCAAGATCATTCCTGTATCAGAATAGTTAGTCCATTAGTTAAAGTTTTGAATCTGAGTATGGGAATGCCTACCTCAGTGATGATATAATCTTATCCATGTATTTTGTGTTGAAAATTGCAGGTTCCAACCAGGCCATCCACAAGACAATCCTTGAAATGATAAAGCGCTTCACCCTTCCTAGAATTACAAAACCCTACTCTATTCCAGGCTTCGCACTTTAGGGGGCAATCTGTTACACTAAAAAATGTCACCTTGACTACTTACAGTTAGTATGGCTCAAATCAACAGTCATGCTACCCTCTTGGGCAAGTCTCATGCCTCTGTTATCCATCTCAAACTCAAAGAAGAGAGAAAGTCTTGTAAAAACTATGTTTATCTCTGGGGTCGCAGGTTCTCTCTAGCCTTACCTGCGGGGACGCTGACCATGTTCACAAAATCTGCGTCCATGGACGCTCTGTATGTTAAGGGACAGGTGCGTCCCTCTGTAAAAGGCAAAATGCGCGAGTTTTATCTTGAAAAAGTTACTTGTGGTTACTTCTAGAACATTCTAGAGGTCGGTTTGATGAAATGGATGCGCCTCCAGTTGGTTCATGTATCTCTATTAAGGGGGAACTTATCCCATCAATAAGGGAGCTATCCCACCCAAAGAGGGGGATGATCCCATTGATAGTGGACCTGAATAACCTCTTTACAGCACTATAAATAAAGACATTGAGCCAGAGGGAGAGGAGGTTGGAGCTATACATTTTCTTTGGGTAAATGCTGCAGGATTTAGGTCTTCCATTAGAGCCTTTGTAAGGAGAGATTGTCTTTACTTGATTCTACTTGGAAGAGGGTGAGCTTTGTCAAAGTAGAGGAAAACCCTTGATGGACCCTGGGAGGAACTTGCACAACACCAAGGCCAGGTTGTAAGAGTTTCTTTGTTTCGTTATTAATACAAACTGGTTTATTTTTCTCAATAGCTTGTGTTAATGAGTTATTTCATGTGTTCCTTGGTCTGCATGTTGAATATATGTTTTATTATATGAAATGCAAGTGCTTGGTAATTGTTTGATTGTTTGTGGTTGCAGGAATTGACTTGAAGGAGGAGCTCATCCGGATCGTCAAGAACGGACTTCAACAACAGCGTTTTGGAATAAGGTAAGCCTAAACACTTGTAGTTTTCATGTTGTAAAAGGTGTATTTAGAGAAAGATCACTCCATTTTGTCTTGTTTGTCATTAGAATGTCTTAGACTTCTAGGAAGGATGCTGCAAAATGTCCTTATAAGGATAAAGGAAAGGAACCTGCTAGATGGAACAAGAAACAGAGTGCAAATAAGAAAAGCTACTACACTCATGAAGATAGTGATGGTCTATCAAACAGTGATGAAGATGAACGAGGTAATGAATATAAATTGTTAATGGCATTTGAAGATGATGATTATATGGATGCTATAGATGTGGATAACCTTTATGAAGAAATTACTAGACTCAAGAGATGTATAGAAGAAAATAATATGATCATTGATACTCTACAATTTCAAATTGATGAAAACGAAAAACATCTTGAAAAATTAGAAGGTGAAATTGTTGGTCTTAGAAAAGAGATTGAGAAAACAAAAGCTATTAATCTTAAGTTTGTCAAAGGATCTGAAACTTTGGATGAGATTATCAATGTGCAGCGGTCTCCACTAAACAAGACAGGTCTGGCCTATAATGGAGAAACTTCTCAAGCATCCACCTCAAAAAGTTATCTTGATGCAGCAAGAAGAAATGAGCAAAAGCACAATGGAGACCATCAGGTAAAGCAGGGACGAATTGCAAACAGAGACTATCAGGGGCAATCCATCTTAAGGGTGAACAAAAGCTACAACCAGCCATAGGTAAAATCTTCTCAATTTGGTTCAAGAATGGATGACAATAGAAATTACAATCATTTGGCTGGTAGATTTGATAACCGCAGAAGTTTCTTCAATGGACAATGCTTTTCTTGCCATAACTTTGGTCACAAAGCAGCTCAATGTGTTGCATATAAAACGATCATGATGAGAGAAGCCCAAAAACAAAGAAGTATGACTGGGATTAAAAAAAGGACCTACAACAACTTTTCGGTTCTTGAAAATGAAGTTGAGTGTTCTATTTGCAATAACTTTGGTCATGAAGATTCTGAATGCAGGAGCAGGTTTCAGTAGAAAAAGGAACAAGCCTCAAGCACCAAAACATGGAGAATAAAGGAACCACAAACAGAAAGATGTGGGATAGCATTTTATGCAGAGGGACAGGAAAATCTATGGTACATTGACAGTGGATGTTCGAAGCATATGACAGGTGAAAAAGAAAAACTGGAGTCATATTCTGCTCTAGAAAAAGGAAAGAAAGTTTCTTTTGGAAATGATACTCCTGCAAATATAAAAGGAAAAGGCATTTCTCAGTTAAAAGAAAAGGTCAAGGCTGGAAATGTTTTGTATGTAGATGGATTGAAGCATAATCTTCTAAGTGTCAGCCAGATGTGTGATCAAAGAACCGAGGTGATATTCAGATCAAATGGATGTCTTGTTCGTGATCTTGATACAGGTAAAACAGTGATCAAAGGTAAAAGAACTCCAAATAATCTGTACATATTTGAAGAAGGACAACAACAATGCTATCTGAGCAAGGATGATGAGCACTGGTTATGGCATCAGAGGTTGGGGCATCTAAGCTTTTCACAAATAAGGAAAGCATGCAAATATCAGGCAGTTCGCGATCTGCCAGATATCAAAATTCCTGACAACACCATATGCAAATCATGTCAGTTTGGAAAACAAACAAGAACTAACTTTCCAGAGAAGGAAGGATCAGCTAGCATGCCTCTTGAGCTAGTACATACAAATACATGTGGTCCATTCAGGAAAAGAACACCTCGAGGAGAAGAATACTTGATATTATTCATTGACGATTTCTCCAGGTTTGTCTGGTTAGGACTTATGAAGCACAAAGATGAAGCATTCGAAAAATTCAAATCTTTCAAAGCCTTGGTTGAAAATGAATCAGGTCACAAAATTAAGTGCCTCAGATCCGACAGAGGTGGGGAGTTTACCTCAAATGAATTTTTCGATTTCTGTGAAGAACATGGGATAAGAAGAGAATTCTCTACAGCTAGAGCTCCTCAGCAAAATGGAGTTGTGGAAAGAATGAACAGAATAGTCCAACAAATGGCTCGTGCTATGCTTGATGAGTCAGGAACTCCCGCAACTTTCTGGGGTGAAGCTGCACATGCTGCGGTTGTTATTCTCAACAAGACAAATGTCCGGGTGAACAGCACTCAAACTCCTCATGAGCTCTGGAGTGGTAAGACTCCTTCGGTAAAGCACTTCAAAATCTTTGGGAGCAAATGCTATATCAAGAATACTGATGAGCAGCTTGGCAAACTTGAACCTAGAGCAGATGAAGGCATTCTTCTTGGTTACTCTCCACATAGCAAAGCATACAACTGCTACAATAAAAGACTTGGTAGAATTGTTGACAGCATTGATGTAGTGGTTGATGAGAAGGGATACATTCCTAGGCAAGTACATCATGAAGACATCGAAGAAGATGAAGGCTACCCTCAATGATAGAATGATGAAGAAGAAGAACCTCAAGAAGAACCTCAAGAAGAACCAGAAGAGCAGACAAGAATAGAAGAAAAGACTCCATCTAGATATGTTCAGAAGAATCATCCAGAATCTGATATTATGGGGTAGAAAGAAGTAGGTGTACAAACAAGAAGAACAGTTGCAGAAGCTTCAAGCTATTTGGCATTACTCTCCTCTACTGAACCACAAAATGTGAAAGAGGCATGCAAAGATGAATGTTGGGTGAAAGCAATGGATGAAGAACTTGAGCAGATCGAAAAGAACAACACTTGGGAGCTGGTTCCTAGACCAAAGGATAAGAATGTTATCGGAACAAAATGGGTCTTCAAAAATAAATTGAATGAAAATGGAGAAGTAATTAGAAACAAGGCCAGACTTGTTTGTAAAGGGTATGCGCAGCAAGAAGGAATAGACTTTGAAGAAACCTTTGCTCTTGTTGCAAGACTTGAGGCCATCTGAATGTTCCTTGCTCTCTCAAGTTTTCAAAACTTCAAAGTATTTCAAATGGACGTGAAATCAGCCTTTCTGAATGGAGACTTGGAAGAAGAAGTATACATTGAGCAGCCAGATGGGTTCATTCTTGGAAATGATCCAAATCTTGTATGCAGATTGAAAAAGGATCTCTATGGTCTCAAACAAGCTCCAAGGGCTTGGTACTACCGTTTGGACAAATATCTTCATCAACAAGGTTTTTCAAAAGGATCAGCAGATAGCAATCTTTATATAAAATTTGAAAATGACAAATTGCTAATACTTGTTGTGTATGTAGATGACATTATTTTTGGCAGCAATGAAGAAGCTATGAGTCAAAGCTTTGCCTTGGTCATGCAGAAAGAATTTGAAATGTCCTTGCTGGGAGAACTGACATATTTCCTTGGTTTGCAAATCCAACAAAAAGAAGGAGGAATCTTTTTATCTCAAACCAAGTATCTCAAACAGATTTTGAAGAAATATGGCATGGAAGATGCAAAACCAGTATGTACACCTATGGTCACAGGATGTAGCCTCAGTGCAAATGATGAATCTGAACAGTACATCAACCAACCTATAGATCTATGATTGGAATTTTACTTTATTTGACAGGTACCTGACCGGACATCATGCATGCAGTTGGAATAGTTGGAAGATTTCAGGCAAATCCGAAGGAGACTCATCTTCAGGCAGTGAAGATAATTTTCAAATATCTTCAAGGGACTCAAAATTATGGCTTATGGTATCCTAGAGATACAGATCTCACACTCCATGATTATACAGATGCAGATTGGGCCGGAAGCGTGGATGACAGGAAAAGCACAAGTGGTGGTGCGTTCTTTATGGCTTCCAGACTGGTATCGTGGTTCAGCAAGAAATAGAGTTCGATTGCCTTGTCTACAGCTGAAGCGGAATATGTTGCTGCTGCATCTTGTTGCACTCAACTCCTTTGGATGATGCAGACTTTGCAGGATTTTCAAATCACTTGTACACCACCTATCCCCATCTTATGTGATAACACAAGTGCAATCAGCATCTCAAAGAATCCTGTCATGCATTCAAAAACCAAGCACATATCAATCAAGTATCATTTTCTTCGGGAACAAGTGCTTGAACAGAAGGTCAACTTGGAGTATGTTCCTTCTAAGGAACAAGTTGCTGATATACTCACCAAACCATTGCCCAGGGACACTTTTGAATACCTCAGGCAAAAGCTGGGGGTTGTTGATGCATCATCTTATTGTTGAAACTCTTCTGGTTGATGGCTGTACGCATGGTTCATCTGGGATATATGCGTACATGTGCTGGGTGGCTGATTGGTTGAAGACTGATGGCACATGTTCAGGGGGAGCATATAATGCATTGTTGGCATTATGGAGGATGTACAGAAGGAGATCATGGAAGTAGCTGCAATATGTCTCTATCTCTTTCATGGTTGATTATGGTTCTTCGTTGCAGATCTGGTTCATATTCAGGGGGAGCATGTTCTTAGGGGGAGCATGTTCTTAGGGGGAGCATAACCCTTTGCCCTTGATGTCAAAGGGGGAGAATGAAGCTGAAGTCTTTGAGGTTGCCATCAAGTCCAAAGGGGGAGATTTTTGGCATTATGTTTCTGGTATGGCTCTATGTTTCAAATGTTGTACTTGATGGCAACACCCGTGGCAATGCTCTGATCAGGCTCTCAATATGTTAAAAATTAAGAAGTACGCAGGAGAACAGTTCAGAAGACGCGTACACGCAGGTACACCGTGAAGGGACCGCGGCCAGACACGCAGGTCCATCGTTCAGGAGGTGCGTACCCCCAGTGCACTCATTTCAAGGTAGAGAAAAGCACACGTGGGGTTTCTTATGTTTAACCCTTGGTATTTAGCCGACGGTATTTGTGTTATTATGGTTTTGGCTCATGGTATTGATCCCTGATCTTAGGAGGAGCTTGCCTATATAAAGTAAAGGAGATCACTTGGCTAAGCATCTTTTTGCAATTGAATATCTTAAGATCTGAAATATTGGGTTATGGTCTTAAAAGCTTGATCTATATGTAAGAGAAGTTGAAAGCAAGGGTGATCTCTCGAGTGCATGATCAGATCTGAGCATCTGACTAACTGTGCCACACTGGTGGACTGCCAAATCGGCCCTAATCAGAAGTACGCAGGTGTTTAACGGTACAGGCGCGTGGGTACGCAGAGCAGAAACAGGAGATTTGCGTGGGTACGCAGAGCAGAAACAGGCGATCTGCGTGGGTACGCTGAGCAGAAACAGGAGAGCTGCATAGGTACGCAGAGCATAAGAAGGTTCAGGTGCGTACGCACAGTAAAAGTAAGCGGCGCGATAGTATCTATGAGTGCGTGGCTACAGTGGCAGTACGTGGCGCGATAGTGTCTCTGGGTGCGTACCTGTAGTAACAGTACGCGGCGCGATAGTGTCTCTGGGTGCGTACCTGCAGTAACAGTACGCAGCACGGTTGAAGAAGCAGTGCGTGTGTACGCAGTGCAGCAGAAGGCTCTCTGCGGGTATACGCAGGGAAGCAGAAGGTGAAGTGCGTAGTGACGCAGGCCACAGAAAGAAAAACTGCGTATCTGTCTTAAGATCTTCTGTTGATTGAATTTTTCTGTTGATAAGGTGTTCTGGGTTAGTTCTGTTATTGTTGATCTGGTTACTGCAGTTGACTGTGTAACTTACATGTACTTGATGATCATTTGATGCTTTATGAAAAGTGATCCTTGTAAGAAAAGAAGTAGGGGGTTGTAGCTCCCTTCCAGGAAAGACTGGAAAACGAGAGAGAGTTGTAGCTCTCTGCAGGTTGCAACCTGTGTACTGGTAAAGGACTGCACCAGTACAAAATCATTGTAAAAGAAGTTTCTAATTTGAAAGAAGATAGAGACATATTGCAGCAGGTGGTTTTCACCCACATTGGGTTTCCACCTTACATCTGGTGTTCTTTGGTGTGACTATCTGTTTTTCTTGTTCATGCTCATTATTTTATGGTACTGATATGCAAAAATAATTCAAAGTATAAATAAGGAAGATTTGTTAGAAGAATTTGATAATACTGATTCACCCCCCCTCTCAGTATTATTTCCAACATGGACACCTGCACATGCAAAGAACAACACGAAAACAAGGATAAAATCTAGTAGATGCAATTATATATCAGTCAGAAAAGATATAAATCAACATAAAACATAGGACAATGAGAGTGGAACCATAATGATAGTCATCTATTATTAATAAATAACAAAGAAGGATACAACCATTGTTTTGACGTCAAATCCTCCCTTGGCTGGGTAGTCAGCTACACAAGTCTTGCAAAGCTTGTTGGGATGAGGAACAAGCCTCTCTCTCTTTGGGTGACAAGAATATCCTTACTTAGATTTGGCCTTATGGGTGCAAAGAAGGCTCTTGTAGCTTCAAACTCTCTATCACTATGCTGGGACTAGAACTATTGTAACTAGCTTGCTCAAGGCATAGAGGCAAGCTTTTATAGATAGAGAAGAAAGAGATAGGATCAACCACATTATTCATGGGATTGGCTTTATCACTTGGAAACTTCCATGAAAGGTGGCAAACCACTTTCCCTTCTATGGAGATTCGAAGCCAAACCATCCTAGCTCAACATAGATTTAGTTGGTGAATGGGTTGAAGAGAACCTTCGGGAGCTTGTTGGTTAAAAACTTTACTCAATTCGGTTGGCGCGAGTGCGACTCTGAGACAGAGCGCCAATGGCGCGCCCTTTTTAGAGGATTTCCCTCATTGGCACGGGCAGTGAACTGTGGACCCGCGCTAATGCAAAAAGAGCTGTTTTCATGGGTATTTTGCAGGAGATGTCTTCAGGGCATATGAAGCTCATACTTAGAGGAATATGATGTAAGTGGTTTCAGGTCATGTCACTTCTCACAGGTCCCAGAATGAGTCCTCCAGTGTACGGGTGAGGCGTAACAGGGACGGTGAAAGATGGTGACATATTGCTGTGTAACAGATGCCCCCTAAAGCATGAGGCCCGAGAGAGAGAGGGATGAAATGCTTTACAAGAACATGCGTGACTGAAAACACGACCGTCGGAGAACCTGCATAAAGAAGTACAACTGATATCTCAAGTACATGATAGGTGTGGTACGGGCGCATCCATCCATAACAGAGTACACAATAAACTAGATCCAAGGTATGGGCGTAGCCATCCAGTGAGGATCGATAAAGAGACTCAGGCATGGGCGCAACCATCCAGTGAATGAGTCATGTAATGATCATAATAAACCACAAATCGCAGCCTGAATTCCAACAAACAAAATCCAGGGTCTTGCGCTCCATCTCGACCCGAACAGAGTACAAGTCCAAGCATGTGAATACAGGAGTTGAACTCGAACATGCATGAACATCGTCTGATTACCAATCAATGATGAAAATTGTTAATAGACGCGAGAGGTACCACCAATAATGACAATGGCCCTCAAGGTACTACAGGTACAATCTATGGTGTGTGAATCAATGAGTTGGCATCCAACACCCGTAGAATCATTCGATCGGAGGCCAATGATGAAAACCTCTCGTCGAACACGAAGAACCTACCATTGAGGCATGCAGGCTCCAAGGCACCGAAGGGAGTCTCTAGATCAGCTTCCTGGATAATGAGCTGAAGCCGACAGGAAGTGACCTTGATCAAAGGTAGGCCATAGTGTTTCCCATATCATTGACACGAGACAGAGGAAAGATGTTGTGGTGATTCAGAATTATGTGAGGTATCAGAGGGAGGTTGTAATTCTGCAGAGGTCAACTTCTCTTGAACATATCGGCGGCACGACTGTGGACTTGGCAGTATTTGACATCAAATGAGCAGAGGTCATGGTGACAAGGCAATGAGCAGATGAGAGGTCAAACAGGATCACCTAAACCCACGGAGGCAAGTGTAAAAACAAGATGAGATGTCCCCACCCAGACACGAATGCAGACTAGTGCCATGTTCAAGATCGACATACTGTCGACACGACAATAATTATGGGTCCATTTTCCCCACCATTTCTGGTGAGTATCCCGATTATTTTTTATGACAAGCTTGATGGGGATAGCATATGCTTGGAAGGTGTCATTACGACAAAATCCGATGTCATTAAGTTTTAACGAGTCTGACAAAGGAAGAACTCGACGTCTTTTCCTATTTAGAGAGTCTGAAAAGACAACAAAAAAGCAAACTCCAGGGGGGTCCTTTTTCGTAAAGTTGTGTCTCCCGAGCCCAAAAAAGTATAAAACAATGGTCAAAAGAACCACCCGACCATTACGATCGAGGAGTACTTTTCATGAGTAGTGATATCGATCTGAAAAAGTAAAAAAGCGATCAACATCATGTCGTTTCGTAACCATTAACGAACCTGAAACGACAAGGGTCCGACGATCTTTTCATTTTTTACACGGTCGGAAAAGGGTTTAAAGACGACCGCCTCTTATTTACATTTAACAAGTCAAGAGGGGTAACCCGGCAATATTTTCATTTTTAGCGAGTCAGAAAAGAGCTGAAAGATGACTCCATAGTGACTTTTTCATGTATTTACCGAGTCCGAAAAAGTATAAAATACATCTCGTTTCACCATCGAAGTTGCAAAAAGGACCTGTCATAGTACCAAAAGCAAGCGTAAAATCCATTTTCGACCAAAAATATATTAAAATATTCAAAAAAGAACTCTTTAAACCTAATTACAAGTTAAAAAGTCTATAAATATGGTGAAAATGTAAAAATAGAGTTACTTTTACTTTTTACCTCTTGCATAGAAGTAGTGGTCCATTTGGGGAGCGAACTTCAAGCAGTGATTACCGCGAATCCGTGCAACCATTTGAGATTCCGCCAGTTTCAGGTAAGAGGCGCTTCCCTTAGCTTCATTTTCATACTTTTTTATGTGTTTTGTCCCTTGATTGAGCCTCCGCAAGGGGGATGTTAAAATTAAGGGTTGCGCCCCATTGGCGCGGGTATCAGGCATGGGTCCGCGCCAATGGGGTGATTTGCCCAAAGGTGCCGCACCATTGGCGCGATTGTTTCTACGCGACCTAACTTTTTACTTGAATTTTCCCATCATTTTTGAAATTTGTCCGGTTTGTAAGCCTACCAGGGTTTCAATAATGATTTATTCATCCTTGTGGGTGCAGGAGACAAGCAAAAATGGTGGTGGAATGGAAAGAACGGGAGCATGATGCCGTAGATGCCTTGGCCATAGTGGATGAGGGATGTATGAATGCTTTGAGAGACTGTGGTCTCAAAAAGTTCTTCCTCACCTCTTATCTGCGAGCTCAACTAGAGCTATTACAGTTCATAGTGGATGCTTGGGATGTTGACGACCAAGTATTTCGCTTACGGGATCAGACCTTAGAGCTGGATGTATCTGATGTGTACTTCATTACTGGGTTGACACGGAGAGGGGCGAGCCCCATTTTGACCGGAAGCAGGCCTTCCGGAGAGAAGATAGGTGAAGTGAAAGCTCGTGTGTGCCCAGAGGCACAATTTGGGAAAAACAACGCCAAGGTGGATATCACCACCATCCATGACTTGGTTCTGAGGGTGATAATCTTCACTATCACGCATGCAACTGGGGTACAGGCACCCCATGAGGTGAGCAAGAATCATCTGTTACTAGTGATAGAATGCCTCAGCCCTACCATTTTTGACTGGGCTACAGCGGTGACTACAAATATCAAAAGGCAGCTTACAAAGTGTAAGTGTGGGGGAGTGAAACAGTTCGGGTATGGTTCGATTGTGGTGTCGTTCTTCTTGGAATGATTACCCCTCTTCCAGTACCAGGGAGCTGTAGTGGCGGACCCATTGCCGCGAGAGCCTAGGATGGCTCGCTGGGCAGCATTGATGCCCAGAGGAGGAGGGGGCCAGCAGATGTCTTGGCGGCCCGAGTTCTTCATATGGCTTCGCCGTCAGCTGATCGTGGTAGAGGATTGGCCATACGCGGGAACCAACTTCATGGGGGACCCAGACCTCCCGCTGCCAGAGGGAGAGGAGTGGGAAGAGGAGTTAGGTATGATCTTCTCTTTTGATGTTTTATGTATTTTCATTTTTTTTTGTCAATACATGCATGTTCTGATGACAATTGTATGTATATGCAGATGTGGGCCCAGAGCGACCAGCCGGATTATCTCCTATAGCGCGGAGGGATCAACCTGTAGCTGATCCTCAGGCAAGGGGTGCCGTGGGGGAAGAGCTGGTGCAGAATCTCGAGGGACTTACCCAAGGGATTCCAGGCTACACTAGATTGGCGGACGTGCCTTTTGCATACCAGAGGCAAACAGTGGGGGTGCCGACCCGCATCCATCGTCTGTTGAGACGCTTGGTGCGTGCGGTGACGTGCTATCATGAGCACCACCACGAATAGACTCCTAGGCTTCTTTCATGCATATTTTTTGAGGGACATGTTGTCCGAGGATGTATCAGGATGAACATGTATTATTTTTTGGGTTTTGTAACGCACGCGGTGCAAACATTATGACACACACACACACACACACATATATATATATATATATATATACATATGCCTATGGTTTATTATTGTGCTTTTATGTGCTTGCTTGTATGATGTTTTGATTATAAATTACGCAAATGTCTATCTAATACATGATTGGCCAATGCATCAGATAATGTGTTTAATCGTCGTGGAATATGCTGATATGTGATAAAGTCAAAATTCCTTTCTAACAATTTAACACGTAAGTACAACCTTAAAATGTGACGATCTCTGACGGAATATCGCCCATTGAGCTGATGAACGACAAGTTGAGAGTCTAGGTTAACAAGCAATGTACGAATACTGAGATTAATCGCCTCGGCTAATAATTCAATAACAGTGCTATATTCAGCAACATTGTTTGTAGTACAGCCTAAACAGACACCTTGAAGATCTATCAACTCACCGTGAGGATCGTAGATCACCCACGCCGCAGAGGACAAATTACGAGTGCTGCGGCAAGAACCATCAGCGAAACCAATGTAAGGTGCACCTGACATCTGCACAAGAAGCAAAAAGACACAATAAGGGGCAATCACGCTTCCACACCAAACCGAAAACATGAAAACTCACACACACACATACACATGTACAAATCGAAGCGCATGAATCATGCATAGTACTTTTTCAAGTACAGCCCATTGCGGGGCTTATCAAGATGATTACCTTCGTAGTCAACTAGCTCATACGCCCCTTTTTGCAACACTTTCTTTACAATGTAAGGGCCTAGCCACATGGGCTCGAGTTTGCCTGCCCCCAGCTTGTCATTTGCTTGGTCATATAGCAGGACGAGGTCTCCCTCAACAAAGGAACGAGGACGAATGGTATGGTCAAAATGAGTTTTGACTCTCTTCTTTTGAGCTTCGATGGCTAGAGAGGCTAAGCGACGGGTCTCGTCTAACCATTCTAGATAAAGAAGTCGTTCCTCTACCGGAGTAGTGTTGGGAAGCAACTCGACGGCTATTTTCAACGAAGGAATTTCACATTCTATAGGAAGAGTAGCCTCCAGTCCGTAAACTAGTTGAAATGGAGTGAAACCGGTGGCGTCCTTCACAGAGGTTCGGTAGGCCCACAAGGCGGGAAACAACATCAGATGCCAATTAGACTTATGCATGTCGACAGTACGTTGAAGCATCGTAACCAAAATCTTGTTAACGGCTTCAACCTGGCCGTTAGACTGAGGATAGTACGGGGTTGAACTATCATGTCGTAAGCCTAGTTGGGTTGTCAGCTCGGTCATCATGTGATTACGGAAATGCTTTCCGTGATCGGTGACGATGGCCTGTGGAACTCTGAACCGCGTAATAACATGATTGAACAAAAACTGCGCCGCTGTATGACCGTCTTCAGTTAATGTGGGCATTGCCTCGGCCCATTTTGTAAAGTAATCAACGGCAACGATAATAAACCCATGCCCCCCGGCCGAGCGAGGCTTACAGGTTGTATAATCAATGCCCCATTTTGCAAAAGGGCCTACGGTCACTACAGGGTGCAGCAGGGCCAGTGGCGCACGCATCTTCCGCTGGTATATCTGGCATGCATGACATGAGCAGACAACAAGAATGCAATCCTTAAAAATGGACGGCCAGAAATAACCAGCGCGAAGGATTTTTTGAGCTGTGGCATATCCGGACATGTGACCACCACAGGCACCAGAGTGGCAGTCATTCAGGACTCTCTCAGCTTCCTCGAGGGTAAGACATCGGTGGAGAACGGAGTCAATGCCGAGACGGTACAGGGTGTCCCCTATGATACGATAGGGTTGAGACTGATGGCGGATCCGCCATCGAGCATCTTTGGATACAGCGGGGCGGAAAGAGGACGTTTGTAAATAAACGATAATATCCCCGTACCAGGGATCAAGGGTGCTGATCAGAAAAAGAGTTTCGTCCGGGATATGATCCTCTGAAAGAGAGGGTGCAGAAGGAGATGGCAAAGAACATAGTAATTCAGCAAAGACCAGAGACTTCTTAGACTTGGCAGCAGTAAATTCCAAGTCAAACTCTTGGAGGATGACGATCCATTTTGAGTATTTGCCCCCCAGCAACTGACGTGACAAAATGTACGTCATCAGGTTGCAGTCAGAAATCACGGTCGTGGTATGCAACCGGATATAATGTTAGAAACGTTGGACGGCACACACAGTGGCCAATGCCAACTTATCGACGTAATCGTAGCGAGTTTATGTATCCAGGAGGTTGCGGCTGAGGTAATAGATAACGTGGTCATTGCCGTCATCGTCGTCCTGCACGAGAACCATGCCGATAGTGGTATCGGCGGCGGCTAGATATAAAGTATAATCACGATGGTAATTCGGAGGCCTCAATAATGGCGTAGAGACAAGGAGACCCTTGAGTCGCTTGAAAGACTCCTGAGCGATAGCATCCCAATGGAAGGGTGTATCTCGCTTCAATAACCGTGTGAAACCCTTAGCCACCTCAGCATAGTTCGAAATGAATCGTCGTAAGAAATTTGCTTTACCCTGCAAACTCTACAACTACTGCAAAGAAGCAGGGGGAGGAAGGTTCAAAATAGCCTCGACTTTGAGGGGGTCCAGATGGATGCCCTCTCAGGAGACGATAAACCCGAGTAGTCGGCCTGATTCAACGCAGAAGACACATTTATGAGGATTGAGCCTGATACGGTAGTGTCGACAGCGGATAAAAATTTCGCGAAGATGGGAAGGATGGTCCTGACGCTTGACTGAATGAGCTGGAAGATCATCCAGGTACGGCTGTACAATGTGACGAATGTCATGAAAGGCACAGGAAATTGCACGTTGGAAGGTAGCGCCGACATTCTTTAAACCGAAAGGGAGCTTCTTATAGGAAAAAGTGCCCCAAGGACAGATAAAAGCCATCTTATGTTGATCAGCGGGCGCAATATTGATCTGGTTATATCCAGAAAAACCGTCCATAAACGAGTAAATTTCGCTTCCTGCACACTCATCAATAAGCTGGTCGATGAAGGGTGTAGGGAAGTTATCCTTAGGACAGGCGCGCTTGATATCACGGTAATCAACACACACTCGAATGGTGCCCTGCTTTTTGTTCACAGGGACTATATTAGAAACCCAATCCGTCAGTGGAATGGGGTAAATGAAACCAGCCTTGAGAAGCTTTTCAACTTCTGCTTTAATGGCTGCAGCCTTTCGGGGGTGCACAAGGCGTAGGCGTTGACGAACAGGCTTAGCACCTGGATACGTAGGTATCTCGTGCACCACTATACTAGGGTCGATGCCGGGCATCTCTTCGTAGGACCAAGCAAAGACATCACGAAATTCGCGAAATAGGTCAGTGTAGAGTTGAACTTCCTCTGGAGTGCAAGTGACTCCAATGTAAATATGCTCGACAATCCCTGATTTTACAGAGATGTCGATGGGTTGGGTTTGCGTAATGTTTCCCATATTGCCCTCAGAAGATACTTGGTAAATTTGAATAGGTGTTTGAAGGGGCGGGGATGGGATACACGAAGCAAACCGTTCGAGACATGCGATCATTTCCTGATGGGCAGGGAGAAACGAGGAACAGTGGTGATGATCTAACCAAGGGGGCTCCTCAAGAGACATGGTCTCTATGATGGCTTCATCGGAAGGAAATATTTTCTTTAATGGATCTGAAGTAGCATCATCTCCAAGCCAAGTGAAATGAACATACGAATCGGGAACACTGCTCGGAAGAGCAGGCCCGGTAGGGGGAGCTAATGCAGCCACGATTTCGACGTAGTTGAGCTCGGCGGGACTCAACGGCATCATATCGCCCCAGGATTCTATCTGATTAGCGGGAGGAAGGACCCACGGATCAGAACGCATGGAACTCATGTTAATAGGGGCGAGATTCGGAGGTGGAAGGGGAAATACACCCATTAGGGCGGGATCCTTAAAGAGTTCGGCTCCCACACTCTCGAATGATTTGGAGGTATGCTCCACGAATGGCACATTACCTTCGAAAGAAGAGGCGAAGAAGGAGAGCTGGTCCACCGTGACAATCTTCCCTTGATGAGGGAAACTAATGACACAGAAAAGGGAGGAAGCCATGGCTTGCATGGCGTATGTCCAGCTACGTCCGAGGAGGAGGTTGTAGGTAAGATTAGCATCGACAACTTCGACCTCCACTTCTACCGTCTTCCCTTCCAAGGAGATGGGCAAGCGTTGGAGGATACCGTAAGGACGAGACTCTCTTCCATCAAAGGCTTCTAATGTGGTAGGAGACTGGCTCAATGTTGGAGAACCAATAGCTTTCTAGTAGGCAACAAACATGATGCAAGTTGAGGCACCTTCATCAATGACTGTACGATGAATCGTTTTACCATTGATGATGACCTGTATAAGGAAAGCGATTTGGTGAGGCAGACTTGGCGTATAGCCCTCGAGATCAAAAGAAATCAGATCCGAGTCAGCCGGGTCTATGCCATCGATGGCCGATAGCAAGGACTTCCTCTGGGAGGGGCAGCTCTGGAGGACTTCGAGAGCGGACATAGCAGACGGAGCTTGGGCTAAGTCCTCAACAATGCTGTAGTGCTAAGCAGCACGAGCATTAGGGTTGTAAGAAGATTTCCGGAGTACACCTTTTGGAGGGGGTCGGATAGTCGTCTCAGTGCTAGGTCATTCGATGTGGAGTGGACCAGAACTGGACGGAGGAGCACTGGAGGGGACCTCCGGCTCTTTCCCGGCATGAGATGGATATTCTTTCACTCGAGCAGTGACATGGATGGGAATCGTCCCAGCCATAAAGACTTGAGAGCCGAATGAAGAAGAGGGTTGCGATGGATCTGCCACCATTTGAGATGGATATTCTTTCACTCGAGCAGTGACATGGATGGGAATCGTCCCAGCCATAAAGACTTGAGAGCCGAATGAAGAAGAGGGTTGGGAAAGGTTCTTTAAGCACAGCAGGAGTCCCAGGAGCACCTTTCAATAATCGACTAACTTCGGACTACTTAGGGCAGTCTTTAGTGTAGTGATCCTCATCACAGATAAGACAAGGATACTTAGGTTTACATTTGGCTCCTTCCTCGGGTGGAGGTTTAGGGGAGTCCTATTTGGGCTGTTTGGATTTATTCTTGGCTTTCCCTTTCTTTTTCCCTTTCGAGGATTTATCCGCCATGGTGGACTGAATGGAGTTTACCTCGGAGGTACTTCCAGAATTAAATTGACACTGAGAAGTGTTTCCATTAGAAGAATTCTGTTTTTGCTTCCAAGGGTTCGCGGATGATTTCTTTGAAGACGCGTTTACAGAGCTAATAACACTGTCAATAGATGGTTTTGGCGGAGCTTTGGATGTTCCAGGTCTCAGGGCATCTTGCAAATAATCATATAAATTACCGACTGAGAATATACCAAGTCAAGGTACTAAGCACGCGCGATAGCCTGCTCTTCAGTTACACAAGCTCCCATGGCGATGTCTCGTGCAATTGCAGGGACAAAGGAAGTCGTGAACCAATCGGTTAGGAGCTGATCAGGAATCCAAAATTTTATCAAGCGATGACGCCGTCTCCATTCATGTATATGATCAGATATATGCGTGGCTGTGTCCTGTTTGAGAGACGTAAGGAGATGTGTCCCTGTCTCATACCGAATGGGTAACTGAAAATGAGTTAGGAATGCCATAGCCAGCGAGTTGAAATCTTGAAATGTTCCGCGATTCAACTCAATATACCACTTAGCGGCTGAGCCAGTGAGAGTCCTTTGGAAAAGGTGGAGCCGGATGGAGTCATCAAGCCACGAGTTGGATGAGCACCAAAGGTGATAGGTCATGACATGGGCTTGAGGGTCCTCACCAGCTTTGCCATCGAATTTTGGGCAATCACCGGGTATCTTAGTTGGAACTGGTGGCCAATATGGGTTATGAAGAATGGGATCATTCGTCAATTTGGACACATCTGGGAGTTCCAACGTCGCTAAGAAAGGTAACTGAGGATTAAAGGACATTTTTGCCTGTGGAAGAGAGGTAGTACCAGGGTTCCAACCAGGTGGTGGTTGCCCCCATGGACTTTGTCTGGATGGGCCTGGCCCATAAGGTTTCTGCCCATAGGGATTTTGCCCATAGGGGTTCTGTCCATAAGGATTCTATCCATAAGCAGACAGTTGACCCTGGGTCTGCCCCCCAGCACCCCATGAACTAGCAACTTGACCTGCAGGTGCAACGTATTGTTGCTAATAATTCTGGTAAGGAGTGACCTGCATTTGTTGATAATTTTGATAAGGGATAAATTGAGTTTTCCCCTGGGGTTGCTGGTAGCCATACATCGGCTGAGCTCCATACTGAGCCTGATAAGAAGGTTGTGCTTGGTAAGAAGGTTGGGGTCGTGGCCCACCTTGCATTTGATAACCAATTTGAGTCTGGGGCCCAGAAGGATGTCCTTGAACAGGTTGAGCTTGAACCATCTGGCCGGAAGGTTGGCCTGGTTGGGTTTGGGACGGACCCGTTTGCCCAGAAGGATGTGCTTGCTGGGTACCAGGTTGTCCTTGAGCAACCAAGGGTTGTCCTTGCGGAACAGATGGTTGGGCAGGATGAACGGCCGGTTGACCTTGAGGTTGGCCAGCTTGTCCAGAAGGATGACTGGGTTGGTCAGTGGGTTGGCCTTGCTGTGCAGGAAGCTGACCTACTTGCCCAGAAGGATGACTAGGCTGAGCAGTGGGTTGGCCCTATTGTACGTAAGGCTGCCCCCCTTTCCCAGAAGGATACCCCTGTTGGACTGTCGGTTGACCTTGTGGAATATAAGTTTGTCCAGTTTGTCCAGAGGGATAACCCTGCTGGATACCAGGTTGGCCTTGTTGGATGTAAGGTTGTCCTGGTTGTCCAGACGGGTAACCTTGCTGGGTACCAGGTTGCCCCGGATAACCAGAAGGTTGATTCAGATAAGTAAAAGATGGACCACCAGCCGTCGAAGGTTGTCCCTGATAGGGTTGTCCTTGTGGACCCCCAGGTTGTCTTGGGTAAGACTGGCCATAATATTGCTGCCCTTGGGGGGTTTGCACATAATATGGCCGGCCTTGGTTAGGCGGTCCCTGAAGTTGTGCAGGCATTGCTTGGCCCCCATGGAAAGTGGTGGCGTTCCAAGCAATGGATAATGGTACCGAAACCTCAACAATAGGTTGAGTAGGCAAGGGTTGAGAAAGCTGAAGGTATTGACCAGTAGAATCGTAATAATAGAATGGACCTTGCACATTCGGATCCTAAACATCTTGTCCATAGGCATCATATGGCCCCCCTCCTGGGACGGGACCAGAAGAGGGTGGTGCATTTTGTGCATGGTGAACAACTTTGGATGTGTGTGCCGGCTGGCCGCTACTCACTTGACCGTGAGGGGGACCAGCACCAGTGTTCAAAGTTGAAGACGTCGTAATGGCACTAACAACCGGAGTTGAATGTGCTACACAAACAGTTGGATTTGTCATAACTGAAGTGACAGGTGTAGTGTGGACATGTGAAACAAAAGATCCCATGGTGGGAGTGATGTGGGGGTCCCACATACTCGAAGCAGGGGTCCTGGCACTTACCCTATCCCTCAACGACTGGTAGCGTGGGGGGAGCGGAGAAGTAGCTGGGATGGGAGTGTCGATATTCGACAAAACAGGTGTCTCGCTCACTCTAGGAGATGTCTCATCCATGTGAGAGGTAGACATTGGAGACGAAACACCAGGGGGGGTAAAAGGAATATCGTCCTCTTCAGGCTCCCAGATGGGGTTCCAATGAATTTTGTAACCTTCGTCGTCCAGAGCGCGAGAGTTGATCGGTTGGATACTCGGGATAACAGGAAGAGTATCACTTACAACCGGTACCTCAGGAGCAACGGAAGACGGAGACCCTTGATCACTTGGAACGGGAGTCAACGGTTCAGCCAGGATGACAAACTTCAAACAAAACCTAAGGGAATCTAACAATAAAGGACCCTACTCAAACTAACGCACACAAGATCTAACTAGGTAATGTTAATCATGGCCAAATAAATTTTAAGACGCAAGGACACAACTTGACCTTTTCATGTTTTAAGAGTCGAGAAAAGGACAAAAGGGTGACTCTAGTCGCCTTCAAATGTTTTGTGAGCCCGAAGTGACAAACTGCTCAAGTGAGCCTTTTCTTTTAAGGAGTCTGAAAAGGATCAAAAGTGACTACTCTGGAGAGACTAGGTAAGGGGTTTACCAAACAAATCCATAAAACTGCATATACACCTTGGCAGTCATATGAAAACCAAGGACTTCCCGTACGGCAGTCAATCTTCCCGAATGCTGTGTTCAGTGCGTTACAACTTGTAAGGCGGCAGACACGGTTCCTGTGGATAAAGGATGATAACCTAGTGGGGTCTCCCCTATATACACGACGGTACGTGGGAGCTCAAGTCCGTGCTAGACCACTATCGAGTCACAAAAGGAGGAATCACCCAACCGTAGTGTGAAACAACAGTGACTAGGTTTAACGACGCCAGAGCACGTCTCTAGCCTAGACCTCTAATTAGTGAGCGTTATGTTCCAATGCATTTTTAAGGTCATTCAGTTCATTTTATGTTTGATCTTTAGTTAAGTTTCAATTTCCAGGTCCTACCGTATGTAATCTCTCACAATTCCCTAAATGAAAACTATATGCCAAAGAATATCATTTCGTTCAATGAATACTAACTACGAGAGAGTTGATAATTTTTCAAACAAAATGACCACAAACAATCAAGAACCACTCTAATGCAGCTAATGACAAATAAACGAAACTTTTCTTTGTTTTAAATCGCTTAATCAATGAAAAGCTTCTAATTTCAATTAACTAATGCAACGCAAAAGAGATTATTCATTTTCTTTTCAATGGCAAAGTGCACTAAACAAATTTTGAGAGATAGTAACACCGAGCAAAAGATCAATTTCACTCAATGAGCACACAATGGAATCCCCAAAACACCAAAATAGTCCTTCAAACCAAGAAGAAAACACAAAGACCTCTACGGGCTATGTAATCCAAGCCTAAACGAAGTCAAGCAAAATCCAAGTGGAAAAGGAGAAAATCACTTGAATACCAACAAAAGGCTTTGACAACTACTGAGCAAGTGCAAAAAGTAATCACAAAGTCGACTTGGACGATCAAATAACCCAAGACTCCTACAGAAGGCTCGACGCACAAGGCCACTAGATGCCCTAGGGCTAAAATGTGAAATCGATAGAAAAAGGCAAACACCCGAAGGATGAAGGTCCAAAACCAGTCAAACAAGGGTCAAACACACTCCAGTAATTGAAAAAGACGCGGCAAAATACAAATCCAAGCTCAGAGGGCTTGAAGACAAGCGAACTGGAAAAGTTGACAGGCCTGGCGCGACTGTCAGGCTGCAACTCGCGCTTTTATGGGATTGGCGCGGGTTGTTTTTGAGCAACTTGCGCCAATTGGCACGACTGTAAGGCTAAAAAGCACGCTAATCGAGTTTGCTAAGTCAAAAACAAAAGCAAGCAACCCAGGGCTTGAAAACAGTATCTAGGCAAACCAGGAAGCAAGAAACAGCAAGAAATCCAACCCAGAAAGCTATCTAAGCAACCAAACGAGAAACCAAAGAGACAAGACCTCCCCAGCGGAGTCGCCAAATTGTTGTGGAGGTAAATCCTCTCTGCAGACAGAGACGATCCCTACTAGCCCAGACCGGGTCTAGCAACAATCACACAATGCTATCACGCAAGTCCCTAATTGCAAATACAAAGTGGATGGTGAGAACCTACTTGGATTCCAACGCTAGTGTTCGTAGAATAGATGTCACCCTCATTCCTTTTCCTTGGCTGGTCATGATCCCCACGATCTCCGTGATTGGACACCTGCACATGCAAAGAACAACACGAAAACAAGCATAAAATCTAGTAGATGCAATTATATATCAGTCAGAAAAGATATAACTCAACATAAAACATAGGACAATGAGAGTGGAACCATAATGATAGTCATCTATTATTAATAAATAACAAAGAAGAATACAACCATTGTTCTGACGTCAAATCCTCCCTTGGCTGGGTAGTCAGCTACACAAGTCTTACAAAGCTTGTTGGGATGAGGAACAAGCCTCTCTCTCTTTGGGTGACAAGAATCTCCTTACTTAGATTTGGCCTTATGGGTGCAAAGAAGGCTCTTGCAGCTTCAAACTCTCTATCACTATGTTGGGACTAGAACTATTGTAACTAGCTTGCTCAAGCCATAGAGGCAAGCTTTTATAGATAGAGAAGAAAGAGATAGGATCAACCACATTATTCATGGGATTGGCTTTATCACTTGGAAACTTCCATGAAAGGTGGCAAACCACTTTCCCTTCTATGGAGATTCGAAGCCAAACCATCCTAGCTCAACATAGATTCAGTTGGTGAATGGGTTGAAGAGAACCTTCGGGAGCTTGTTGGTTAAAAAATTTACTCAATTCGGTTGGCACGAGTGCGACTCTGAGACAGAGCGCAAATGGCGCGCCGTTTTTAGAGGATTTCCCTCATTGGCGCGGGCAGTGAACTGTGGACCTGCGCTAATGCAAAAAGAGTTGTTTTCATGGGTATTTTGCAGGAGATGTCTTCAGGGCATATGAAGCTCATACTTAGAGGAATATGATGCAAGTGGTTTCAGGTCATGTCACTTCTCACAGGTCCCGGAATGAGTCCTCCAGTGTACGCGTGAGGGGTAACAGGGACGGTGACAAACGGTGACAAATTGCTGTGTAACACAAAGTTATGAAGGTTACACCAAGGTAAAATTGCTAAACTTCAAACATTTAGAATTTAGTGTGACACACTTAAAATGCATAATGATGAAAGAATTGTAAATTTTTTCCTTAGAGTAGATGAGATTGTTAACTCAATGAGAAATATTGGTGATGAAATAAAGGATGCTACTATTGTTGAAAATATTTTGAGATCACTAACTCCAAAGTTCAATTCCAAAGTCTCTGCTATTGAAGAAATGCAGGATTTGAAAACCCTCACTATTGAATAGCTCCATGGGATCCTAACAACCTTTGAGATGAGAAAAGGAGGTTTATTAGATATGAGAGAAGAAACTTTCAAAACCACACAAAAAGGGAAAGATAAGGAATCTCCCAAACATTTAAGATACATATTGTTGGTCCAATTAATTGTTCCTAAAAAGGAACAATTAATCTGCTACACATTAATCTATTAACCCGAGGTTTTGTTATGATATTTCAGGTTATCGACATTGTTTGTGCAAGTGGAATGCAATTATGACTAGTTTTTATGATCTTATGGAAAATAAAGACTACAATATTAAAGGAATCAATTCAAAATGCAATCCCCAACTATCACAAACTATTCAAATTATTAACTTCTACAAATCTCTGAAGGAAACAACAAAAGAAAACATATTGAACAACAAGTTGTTTCTTAGGGAAAAACTACTACAGAGTGAAAAGATAACACTACACAATCATACTAACTAACAATGATTGATCAAATGAAATAGAAATCTATGATAATTCTACAGGAAATGAAAGAAAAGAATACTTCTTCTTAATGAATTAACCACAACAAATCTATCCTTATAACAATTCCAATAAACCTGATTCAAGACAGAGCATTCAATTTAACGAATCAACAATGAGAAATTAAAACCATTACATAGATGGAAATAGATGGAACAGAGAAATCAAACACTAATTTTAGTGGTACAAAAGAAGACAATGTTGTCCCAGGATTGGGCCCAAATCTGGAATCAAACTTCCTTAGAGGAAAATCAGCACAATAGACTAAGTTTGAATAATAAATACTTCCATTCAAATTGCAGAGAAACCAATTGCAAAATAATCACAAGTCAGAGTTTGTATCAAAAATAATATTACAATTCAAACAACCCTTTTCAAGGTTCAACGCTAGTTTTTATATCATAACAACAAAGGATAAAGATTTGAGAATCTATTTTTAATAATGAGCGCTCCTAAGAATTTGAAGATTCTCATGATTTCTCTTTTAAGTTACAATGATCTTGATACATCTGAGAAGCTAGGTCGAGAAGTCATCCTCAACTAACTCATTCCAAACTAGCTATAATATTTTGAGGCTTGCACGATATTCTCCAACCATTATAGGAAACAATAGAAAATATCAATGAGCCAATAGATTACTCTCAATACCAAGCATCTTTTTGCTAGAAATAGTGTTTTATTACTCAAATTCATTCAGAAAATAATAAGATGATAAATACGTATAGAATACTACTAAAGTCCCTACTCTACTCATTAACATGATTTAAATTCACAAAAGACTTTAGAAAATGATATGAAAATTGAGAAATAAGGCAAGGAAAATATGACAAATATAAGGCCCAACATCACCCCCCAACTGACCTTTTTGCATGACCTCATGCAAATAAATGGTTAACATGTAGGATAGTCAAGGAGTAAGCTTCATAAGCTTCTTCTCCTCTATTCCTAAACCCATTTCTTTCTCGGAGCTCTTCAAAAGCTACCAAATTACCTACTTATGATAAGTCATGATCATATTTATAAAATGATTGGGGACACCAGATCATGGGGCACCGATACCTGCATCCTATCCAGTGGCTACCTCTTTCCAGCACCAGGTGAACATAGTCTTCTATTCTAGCCATAGCATACCAAAAGTTATGATAACCAAAAGGTTCTCTATTCTTGACTTCGTTTGGTGATGCCTTCCATCTTTCCTTGGCTCCATGAAGGGCCTCCTCTATGATGTCTTCCAGATATTCCATTCCTGAGTGCAAGACATCATATTGGGTTTGTACAAGTGCAGGGGAAACACTAGGTTTCTGTATGAAAATGCTATGACGAATCTGTGTGCGAAAGGGGTTTTGAGGTTCCCCTCTAACCCAAAGGTCAAGGCCATGTTCTCGTCTCTAGAAAGTATGGTAAGCCTTTGCCCACTTAACCTGGTTTCTAGCAAATGATATAAAATCTTGAAATTGAATATCTCCTATGAAAGGGACAATATTTTCTTCTACTTATTCTTCTAAAAAGAAGTTATGCATATACCTCTCAGATAGAAAGTACTCTATATACTCATCTTGTTTTCAAAAAATAGAAATAAAATCCAACATATTCATGAACTCGTATGGCTGTCTAGATTTCACTGCTTTTACTTTAGGCAAAAAATATCGCACGAGCTAGTATAAAGCATAATTTCGGGCTAGGGACTTGCATGGCAAGGCATCTGAGTAAATATAGAAAATTTCCTTTGTTTTTTTGCATCTCTCTTGAGGTGGTCCTTTAAATTATTGACCTTATTTTCAGATGCTCTTAGTTGTGCATAGGTCTCATCTTTTGTTGTTGTCAATTCTTTAAACCGTTGGAGTATCTCTTGATGTTCCCTCTATGGCACTACTTCTCCGTGATATCTTGCTATGGTTTGTTACTATTCCTCCATAGTTTTATGCAGAATTCTAATGGAGGCTTCTACAATCAGGGGAGTATAGGGAGGCACCTCTTCTATTTGTACCCCTTTGTCATAAAAAGTAAATGGCGGATCGGTTTGAATTCCTACTTCAACAAGGGTAGGAGGAATGTCCATTGCTTGTACCTCGGGATCAGTCTGTGTTCCTTCTTCAACAACAATAGGAACAAGGTCTGTCTGAGTGTTGGATTCATTAAGGACAAATATAACATCAGTCTGAACTCCCATTTCCTCAGTTTCCTGCTTCTTTTTAGGTCTCTTGACATGGTCTCTGTGAAACTTCTTGCTACCTCGTAACCAATTCTTTAGTTGTTGTACTTTCCTTTGTAGTTTCTTGTTTTCTCCTTTTAACTTGTCAATTTTCTTATGGAGTTTTTCTTTTCCTTTCTTTCTCCTGGCTTCAGTACCTATGATCATCTGAATAGGACTAGTAATCACAGCTGCTGGGGAGGAAACAACAACTACTATTTCAGCTTCCTCAAGAATAGTTTCCTCAGTGGGTTTTGTTAGTGTCAATCTCTTCACACTGCCATCAGTGATCAAAATTACTCTTTTGCATTTCATACTAGGTGTCCCATTATGAGGAATTGGATTCCATTAGGTCATGGATCAACTAATGGTAGGGTTCATTTCAGTTTTTTCCCTCATGACATATATCTGCTAACCCCTTTCATACTTTTCAGTTAATGGTTCAGGTTTATTTTCAGTTCATTTCATCAATTTGGTCTTAAGTCTTAGGGTTTCAGTTTCATTTGGTATTCGGGTTTTACCATGAAAATTTTTCAGTAACTATTGATTAATAATGGTCAGCAGACACATGAGGATGACAATAATCATCAGAAAAGTTTTAATCTCATAATTTGTAAACTTAAAAAGAAATTCACCTCAAAACCAGTTTTGAGGTGAAAACAGAGCATTGGTATATTATGTGTAAATTTCATGTAATTTTATTATTTCTCATATTTAATTAATAGTTTCATGCTACTCCTGGTCACCTGCTGATATTTCCAAGTACATTCCACTGCAAAAGTCAAAGAAATCAAGCATCAGTTCACCTATTTCAAGCAAAAGATCAAGCTTCCAAAAAAACAGAGTATTTGAAAAGAAAATAGACATTATAAAGCGGGTTTCGAAAATTAAAAAATCAAAAGTTGCCATGCCATATAAAGGTCATCCCTCTCTTAAGTCATTTCATTGTTTGAGTTGAAGTCGACGAGCCAAAACGCGATTTTGAAGTGTTATTGAGCAAAGGGGGTGCATTCACTATGCTTTTGGAGAAATCTGACTAGCGCTACGCACCAAAGCCCGACGCTATGCATAGAACTAGCACTGTGTACCTGGGTGATTTCTGAAGTGTAAAATTGAACTGGCACTACGCACCTGGCCAGTGGCGCTATGCATAGAGCCAATTTGCCCAAAAATCCAGTTTTCGCCTAGTTTTTCTACAAGTTGACTTTTTCTCTCATCATGGATGAATTTATGATTGTAAATGATGCTATGCTATGTAAATGTAATTGTAAACTGATCTTAGAGGGTAGATTCATCATTTTGAGGTGGTTGGGGGGTTAATGAATCAGTTTCCATGCTTATAGAGGCAAGTTGTTCCACTGCCTATATTCCTGCTCCATGTTTGGAAATAGTTGTAACAGTTCCTTATCTCTTGGATTCGACCCCTGATGGCTAGCATAGGTGGTTTGATTGTCTATATTATGTATTTTTTTAGTAATTAGCAAACGTTGGATTCTCTTGGATGCTCTGAGCTACATTGTACATCTCTACAACAGTTTGGCAAGGAAATAAACCAGGATTTGCACCTATTTTTGTGGGATTCTTGTGGTAATGTTTTTGCATAGTTTCTCCTTCTGTTAAGTTTTTCTCATGTGTTATGTGTGCCAAAATCTAATTCATTCTTCTAAACTAAATGAAATTAAGATAGATAGGTAGAATACATTGGTTACAGTGCTCTGCTTTTGGAATCCATCTAGTTTTTGATGTTTTCCACAGTTTGAAGAGAATACATGATCTCTGCATGCCCTCCTCAACTCCTCACCAATCTTAGACCTACCATCTCACTCAACTACAAGTGCTAAAACACTTACCTACCTCGCCCCATAGAACACCCTGCATCCTGATTTGATTTCCCGGACCCAAAGCTGCCTGCTCCATTTGATCCAGCAAAATCATCAAAATCAATAAAAAAAAGCCTAGAGATACTATAACAAGCCTAAAACCAATATTTGCAATCATCTCGACTAAGATTGACAAGGAGAGAGCCCTCTCCCGACCTGGTAGGGCTAGCTACCAGGTTAAGCGTGGTTTGTGGTTACCCTAGAATTGCCTCCTTTCAGCCTGAGGTCAATATAGGCTCTAATAGGTTTGGTTGTTGGTAAGTTGTCAACTTCCCTTGTCATTATATTAGTACCAGACTCTAGGAGGTCCTTAGAAAAAATAATCTGAGGCTCGACTAAAAATCCAATGCTAACATCTTGTTCTTCATCAATGGAATTTTTGAAAGGTGGTGGAGTCGTTCCCTCCATAGAGGAAGGCTCTAATAAAGTATCAATCGAGTCTTTAGAACACCCTTGGGGTGAAACAACTTCAATATCATTATTTGAATCTAGGATAAAAATGGTTGTAGAATCAACAGGAGAAGTTGCAACCGATGAATTTGGCGAAGCTCCTTGTTCCAGATGACTATCAATATGGACTGCAAGTTCTTTTGTTGAAGTGGTCATATCCTTTCCAAAATTTGCAGTGTATTATTAGCACTTTCATAACTAAAAAAGAGAAAGCATGGCATATTATTCACCTTATAGGTGGTTCTTCTCCCATATCAAGTTTCCAAAATACATATTGTGTTCACTTGTGTCAATGACCCATGTTTATTTGACTATTCTTTCATTTTTTGTAATTTAGTTGTTTTCAAACATTTAAACAATAGGCTACTAGAAATACATTTTGGATATAAAGAAATAAACTTGCAAAATAAAATATTTGAACATAATACAAAATATATCGTATGAATTTTTTAGTGGAATACCAAATCCAATTTTATAGGAATTTTGAGGAAATTTTCTCCTTGAAACTTTAGGCTTCGGGGTTTTTAATTCATTTTAAATCAATCCAAATAGTAAAAATTTGAAAATTGAATAAATTAAGAGGAATTGTAACTAGTTGAGAAAAGAAAAGAAAAAAAACTTAACAAAAATATTATATTTAACAATGTATTTAATTACTTGAAGTGCATTTTTAAATGTATAAACAAATTAAGTGCCCTCAAAGAGCACTTAGTTTGCATAGATTTAACAATTCAAATCTACTATTCCAACCATTTCTGAGCGGATTTTGGAAAAATATCATCGGAAAATAAACCCAAGAACCGGTAAAAAAAAACTAAACATTTAGAGAATGTTTTAACTCGCTTCCTAAAAATAAGTCAACATGTGTAATATTTATGTTTGGTGAGATCACTATTTTCAATTACTTTAAATGCATTTTTGAATACATAAACAAATTAAGAGCCCTCAAAAATCCCATAGCACCTAGCTTATGTAGATTTAACAATTCAAATTTACCATTCCAACATTTTTTTACTAGATTTTGGGGAAAAAACTCATGAGAAAATAAACACCAAAAAAGGAAAAAAAAAAAAAAAACCAAAAACATTTAGATTGTGCTTTAAATCACTTCTTTAAGTTTAGTTGTAATAATACTTCTTCCTATATTCCCTAATTATTTATCCAAGACTTGGTGCACATGGACACCATAGCTTGAGTCACTAGTGGTTATTGTTGGAGTTGGAAGCAATTTTGGGGATCCTTTCATCATCCATGTTGTTTATCTTATTCTTTTACATTAAGTACCTAATCATAGTAGTGCACTCAATGGATGAAAGAATTGCTTCTATGAGGACAATAGAATAGGGTGTATTGCTTTCAATATACAAATTATAAGTTCTTAAAAAAAATGGACTTGCTCTAGTCTTGTCCAAGTTTCTCTAGAGAAACCACATTCCCATGATACTTCACAAGTGATGAGAGTATCAAAAAGGAGTTTTTTTCTTATCCCGCAACTAAAGTAATTTACACTTATTTTCAAGCCCATAGTAATCTTTACACCCTCCATTTATTCTATTCTCAACAATATAGTTCCAATTGAACTTATGATGAATATCGATTCAAAGATATTTGTAGTAAGGCACCTCCTCCAAACTATGATTATTATATACAAAAGTGTCATAAGTGATCTTATGGTATTTGATTATCATAACATTTGTTTTGTTTGTGTTCATGATTTGAACTTATACAAGAACAAAACAAAATACAGATATAAACATAAACGCAAAGATGTAGCAGAAATAAAACTTCATTTCATTAATATCAAAGAACTGAAATATGCTTATATACTGATTGGAAATAAGTTAGCTCTGACGATGGTAGCTTATCTATGAGAAGAGATGTGGTGGCTAGATGAATATGAACTATGTTACAACAAGGATCAAGGGCCTTTTAATTATTGAACAACAAAGGAAACCCTAAACAACCAAAACCCTAAGCCTAGGAGACGAAATGCCAAGATTTTGTGGGCCTCGTTGGGGTTAGTTAGGAAGGAAAATTTTCAGGGTCATAACTTGGTCATATGATCTCTGTTTGGCGCGTATGATACCTCATTGGAAAGATCTCTCTTAATACTACAAGATTTATTGTAGGCCCCTACTTATGGGTATGGGCTTGTTGCAGACCTCAAAAAACGTTGTTTAGGGGGTCAAAATAGCTCTAGAAGTGTAGGACTCGAAAAATTGCTAAAAATAGTAAATGTTGCTATAATAAAGGAAACATATGAAACCAATTGGATTTTTAAGTGGAATAGGCGGGTGGCTACCAATATCCATCTGGATCAGCCCTGCCCCCTTAGGACGCAATGGTCCCCATTGCATGTAGAGCCTCCAACAGGTGAAGAATTGTTTGTTGAACTAGGTCCATCGTGAACCACTTTCCTTGGAGAAGGAGTTGGCCTGCTATGAAAACTCAATATAGATGGATCCTCTACAGGCGGGTGTTTTTGATTTGTGTGTCCATGATCCTGTCAGTTGTGGCCTACTCAATGGATCTTGGGTTGAGTGTTGTTGGTGTCAGTTGTTCAACAACGTCAGATGTGTCCAACAGTGGAGGAAAGTATGGTCATAACGAGTCCACATTGAATATTGTGTGAAGAACAAGGAACGATGGAACACTGAGCTTGAAGGAATTTTCCCCTACGTCCTTGGTGATGGTGTAAGACCCATATCAAATCGGGTGAAGCTTACAGTGGGGCCCAATGAGGTGCTCCTTGTACAAATATAGCTAAACTTTGTCACCCACTTGGAACTTGTGTGGCACTTGATGTTGATCATGATGATGCTTGTACTTAACATTGGTTCTATCCAATATGTCATGTACCTTCTGTTGGATTTGTTGAATGCGCTCAATGAATTTGTTAGCCTAGTTAGCTTTATATTTGACATGAGCCGAATCTGCTTCAATAGTTGCAAATGGTATGGCCACATCAATGGGACATAGTGATTGGAATCCCAATCCCACCTTAAAGGTGGTTGTGGACAATTGAGCTATGGAGAGCTTTGTTGTAGCTATGCTAGACATAGTGGTGGCTTTCATCCCATGTGTGTGGACATTTCTTGTTGTACATGCGCAAAATGTGCACAATCATCTTGTTGACGACCTCTGTTTGGCCATCAATTTGGGGGTGGAAGGGCATGGACTTATTAAGCTTGGTATCTAGTATCGACCAGAGTCTTGAACAAAATGTACTCAGGAACTTTTTATCCTGACCTGAGATAATGGACTATGGAATCCAAAAATGTACCCACAATTGTTCAAAGAAAATCTTAGTAGTGGCTTATGCTATGATATTCTTCCTGTAAGCCACCAGAATGACCATATTAGAGAATTTTTCAACAACCATGAACACATAGTCATTGCCATTCTTAGTAGAAGGAAGGTCCAACATGTAATCCATGGAGATGGATTCCTAAGGCAGACTAGGAGTAGGCATAGGAGTATATAGGCCTTTCTTATTTATTTTTGGTTTGACAATGGCGCAAGTAGTGTAGGATTGGATGTAATTCCCAACGGATGAGCACCAGTGTTGCAGCAATAATGCTGCAACTCCTGGGGCTGCCAACCTTACTTTATCAACCCGGGGTTCATACAAACATGGAGGTGACAATGCTATATACACAAGTAGATGCAATGGGTCTGCTCTTTGTCACTGCTAAGATGGTGATAGACCACTATGGTTTCTAAAACTAGCCTTCTATTGATTCAGAAGAAGCTTGATTACCAATGAGGGAAAAGGGAAATTTACACTAAATGAACTCTTATCTACTGTAGTAAGGAAAAGACTGAAATCAAATGCTTAAACACACCATTCATCTAACTAATTGCTAAGAGGCTTTACTTCAAAATAATATGAAGTTAACATGTGTGTAATCTTACTCTCCTAGGCATGCAATTTGAAACATCCAAACACTCTATTGTTGTGCATGTAAATGAACAAAATAACTATTTTTCCTTTTTGTCTTTTTGTGTGAAAATGTGAATGCTAACTTCTCTTTGTGATGTGGCAGGTGGATTATGGATGATGGTGAATGATCAGATGGCTTGGGAGCCGAGTAGGGGTCTTCTCTTATCTTCCTAGGTGCCTTTTTCCACAATTTGGTCTCAAAACAGGCCACTACAGGTCAACCTATAGGATGGCCTAATGCCTCCTACAGGATGTCCTAATGCTCCTACAAGATCTCCTGTATTCCTACAGTATATATATGAGAGAAAGAGGATGGATTTGAAAGGTGGTGTAGGGCTTAGCGAAGGTGAATGGTGGGAGAAATGAGGAAATGGAGTTCATAGGACTCCTTTAGAGCTCAAAATAGAGTTTGTGAGATGGTTGGATTTTCTCAACAAACTTGGAGAAGCATTCTTATGGAATGCTGAATTTGGTGAAGGGACTTAGTGGAAAAAGTGATAATCAAAGATGGATGAGGCTAGGATGGGGTTTATGTTCAGGAAATCTATTTGTACTACTGAAAATCCTACACTACATCAGTCACTAACATTTATCCATAAATCATGTCAAACAAGAATGATTCAATTAACTAAAGAGAAACAAAATTTCATTATCTAGTTGCCTATTTCATGCATGGGAAAACTTGCAAAATAATGTGAAACCTTTAAGAGATCTAGTGCAAGGTTGAAGATATCAGAAATAACAATTAAATCATATTCTTAAAACTAGTAAAATGCTAGCCTGAGTAACAGAAAACCCTAAATTCCATAATAAATCAGAATTCTGTTTTTTTGGGGCTTCATAGGAGTTCTTTCCTCAAACCATGGTCCCTGAAGGGAGGAGTGAGGCCAAAGCTACCTACTATCAAATTTTTTATATTCCTTTATCTTCCTAAGCTAATTCTAAAGCAATGCACAAATTGAAGGAAACTAATTAAATCCACAACTACTTGCAATGAAATGATTCTAAAGACAATTCAACCATTAATCTACGAAATCAACTAAGAATACAAATACAAGAAGAGGATCCTTTACTTCTAGGGTTGGGCCCTAACCCAAGAGCTTCAGCCCTCTAATTCAACTTAGTGTTGGATCAAGGAAATGCTCATTCTCATTATCAAATCATAAAATTACAGAACAATGTCTTCCACAAGTCTTGAACTCGAAATATGCTCAGTGATTTTACATTCAAAATTCAAATCCTAATGAGGCTCTAGGCCCCCTTATTTATACCATTGAAGTCTCCAACAACTTCCTTAAATCTAGGGATCTCAGCTCCCAAACTCAAGATGAAGTGGCTCTTTAACTATCACAGGCTCAGTTGTCTTTTGATCTTCATGACTTGGTTTCTTGCAACTCTGAGCTAGTGTGATTTGATGGAGGAATATTCGAATGAGTGAGGAGTAAATGAGGTGGATATATCTCCTACAATCTTTCCTCCTTGTTTCATTTGATTTTCTGCCATTAATTAGCCAAAATTTCCATGATTTTCTCTTTAAAACCTGCAATCAATGCACATTAGTCTACTAGGCATAACATCTCACTTTTACTCATGTCATTAAGAAAAATATAATCAAAATATGTAAGGAATTATGAGAAGAGTTGGTTTAAATAAGCTTGGGGGTGTATTAAGGTCCATATAGTTACCCAATGATGAGGTTCATCACCAACATCATGTCAAAGGTTCGGCTAATAAAAATACTTTTGCAGCACTGCCACTATTTTCGCTACTCCAAAATGTCCTATGGCTTGACTGTAGTGCGCTTCCCAATTATTCTTGGAATGCTCACTTTGAGGAACACAAAGGTGTCTCAGGTGGCATAACAATGTGCCTTGGACGTGAAAATGTGGAATAATATTTTCTTCTAGGAGCATCTGGTATGTGTTGTTGAATTCTGGATTGCTCTTGTAAATATGTGGCCACCCCATAGTCTCATGTCCACAAGAGTCAAGCACAGTGGTCAGTGCCATAACCAGTGGTCGGCTGAGATAGTTTGCAAAATTATTTGTGTTTCCCTTCTTGTAATTAATGTTCAAATGGACTTATTGTAGATATGTGGACCATTTCTGATGGTGATCGTTCTACAACTTCCCTTGTGTCTATATGAACTACAGTGGTTGGTGGTCTGTGTGGATGACCGTTTCCTTCCCCAGAATGTAATGCTTTCAATGTCGACAACCATGCACAATAGAATACATTCCTTTGTCATAAGTGGGATACTTTCAGACTATATCTAAAAGTGTCTCACTATGATATGCCACCGGATTCCCCTATTGGGTAAGAACTACACCAGTAGCATACTCGGATGCATCTGTTTTGATCTCAAATGGTTGTAGCAAGTCTAGTAATGTGAGCATTGGTGCAAAGCAGAGGCAGTGCTTCAACTTGGAAAACACCTTCTATCAGGATTCAAACCAAAATAAATTTGTTTTCGCTCCTCCCTTAGTGACTTGAATCAAAGGCCAAGTGATATTAGAGAACCCCAACATGAACCTGTGGTAGAAGTTGGCAAGACCGAAAATGTTGTGGAGCTCTACTAGAGTGGTTGGGGCTAGCCATTCCCGAATGACTTGTACCTTGGCTAGGTCCACATGCACACCCTACTCATCAATGGTGTGCCCCATATATTAAACTTGGGTCATACCAAAAGCGCATTTCTCCAAATTGGCACACAACTTGTGTTGCCACAAGGTTTAGAGGACCTGTTGAATATGGTGGAGGTGTTCTTCCCAACTCTGTCTGAAGATTAGAATTTCATCCAAATAAAACACCACGAATGATTTGGTGAAGGGTCGCAAGATGTTGTCCATCATCCTCCTAAAGGTTGTGGGGGAATTTGTCAACCTGAAATGCATGACCAACCACTTGAAAAGGCACTCCTTAGATTTGAAGGTAGTCTTCCACACATTAGACGGCTTGATCGGTACCTGATGATAACCTGACTTCAAGTCAATCTTACTGAAATATTTTCCCCCTTGAGCTAGTCTAGGAGGTCACCAATCCATGGGATTGGATACCTAATCCAGATAGTGATCTTGTTTAGTGTCCGGTAGTCAATACAAAGTCTCCATGTCCCATCCTTCTTCTGTACCAACACGATTAGGCTCCCATAAGATGGTGAACTTGGCATGATGTTCCCTTTATACAACAACTCCTGAATTTTCCTCTTGATTTCATACTTCTCTAGAACAGATCATTGATAAATCGTTCCATTGGGTAGTGGCACACCTGGGGTCAAATCGATGGAGTGCTTGACCTAACAATGTAAAGGTACCCCTGTGGGTGAACTAAAAATGTCCCTATACTCCTCCACAACCTTGTCCATCTATTGTTTCCATGCAGAGGAGCCCCGTCTAGAAGTTGTCGCCACAATATTATTCTTTCCTTGAGGGTGAATAATAAGGAAGACAAATTTCCTGGTCTGGGAAATGATCTTACTTCAATGCTTCACAAAGATCAAAGATATGGCAGTAAGCGGTGTTACCTCTGGTATCTTATATTATTAACTTATTTCCCAAAAAAATAATGAAAGTGCGAGGCCTAGACTCATACACAACATGACGCTTCGACAAGTATGGTTGGCCTAATAATACATCATGAACTTCAAGAGGAGAATCATCACACAATACCTCATCTATGAAGGGCTTGGTGTTGTAGGGAAGGAGACAGTATTGGCCAACGCAGACATCTTGCCCTTGGTGAAGCCACTTGATGGTGTATGGTTGTGAGTGTGGTGTGGTTGGTAGGCCCAACCACTTCATGACCTCTATTAAAATGAGGTTCTTTTGGCTTTTACTATCAACAATGAACTGCAATGCAGAAGTGCGAGTGGAAGAGCCACTCCCCCTCCTATTGATATTCAGGATCGATATTCTGGATCTTGGTGGTGGCAATAGTGGCACAATGCTCCACATTAATAATATTATTCCCTTTGTCATTCCCCTTGTCCGTTTCCGACTCAGATTTGGAAGATGTATCTGATTCAGAAGCCTCCACCTTGACCACCAGTGACTATTTGGCTCGACACTCAATTTTTTTGTGATTGGGGCTCTTATGGAACTCACACCATTTCCATGCATCCTTCATTGTATTCATGGTGTTTTTCTTTACTTATGGCTTGGGCGGGTTTTCTTGGGTCACCCTGCCTTGCCTTTGTCCTTTGTTCTACGATTTAGGGGCACATTTCCCTTGCTTCAGATTCGCAAATTGAAAGTCTCACTTCTTTTTAAATTTATGCTTGATCTTGACAACGTATCGATAAGCGACGCAAAGTGAGGAGATGTATAGGAACTCCATCTCATCCTAGATGTACTTGTGTAGATAGTTGTCGTACTTGAGTACAAAATTCCACTCAAAATCCTTGATACCTAGCTTCGTTCGAAGGGTATGAAAAATATTTGTGAACTCTAACACAACTTGGTCCCTTCCTTGACGTAGCATTGTCCACTTTATGTATTTATCTTCATAGCTCCCAATAGGGTAATATTGTTCCTTGATGGTGTCTCGGAAAAAATTCCAAGTGGGTGTGGCTCAAAATAGTGAGCATTCCCTCTCATTCACAGTAGGTTTCCTACTAGTCCTTGACATGGGGGGCAACTTTGAGGAGTTCAAAAGTATTATTTTCTCGACTGGAAAAGTCATGAACCAAAAAATATCCTTCCATCATATTTAACCATCTATCTATGGTCTTTGCATCTATCTGGCCTTCAAATATGGGAATTTAAAAGTTAAATTGTACCTTAAAAGGAGTGGTGCCTCTAGAGTGGCTCCTGGATGAAGATGTGTCACCTATGGGTAAACGTCGAAGGATCTGGGAAAATTTATCCATCATCACGTTCCTCTTTCGCTCAAGCGATTCCTTGAGAAATATTTTGAAAGGATCTCCCACTCCCTTGCCTTTCTTTTCTTCTGCCATGCGAGGTCGTTGGGGTTTGCAAGGCTGATCTTGCAATGGTTCAACTAGTTCGAGCCCTAACTCCTTATACCCTAACCTCATTGGGGACATGCAAAGAAAAACCAAGAAAGAGCAGACCCCTCTGATACCACTGATCCAAACTTATGCAGGAACACAACAAAATACAGATATAAACATAAACATAGAGGTGCAGCAAAAATAAAACTCCATTTCATTAATGTCGAAAAACTGAAATATGCTCACATACAAAATGGAAATAAACTAGCTCGGGAAATGGTAGCTTATCTCTAAGAAATGAAGTGGTGGATACATGCCTCCAAATTGTGTTATGATGAGGCTCAAGGGAACAAGAGAAAACCCTAAACAACCAAAACCCTAACGCCAGGAGATAAAACACCAAGAGTTTGTGGACCCCGTTGGGGTTAGTTAGGCAGCCAACTTCCCGAGGTCGTAACTTGGTCATATGATCTTCATTTGCCACGTACGATACCTCATTGGAAAGATCTCTCTGATTACTATAGTATTTGTTGTAGGCCCCTGCCTATGGCTATGAGGTTGTTAACCAAATGCAAACCTCAAAAAAATGTTGTTTAAGGGGTGAAAACAACTCCGAAAGTTTAGGACTCAAAAAATTGTTAAAAATAGTAAATGTTGCTATAATCAAGGAAATAAGCAATACCAACTAGAGGTATAGGTGGAATAGGTGGGTGGTTACCAATATCCACCTTGTTCAGTTTAGTCATGCCTATATTAGAGAAAAGTCATTGAGAGTTCTTATATGATTATGACCATACTAGAGAAAAGTCTGTGAGGGTTCTCAGATGATCATTGAGGTCATGGGGATTCCATGTCATAAGAACAATATCATTAGGATAAAGAAGAAGGATGATGACTATACTAGCCCATACAACTAGCTTCTTCTAACAAATGTTTTAACTTATCATTATAAATGTGGAGAATAATGAGCATGGGACCTTGCGTGACTCCTATATTAGAATTGATTTGTACCTACCACCTCTCAATTGATTTCTACCTATGTCCAATATTACAATTGATTTGTATCTACCACATCTTAATTGATTTCTACCTATCTCTTATATTACAATTGATTTCTACCTATGAGCCTAGATCCATCTTAACTCTGGATCTATCAAGCCCCGAGAGGGATCAAATATCTTGAGGTGAAAACCTCTTTTTTGAGTGAAAAACTTGAGGAAAGATTTTCACCTAGAGAGATTTGATCCCTTTCGATGATTGATAGATTCATAGTTAAGATGGATCTAGGTTAGTTTTAGTAGAGTGCGGCCAAAGAAAGTCTAATTATTTTAAATATGCTAAATATATCTCAAATTAATCTAGTCATTTTAATTTTAAATTTTCCTAGTTACCTCAGTTTGTTGAGATGATAAATATTTTGAATAACTTTAATGATGAAAAATGATGAAATAAAAATTTTGAATGTAAAGTGACAATGTAATAGTGTTGAATGATAGAAAATGTGAATAATAATAATATATTAAATTACAAATAATATCTCATTGTGATTAATATCAAAATATTTATCTTCTACTATTCTTATTGTCACCCTTGTTACTTTTGTCGTCTTTTCATATTGATTATATGAAAATGACAGGTTAAATTGTAAACCAGCTCGAGATATTGTAGTAAAAATCATATCTTGTCTCTCTTTCTCTCAAATATTAACAGGTTGGATTACTATTGTTGGGTCACAGAAAATGTATGTTTGTACCCTTACATTACTTAATAAATCACTCTCTTTTATATATTTGTCTTCATTCTTGTAAAGGATTTGGAAGAAAAGATTGTGAAAGTTAGGTAAAATCAATCATTGACAGATTGCATGTTTTTAGCATAAAAAGACTAACTTTTGCTTGCTTTTATGCACAGGAAATCAGAATTGGACAATTGTTGTTCAGTTGATAGAATGACAGTGCCAAACCAGGAAAGGACTATTCCTTGGCTGTATGAGCTAGAAAAAGATATGAACAAGAATGTTAATTCGGCAAACAGAAATCCGATCATTTAGCTGCAAAATCCTGAGGATCTCTTGATCCTCAAGATTCACTTTCATCCATTAGTTTTCCATTAGGCTATATGATACCGATGGGTGAAAAGGATCAGGGGATTTTGACTCTTACTCGTTCTTGTATCTTTGTATCAAACAAGAGCATATTTTGACATTACAGTAATTTTGTACCTTTATTATTTCAATTAATGAGAAATACAGAGATATTTTCTTAATCACATTCTGAGCTTTATCAGTAGTAACTTCTGGAGGCTTTGGGTAGTCATTATTCTTTTCATACCATGTTAGATCTCATTTTATCAGTCACAAAAGGTAAAATTAATGTTCATAATGAATATTTACATGCTTTATTTTTTTTCTCGATCATCTCTAACTTCTCATGTGACTGTTAATTACTTCACTTTACTCCACCTATCAGACTCTGCCACTCACTTCATGCCATATTAAATGTTGTCATGCATGCTTTTCTTTTTCACATACTTTGAGGACGAGGACATCCTTTCTTATTGGAGGGGGAAGGTTATGTGCTATAATGATTTGATAGGATATAATTATCCAACTCCACCATGACTTGTTGATTGGACTGATTAATTAGTATTGCATTTATAAAAGGGTTTTTCTGATTGATCGATCATTTATTGGCATGTTTATATAAAAAATTTCTCTAATTAAAACTCTTGCATGTGGCATATTCGTTGTTGTTCAAAACTAAAACCATAGAAGTAAGGATATTACATGCAGAATAGTGTAATTGTTACAGGAGCACAACAAGCATGCGAGTTAATGCCATTCGCAACGAGCCCACATTATTGCAAATAACAGAATAGGCTCAAGAAATTCTTGAACATGCAGGGTGGATACAATACTTGGTCAGGTTGCAGGCATTTCATAGTGATGTTGCACTGAAATTTTTGTAGAAAGGATGGACACACAACTGTGAAATGAAAAGCTATAGTAGTCTTCGAAGCAGTCATAGACAAAATCTTAGGACTCTCAACAAAAGGCACAAAGTGGACTGAGAATCATGTACAATTGCAGGAAGCTATTGAAGTATTCAACGAGTCGAGTGAAGAATGTATACACAAAGGTAAGGGTATTCAATATGCATCCTTGAAAGAGCCATGGTGAGAATTGGCAACAATTGTTCAGAAATATATCACTTGCGACGGCCAAAAGGATGTGGTACGATCTAGACACCTCAATTTGTTAGAAATACTTATGTAGAAGATTGTAGTTAACTTGCCATTCTTTTTAAATTCTTTACTGCATGATGTTGCTAGTCGAGTTATAAAATCAAAGAACCTATAAGCTACAATTAACCATCATGGTATAATTAAACTCATAGTCACCCCAGAATTAGCCCAACAACAATTAACCTGGGAAAATTTTGTAAATCATGTTGTACCTTCATTGGAAGAAAACTCGAGAAAGAACAGACATGAGCAAATGTTGACCAAATGTAGAGAATGTTTATGAACCATATAATGAATGACAAACCTTAAGGGCTACAGTCTTAGGGAGGGCATGAAAAAGGAAAACATTCTCTTTAGCTTCTGATCCTGTAAAACAAAGACGTTCTGAGAGGATATAGGCACAACAGAACATTACAAAATTGACAGAGGAAGCGGGACGATATTATACACCCCCCACAAGTCCACAAGATTTTTTTCCACAAGGTGATGAAGAATAGGTCGCCCTAGTTTTGGAAAACTTGGGGACACTCTTCGAAGAGGAAACTCAATCTAGACATATACATGATCAGGACCACACCCCTAGCCATTTTACCTCTGCGATAATTCTGGTCATACATAAATTGTACAGTCCTCTAGAAATATGGAAGGAAGTCAAGTTGAACACTTGCAAGACCAAGATTGTGTCCCTATCCAGTCTGCCTCTCCCGTGGACTTTGGTCATACATAAATCTTACCATATTCTGGAGATATGGAGGAGTCATAGGAGTAGGGTGGACAAATTTCCTCTATAAGAAGAAGTCTTGAGCCAGAAACCTAGATAGAAAGAAGCCTTGAGTCAGATACTCAGTCAGGAGATACTGTTCTATTGGAATAGGACCCTAGTAATGATCTAACCCCCCTTTCGCCTGAAACAAACACGATTGTCTCTTCTCAAATCAAACATCCCACTGAGGAGGAAAGGGAAGCAGATAGTGTGAGGATGAATTTATTGAGCAAGGAGAATAAGAAATTGAGGAAAAAGATCAAACACTTGAGGAAGTGGTTGAAAGAAGCGAGCAAGGCTCACAGGAACAAAGTAGAATAAAAAACCATTGGTTCTCAAAGTGAAAACCTCCTTCAGACCACTGGAACGCAAACAGAAGACACCCCTATAAATTCAATTGGAATTCAAACTGAAATACATCATATTGAAAATGTCAGAACCTAGACTGAAGACATTTGCACCTATTCGATGGAGACTCAGACAGATTTCTCTACGAACTTGATGGATGTTGTGGTTCAAATAGAATTTTCAAAAAATTCTCAAACAATCAATACAATGGAAATAGTTGCTCAAACCGAATTGGTGGTGACTTATGATACAGTTGTCCAGACTGAGGATACACCCCTATACACTCCTTTGGTAAGGGAGGCTACCATCCAAAAGTTACAGAAAGAACTAGCAGAACTACAACATACTCTAGCACAGTATCAAAGAGAAGTAGTACCCCTACAGACTCATAAGGATTTATTGAAGAAGTTTGATGAGCTGACTACAACAGAGGATGAGACTTATGCTAGTCTCAAAGCTGAGTAGAAGAAAGTAAAAGAAGTACAGAATCAACTTCATAAAGCTATAGAGCAAATTAAAATTGTTTGCTCCATTTATTTAGATGCCTTGTCTTGTAGGTCACCTACTACCAATTATGCGTTTTTTTTGCTTGAAAGGTATTTGTTGTTAAAGGTCAAAGCTATCAGGGCCGGTAAACCAATGGAATTTAAATCAATCCCAGACTTTATTCAATGTTGCAAAGAGCAGAATGAAAAGGTGAAGCTTCTTCTTTGTGAAATATACTTACACAACTTGTTTTGGAAGACAAAAGGGATGCTAACCCTAGCCCCTTCATCGGAGATGTTCAATTTCAAGCTTTCATTTCTTTTGCCTGTAATCAGATTAAGTGGGCTAAGGCATATAACCTTTTCCAGAAAATGGAGCATGAATTAGATCTGTGGGTTAGGGGAGAACATACAAAACTCGCACACCTTTTTTTACAACACAAACACTTTATGGAACAGCCAAATATTATGGCCTCTCTAGGTCCACTCCATAAAGATACTGTAAAATCTGAAGTGGAATATTTCCAGGATATTAAAGAAGAAGCCTTACTTGCTACAAAATAGAGATGGATGGCTTCCTCCAACATCATTAAGAATAGAGAGCCATTTGGTTACAGAAATTTCAAAGTTGTTGTTGCTCATTTGGTTAAGTTCAACAATCTTATCTTATGCATGGGCCCTACATGGATAGGTTTCTGATATAGAAGCCCTATTATTTGGTATCCGCCTGACAGGTACCATTTTGACTATGAATTGGCAGAATGCCAAGAAGGCCGAGCATTTTCAATGCTTAAAAAGAAAAATGGTTTTCAGATATATCCAGAAGAGACCTATCCTACTTATTCCTTAACAAAATTACATGTTAATCATCTTCTTGCATGAGGACATGCAAAAAGGTAAGCAAGGGAGTATGTTGGGTCACAGAAAAGGTATGTTTGTACCCTTACATTACTTAATAAATCACTGTCTTTTATATATTTGTCTTCATTCTTAGAAAGGATTTGGAAGAAAAGATTGTGAAAGTTAGGTAAAATCAATCATCGACAGATTGCATGATTTTAGCATGAAAAGACTAACTTTTGCTTGCTTTTATGCATAGGAAATTGGAATTGGACAATTGTTGTTCAGTTGATAGAATGATAGCACCAAACCAGGAAAGGACCATTCCTTGGCTATATGAGCTAACAAAAGATATGAACAAGAATGCTAATTCGGCAAATAGAAATCCAGTCATTTGAGGATCTCTCGATCCTCATGATTCGCTTTCATCCATTAGTTTTCCATTAGTCTATATGATATCGATGGGTGAAAATGATCAGGGGATTTTGACTCTTACTCATTCTTGTATCTTTGTATCAAACAAGAGCATATTTTGACATTACATTAACTTTGTACCTTTATTATTTCAATTAATAAGCAATACAATGATATTTTCTCATTCATGTTATAAGCTTTATCAACAGTAACTTCTGAAGGCTTTGGGCCCGGTCACTAGAAGATTAGTTGCTCCTTTGTGTTATAACTATTTCCTTATTTCTTGCAATTCTTTATTACTGTTCTTTTATAGAATCAAGTTATTATTTATACCTACATTTGAAATAGATCTTTAACGTTGTTTCTTTAATGCTATTCCTTTAGCTGAGTGTTACGATTGATTGATTCTCTTTTTGATTCTTATTCAAGATTAAGGTAGTTACTCATTGTTTAATACTATAGTGATTCCTTCCATTTACTAGATCAAACATTATCTCATTTGATATGGTTTCTTTTAATGCATCTACTTGAAATTCATTTCTATTGCACAACAGTTACGATTGGATTTAGATTTGTCGTTTGAATTTTCTTTGATTGAACTTCGAGAATTAGGGATTTTGTTAATACTTTCTTACAATGACTTGATGAAATATTAGACTTGTTTAGTTATGTAACAACCTCTAATCTCTATTGCATAGATAGTGGTGACATCCTTGAAATAAATAAACGAATCCCAGGTTGATACTATAATGAAGGAATTAAGATTGATTTAAATAGTCATCTTAGTGCACCAACAACTATAACACAAAAATTAGTTTACATTGTCAATCATTTTGTATGATTACACTGAAATTAATGCAAAATATAAATCCAATCACTTTAAAATTAATGTACCATCATACATCCAATTACATCAAATCAAAAATCAACATCTACACTGAATCAATGCATCTAATGCAAGAAATAAAATAAGATTAGAAATAACATTTACACTAAAATCAATGCATCTAATGAAAGCAATCAAATACTATTAGAAATCAACATTTACACTCAAATCAATGCATCTACTGCAAGTAATAAAATAGGTTTTTAAGCCAACATCTACACTGAAATCAATGCATCTAGTGCAAGTACGCAAAGAGGATTATAAACCAACATCTACACTTAAATCAATGTGTCTAGTGCAAGCATTCAAATATTATTATAAATCAACATCTACATTGAAATCAATGCATCTAATGCAAGTAATCAAATAGGATTAGAAATCACCATCTACACTGAAATCAATACATTTAGTGAAAACAATGAAATAGGATTACAAATCATCTATGTTGAAATCATTCATCTAGTGCAAGAAATCAAATATCATTAGAAATTAACATCTACACTAAAATCAATGAATCTAGAGAAAGTAATGAAATAGGATTAGAAATCACCATCTAAACTAAAATCAATGCATCTAGTGCAATAAATATTCTTCCCTCTCTCCCCCCTCCATATATATAGATATCTCCCTCCTCCCTCCTTCTTTGTCTCTCTATCTCAACCCCACAAACACACACGCTCTCTCACTCCATGTCTATCAATTTCTCTCTTCATCTCTCTCTTCTTCCCTCTCTTCACTTTCCCTCTATATCTCTATCTCCCTTTATCTCTCTATATCACCCCCAAAACATACACTCTCTTTCTCCAATCTATCTATCTATCCCTCCCTCCTCCTCTCCCTCCCTCTCTCTCTCTTCCCCTTCTCTCCCTCTCCCCCGCTTCTATCTCTCTTCCCTCTTGTTATCCTCTCTCTCTCTCTCTCTCCATCTTTTTTATCACTCCCTCTCTCTCTCCACCTTTATCTCTCTATTTCTTTATTCTTAGCTCCCTCTCCCTCCCCCTCCAACTCCATCTCTCTTTACCTCCCTCTCTCCACTCTCTCACATCCTCTCTCTCTCTCTCTCTCTCTCTCTCTCTCTCTCTCTCTCTCTCTTCACCCTCCAACTCTTTTACTATATCCTTCCCTCTCTCCTCTCTCCTTCTCTCCCCCATTCTCTCCATCGCTCCTTCTTTGTCTCTTTATCTTAACCCCAAACATCACAATCTCTCTCCATCTCGCCGTTGTCACACCTTATCTCTTTCCACTTCTCACTCTCTATGTATTTATTATTCCTTCCCTCTCTCCTCTCTTCTCTCAAGTTTACTCTCTCGTACTTCCTCTGTCTCCCTTTCTCTCCTACCTCCCTCTCTCTTCCCCCATCACTCTCTCTCTTTTCCCTCAAATCCTCTCTCTTCCCCCATCACTCTCCTCCTCTCTCTCAAGTCTTGTCTCTCATTCTTCCTCTCTCTCTCTCTCTCACATACACACACTCTTCCCTCCAATCCCCTCTCTTCCCCCATCACTCTCTCTCTCTCTCTCTCTCTCTCTCTCTCTCCCCAACTATGTTACTATATCCCTCTCTATCTCATTCTCTACCCCCCTTCTCTCTATCTCTATTTCTTTGTCTCTTTATCTCACCCCTAAACATACTCTCTCTCTTCCCATCTATCCCTTTTCACTCCCTCTCTCTCCACTTCTCACTCTCTATGTCTTTATTCTTCCCTCCCTCTCTCCTCCTCTCTTGCAATTCCTCTCTCTCCCTTTCTCTCCTACCTTCTTCTCTCTTCCCCCGTCTCTCTCTCTCTCACACACACTCTCTCTCTCTCCAATACTCTGACTCTATCCCTCCCTCTCTCCTTCTCCAGTTGCCCCTCCATATTTGTGTCTCCCTCTCCCTCTCTTACCCTTCTCTACATCTCTCACTCATCTCCCTCTCTCTCTCTCCATTCCTCCTCTCCCCTATCCTTAAGTTTATCTCCATCTCTCCCTAGTCACTCCCCTTATATCTCCATCTCTCCCTTGTCAGCCCCCCTATCTCTCCACCTCTATCACTCTATGTCTTTGTTCTTCCCTCCCATATATATCTATAGTTAATAAATATCATGATATATTAATATATATTATAATATAACAAACTTAATATTGTATTAATCCAAAGTTATTAAATTTAATAATATTAATATTAATATTAATATATATTAATATGAATATTATATTTAATAATGATAATAATATTAATCTTTTAATATTAAAATTAAGGTTAATAATTTCTATTTGTATGGTATTAATAATAATTTGGGCTATGATATTTGGCCCATAGCTATCACCTAGATAAAACCTATTTTTTGAGTGTTAGTAAGTATAAATAGGTTTATGGAGTAAATATAAAAAGAGGTTTTATTTATTTACCATACCTCTTTTATATTTATTTAGTTTCCATACCTCATTTATAAATATGGTATTTGGCCCATGGTATTAATAATTATTTGTCCCATGGTATTTGGCTCATAGGCTTCACCTAAATAAAACTTATTTTTTGAGTTTTCGTAAATGTAAATATAAGGAGGTTGATGGAATAAATATAAAAGGATGATTTATTATTTAGGGTACCTTAATTTTATTTATATTTATATTTATTTTCCATACCTTTCGAATAAATATAAGAAAAAAATAAAAATAAAAATAAAAAATATTTACCATACCTCTAGTTTATTTATATTTTTATTTATTTACAATACATCTCTTTTGAGTGTTCATAAACCTCTTTATATTTTCAATTTATATTGTGTTTATACATACTGAGTTGTTTACATTTATGTTTACTTTCAGTTTATGTTTTTATGTGAGATCTACCCCCATACTTGGTTGTTTACATTTACATTTATGTTTACGTTTTTATGTCCCCCTTCTCTCCCTCTCCCCCTCCCTCTTCCCTGCTTCTATCTCTCTTCCCTCTTATTATCCTCTCTCCCTCTCTCTCCATCTTTCTTATCACTCCCCCCTCTCTCTCCACCTTTCTCTCTCTATTTCTTTATTCTTACCTCCCTCTCTCCCCCTCCAACTCCATATCTATTTCCCTCCCTCTCTCCACTCTCTCACATCCTCTCTCTCTCTCTCTCTTCACTCTTCAACACGGTTACTATGTCCTTCCTTCTCTCCTCTCTCCTTCTCTCCCCCATTCTCTCCATCTTTACTTCTTTGTATCTTTATCTCACACCCAAAAATACACATTCTCTCTCCATCTCTCCCTTGTCACTACTTCTCTCTCTCCACTTCTCACTCTCTATGTATTTCTTATTCCCTCCCTCTCTCTTCCTCTCTCTCCCTTTATCTCCTACCTCCCTCTCTCTTCCCCCATCACTCTCTCTCTTTTCCCTCCAATCCTCTTGCTTCCCCCATCACTCTACTCGTCTCTCTCAAGTCTTCTCTCTCTCTCTCTCTCTCTCTCTCTCTCTCCAACTATGCTACTATATCCCTCCCTCTCTCCTTCTCTCCCCCTTCTCTCTATCTCTCTTTATTTTTCTCTTTATCTCACCCCTAAACATACTCTCTCTCTTCGCATCTGTCAGGCCCATGAGTTGGGTGTGCTGGGTGAGTGCGTTTAACTGACGGGTCAGCAAGAGTTGGCACAGGTGCACAATGGGCAAGCGACGAGCTGGGCGAATGAACGGCGAGTTGAGGGTGTGTGTGAAAGATGCGACAAGCTGACCGAATGAAGGAAACGTGTGATGCGAAGTCATCTTGTGAAAATGAATAAGTGTTGGGCGGTGGAAATTTTATATGTGGGGGTGGTCCCGCACATGGGCACCCACACCATGGGCCGATGCGAAGTTAGGGCGAGTTGGACGAAATGGTGGGTCAGATTCATGAGTCGACACCCCAAATGATGGGCCAACCGCCATATAAGCAATGTGTCGAAGTGGTGGAAAAAAGCATCAATTAAAGTTTCCAAGTGTTCATGTGAGCTAACTTGGAGAGGACTGAAATTTCGCAAAGTGCAAGTAGACTCTTGGGTCAAAGCACTGAGCTAGGGTAAACACAGAAAATGGAGCTGCAGGTCATGTGAAGGCTTTCGGGTGAGGGCGTGTGAGGGCGTCAGGTCAAACAATCGAGCGAGGGCATCTGAGGGCATTTGTCTGAACGACCAAATGGGCAAAGTCATTTGAAGGTGTTCAGGCGATGGCGTGTGAGGGCGTCGAGCCGAACAACTGAATGGGCGAAGTCGTGTGAAGGTTTTCGAGTGAGGGAATTCGAGGGCGTCGGGCCGAACAACTGAACCAGCAAGGGTGTGCAAGGGTGTGCAAGGGCGTCCACCCAAATGACTGAACGGGCGAGGTTGGTCTGAATGACAGAATGGGTGAGAGCATGTGAGGGCGCTGGCCTGAATGACCGAATGAGTGAGGGCGTGTGAGGGTGTCTACCTGAACAAGTTGAGGTCGTTCGGTTGAACGAGTTGAGGCTGAACGACGTGCTGAATAGTGCGACGGTGAATAAGGTGTGATGGGCAGAAGTATCCTTAGGCACTCTAAATAGTGGTTTGGGTGGACCGAACAGTGCAGGCTGACTTGCACGAGTTGATAGATATTGTACCAAGGAAACTTGGGGTTTCCTACAAAGACTGTAAAACTGAATATTTTGTGAAGTATTGATATTATCAGGTAGACTCATATTTCAGGGAGTTGCCTCTCCCGGTTTATTATCCGTTGTGCATTTATGTTAAATGATTATAATGATGAATGATGTATGAATGTTTTTTCTATGCTAATGAAAGTATACTTAGGAAAGTTGAAAAATAAACTAAGTATAGAAAGTAGGCATAGTCCACGATCGCAAGTATTGTTAAAAAGAAAGTGGTCGGTGGTGCCACACCTCCTATAGTGCGGTTGGAAGAGTACCGCCAGTGTAGGGGTGTGACAATTGGTATCAGAGCCCTGATTCAGAGAATCGAATTTGCAGAAAAGTTGATCCCAATGCACTTTGTGACAGGCGGTATCAGAGCACCGTATTCTGCGGGCTTTGGTGATTCAGAATTACAGATTGAAGTGCTACACTTCGTGAGAGGTTTAGCAAGGGTGAAGCTTCGTGCTTGGGCCAAGCTAAACGATAAGACGTGGCAGGTTTGGAAGAATGTGAAGGGAAGCTCTTTCTGACCTTATACAGGGTAAAGCTGATGAAAGAGGAGAACCCACAGATTCGAGGTGAACTTGAAGTCTTGGAAAGGAATGTTGAAGACGAACTTCTTCGACTTGGTTGGGCAATGGAGCAGGATGTAGCTGCAGATTGCGATGACAAAGAAGAGGAAGTTGTGATGTTTGAGGATGTTGCAGATATGACAACGATGGAGGATGAACTTGAAATTGTTCAAGTTGGACCAGGATTGTGCAGTTTGTAGACATTGGTGGATGAGGATACTCACATGGAGGAGCCTCATGATGAAGTACTACTGATACTTGTGTTTCATTGGAGCTTTTGGTAGATGGGTCATATGTCGGAAAGGGAAAAATCAGTTTGCCAATGCAATGGAGGATCTTAACATGGATGTCTATGATGAGACCTTGTATGGAGAGGTAAGGACCATTGGCTATTGCAGGACTTGTTGGGGTTGTTTATGACCTTATGGTAGAAGGTGCAAATGCCCATGACAAGGGAGGAATGTGATGATCATTGTGGAGGAATGGGTCATTCTTTAGCCATATGGAGAAATTGGCTAAGTTCCCGGCATGACTCATGGATAGATTGGAGAAAGGGCACACACCTTGGTATGATGATATGTGGGTGGAATTATCATGGCCGAGACCAAGAGGAAGTCTTGGGGAAACCTTTAGTGGGGGATCCATGGTGGAAGGGACTCATGTGATGATGATATGGTTTGGGTGAACGAGTTCACTAGACCAGATTGCAGACTTGGATGAGGATGACCGATTGTTGTGATGGGTCTACTTAGTTGGACAACATGGGAAACCTGAGTCATGGAAATCAAGTTGGAGACATGGAGCATGGCATTCTTATGCAGGGACATTATGCAGGAGCACTTGTAGAGGTATCACTTATGGGCATCCAATGAGGAGTGCCAAGGCAGGGATGTTATCCGGATGGATTTGCTGATGTGACATGGAGATTTTTACTTATGATCTGATAGAGATGTTGTGCACTCTTGTACAATAAGGCCATGGATTTGGTTGGAATTGTGAGCATACTATGGAGCATTCCTACTACATTGAGAGTTAAGGCATCTTGCAGGGACCTTTGGGGCGAGACATGTATGCTTACTAGGATGTTGGTTGGAGATGACTCATGGAGTGCGTGATGGCATGAGGTTGTGACTTTTAGGGACTTCATATTATGGTGGAAATGGAGGATCTGAGGCATTGAGGAGCTGAGGTCAAGGACTTTGATGCAGTATGGGGTGCATACTTTTGAGTACATGTATGGGTGTGCTTGAGAGAGTGACTTGATGTGGAGGATTGATATGAGACACTTTGGAGTGATAGAGTTGCAGCAATGATGACGCCTTAGTGGCAACACTTGGGCATGGGTTAAGCTTAGACTTAACCACTTTTGATACATGGGAGCAGATTGGTCTATGATCATGGGAAACACATGGATGACGAGACATGTGTATACTTGTTTCCTTGGTAGGCTTGAGGGATGGCACATTATAGATATGATGGAGGTTGCTTCATGGACCTAGGTGTGGCACATCAAGAGTCGGTTTGATGAGAGGATCTCTTCACTTTTAGGAGATGGATTTGACACATATGGATGATGATGTTGGGATAAATGCGGCTAATTTCATGTAGCACATTGATACCAAACATCATGGACAACATGTTGCAGATGAGATGAAGACTACTTCATCGACCTAGGCATGGCTTACTTAGATGGAGATGGATTCTTGATCAAGTTGATGACATGACAGGAGTCTGAGAAACGACTGATGATGGCATGAGGATGTGCATTCTCATGGTTTGAGCGTGACAGTTAGATTAGCTACCCAACTAATTCAGATTGTGGGGCTTGAGTAGTGGACAGAGATGTGTTAGCATTGTGTTAGAGTATCATGACAATAGTTCACATGAGGACGATACATGATGGGGTCGACACGAGATGTTGCAGTGAGCATGTAGCTTAAGTTGGAGGGGCCAACCTTCCACGGTGGGGCAGCATGTGGAGATTGTGACGGATGTGGTTGATGATCATGGATTGAGGAGACTTTTCGATTTATGGAGACATGAGCCTTTATGGTTTGTGCGATGGCAGAGCAGAGACAGGAAGCATGGGCATATTTGGATGTTAGAGCTAGTGACACTTTGTGATGTCGTATGATGGTGTTGTCGAGGACAACAACCATTTAGAGTGGGGGACTATGTCAAGCCCACGAGTCGGGCGTGTCGGGTGGGCGCGTTTAACGGACAAGTCGGCGAGAGTTGGCACGGGTGCATGATGGGCGAGCGACGAGTTGGGTGGTTGAACGATGAGTTGAGGGCGCGTGAGAATGGTGCGACGAGCCGACCAAATGAAGGAAATGTGTGACACGAAATCATCTTGTGAGAATGACTAAGTGTTGGGCAATGGAAATTTTATATGTGGGGGCGGTCCCCACACCATGGGCCGACGTGAAGTTGGGGCGAGTTGGAAGAAACAGTGGGTTGGCTTGGTGAGCCAATGCCCCAAAGAATGGGCCAACCGTCATATAAGTAAAGCGTTGGAGTGGTGGCAAAAAGCATCAATTAAAGTTTCCAAGTTTTCATGCGAGCTCGAGGGTGAGCTAACTTGGAGTGGACTAAAATTTGGCAAAGTGCAAGTGGACTCTTGGGCCAAAGCACTGAGCCCGGGTAAACGTAGAAAACAAAGCCACAAGTCGTGCGAAGGCATTCAGGCGAGGGCGTGCGAGGGCATCAAGCCTAATGACCAGGCGAGGGCATCCAACGGCATTTGTCTAAATGACCAAATGGGTGAAGTCGTTCAAAGGTGTTTGGGCGAGGGCATGTGAGGGTGCCAAGCCGAACGACTGAACAAGCGAAGTCATGCGAAGGTGTTCAGGCAAGGGCGCCTGGCTGAACAACTAAACGGGTGAGGTTGGTCTGAACAATGGAACGAGCGAGGGTGCCAGCCTGAATGACCGAACAGGAGAGGGCGTGTGAGGGCATCATCCTGAACGAGTTGAGGGCATTCAGCTAAGAGAGTCGAGGCTGAACGACATGCTGAACAGTGTGACGGTGAATAAGATGCGATGGGCGGAAGTATCCTTGGGCACTCTGAACGATGGTTCTGGTGGACCGAATGGTGCAGGCTGACTTGCACGAGTTGACAGATATTGTACCAAAGAAACTTGGGGTTTCCTACAGAGACTGTGAAACTGAATATTTTATGAAGTATTGATATTATCGGGCATACTCATATTTCAGGGAGTTGCCCCTCCCGGTTTATTATCCGCTGTGCATTTATGTTAAAAGATAATAATGATGAATGATGTATGAATGTTTCCACTATGCTAATGAAAGTATACTTAGGAAAGTTGAAAAATAAACTAAGTATAGAAAGTAGGCGTAGTCCATGATCGCAAGTATTGTTAAAAAGAAAGTGGTCGATGGTGCTGCACCTCCTATAGTGCGGTTGGAAGAGTACCGCCAGTGTAGGGGCGTGACACCATCCAACTCCATCTCTCTTTCCCTCCGTCTCTCCACTCTCTCACACCCTCTCTCTCTCTCTCTCTTCACCCTCCAACTCGGTTACTATATCCTTCCCTCTCTCCTCTCTCCTTCTGTCCCCCATTCTCTCCATCTCTCCTTCTTTGTATCTTTATCTCACCCCAAACATACACTCTCTCTCTCCATCTCCCCCTTGTCAATCCTCTCTCTCCACTTCTCACTCTCTATGTATTTCTTCTTCCCTCATTCTCTCCTCCTCTCTCTCAAGTACACTCTCTCATACTTCCTCTCTCTCCCTTTCTTTCCAACCTCCCTCTCTCTTCCCCCATCACTCTCTCTCTTTGCCCTCAAATCCTCTCACTTCCCCCATCACTGTCCTCCTCTCTCTTAAGTCTCGTCTCTCATTCTTCCCCTCTCTCCTTCTCTTTCTCTCTCTCTCTCTCTCTCTCCAGCTATGTTACTATATCCATCCCTAGCCCCCCCCCCCCCCTCTTTCTAACTCTCTTTCTTTGTCTCTTTATTTCACCCCTTAACATACTCTCTCTCTCCCCATCTCTCCCTAGTCACTCCCTCTCTCTCCTCTTCTCACTCTCTATGTATTTCTTCTTCCCTCCCTCTCTCCTCCTCTCTTGCAATTCCTTTCTCTCATCCCTCCTCTCTCTCTCCCTTTCTCTCCTACCTTCTTGTCTCTTCCCCCATCTCTCTCTCTCTCTCTCTCTACCCACCCTCCAATCCTCTCACTATCTCCCTCCTTCTCTCCTTCTCTCTCCCCCTCCATCTTTGTGTCTCCCTCTCCCTCTCTTACCCTTCTCTACATCTCTCACTCATCTCTCTCTCCTCATTCCTCCTCCCCCATCCTTACGTTTATCTCCATCTCTCCCTTATCACTCCCCCTATCTCTCCACCTCTATCACTCTATGTCTTTGTTCTTCCCTCCCATATATATCTAGAGTTAATAAATATCATGATATATTAATATATAATATAACAAAGTTAATATTGTATTAATCCAAAGTTTTTAAATTTAATAATATTAATACTATAATATATTAATAGGAATATTATATTTAATAATAATAATAATAATAATAATCTTTTAATATTAATATTAGGGTTAATAATGTTTTTTTTTTAATGGTATTATTAATAATTTGGCCCATGGTATTTGTCCCATAGGTGTCACCTAAATAAAACCTATTTTTTGAGTGTTAGTAAGTATAAAGAAGTTCATGGAGTAAATATAAAAAGAGGTTTTATTTATTTACCATATTATTTATATTCTTATTTATTTATCATATCTCTTTTATTTAACATGGTGTTTGCCCAATAGGCTTGGTATATAATTAGGTGTTGATTTCTAATCTTATTTGATATAGTTTTATTTATTTATCGTACATTTTTATATCTCTTTTATATTTATTTATTTACCATACCTCTTTTATAAATATGGTATTTGGCCCATGGATTGTCCCATAGTATTTGGGTCATAGGCTTCACTTAAATAAAAGTTTTTTGAGTTTTAGTAAATGTGAATATAAAGAGGTTTATGGAATAAATATAAAAGGAGGTTTTATTTATTTACGATACCTCTAGTTTATTTATATTTTTATTTATTTACCATACATCTTTTTTAAGTGTTGGTAAATCTCTTTATATTTTCAATTTATATTGTGTTTATACATACTAATAATTAGATTGATTTTTAAATAGGGCCAACATTAGATTAAAAATGTTAAATGTTAAAAATTAAGTTTACATTTAATGTTTATATTTTTATGTGAGATCTAACCATATAGAGGACCTTTTGGCTTAACCAACACTCAATATCCATAAACTTGGTAACCATGGTTTCATGTAACCTTACAACTCATATAGAACTTCTAGCTCTTCTATCTCATTCCAAAAATGAGTCTTGATCATAGTGTTCAAAAGTTTTGAATAAGTATGTAAAAAAAATATTAATATAAAATAAATAGTAAAATATTTATTAATCATAATTCAAGAATAATTCAATTGATGGAATCCCCATTCTTAAAAGCGCTTTTACTACTCCAGAAAATCGATGTGATCTCTTCAATAAATCTACCTGGTACAAATTAAGTGATATAGCAATCACAAAACCACACAGGAAAAATTATTGTCCATCTCATTGTTTCATTCTCCGGTTTGTGGCATAGCACTAAGGGCTTCGAAAGGGCTGTTGGGACTTCGCAGCGGTGGAATCTTGCCCTTTGTCGACACCATTTCTCATGGAAGGGCAACATCCATGTGTGTTCTCTGAAACAAACCACCCCTTGCATGTGTACAAATTACAGAGAGACAATAAATATGGTGTTGCGCGCCACGCGGAGGAAGGCAATTGGAAAAAATAATAAGAATAATCCATCTTGACAGTGCATGCAGAATACCGAGACCTAAAGATTAGGTATTGAAATGGCGGTAGGGTTTGAGAAAGTTTTTGTTTTGCCCTAGGCGCGGACTAAGAAAAGAGTACATTAAGATGACCGGTCGCATCAATGGCGGGGCAGGGGGCGAGAAGGGACAGCCTCGTCCTCGCAAGTGGATGAATGACAAAAACAACCGTAACCAGAGTGTATATACATATTATATATACAACGCGTCGGCGCCAATAATGGCGGTTGCAGCCATGTCGAGACAACCCAAATTCTTGTTGTATTCGTGAATCGTGACTCCCCGATGCAAATATCTACTCCGAGTACAAGGAAGGATACCAAATTCGCCCTTCCCCATGATATATATATCTAAAATATAACAGCGTATACTGTAGAATATGTACATTGTATATCTGTCCATCGGTTGCTTGGCGTCACGCTGGCATCATCCAAGGCATAAACAGTCAACTGTAGTGGGGCGTAGCAGGTTCACGACGGGAAGTCCCGTTTCTCGAAATATTCATTCAGGATCTCCATGCATGTTTGAATTCTACGTACATTGGGATGGCAGACTGCCAATGGCAGTGGCAGGCTTTTGGTTGAGCATTAGAATGTTTATGCTTTGGATGCTTCTAACACTTGTTATCCGTGAATGCCAACCCCAGAAGCCACGGAATGTGTGGATTCGTGAACAATTGGGAAAAGTCACGTACCCTGGAGCTACAATTATTGTCCCTTTCCTTTGCAAGCTCCAATATCACTGGGATCGGCCCGGCGACCATAGCTTCAACTTTGCACATATTATATTACAGCAGGTAACCCAAAATAATGCCAGGCAGGCTGTAGCACATTGAGAGACAGATTCGGCACTTTCACTTTTTCTGAACCTGCAGGGTAAAAAGGCTATCAATAAGTATCTAGACAGTAGATTAATACAAGTTGTATGAGATATATGCATGTAACTATAAATTTTATATGTATATATATATATTAAGTATATGTTATGATATATATTTTAAAATAAGAAACGTATAAATGTGACACATCAGCTTCTACAAGTACATTGTGCATTTCCGATGATGTGCAATCAGGTATATGGAAGATGTATATGGAAGGTGAAAGGTTTAAGTCAGCTGATTTTAGGAATATTTTAGTTGATTTTAGAAATATTTTAGAATTTCTAAAGATATGAGTGAGATCAATTTTATTCTCATTCAATTAATTTTGAAATATTTAATCAAATTTAATTTAGCAAAAAGTTTAGTTTATGAACTATTTGTTATGTTTATTGACTACTTATTTTTGATAATATATACTGTTATATTCTTTTAGTATTTATTAGATTGCGTAAATTTGTTCCATCTTTTTAGATTTAGTATGTTGTGCGTTTTTAAATTTTGTTATATGCAAATTTTAATGGTTTGTGTTTGGATATTTGTTGATTTTCCTTTCATTATTATATTTTTATAATGTATTAATCAAATGGTGAGTATATAGTATAGTACTTATTAGTTTATATAGGTTTGTTGTATATTTTTAAATTGAGTTTGATCTACATTTTCAGATCTTAGTATATCTTTAACTTTTAGTAATTTGTTGTTGTTTTGTGGTGTATTTTATTTTGTTATATACCAGCTTTGGTTATTTGTTGTAGTATGTTTATTTGTTGTAGTTTTATTCTTATATATTTTACAATTTATTAATCTAATTGTAATTATATAATAGAGTATTTATTAGTTTATGCAAGATTGTTATCTATATATAGATATAAAATATTTAGAAATTTTTTATTGGATACTTATTAATTGTTTTTTATTATTATATTTGTAATAAGTTATTAAATTATGAGTAAATATTTAATATTTATTTATTAAAAATATTTTGTATATTTGGGAAAGTATTATTTTTTTTTTCAAATTTAGTAAAAAAATTACTTAAATTTATAATTCTTTCTGAGTGAAAGTGTTCTTTATTATGAAATATTATTTCTAAAAATATTTAACCAAATTTAAAATTTAATTAAATAAAAAAAATATAAACTTTATTATAAAAATTAACTTTATTTTCTTATTAAATTAATTTATCCATTCAATTAAATCATTTTTTCTGAAACCAATATATATATATAGAGTTATTTAATATTTTTCTTTCTTATATATATGTTATTATATTCTTTTAATCAAAATAAATAGAAACTATATGATTACATTTTACAACTAACTCAATATAAAAAGGAAAGTTTTGCTTTGCAATTTCAAAAGACAAAATATATAAGTGGTTGTCCAAAACCATTTTTTTACAATTTTTTCATATAACTATGAATCTTAATATTGTAAATTTGAACCAACTATATTAGCTTGAACTCAAATTTGCAAAATATAAAACTTAGAATACATATTTAAAATTTCTAGATTTGCAAATGTTCTACTTGCTTTCGTTAATTTCTTTAGCTCCCATCTTTCCCTAAGCATTATGTTGTGTATCTTTCTCCATTGTTTCATCCTTGGGAGAACTTATAGAGGCATTGGGACATAAAGAAAATTTCATCTTCCCCTAAGCCTTATGAAGTGTATCTTCCTTCATTAACGAATCCTTGGGAGAACTTACAAAGGCATTGGAGCTTGTAATTGAGTCTGAATTATTTTTGCAAACATGTTGTGCTAAAAAAACAATGTTTTAACCTTTTTATATTTGGGTATGTTGAGTAACCAACTTCATCTCCGACTCTTCATTTTTTTTCCTTTAATTTTAAAAAATTGAACGTATATATTATCATTGAGATGTAAGACTACTACATGGAGTTCCTTTATTTGAGGAACCAAGCTCCTTACAATCCAACAAAATTATGCAATATCACAAGGATTACACTTATAGTGGCATTGACATTCATCCATACTAAAAACTAGAATTTTCTTAATAAGGAAATGTTAACACCAATCCAAATAGTGAATTGTATCCTAAGGATCCAAACACAACATTGTGAAGTAGAAGTTCAATTTTCTTGACCCAAAATTGATTTTTCTCCTTTATTCCACTACCATGAAATAGGAGAAATGTAATATTTTCCTATGAAGGGATTGTGCCATCCAAGTTTTGTTCAAGCCTCAACATGTACGATGAATCTCAACTCTGAATTGACCCTTTATAGGTGTCCATGTTGCAACAAGAAAATGACAAAAAAAACTCCCCTAAAATAAAAATCCCAACTTCATACCTAGCACCCATCCTGACCACCAATAACCACCTCCTCTACCCAAGCATGAGAACATAATATATGGGTACAAGGGGTGTTGTGAAGTTTTAATCTCATTTTTTCTATGAATTGACCTCAAATGCTACTTGTTAAATATTTCTATAATCATTGAATATATTCTAGAGTTGTTCCACCCCCTTTTTTGTGCAATTTCCCTTAATTTAATAACAAGCCTTTTATTAGGTGGAACTTTCCCCATTGAATCAGAGAAAGATTCCATAAATCTACCCAACACCTTTACAAACCGACTGATATATCACTTATAATTATAACCCCAAGATCAATTTTACAATTTCCTTAAACACATCAAATGAAAAAGAAGAGTAATAGAAAAGAGCATCTTTGTGGTGATGGCTAATGATCATGATTATTGAACTATGATGGAGATCCTACTTCAACATATATATTCCTTGCTCCTCACTCCAATACCTCTAACCTACACACAAACACCAACACCAATTTCTCTTCCAAATAATGTGAAAGGTTGGAGATATTAGGGAAATTTTGAGGCCTAAAATGGGCCTCCTAAGGAAAATAATAAAATAATAGTTAAAACAATAAAAATAAGGGTTATGAATTTTTAAAGGAAAATAAAGAAAATTGTTTTTCTATTGTATTTTTTGCTTACATCCTTATAAGTTTACTAAAATGTCAAGTGTAGACACCCATTGGATGTAGAATTTACTTCCACATCTAACAAGTACCCACTCTACATACTTTTGAGTAGACCCACAACAACAAAAAATGAAAATTTGGAATAAACACTTTTTTATTGTATTTTCAAATTTTCAGTGTGTATCTACTCAAAAGTATGAAGAATGAGTACTCTTTGGATGCAAAAAGTTGATTCTACATCCAATGGGTACCTATGTTTGTCATTTTAGTAAACCTATAAGGAGATAAGATGAAAATACAATTAAAAAAAATAGTTTTCTTCTTTTCCCTCCAAAAATATTTACCATAGCGATAACAACATTATCTTGAATCTTATTGGTTCTTTTAAAGTTGATTTTGTTAGTACATTTTTTATTTTAAGACCCATTTTTAACCTCAAAATCCTCCTAAAGAATAGGATTAATCTAAATCTCCTAAACTGATTTAAATCCAACACAAAAGAATATCAAAGAATTGCATGTGGGAAAAGAATCATAAGGTCTATATATTATAAATGGAAAAGAAAACATACAAGAATTATATACATGGTGATGTATGCAACCCTTCTTGATCTCGAAGCTCTAACTCCTCCTTGACTAAAAAATGAATACAAGGCAAACCTTTCACATGCAAAGATTTTCCCTAAATATTTCGCCGAAATTTCATTACAATCTCATTCTCTCTCTCTTACTTTCATAATGACTCCCTTATATAGGCATGTCAATGAGATGAGATGATGAATGTATACACCTAGGTCCTAGATAATTTAGTCTTTGACACAAATTATTAGAGTATATGACAAGGCATCTCATTCTTCTTGAATAGATCTCCTTGGAATCAAATAATTCTAGAATATTGGGGGCTCCATCACTTTGGTTTATGATCTCTAGGGTGATAGAGACATGTCCTTAGTGTATTATCCACTAACAAAAATTGATGCATCACCTAGGTATGTTGAACCTGTGGAACACCTAAAATGACTTTCCCAAGGTCAGAAGTGAGTATCTCGACTTGTTAACTCTAGTAGGTTCCTCATCCAAACTCAAGGGTTGAAAATAAGATTATAACATATGACCCCTAATGTGTGAGTTTAGACAAGAAACTAATGGTTGAAACATATTATGATAGTCTAACATGCAAGAGGTGGTGCAGGGAAAGAGTTAAAGACTAAGAAACTAGTGAGGACCTACAAAATGTCTAATACTCAATCATATAGATCATCATTGGTGTAGGGATACCCATACTTGGTACAAGAGACAACTAAGCATGGATTCCATGGAAAATTTTAGGGGCGAATGTTCACCCTTTGGCGAAATTAAGGGGTTTTAAATTTTTAGTTGGCGAATATTTTGTATCATAGGACATTTTTACAAATCCCCTCAAATAGCCCACCTTATTTTAAGGGAGAGGGTAAAAAAGGTAAATTTAGCCCTTGAAATTAGGAGTTACAACCTTCCATTTGCCCTAATTTTCAGGAATAGGTTTTATTTAAGTGAATCTTACGGACCAAATACCATATTTATAAAAGAGGTATGGTAAATTAATAAAAATATAAATAAATGAGAGGTATGGTAAATAAATAGAATATTTTTTATATTTGCTCCATAAGTCACCCTATATACATGCAAAGGTGTAAACAAATAAAAATATAAATAAAGTGGAGGTATGGTAAATAAATAAAACCTCCTTTTATACTTACTCAAAAGGTATGGTAAATAAATAAAAATATAAATAAACTAGACATATGGTAGATAAATAAAACCTCTTTTTATATTTAGTCCATAACCCTCTTTCTATTTATGAAGGCTCAAAAAAGAGGTTTTATTTAAGTGAATCCTATGGGCCAAATACCATATTTGTAAAAGATGTATGGTAAATTAATAAAAATATAAATAAACGAGAGGTATGGTAAACAAATAAAACGTTTTTTTTATATTTATTCCATAAGTCACCTTATATTTAAGAACACTCAAAAATGCGTTATATTTAGGTGAAACCTATGGGCCAAATACCATGGGCTAGATTATTATTAATACCATGCAAAAAACATTATTAACCCTAATATTAGTATTAATAAAAAAAATGGCACATGGTATTGACCCATGGTATTCACATCGAATGTAGCCATCGAATGTAGCCTATTTAAATGTAGGTGATATTAATCCCTCTCGGGGCTTGGTGGATCAAGAGTAAAAATGGATATTGTAATTTAATGTATGTTAAACATTTTAACTTGGTTAAAATAAAAAATAAAATAAAAATCAATTATTAATTTTATTAATTTTTATAAATTACTAATAGTAATTTTTAAGCTCCAAGTTTATGATAACCCATTGTATTAACCCATGGTAATACCATGGTATTCATGTGAGAATAGACTATTTAAAGGGGAAATTATATCATCTTAGATCCATCTTAATTCTGGGTCTAAGTGCTCATAGGGATAAATAGATTTCATCCCCGTAAGAGAGGTAGATGTGGAGTTAAGATGGAAATAGGTTGTTTTTTATGATAATGAAGATATTAAATAGACTTACGAAATTATATTGTAAAAACATCTTAAGGTGAATGGTTAAAGATACATTTAGTCAATTCACAAAATTTAGTAAAAAATACCAATATCTCCATTAATATTGGTTTTTAACTTTTTCTGATTTAACAAAAAAAAAATTCAAAAAAATGAAACCTTATCACTCTTTCCGCATCACCCTCGCAGAAGATTTCTCACCACTTTTCAAACATTCTCAATATGATATCTTCATGAAAAAGTTTAGGTACTAATGTTGGATTAGTTGTTTGAAAAATAAGTTGGTTTGTACAACCTTTCATCTTCTGTGCTATTCTTAGTTTGTCCTAATGATCTGTAGGGGTTGGAGCCACTGCACCATATTTTCCTAAAAGGTGGAGATTGTTCACCCAAAAGGAAATTAATCTACATGTTACAACGTTGTTAAAAAATGAAAGACCTATGAGGGTAGTGAATTATGTTAATGAGCAATTTAGATTGGGAGAGACGTAATTAAATTTTATTATTTAATTGAAGATTTCCAATTAAAATAATAATAAATCTACATTTATATATTCATATATTGATTGGAAGGATTCTCACATTGGTCACTTCTTTCAATTAGATCCCCTTCAAGCCCTTGGGATACCTAATACTTTATTATATAATATAGTTGGGGCTTGCTACTTGTTGGTGTGTTGGGGTAAACAAACTTGATATGTTTTTTTCTATCTCGCAGTTGGAGTCTATGGAATAAGAAAGAAATTTGATAACTTGAAAAAATTGGTAGCTTGACAAAAGTTGTAGAGAAAAGATTAATCTCCTACCTTAACAGAACTCGTTGTCAATATCAACACCTATAAGAACTTTGTTGTGGAATATTATCAAAACTAATAGAAGGATATGAAAGAGTGTATTGTAAGAACCTTGACAAACACGACCATTGAAACTTAAAACATTATTTATAGGAAGAGAAAATTATGTTTCTTTTCCCAAACATGTATATTAGTATATTACAGTTTAATGAATATGTTTCTTATTATCATATACGGTTTCATACTTTAACAAAACATTCACCAAGACTTCACAATGTTTTATTATTTAGTAAAAGATTTGCCAAGATCTTACAAGATTTTATAATTCAGTGAAAGATTCTCCATCACTGTACAAGATAATATAATCTGGTGAGAGATTCGCCAAAAAAATTATATATACATATTATATTATTGATAAAATTGCCTTCCATTTTTCCAATATATCATGGGGATTAGCCCATTTATTATACATATAAATTTAGGGTGGTTCTTAAAATTTTCCCTGATGGCTTCCAACATAATACACTTTGAATCCATGTTATCAATACAGATATCATAGTCACAAGAAAATACAATGTGGATCTATGTCACGCTATACATCAATGAGACATCAAACACAAATAAAAGTGCCCCTAGGTGGCCTTAAAACTACATCATAAAGTAAAATACTCCAACATAGCTTGGGAGGGATAGAATGTATGAGTGAAAATCCCCTACTGTAGGGATTAATGCATGGGTGGATGGACAGAAAACCCTCTCAGGTTTCCCAAAACCTAAGCAGACGTATCAAGGGATCTTTAGTTATTCAAATAAGATACATTCAAACATAGAAATGTTAGATAAGAATTGACGAAACGATGGTGAGGACTTACCTGCCTGTCTTTTGCACAAATCCATTAGAGCAATCAATGCGACAGAAAAGGAACCATGTGCTAACTCCAACAGCGAGACCTGCATTCAGAGTGGATAACAACTGAGCTTCACAACATATATGAACTTAAACAGTTCAACATATTAACACATAGAAACATATAGGAATTGAATGAATCAACAACAAAGCATTAGTCTAAATCATCATATCAGGATACATAAGATATAAACATTAGAGCCATGATGTAGATAAAACAACAATGGATATATTATTAGTTATAAGAAGGTATATTACAACCATGGTGTTGTAACAAGCCTTCCCTCAACTCCTAGATCCTCTCCCTCTCTCTCAATAAAGTCTTGATAGCATAATAATGCACGAGTTCTCATGCATATTATAGTGGCCTAGCCTCCAACATATAGGAGATGGGAGGCCATGCTTTTGCAAATTTCTTCACAAGTATACTTTGGGCAAAAGACAAAAGGCTAGAGGATTTTCCTTTGTTTTTTTCTCTTTCCCTGTTCATTAGCCTCTGTTAGGTTCCACAATTCCCAAAGATAAGTCTGAGGCAAATATTTCCATCTTTTTAGAGTCAATATTGAGGATGAGTTAAATTGGGTATTTTCCTTCGTGAGCTCATGAAATTCAAGTAACATGACTTATAGGAAAAACAGAGCATTCATGACTAGGTTAACACAGTTTGTTGCACTGCTAGACCATGTTAGCATGCCCTCTATTAGTTTCTGGGATGTGTTACCATGGAAAGCATGCCTGTAAATTAGGGTTTCTTCTAGTCCAAGTTGGTCTTCCCATCTGAGATGATGAGGAGGTATTTTCTAGTGTAATACATGCCCCCTAAAGCATGAGGTTAGAGGAGAAGATGATGGTCCAAATATTTTACATATTGTGACTAAAGAGAGAAAGTGTCGGAGTTTTGGAACTGAAGGAGACCTAAAATTAGCAACATATGTTAAAATAGATAAATATGTCCTGAGTCAGGCATTCACATTCTCAGTAGCAAAACCAAAGTGATTTCCAAGGAAGGTATGACTAGTGTATCAACTAATAGGAACAATGTCGAATGTTGTGATAATGTGATCAATCTAATAAGTTGTCTCTGAAAAAATAGTCACATCTTAGGAGAGGAAACAAGGATGAGTGATGTAAACCTCTACCCAAGGTGTTGGTCACCGCTTCTGAAATAACATATTTCTGCACATGTGAATATAGGAGTTGAGGTCGAACATGTTGGAAATAATACTGAGAGGGGGGGTGAATCAGTATTATCAAATCAATTATTTTTCATTTCACAATCAGATTTGTATACGCTACTTCAGCTATGGGAAACTGTGTGTATACGCTACTATGTCTAGAGAAACTAGTGTATATCAGAAAACTTAAGATTCATTAATTGTTGATCTTTAATCAGTACATCAGGACTTCATTAATCATAAGAACAATAAACAGAAGCAGTAAAACAAAACAGATCATCACACACATGGACACAAAGATATAAGGTGGAAACCCAATGTGGGTGAAAACCACCTACTGCAATTCGTCTCTATCTTCTTTTAATTAGAAACTTCTTTTACAATGATTCTGTACTGGTGCAGTCTTATACCAGTATGCAGGCTGCTACCTACAAAATGCTACAACCTTCTCTCATTCTCTAGCTTCTCCTAGAAAGGAGCTACAACCCCCTTAGCTCTTCTACTAGCTGAGGTACTAGTATGTAGGTGTTGACCTACAGAAGGCTACAACCTTCTCTTTTCTTCCAGGGACCATGTTTCATAAATTCTCAGACTGGATCCATGAATAACATCAATCAAACATCAAGTATATCTGCATCAACCAATCTCTTTTGCACCAAACAAAACTGAATCAAATAGTCACTTCTCTGAATGTTGTACCCAGAAAATAGTAACAGTAACCAAACACCAATTTTGAACCCAGAAAACTGCAGCAATAAACAGAAGTAGCTAAAACATGTATCAAGAGACGTATGCTACTTCAATGTGTACAACCTACATGCATACGCTTCTAAATTAAGGCCAACCTGCGTATACGCTATTTTGATTCATAGAACCAACGTGTATATGCGCCTTTGCTTCATTGAACATGCGTACAGATCTATAAACGATAATTCATCCTTTTCACTTATTCAGACATCAGTTATACCCAGATTATCAGATTTATAGATCAAATGATGCGCCAAAATAACAGATCAAAATCACACAAAGATACTACTATTCAAGTCTTAAGATCTTGATCCAACAATAGTACTTATCCTTCTTCTTGTGCTCAGGTTCCTCCTTGATTCAGATCCAGCTATGCACCATAACCCAATGACCAGTATTCCAGATCTAGTTCTTCATAAGATATTGAATACCTTTGTGAATACCTTTGCCTAAAGATCTCCTTCCCCTTTTATAGTCTTAGGCCTTCCAATGCCATGGTCCAAAACCATAAAGAATCAATACTTTGGACCAAATACCTAGGTTCAACATTTCAGACGAGATACCATGGACCAAAACCATAGGTCGAAATACCAAGGACTAAATACCATGGACCAAAATTAAGTTTTTCCACACGTACACGCTTTTTCCTACATGAAAGTGCATGCATATGCATACGTGACTTTTGATCGGCAATACTGAGTGTATACGCAACTTCGCCACAGGGAACCTGCATATACCTCTTTTCTTTTCATTCTGAGAGCCTGAACAGTGATCTACCATCTGAGTGAGTTGCCATCAAGGACAACACCTATGTCATAGAGCCAAACCTGTGTCATAATGCCAACAATCTCCCCCTTTGGACTTGATGGCAACCCCAAGTCACTCAAAATCATTCTCCCTCTTTGACATCAAGGGGAAAGGGTTATGCTCCCCCTGAGTTCATGCTGAAATCTCTACTCTGTTGTGTTGTCCATGCTCCCCCTGACTATAGGCAAGGTCTACAAGAAGATGTTCTACAAGAAGATACATAACTTTATACATCATAAATGATCTTCCTACCACCAAAGACTCATACATACATCCATCTCCCAACCAATTGGGGATTGACTCATCCACCCAACTAAGTGGGGATAAACCAAAAGTTTACACAAGATTACATTATCCATCCAAAGCATAGTGGGGAAACCAATGTAGGTCGTTACATGACCTTGATAAGAAATACATGACATAGAGACGAAATATCTACAACCAGACTATGATAGTTATCAACAACTATCATTAGCAGCATTTGTCAATCATCATTCAGACCAGCAACAATGTTCTCCTTTTGCACCTATTCCCCCTGAAACCAAAACACTATGATCTTGAACCAATATCTTCTAGGATAATGCCAACAATGCATTGTTAGAAGAATATATATGCTCCCCCTGAACCTGTGCCAGATGATCTCTGTCATACCCATATCAGACTCCTTTCATCTTGAGCCTGGCCCACTGTTTGTCTTCAAACCAACATATACGCAACCGTAGCCACATAAACTGGCGTATGTACACGGATTCTCCTTATTAAACTCGCGTACAACCACTTTTCTTTGAAATAGACAAGTTTCAACAACAAGATGATGCATCAACTACTCCCAGCTTCTGTCTGAGGTATTCAAATGTCTCCCTGGGTAGTGGTTTGGTGAGTATATCAGCAACCTGTTCCTTGGAGGGAACATACTCCAATTTGACCTTTTGTTCAAGCACTTGTTCTCGGAGAAAATGATATTTGATAGGTATGTGCTTGGTCTTTGAATTCATGACTGGATTTTTTGAAATGCTGATTGCACTTGTATTATCACATAAAATAGAGATAGGTGGAGTACAAGTGATTTGAAAATCTTGCAAAATTTGCATCATCCAGAGGAGTTGTGTGCAACAAGATGCAGCAGCCACATATTCCACTTCAGCTATAGATAAAGCAATTGAAATTTGCTTCTTGCTGAACCAAGAGACTAATCTGGAACCCTTAAAGAATGCACCACCACTAGTGCTTTTTCTATCATCCACGCTTCCTGCCCAATCTACATCTGTATATGCATGAAGTGTGAGATCTATATCTCTAGGATACCATAAGCCATAGTTTTGTGTCCCTTGAAGATATTTGAAGATTCTTTTAACTGCCTGAAGGTGTGCTTATTTTGGATTTTCCTGGAATCTTCCAACTATTCCCACTGCATGCATGATGTTTGGTTGGGTACCTGTCAGATAGAGCAAACTACCAATCATGGATCTATAGGTTGGTTGATGTACTGCTGCTGAATCATCATTGGCACTGAGGCTGCATCCTATTACCATAGGGGTACATATTGGTTTTGAATCTTCCATGCCATATTTCTTCAAGATCTCCTTGAGGTACTTAGTTTGTGACAAAAATATACCGTCTTTATTTTGTTGGACTTGTAAACCAAGAAAATATGTCAGCTCACCAAGCAAGGACATTTCAAACTCTTTCTACATCAGCAAAGCAAAATTTTGACTCATGGCTTCTTCATTGCTACCAAAGATGATATCATCAACATACATAACAAGTATTAGCAATTTATCATTATCAATTTTTACATATAGATTGCTATCTGTCGATCCTTTTGAAAAACCATGTTGATGGAGGTATTTGTCTAGACAATAATACCAAGCCCTTGGAGCCTGTTTAAGACCATAGAGTGCCTTCTTAAGTCTGCATACAAGTTTTGGATCATTTCCAAGGATGAATCCATCAGGTTTCTCAATATACACTTCTTCTTCCAAGTCTCCATTTAAAAAGGCAGATTTCACATCCATTCGAAAAAAATTGAACTTTTGAAAGCTAGAAAGAGCAAGGAACATTCTTATGGCATCAAGTCTAGCAACTGGTGCAAAATTTTCTTCAAAGTCTATACCTTCTTGGTGAGCATACCCTTTATAAACAAGTCTGGCCTTGTTTCTAATAACTTCTCCATTTTCATTCAGCTTGTTTTTGAATATCCATTTTTTCCCTATGACATTCTTATCTTTTGTTTTAGGAACCAACTCCCAAGTGTTTTTCTTTTCAATCTTCTCAAGTTCTCCATCCATGGCCTTGACCCAACATTCATCTTTGCATGCTTCTCTTACATTTTGTGGTTCAGTGGAGGAGAGCAATGCTAGATAGCTTGAAGCTTCAGAAATACTTCTTGTTTGTACACCTACCTCTTTTTTCCCCAAAATTTGAGTCTCTGGATGATTCTTCTAGAAGTACCTGGATGGGGTCTTTTCTTCCACCCTTACCTGTTCTTCTGGTGCCTCATAGGTTTCTTCTTGTTCATCATAAGTCTGATTTTATGTTGAAGGATAGTCCTCATCTTCTTCGAAATCTTCGGATTTTACCTACCTTGGAGTGTTTCCTTCTTCACTAATCACTACATCAATACTTTTAACAATTTTTCCAAGTCTTTTATTGTAGCACTTATATCCTTTGCTATGGGGAGAGTAACCAAGGAGAATGCCTTCATCTACTGTTGGTTCAAACTTGCTAGGGTTTTCATCATTTCTTTTGATGTAACATTTGCTTCCAAAAATTTTGAAGTATCTTACTGTAGGAGTCTTACCATACCAAAGTTCATGAGGAGTTTGAGTGCTGTTCACTCGGACATTTGTCTTGTTGAGAATAGTGACGACAACAAATGCAGCTTCATCCCAGAAGGTTGCAGGAGTTTTAGACTCATCAAACATAGCTCGAGCCATTTGTTGAACTGTTCTGTTCATCCTTTCTACTACTCCATTCTGCTGAGGAGTCCTAGTAGTAGAGAATTCCCTTCTTATTCCATGTTCTTCACAAAAATCAAAAAATTCATTCAAGGTAAATTCCCCGCCTCTATCAGACCTAAGGCATTTGATTATGCGATCTGATTCATTTTCAACCAAGGGTTTGAATGCTTTGAACTTTTTGAAAGCTTTGTCTTTATGCTTCATAAGTCCTATCCAACACATCCTAGAAAAGTCGTCAATGAACAATATAAAGTATTCTTCTCCTTGAGGTGACCTTTTCCTAGATGGACCACATACATTAGTATGGACAATTTCAAGTGGCCTACTAGTTGATCCTTCCTTCTCAGGGAAATTAGTTCTGGTTTGCTTCCCAAACTAACATGATTTGAATATTGTATTGTTTGGAATTCTGATGTCAAGGAGATCACAAACCGCTTGATATTTGCATGCTTTCCTTATCTGAGAGAAGCTTAGATGCCCCAATCTTTTGTGCCATAGCTAGTGTTCATCATTCTTGCTTAGATAGCATTGTTGGTTGTCCTCCATTGAGTATGTATAAATTATTTGGTGTTCTTATGCTTTTGATCACTGTTTCTCTTGTATCAAGCTCACGAACAATACATCCATTTGATTGAAATATTACCTCATTTCCTTGATCACACATTTTACTGACACTTAATAGATTATGCTTTAAACCATCAACATACATCACATTCCCAGCTTTGACCTTTTCTTTCAAAAGAACAGAACCTTTACCTTTTATGAATGTAGGGGTGTCATTTCCAAATGAGACCTTCTTTTCCTTTTCTAAGGCACTATATGATTGAAGTTTTTCTTTATCACCTATCATATGTTTCGAGCATCCACTGTCGATGTACCACTGATTTTCCTGCCCTTCCGCATATAAGGCTATACCACATCTTTCTGGTTGCAGTTCTTCCTTCCTCCATGTTTTGGGGCTCAATGAAGCTTGCTCCTTCCGAGTTGTTTGCCGAAACCTACTCCTACATTCAAAATATTTATGACCAAAGTTGTTACAAATAGAACATTCTATTTCATTTTCAAGAGCAGAAAAGTTATTGTAGGTTCTTTTCATGATTCCAGTCACACTCCTTTGATTTTGTGCTTCTCTGGTCATGATGGTCTTGTAGGCAACACATTGAGCTACTTTATGTCCAAAGTTATGACAAGAGAAACATTGGCCATTGAAGAAAATGTTGCGATCATCAAACTGTCCATCTAGGCAATTGTAATAGCCATTCATTCTTGAGGCAAATTGAGAATGATTTACCTGTGGTTGGTTGTAGTTTCTGTTCATCCTTGAAGTAGATTTCCCTCGATTTACTTGGTAACTTCTGTTCATTCTTGAAGTAAATTGTCCCTGATTTACGTGGTGATCTTCATTGTGGCTTTGCTGTCGATTGTCAACCTGTTCACTTCTCCTTGCTGCTTCAAGATAACTTTTGGAGGTATATGGCTTCTGTGCTTGAGATGTTTCTTTAGTATACCCAAGACCTGTCTTGATTAGGGGAGAATGCTGCACTTTGATAATCTCATCTAAAGTTTCAGATCCTTTAGCAAATCTAAGATTAAGAGTTTTTGTTTTCTCAATATCTTTTCTAAGTCCCACAATTTCACATTCTAACTTTTCATTGTGTTTTTCCCTTTCAGCAAGTTGGAATGTCAGAGTATCTATAATCATATTCTTTTCTTCTAAACAAATTTTGAGTTTAGAAATTTCTTCATAAAGACCTTCTTCATCTATAGCATCCAAGAAATCATCATCTTCAAAATCCATCAAAAGTCTATAATCATTATCTTGTTCATCTTCATCACTATTTGAAAATCCATCACTGTCTTCATGAGTATAATAGCTCTTCTTACTTACATTCTATTTCATGTTCCATCTAACTGGTTCCTTACCTTTGTCAAGCTTATCTTTATGAGGACACTTGGCTGCATAGTGATCGACTCTTCCGCAAGCAAAGCATTTAAAAGGTAGCTTACCTCTGAATCTTCCAGAACCCCATTGAAGGTTCTTGACAAATTTTGATTCTTCCTCTCCTTCTGACATATGTCCTGAATCATTGTAATCTCCTTTTCTTGAGGCCTTGAATGCAGCTTCTCTCCTGTCTGATGGTCCTCCTTTTCTCATTGCGAAAGTAGTTAGGATTCCGTACAGTTGTGACATTGTAATGCTCTATAGATTCTGTTTTTATTCTATGGCATAAACTTTTGATTCAAACTTAGAAGACAAAGATCTTAGAACCTTTTCAACCAAAACAACTTCTTTTATTTCTTCACCCAATTTTTTCATACAATTAACAATATCATCTATACGTAAGAAATAGTTAGCCACACTTTCATCATTGTGCATTCTGAGATTTTCATATTGAATTCTGAGAGTTTGTAGTTTTGCTCATTTTACCTGATCATCTCCTTCATAGCTCAGAACTATCTTGTCCCATATTTCTTTTGAAGTTTTGAGCTGCATAACCTTGACGAATTCTGATTGAGATAAACTCCCTAATAGAGTATTGACATCCTTTGCATTTGTTTCATACTACTTCTTACCAGCCGTATCTGTAGGAGTTGCTAATGGAAATGTGTATCCTGTTTCCACGATATCCCAGACTTCTGTACCAAGAGATTGAAGATAGGCTATGATTCTTACCTTCCAATAGACGAAGTTTCTCCCATCAGAAATTGGTGGCCTGATCGATGTCTCCTTTTTGTAGTTTCTCACGATGATAGATCTTCCTTCAAGTGATCAAGCTTCTTCTGAAGGACCTGCTCTGATACCAATTGTTGGAAATAATACTGAAGGGGGGGTGAATCAGTATTATCAAATCAATTATTTTTCATTTCACAATCAGATTTGTATACGCTACTTCAGCTATGGGAAACTGCGTATATACGCTACTGTGTCTAAAGAAACCAACGTATATCAGAAAACTTAAGATTCATTAATTGTTGATCTTTAATTAGTGCATCAGGACTTCATTAATCATAAGAACAGTAAACAAGAGTAGTAAAACAGAACAAATCATCACACACATGGACACAAAGATATAAGGTGGAAACCCAATGTGGGTGAAAACCACCTGCTGCAATTCGTCTCTATCTTCTTTTAATTAGAAACTTCTTTTACAATGATTATGTATTGGTGCAGTCTTATACCAGTATGCAGGCTGCTACCTGTGGAAGGCTACAACCTTCTCTCATTCTCCAGCTTCTCCTGGAAGGGAGCTACAACTCCCTTAGCTCTTGTACTAGCTGAGGTACTAGTATGTAGGTGTTGACCTACAGAAGGCTACAACCTTCTCTTTTTTTCCAGGGACCACGTTTCATAAATTTTCAGACTGGATCCATGAATAACATCAATCAAACATCAAGTATATCTGCATCAACCAATCTCTTTTGCACCAAAAAAAACCGAATCAAATAGTCACTTCTCTAAATGTTGTACCCAGAAAATAGTAACAGTAACCAAACACCAATTTTGAACCAAGAAAACTGTAGGAATAAATAGAAGTAGCTAAAACATGTATCAAGAGACTTACGCTACTTCAATGTGTACAACCTGCATGCATACACTTCTGAATTAAGGCCAACCTGCATATACGCTATTTTGATTCACAAAATGAGCATGTATACGTGCCTTTGCTTCGCTGAACCTGCGTACAGATCTATAAAAGATAATTCATCCTTTTCACTTATTCAAACATTAGTTATACCCAAATTATCAGATTTATAGATCAAATCATGCCCCAAAATAACAGATCAAAATCACACAAAGATACTACTATTCAAGCCTTAAGATCGTGATCCATCAATAGTACTTATCCTTCTTCTTGTGCTCAGGTTCCTCCTTGATTCAGATCTAGCTATGCACCATAACCCAATGACCAGTATTCCAGATCTAGTTCTTCATGAGATATTCAATACTTTCGTCAATACCTTTGCCTAAAGATCTCCTTCCCTTTTTATAGTCTTAGGCCTTCCAATACCATGGTCCAAAACCATAAAGAATCAATACCTTGGACCAAATACCTAGGTTCAACATTTCAGACGAGATACCATGGACCAAAACCATAGGTCCAAATACCAAGGACTAAATGCCATGGACCAAAAATAAGTTTTCCCACACGTATGTGCTTTTTCATGCATGAAAGTGTGTGCATACGCATACATGACTTTTGATCGGCAATACTATGTGTTTATGCAACTTCCCCACAGGGAACTTGCATATGCCTCTTTTCTTTTCATTCTGAGAGCCTGAACAGTGATCTGCCATCTGAGTGAGTTGCCATCAAGGACAACACCTGTGTCATAGAGCCAAACTTGTGTCATAATGCCAACAGAACATCTGAGAAATCATTTGATTACTAGCTAATGATGAACATCGTTATTAGACTCGAGGATGGCCACTTATAGGGATGACGGTCTCTATGATCCATAGTACATTCTAGTGAGTGTGAATAAGATGTCTTGGCATTGAACACATAGAATTGTTCAAAAGAGAGCCAATGATGAAAACCCCTAATCAAATGCACGAAAACCTACCACTGAGGATTACAAGTTCCTGGGTACTAAATTGTTTCTCGATCTATCGTAGATAATATGTTGACGTTGATAGGAAGAGACCTGTCAAAGGTAGGGAATGATGATTCCTACATTAATTAATGTGAAACAAGACATGGGTGATTACTTTGGGGATATTTTAAAACAATGGGGCAAAAATCACTCAGAGAAAATATGGCATATGAGTTGATCGTTGATATTGGAAGTAGAGGGTAAGCTAATCCCTTGAACAATAAAAGGCATGCCACCTAGAAGACCAGATAACTTAAACTTGAAAACATTAAGAGGAGTGAGACACAAAGATGCAGGGACATTTGGGTATCAAGGAAAGACTCATAAAATGGTAGTGCTAACAAAGAAGCTAACACAAAAGAGGAACATGCCGAGAAAGTGTCGTGTTCAAGGGATTTGACAAGATATTGTTGCCAAAAATTCCTTCAAAATATAGATTGTGTAACCACCATTCTATCTAATTTTTCCCAATCTGTTTAGGTTTAATGAGTCCAGAAAGGGTAAAATTGATGGTCTTTTCATATTTAGAGAGTCTAAAAAGATCATAAAGATGACTTCAATGGGTTCCTTTGTCATGGTTAATGAATGGGTGCAATAAAGGGTTAATGGTATACCTGACACAATTCCTTTTCCATAAGTAGTCCATCGATTTCGGATAAAGTGAGAAACCTATGCTTAATAGACGTCTTCCTCATTTTGCTATGAGTATGACAAGGATGAAGTAAACTCGATAATCTTCATAAAATTTGTTAACCGAGTCAAACGAAGAAAACTTGTAGTATCTTTTTCATTTTAAAGAGCGGGAAAAGGAGAGAAAAATAATCGCTTAAATCTATTTCGTAGACATTTTACAAGTCTGAAATAGGTAACTCAGGGGTTTTTTGGTTCAATGAGCGAGAAAAAGTCCCTAAAAATAATGCTCAATCTAAGTTAATGTTGGTCACTTCTGTAGAAAATAACTTAAAACAACATTGTATTATATAAAATTATTTGTAAAATAGTTACCGAGAGCATTAGAAACCAAAAACGAGGAAAACTTGCTCATAAATGACAAAAACTGGGTTGATTCATACCTCTCAAGTGTTATAAATATGCATTTTGTTCCTCATTTGCACCAAGTTGACTTGGTGAGAGCACTTGGAGGAGAAAAAAAAACAAATCTTCTGCAAGTGATTGTGAGCAATCTAGGAAACCATTCGAATTCTTATTAGTTCCAAGTAAGAGAACTGATCTTGAGATAGCATTTGATTCCTTAAATTTTGGTTTTTACTAGTTATTTTAAGTTTTTAGACTTTCCCTAGGTGTATTGGTTGGGTAACATGATCTCCTAGGCCAATCGGGTGTGTTAGAGTGCCCTTCCCAAATAGGAAGGTCGAGTTAGCATGCCTTATAGGCTAAAAGGTGACTATGTTAACTTGCCAGGTGCAAGGAAAAATCAAATTTCTCCATTTGCAGGGTTATGCAACTAGAAAAAACTAAGGGTTTATATGATGTAGGAATTGGCTGATTAAAATGAGCCTTTGGAGAGAAAGTGTTGGCTTGTTGGGGCCTCACCCAGGTTCGGAGTTAATTAGCCAAACAAATCTCTATACTATTGGCCCTTTTGGCAACATTCTACGGAGCGCGAACTAAGGTCTCATGTGGAGTAGTATGGGGGGGGGGTGCTGGAACCAGGTTTTTGCACCCTTGAGATGTCTGAGGGGTTGACTTGGTTAAAATGAGAGTCTCTTTGTGCATGTTACTTTGCATACCTCCCTAGACTTCGTGCCCTGATATATTCGCCTTCGCGCAGCCCTAACCAGGGGTTGTGGGGCTTTCTCGCTGCTAGAGCAGCAATCTACACTATTTCCCTAAGTCGCACCCGAGATCTTTACCTATATTCTTATAACAATTAGTTATATTCATGTAAATAGATGCCTGGTATTATATTTACTTATTCAGCACATTCACATGAGTTCGTGCAGTAAATAAACAGTAAACTTGCAATTCATACCCAATAATACATAAAACAGGAAAAGATACATAGAAATATGGTAAAACTTCTCTTTATTAATTCTTCCCATGGTTACAGACTCGACCTGCCCAATGCACTCAGCTGGAGGGGTCCGCGCACTCTGCTACGGACTACTAGGCCTCTGTACACTCATCTGCAGAGCCTTCTCCTACTCTACGACCCAAAGACACAACTTACACTTTGACTCAATCAATTCCTTAGACTCATCTTGCTTTCTTTTCCATTAACTATTTTCTACACTTAGAGCCTCACTCTATTTATACAACCCCATGGTTGCAGACCATGGGTAGATATTTCAAACTGACATTACATTAAAAGGACAAGGGCGGACAACCCTGTGACTCTATTATGACTTCACACTCCGCGCCCACAAATTACAGAGTCTTTACAATGGACTTAGTTGAAACTTGGGATTTAAGCCCCAAAACATGCCTTAGGGGGATTCCATGCCCAACAGGCCCCCAACACAAACATCGTGACTCGCCCTTCAGTCACTCTGTCAGTGCAGAGATCTTCATGTGGAGACCCTCCAACTCTACTTGAATAGCTGCAAGGTCAGAAACACATTGAGCGGCTTCCTGCTGAATCTCTTATACCCGTTGTTCCGAGATCACGACATCAAAACTTCTTCCCTGGATCTGTTCTTGCATCCCCTACATTTGTCCAAGATTGCATTCAATTGTTGCTGTAATGATGAAGGCCTCATCGATCCAAGGTTGAACATGCTCCTTCAAAACTTCTTCTCAGTGTCATGCGAAGTCCACTTGCTCTTTCAGCGCTTTGGTCTGTTGCATCTGTGTGAGCCTCTAAGTGAGGGCCACCATCTGTGCGGTCCCTTTGATGTTGTCGTACTGTTGTTGGAGCTCATGCACCTCTGTTTCTAAACACTGGATGTTAGGGTCCTCCTGCAGATTGGTGAGGACCTCAAAGGACTCTTCCAACATCCTAGTGCAGTCCCTTACTACACTGCTGATCTCTTCCATCCCTGATGTAATAGTGTTGGCGCAATGTTCTCTTACTTCTATAGGTGTGGATGGTTGTGCCTTCAATCGTAGCTCTTTTATCTGAAGGTTCAGCTCCAGCTGAACCTTGACAATTTGCTCTTGTGCCTTGTGCACCCCTGCTGCTAATCTATGGATGTGCACCTCTGTTGTTGCTTCCACTGGGATGGCCAGTTCAGGGACCATTTGGCAAGCTTCTTCCAATACCTATACCATCTGCCTATTTTACGATACAACCTCATCGCGTTGCAAGCTCAACTGCTCCATGTTGATCTTCTTCTCGCTCAGCACCTGCAACGCGTGGCTCTCCCTAGCTCGCAGTTCTGCAGTAATCCCATCTTGTAGAAAATAGAGTGTCTCCCGTGGGAGCGCAACCATGTTGATCCCTATTCCTTTGAGTGAACTAACCATAGGCCTATCAGCCTCATTTGTTATAACCAGTGCCCCTTCTGGCAGCACTATTGTGTTGGTTGTCCAGGTGCGTAGCATTTAATCGGCTGCAGTTGTCCCTACTGCGAGGCTAGTCAAAAGAGTACCAAACTAAGGAGTGCGCACCTACAACTCCTGAATCTACGCTCAGAGGGCCCCTAACACAATCTGATTCTCCTTCATGAAGTTTTGGAGGGCCTCGGTGGTGAGGTTGCGCAACATCTCGCTTATGTCATGCAGATCACCCTCAGTAAGGGTGATTAGGTCCATTGACAGCTTGGATGATTTCACCTTTTTTCTTGGCCCTATCCACTGGCTTGGGCACTAGCACTTCAATAGTGTTGACACTATTTGTGCGTCCACGCTGCCCTCCTCTTCTTTTATTTCCATTTCTTTCTGCTGCCCATGCGAAGGTGACTTCTGGGCCGCACGCACCTTCTCAGTTGCCTCTTATGCTACTGCTACTGTGACCTTTTTCTGTTTTGCTGTTGTCTGCACAGTGTCCTGTGCCTCCTACGCTTTTGCTGTCGATGCTTCTTGCCTTTGCTTCTCTACCAATTGTGCCATTCACAGCTTGGCCTCTTCTTTCTTCTTTTGCACAACAGACTTCTCCACCGTAGTGATGTCTGGGTGCTATAGACATTTTTGGGCACTTAAACCCCAATCATAAATGTCCATAAAACAAGGGCTCTTAAGTCCCTAAAAGTGTTGTTCCAACCTCTAAAAGAAAAAGGTCAACTGATTACATCTTCTCCCAGAAGTTCTCCATGAAATATTGCTCAGAACTGGTCAAAACTGGACCATCTCACCTGCTCCATGGTCAAAGTGTGCTGCATCCCACCTAAATATACATAGGAGGTGCAATGCATCTTGAAAAGCCCTTCTATGTGGTGCGATGGGCGAGAGTGGACAAATGGCAGGGTCAATCTGCAAGGTGGAGGATCACAGAATCTTCTAGAAACTTCTCCTGTGACACTTGCCTCTCTGCATTCACCTAGGGATGAGTAAGAGATCATCAATCTCCAAGTGGAATCAAGAACTATCGGAGAGAGGACACTAATCAAATCTCAAAAGCTGACTCACCCCCTTGCAAACATCTATATATGGATCGCTCATCCTAGAGATCCAGAGGCTAGAATTTTGTATCTTGTAAGGAAGTGCTGTTGGTTTCTTGGTGCAATATCATAGTGTTGGGTGATCTAAGCTTTTCATGAGGTGAAGAAGGGCTTTCTTGCTTAAAGGATGATGCTAGGTTAGAACAATTGGTTGTAATCCTCTTTGCTCTTTCTTGATTACCAATAAAGCTATTCAAGTTTTCCTCCAAATTCTTGTATGATTGATGTTATATGCATTTGTGTGGTCAATATATATCTGGTCCTATATTGTTTATGATAATAGATCTATGTTCTTGGATAGTGTTATGCTGCTTTGATTCTACAGGTGCTCTTTGAAGCTGGGTAGAAAGGAAGCGAGTGGCAAAGATATATCAGAAGTGAGAAGAATCGAGCGAGGAACCAAGCGCACGAGAGAGGTTGGTCTCCTTATTCCCCTCTTATCTATTTCTCATAAAGGAAAACGTAAGTAGTTTTAGTTTGTTTGTTTCTAAGGTAGCTACCAGCCTTAGTGGCACTAGCAGTTCTGCATAGACACTAGTTTTCCCGATAACAAAATGGCGACTCCACTGGGGAGCGAATAGATTGTTTGTTTATCTACATTTGTTTGCTTTATAAACTTACAGATGGAGCCTGAAGTCAAGCCAGCTAGCCTTCGAACTGCGTTTTCTATGCAAGTGCAAAGTAGATCAATGTTGCTTCAGTCTATCTCCGGGTTTTGTTTATGAACTGAACAATTGGTTTACAAGCTCTCTAATTGCCCTTGTGGTGGCTCTAGTAACCTCTTTAGATCTACCCCTATGATTGATTTACTGATTACCACTTGCTCGGCCTAAATCCCTTAACTGAGCTACAAACTATGACCCGGAACCTAGTTAAAGTCTCGTCCCTGGTCCAGTGCACTGTCTGTTCCTGTGAATTCTAGATGCATCGCACTTCCCGAGTGTAGTAGGTGCGCTGCATCTCTTTTTCACTGTGTTACAAGTGCGCTGATCAGACAAGGCCTTTCCTGCTCCTAGATTTTGGTTTCTGTGTTCACTCTTTTCAGCTCTATTCAAGAGTTTTGCTGCCTATAGTCAGTAGACCTCTATTGAAACCCCCTTCCTTGCCATTATTCTACCTCCATTGCGCAAAGGACTGTAAATTTTTTTATGTATTTTGAACCATTTTCAGTTCTCTTTTACAAAGAAGTAGCATAATTGTATTGTCGTTTCTTGATTTGAAAGTGTTGCAAGTGTCGTTTTCAGTCATAGAAGAGAATCTGATTGTTCTTGATAGTCGATTACACTATTACTCTTGTATTTGATTTGAATTAGTAGTTTTTCAAGTGTCGAAAGCAAGTTTTCAATTCCAAATCACAAAGTGTCGTCATTGTCCTCATTTTGTCTTGAAAAGAAACTTGCTAGTAATGTCGCTTTGAAAAATAATTCAGATTTGCGCTTAGCTTTCTTTTTATCTTTCACATATTAAGAAGGCTGAAAAAAAATACATGCATGTGCATTTGCATTTAGACTGTTTGTTGGTTTGATTTAGGACAGTGCATATAGTGTGTGCTCTCTGCTCTATGTTGAAATAACACCATCTCTCTTTCCTTAGTAGCTAGGATTTTCATTGCAAAAAGAAGATTAAACGACTATTTATCATCTTAGATTGCATTTTAGGAATTGTACATATACATCACGCTGTGAAGCTGAAAGGAAAATTTCTTAAGCAAGATCAACTGTAAAATAAATTTAATGAATCTAAAAACGCTTTGGAACCTAACGCACAACATTTAGAAGTCTAGGCTAGAGACATATTCCAGCGTCATAAAGCCTGGTAACTGTTGTTTTCATTGTTGGTTGGGTGATTCCTCCACTTTGAGACGATAAGTGCCAGTACAGACTTGTGCTCCCACGTACCGTCGAGTATATATTGGGAGACCACAATAGGCTTTATCCTTTATCCATAGGAAGCCATGTCTGCCGCCCTATCGATCGCAATGCACTGAACACATCATTCAGGAAGATTGACTGCCATACCGTAAAAGTATTCTGTAGTTTTGCGATTGGTTTGGTAATCCCTCTGTCTAGATTTCCAGAGCAGTCTCTTTCGTTCCTTTTTAGAATCCTTAAAAGAAAAGGTCCATTTGAGCACTTGTCACTTCAGGCTCATTAAAAATCGAAGGCGACTAGAGTCATCTTTTGTTTTTTCTCGGCTCTTAAAAATTGAAAAAAAAAGTTGTGTCAAAGCGTCTAAAATTCATCTAATTCAGAAACATACTTCCCCTTGATTTTTAGTTGATCGAGTAATCTGCAATCGTGGAAGAAATTCAATTGAAACCCCGTTGTTTGCAGAGGCTTATGAGTCAACCGTCTTTGTCTCCAGAATCGAAGCTGTTACGGACAAAGCGACTTGTTTAACTGGTTCCAAATTCCCTGGTGAAGTTAGAACAAGTGTTCCAACACCATCAGAGACTCCGGTTACTCCAAACACTTCTGGTATCCCTGCCTTTACAGAAGAAGTTCAGAAGCCACCAAAGGACAGTAGAACTGATCCTAGTGTGAAGGTAAACACTTGTATTACTGAACCATCTCCATCTACAACTGATTCAAAAGGTGTTACTCCCAAAATCTATTGCTGCAGATTCTATACCTTCTTCGACACCAGAAATATTTTACGGACCTGACGGTCTACCTCTTCCACCTAGTCTGATTGCTATAGAAGAGATTGTGGAGGATCCTCCATCTAGTACTCCATCGCGATTTGGAGTTGGGATCACTCTATATCCTTCTTCATCAGAAATTAGTCTACCGTCATCAGAAGCTCCTGTAGAATCGCTAGGCAATCTTTTGGATAGACTAGAAATGTCTGAACAACCATCAACATCTAGGACTGTGTCATCCGACACAGTGATGACAGAACTTCCTGCTGTCACTCCAACAATGTTTGCCAGCATACCATATGTCCCAACTAGCTCTCAATCACTAGAAGGGGCCCACTTAGGGGCTATTTCGACAGTATGGTCTATTCCTGTTTGTTCATCCGAAATAGTATCTGGGAACTCTTATTTTGAGTCTCAGCAAATTGATCCTTCAGGGTGTCAATTTGGGCAGTCCAGTTCTCAAGGACAAACAATTCGTTTGAGTACCAGATTACCACTGTATGGGGGGCAGTATACCCTTTCATTGTCTCCTCTGGGAGAACAGCCCTACGATATTTCACAACAAAATTCAGGTTATGCTGGAATTACATCTAGCGGTTGGGTGCCAATACTGCCTCAACAACCAAGAGTTGTATATTCGATGCAACAATGTTTACCTATGTCAAATATACCAACTACGCTGGTTATTGTGACGGTGTCGCAAGTACAAGCGTTGCCTGTTGTATGCCAACCTCAGGTTTCTCAGGTTGTAATGCAACAGCCTCTTGTCCCTGTAACTCAACCACAATCGCCAACTAGTGGAATGACACAGGTCCAAATGGGTACAATTACCCGTCATCTTGGTCAAACAGCCAGTATTGGACAACAACACATGGCTTCACAACCATGGCTGGTGCAATACCAACAACCACAATTCCAACAAGTATACCAAGGATCTGAGCAACAAATCTTTGCAAATAATGGGCAGACGTATATTCAAAACGGTCAAAATCAACCATTCTACAATGGTTATGCACATCAACCTTACCAAAGTTACCAGCATCAAATGCATTATGCTGGTATGCAAAGACCAACTGCTCAGGCCATTCCATCCTATCCTAGGTGTGCTTCGCCAAACCTGAATCAACAGTTACCCTTCGTGGCAAATTTAGAGTTACCAGATCTAAATCGTCTAATGAACGATCCAATTTCTTACGCCCCTTGGTGGCCAACGATTCCACATAAACTTCCGTCAGATATTCCTAAATTTAATGGAAATCCGGGTGAAGACCCGTCGAATCATGTGATGGCATTTCATCTCTGGTGTTCATCAAATACCCTAAACGATGATTCAATTAGGCTTCGCCTTTTTTAGAGGACATTAACTAGTCCAGCAGCAAAGTGGTATATCAAGTTACCCAGAGCTTCGTTTGACAACTTCAGTGCCCTAGCCACAACCTTTTTAACCCATTTTCAGTTACCGATAAGGTACAAAACGGGAACAGAACTTCTTACCAATTTCAAGCAAACAACGGCCACTCACATATCTGATCATATTCATGAGTGGCGACGTCGTCGAAGAATGGTAAAAACGTATGTTCCTGATCAGCTTTTAGCTGAATGGTTTATTAAGTCATTATTACCTTCCATTACAGAAGATGTGGAAAAAGGGGGAGTCGTCACTGAAGAGCAATTTATTTCTCGTGCGCAATATTTAGACTTGATTTATACTCAGTTTGGCACACTCTACGATAATATCCTTGACGCTCCCAGACCAGAAATTTCCATCCCTCCTCCTCCTAAATCGAACAATGACTCTCATGCCGGTGCTGGCATGATTAGTAAGACTGACACAAAATATACAAAGGCTACATCTAAAAAGGCCCGTAAGATTTCCAGTCAAAATGCAAAAGAAGAACTTTTGGCCTTGGAAGTAAATGCCGTCTCGACAGATAAAGGCAAAGAAACCAAGCAACCAGGAGGCAAGAAGAAAAACAAAGGGAAGAAGAAGAAACAGGAGGAATCATCACCTGAAAATTCTTCTGCAAACCCTCCTGGAGATAGGAAACCAAAAAATCCATGCTTAATATGTGATGAGGATCATTGGACAAGAGATTGTCCACATAAAGCTGAGCTTAAAATATTCTTCAAGAATTCAAAAACCTCGACGGTGTTGACTGATCCGTTTCCAAATCCAGGAACAAATATGGTTGCTAGTGAAAATGCTTCCCTATCCCAAGTATTGATGTTGTCGGTTTCGAAACAGAAAAATGATGCTTTGATATCAGAATCCACAGCTGTCGAACAACAAGGATAAAAATCAACCTAGTAGTTCGACAACAACATCGACAGAAGTTGCGCCGCCCATCATTCCAGAGCTAACAATAAAACCGCCAAAGGGAGTAGTACATAAGTCGACATTTAATCCTCTTGCTAGAGTAGCACAACATTATAACATAGTGGAAGATCTGGCCCAATCGCCATCTGCTATGTCGACACTTGAAGTACTACAAGATTGCCCATCCCAAAAGCAGGCTTTATTATCAGCTATAGGTGGGATAGACCAAAAGGATTCTAATCTTGTGTCCTTTAATCACAAAGGATATGATCCTCAGTTACCAGCTCAACTAGCTTTCCTCATTCAGGTGAAATCCCTCTGCAAAACTGTTCATCGAACAATTATTGATGAGGGGGCATCCACATGTATTATGTCGATGAGCTTCTGGAAAACTTTAGGATCTCCAACCTTGTCACGATCTTCGATGAAATTAAAATCATTTGACGGATGAACATATACCCCGTATGGTATTCTAAGTAACTTGCAAGTTGAACTAGGGGAGAAAATAGTAGAAATAGATGTCGAAGTAATCGACGAAAACCTCGATTACAACATCCTACTGGGAAGACCATGGATATATGCTATGGCTGCGGTTGTGTCGACCTACTTTAGGAAGATTGCATTTCCTTTTCAAAGAGGAATTACAATCATTAACCAACAAACATTTCTCCCCAATAGTTCCCAAGTTACGGGAAGCATTCCGATGATCCATGGAAGCCCCCATTCGCTTCAAAATATCGGAGTAGGCCTACTAAAAGACCCTATATTAATGGGGACTTTTGTCCTCCTGCCTCCCATCAATCTAGCGGAAGTGGCGACGGTAGGAACCTGCAATATGATATCTTCGATTCAAAAGATCTCAGAAAACGATATTAACATGGATCATCGCAGGTATTGCCTCCAAGCCCAATAGAAATCTTGTAGCAATCAATGTTTTCGGCATGGGAGGCAGACCCGAATCAACACTCATCGAGCGTTTGGATAGATAGGTCTAAGGAATATGGCACCCCTTCAGATCCTTGGTCGCAAGTGCATTACACCGACGAAGGAATTATTCAGTCAATGATAATTGAAGGAGCGCCATGGGAAGATTACCACCATCGTTCGCATCTTCCGGATTGTCATGAAGATACTCCTGATGACATTCATCATCCTTCAGTTTTTTATTTCCTATCAAATACTGTAAATACGGTGGATTCTGAGTGAAACTTGTCGAATATTGAAGAGACTATCGCCATAAATATCTCGACCAAAATGGATGTTGTAGAAAATATTTATGTTGGAAAATGTTGTTCTCCTTCAGAACTCGAAATATATAACGCTCTTTTTCCCGAATTCAGAGATGTCTTTGCTTGGTCATACGATGAAATTCCAGGCATTGACTCATGTATAGTTGAACACGAAATCAAGATGTATCCAGATGTCAAACCGGTACGACAACGGCTACGGCAGGTGCACCCCAAGAAAGCCGCTGCTATCAAGGCAGAAGTTGAGAAACTTCTCCATGCTGGTTTTATTTACCCGGTTCCTCTAACCGATTGGGTATCAAACATTGTTCCTGTGATGAAAAAACAAGGAACAATTAGAGTGTGCGTCGATTATAGGGATGTAAATCAAGCTTGTCCGAAAGACAACTACCCTACACCCTTTATTGACCAGATAATTGATGAATGTGCCAGATGTGAAATCTTTTCATTTATGGATGGATTCTCTAGGTATAATCAAATAAATATCCGCCCACAGGACCAGTCAAAGACTGCATTTATTTGTCCGTGGGGCACATTTGCATATCGCAAATTACCCTTTAGTTTAAAGAACGCAGGGGCAAAATTTCAGAGGGCAATGAATTATGCCTTCCATGACATCAAAAACATTGTTCAACCATATCTCGACGACCTTCTGGCTCATTCGCGAAAGCGGACCGATCATCCGCAACATTTAAGAGCGATATTTCTACGTTGCCGACACTACAAGATACGACTCAATCCACACAAATGTGTGTTCTGTGTTAGTTTTGGTTGTTTGCTTGGCTTTGTAGTCTCAAAAGACAGGATTCGTTTCGACCCATGTAAGGTTCAGGCAATCATAAATTTTCCTCCACCTTCAAATTTGCTTCAGATTCAGAAACTCCAAGGGAAAGCAAACTTTCTTAGGAGGTTCATTCCCAATTATGCCGAACTTGCTAAAGGTTATACACGTCTATTGAAAAAGGAGGTACCCTTCATCTGGAATCAGGTCGCACAAGCTTCCTTTGATGCTTTAAAAGAATCCCTAATGAAAGCATCATTAATGTACGCTCCTGATTATCAAAAAGACTTTAACCTGTATCTGGCTACAGCGGATACAACCATCGCAATGGTTTTAGTTCAAGAAGACAACGGAAGTGAACATCCTATATATTTTTTGAGTAGGAACTTAAATGATACAGAAAGCAAGTATTCCTATGTTGAAAAGCTGGCTCTCGCAGTTGTTCAAGCGATACAGAGATTTCGATACTATGTCCTCTTTTGAAAAACTACCATTTTGTCAGATTGCAACCCCATGACTTATATATTGTCGCGACAGTTGCTGGGGGGAAAATATTCAAAATGGATAGCAATTCTCCAAGAGTTTGATCTGGAATTCGTAAAATCCAAATCAAAGAAATCCTTGGTTTTCACGGAATTACTAATCGATCTCCCATCGTCGTCCAACGATGAAACGTATGAAGAAACCATCGTGGATGAATCTTTGTTTCTGATATCTTTAAGAAATCCGTGGTATGGAGATATAATCATCTATCTCCAAACCCAAAAATATAGGTCTAATACCTCCCTCTCAGAACAAAAACGTATTCGATACCAATCAAAAGACTACATGATCGTCGGTGATACACTTTATCGTCATGGTGTCGATACAATTCTAAGGAGGTGCCTCACCCACGAGGAGGCCGAAAAAGTCCTGAATGATTTCCATTCAGGCGCGTGTGGGGGGCATCAATATGGTTACGCTACAGCACAAAAAATATTACGAGTAGGATACTTCTGGCCAACAATGTTCAAAGATTGCATAACCGCAGTCAAAAGTTGTCATGCATGTCAAATTTTTGATAGCAAAACCGGAAAACCACCTGCACCTCTGCAACTGATAGTTGCTGTTGGGCCATTCACCAAATGGGGCATTGATTTCATGACATGTAACCCCACCTCGACCGGTGGGCATGGGTATATCATAGTCGCCGTAGACTATTTTACCAAATGGGCCGAGGCGATGCCTACATTAGATAACACTAGTGAAACAGCTGCCCTTTTCTTTTTCAATCATGTAGCCACCAGATTCGGTGTTCCACAAGCTATAGTCGCAGATCATGGATCGCATTTTCACAATCACATGATGCTCGAATTGGCTGCCAAATTAGGGTTGTCCCACAACAACTCTACTCCATATTACCCGCAGGCCAATGGACAAGTTGAAGCAATCAACAAAGTCCTGAAGCAGATGCTGCAAAGGATGATTGGAGTCCACAAAAGGAGTTGGCACCTGATCTTGTACTCAGCTTTGGGGGCATACCGAACATCGGTAAGAAATGCAACTGGGTTTACACCTTTTCAACTGGTGTATGGCCTAGTAGAAATCTTACCAGTTCAGTGTGAAATCTCGTCGCTCAAACTCGCAGTCGACCTTCTCCCCGGAACTTCAGAAGAGGAGGCTCATTTCTTGGAACTAATCCAATTGGATGAAACCCGTCATGATGCCACTTTGGCTAACGAATCCCATAAGAAACGATTCAAGGCGCAATTTGAAAAGAATGTCAAACCCAGTGTCTTCTCAGAAGGTGACTTGGTCTTACTTTATGACCAGGAATCCAATAAATTGGGAGTAGGTAAGTTCAAGTCTTTATGGATGGGCCCCTATATTGTTAAGCGAGTGTTAGCAAAAGGAGCCTACGAGTTAATGGATTATGATGGAATTCCATTGCCGCAACCTCATAACTGGTTGTACCTTAAGCGTTACTATGCATGATTCAGTGTGGTAACCTATATGATTTTGTTACATTTTTGTTTTCGCTAAGAGTAATTGTTTTGGTCAAGTAATCCACTTTTTAAATTTGTTGCAGATGTCAGACCCATTGGAATATTTCGTTGGATATGCCGACGGAGCGAGTCGTAGTTCACAGAACCTATCTTCTGCGGCCTGGGCCATTTTTTATCCAAACGACGAGTTAGTAAGTTTCAGAGGGGTATGTATTGGTCAGTCAACAAATAACATCGTTGAATATAGCGCATTCATAGAACTTCTCTCTGATGCCATCACACATGGCATAAGCCGACTTGCCGTTAGGCTAGACTCATAGCTCATCATACTACAACTCACTGGTATCTACTCCGTCCGAAATCCAACTATCTATCATAGGTTCCTAAGGGTCAAGATTTTGGAAAGACAATTTGATTTTATTCAATATCAGCATATTTCCAGAAACTTAAACACATTAACAGACTCATTGGCAAATTATGTGTTAGATAGACATTTGCAACATTTATAAAAAGAAGCATTTCATCAGTATTTGCGTCAAGATCATCTAACTTAACTAAAATAAAACTACGAAAATAAAAAATATATATATAACTGTTTATGGTTTACACATAATGTTCTGTAACCAAGACAAAATTGGTCAAATGACCCAAAACTCAAAATTCTAAGGGGCACCCTAGTCTAATGATGCTAGTGATAACAAGTCATCGCCTATGTAATCATGCGTAAAAGCCTAGTCCACCGAATCGGCACACCAGTAGTATGTCGCTGCAACCTCAGGGGCAGCTCATCGGTCCTCACATCCAGAATACCAAGAGTAAGGCCCTTGACCTAATCTTGCAATGCTGAAAGAGTCTCAACCACATCAAGGTCGCGAAGGATAGCCCTTCCCGCACCCTCTCCTGCTGGAGCGGCAACTGGCACTCTCAGGCGTACTACTGGTCGAAGTGGTCCAACATCTGCATGAGAACATGAGTTTTGATTAGTCCTGATAGAAGAAAGCACAAGAAAATTATAAAGAGAAATGATAAACAGAGATATGGTCAGAGAATTTACCGATGACACCCCACTGCTCGCCAGCAGGCAATACCAAATTCGGATCACCCCGAAAATCCATACCAGCATATGGATACTCGGAAAAAACCATTTCTTGACGGTTGAACCACTCGAAAAAGGTATCAGAGAAGGAAATCTGGGACTGAACAGCATGTCTAGCCATAAGGTCGACCCATCTCTGCATCCGTGGCTCAGTCGGTGGAGGTAAACCAAGTGAAACATATTGCGGCTGCATCAGCGGGATCTTTTCCAAGGTGAAACCTGTCAAGATAGAACCATATCCAAAGTTCTTCAATCTTCCATTTTTCACCTTGGTCAGTTGTTCTTTCATCACAGAGAGTACTGCATCACACCAGTTGAACACCTTTGGTTCAAGGCATTCCAAGGCGTACTGCATATAAGACCTGTTGGCCACGTGAAGTGCCGCACTACCAACCAGTCTAGCAAAAGTAAACAGAATGGTCCTCAAGGACCTATCAGTGACATCTCGGATAATGATCTTGCCGTCCTTACTCGGCTGAGATCCCTCTCTGCAATACCTGTGAATTTAATCTCTCACAGACTCACCCCCATGGGCCGAACCTGATAATGAGATAGGGGCACCCCGCCTCAATAAGCCGATCAAAAAATAGATGTCCACAACATTCAAGGGGATAGATTTGCCCCTAATCTGGAACACCTGAGTGGTAGGATTCCATGAATCGAGAAAATATTGCAACAGGTTGATTTGTTGCCTCATGCAAGAGATGCGGAAAAACTTGAACAGGCCACAGTTCCGCAGTGCATTTACCGTAACCGGATCATGTAAAGCAAGCATTTCCTCTTCTTCATGCTCACGTTCTCACCATGTAACAGGAATTTTGCTCCAATGAATCTCTGAAACAAACAAGAGAAGAGTCAAGATCCTGATTTGGTGAAAAACAGGCAAAAAGTTCCATGAAAAACTGTGCATAAATTGCCCTCTTTGCCACCATCGCACCCCCAGCAATTTTCTAGGTGGGATGCATGCTGACTGGCCAATGGCCAAGCTAGCATGCATCACACCTTTCGAAGTAGAATAGGTGCGATGGAGCCAGGGCGAGTTTTTCAAACCCCAGAGGCTCAGAAAAACCAAAAAACATGCTTAGAATTCAAAAAGGAAAGGATGAAATTAAAGAGCTCAAGTTTAGCTCCTACCTGGTCCAGAAGGTGCTGAGAATCATCCACAGAATCTCCTGGAATCAGCTAGTGAAAATCAAGGGGGAAAGCACCTCCAAAGCTCCAACAAACCAAAGTTCAAATGAAATGGTAAAATGAGAGGTAAAAAGCACTTTTAAATTACTTTTCACGTTATTCAAGTAAAATATTAGTGTTTTAACTCATTTTTCAAACATATATTGTTCATTTCTAACTAGTTTGATGAAGCAATTGAGCAGGCAGTACAACCTTTGAAAGAATGAAGTTGTCAATGGTAAAATCAAGACAACCAATGACCATTTTATCGATCAGTTTTAACGCGGAATTCAAGCTCGTTAAAAAATAAACATAAGCAATGAGCAAATGTTCCCGTAGAGTTTAAGCTCATTAAAAAATGAACCAATTTCCGGTAAATAACCACCGTGAATGCATTATCATCAACCTTTTTAAGCCTTGGTCGTGTTCTCACCATCACCTCCATTCTATATTGGCCGATCATTCACCTCCATTTGATTGTTTGCCCTTTTTGAGGAACAGTTGCGAAGAGTGATCCTGTTAGCCATCTTTATGACACTGCCGTGATTGAAAAATTCCAAACCTTACCTGGAATCAGCTGCTACCCGAATTTATAACTCGTTCCTCAAAAAACGAGTCTCATTTAAGCTCTTTTCAACTTACCCATAAAATATGAAAAGATTGACGAGCAATTGGCCTCTCCAGCTCATTAAAGGGACCGGAAGTGCTATCCCTTCTTTAGATTTTAATCTTTTTGGACTTGAGGGATTATTACACAAAAAGATCGAGCGCTTGTCTTGTTCGGCTCGTTAAAAGTACCGAAAATTAATCCCTTTTGTATTGTTTTATACTTTTTCGGGCTCAAGGGATTATATGACAAAAAAGGATTATTGGAGTTTTCTTTACGTCCCTTTTTCAGACTCTCTAAAATTTATAAGGACCGAGTTATCCTTGTTGTTAAACTCGTTAAAACCGAAATAGTGACAAACTTGTCCATACAGACAAGAACGAGTTTCACTATCACTAGGCTCGTTAAAACATAGTGATGGGTTTGCCCGAAGGGAAAATTATAGAACAAGCATATGTTATCCTCCTCAAGCTTGACAAAAATAAAGAGGTATTGGTCAGCAATGACTGGGGAAAAATTGGGAAGAAAACTTGAAGAAACTTTATCGGTAGCAAGTCGCTCTTGAACATGACACTTTCACTCCGCATCCGAGTCGGGTTAGGTTGTTCCATTCACTGGTCACATCACCATGGTTCCGTCACATCATCCATATTTGGGGTTAATGCTACCAATCCATCATGTTAGTGTTGCCGATATGTTCAAGAGAAGTTGCTCAGAGAATTCGCCTGTGTCTCACCCACTGTAATACATTTATGCTCCATTCTTTCATGACCACCACCCTGAACCTTATATCACGAGATCGTTTTCACCTCCATTAAAATCATTTGCTCCGTTCCGTGTCATTGATGTGGGATTCACTAAGGCCCTCCTATGATGGATCGCTTCTTGTCGACATCAGCTCATTATCCAAGAAGTCGATCTAGGAACAACCCTTTCAGTACTTTGAAGCTTGCATGCCTCAATGGCTAGTTTCTCACTTCCGGCGACAGGTTTACATCAATGGCCTTCGACCAAAAAAATTTGCGTGGTGTTCAACGCCAAGTCCCTTATTCACACCATGTGAATTGTACTGTAGTACCTTGAGGGTCATCAACATTATCAGTGAATCCTCTCGCACCTGTTAAGAGAATACATCATTGGCTGGTAATCAGGGGATGTCTTTCCATGTTTGACTCCAGAACATCTCTCACATGGATCAACTTGTACTTTGAGTGAAGATCGAACGAGATTGAAGACCCCAGATCTAGTTTCATCCATCAATGCTGCGATATATATTCAGGAAAATAAAGACATCAAATGTACATCATTACTCCACAGATAATCATCCAACCTAAGAGATGATGGCTCTACCAGAATCATCAGTCTACAATCAGACGATTGTCTGTCTTATGTACATGAAAAATGAATTTATAAAGCTGAGCATGGGAATGCCCGCCTCAGCTAGATCATGAAAATATTATGAAGATAATGTATTGTATTGTATCTTATTACAGGTCGCCTTCCAACTTGAAAGAACTTCAGATCCTCATGATAAAGCATTTCACCTGACATCAACAGATTAACGACCTCATGCTTTAGGGGGCAACTGTTATAGAATTTTTTGGGCACTGCAACCCCAATCATAAATGTCCATAAACCAAGGGCTCTTAAGTCCCTAAAAGTGTTGTTCCATCCTCTAAAAGAACAAGGTCAACTGATTACATCTTCTCCCAGAAGTTCTCCATGGAATACTACTCAAAACTGGTCAAAACTGGACCATCTCACCTGCTCCATGGTCAAAGTGCGCTACATCCCACCTAAATATACACAGGAGGTGTGATGCATCTTGAAAATCCCTTCTATGGGGTGCTATGGGCGAGAGTGGACAAATGGCAGGGTCAATCTGCAAGGTGGAGGATTATGGAATCTTCTAGAAACTTCTCCTGTGACATTTGCCTCTCTGCATTCGCCCAGGGATGAGTAAGAGATCATGAATCTCCAAGTGGAATCAAGAACTATCAGAGAGAGGACACTAATAAAATCTCAAAAGCTGACTCACCCCCCTTGCAAACATCTATATATGGATCCCTCATCCCAAAGATCCAAAGGCTAGAATTTTGTATCTTGTAAGGAAGTGCTGCTGGTTTCTTGGTGCAATATCATAGTGTTGGGTGATCTAAGCTTTTCATGAGGTGAAGAAGGGCTTTCTTACTTAAAGGATGATGCTGGGTCAGAACAATTGGTTGTAATCCTCTTTGCTCTTTCTTGATTATCAATAAAGCTATTCAAGTTTTCCTCCACATTCTTGTATGATTGATGTTATATGGATTTGTGTGGTCAATATATATCTGGTCCTATATTGTTTATGATAATAGATCTATGTTCTTGGATAGTGTTATGCTGCTTTGATTCTACAGGTGCTCTTTGAAGCTGGGTAGACAAGGAAGCGAGTGGCAAAGATCTATCAGAAGGGAGAGGAATCGAGTGAGGAACCAAGTGCAAGACAGAGGTTGGTCTCCTTATTCCCCTCTTATCTATTTCTCATAAAGGAAAATATAAGTAGTTTTAGCTTTTTTTTTCTAAGGTAGTTACAAACCTTAGTGGGACTAGCAGTTCTGCATAGACACTAGTTTTCCCAATAACACTGGGGTGCGCCACTCTGGTGGCCATGTCTCTAGTACATCGAAAATCAAATCATCTATGGCTATGAAGGGTAGCTAGCTCCATTTCTTGGTTGGGTCCTTGCGCGCTTTGATATATATGCCGTGGAAGTCCGCTTTAAATTCTGCAAAACTTTGCAGATAGTTGTAGACAGTTGGTGATAACTGCTGTTTGTGTTTAATCCCCATTCTAATGTTCATCTCCATGAACACCCAGAATATCTTACTGTTTCGGATCCTATTCGCATCCTTAGTGGCCCATAGCGAAGCGTACCTCACGGCCTCCAGCAGATCCCTTTCAATTGTGGGGAACTGGCTGTCCTCTGACAATTCCCCCACCACCAACACTATGGATAGCAGAAGTCATGCATAGTGGAACATTTTTCCTTGTTCCTGGGCCTCGTGGAAATTTTCCAGGAACTCTTTACATAAGAACTCAGACTAGTTAAACTAGACCCCCTCCGCACACTGCTCAGCAGGTACAACCACCGTCGCGGGCATCTCGTCTGCGTGACACTTTCGCATGAGCTTTCCTGCCAGTATCTGGGTCACAACTTTAACTATTTTTTTATTGATGCTGGATATGGCATAGCCCCTTTTCTTCTTCTCCAACTTGTATTTCTTCTTCATGGCCTCCACGATGGCCAAATTGCTGCTTTTCCCCTTCGAGATGTCTGTGAGGTCCTCTCCTTTGCACGGAAGTAAGGTAATGTGATGGATTAAGTGGTCCATGATGGGGATGGGCTCCTCTAGCCACAAACACCCACCATGCACCAAGAAGAGTAGCTGCTTAATGATGAATATCGTTCCTGGGGTACGGTGGAAATGCGGCACCCAGAGTAGGTTTAATAACCCTTCCTTTTCCACTCCATGTAACCACTTTCACGGCTCCAATTCTATAACCCCCAACCACAGTGTTTTTCTTGGGCTTCATGAGCTACACCAATCTCTAGGTGAGGGAATTTCTCATGGTTAGCAAGATCCCAATCCTCAAACTTCAAGTTTGGCACCCATCCCATGTGCCTGCCCTCAAAGATGATGTTGTCTGGGAGGAGCGAAGTCTGGAGAGAGATCCTGCTCTCATCAAGGTCCTTGGGCACTTTTTCCTACCCCTTCCGTGGAGGGATATACATGGGTATCTTGGTTGGAGGGTGCATAGGCTTGGTTTCTTCCTTCATGCCCTCATTCTCGTCTTCTTCAATTATGAGGTCCTCTAGGTCTTCCTCCTTCTCATCGGATTCTAGGTTAGCTGCTTTCCCTTTCTCCTCCATAGTTAATCTAGTGCATAGTGAGTTTCACAGGGACACATGAACTAGAATCATTGTTTGTTTATCTTTCTTCAGCCTCGGTGTATGCGATGATTTAGGGATTTCTGCCAAAATCCCAGTGCCTTCAGGGGAATCTTCCACAGTCAAGGCTTGTGCGGCCTCTTCGGTGGTCATCTCTGCAATTTCCCTGGCTTCCTCAGATGTTGCCATCTTGCTCATCCAGAAATATCTCAGTTGCTCAATCAGGGGCTCAATCAATGCTCTGCACAGGTTAAACTAGTCTCTGCTTAGAATACGTAGGGCATATAATAGCTCAATTCGCAATTGACCAAGTGTCATTTGCTAGGTAGCCCTTTGTAATTTATAGCGCCTTTTGAATTTGAATTCGACCATTCCCCCCAAATCCAGTTCATTAATGCTCCCTTGGCGGTAGATTTTCCCAAATCTTTTCCATAAAACACATCTTAAATGGCTGCCACCCGCTCAATTTGGTCTCAATTCGAGCATCAAATCATGAATTGTGACTCCAATGGTCACTTTCCAGCCAACCGCGTGGCAGTGTAGCTCCTCTTGCATGGTCGTAGACCTTGTGACAATTTTCTCTTGCACGCAGCTCCAATGTTGCACTGCTCTCGGGCAGAGTAGTTTATAATCCTGCACCTCCTTTCAACTGCCTGGAGCACTAAGACTGTGCTTCCCACAGCTAGTCAGGTGGTCGCACCACCTATATAGGGTTTCAACTGATCATCCATCACTTTTCCTGGAAAACATTCACCTTTTATTGTTATTGGCTACATCGCACACTTTATCATCTACAACATGCCATCATGGGTGATCTGTTTAGTAGTATGCGGTCCAAGCCAAGGCATCAGGTTGATCAACTCTCAGCAGTAGTCCCCAAATTTGTCAACGTGATCATGCACACCATGTTTTATCACCCTGGTTTCCTTATCGAGAAAATCCTTCTTTAATTCATCCTCAAGCTTCTTGACTTCCACTTCCCCCAGAGTGATTTTCTCCCTTAATCGCACTCTTCTTTCATAAGTTCTTGGAGCTGAAGTTCACCCTGTCAGATTTCTTCCTCAGGTCTAAAATGTTCTACTTCGTCCAGCTGGGCGATCCCTTTTTCCAAGGTTCCTCGAGCCGTCATATCCATCGGTGCTACTATGCGCAGAGTAGGCATTTTATACTCTATGGGGATTATGGCGTTCTCTCCATAGTCCAGCCTTGGAGGTGTCTGCTCCATCAATTTCTTGCGCATGGTCCTATAAGCCCACAAAACCGCTGGTATGCGCATGTCCCAATCAGTCCTCTGCACATTGTGTACCTTGTTCAGTGTTTCACATACTTCGTTAAAGGCTTTTGTGTGGATAACTTTCTGTACATTCATTCCTTCCATACTCCATTGTTCCAACCTGAGAGGTCATTCGTGCAATTGCCTCAGCCACACATGCTTATTGAACGTGTCTCCTAACGCGAAGTCTGTGTGCATCCACGTCAGTTTTGTGACATATGCCTGTATCCATCTGGACAGGTGTGTGCATGGACCATTCGGGCTGGAAATCTTGTCTGTTAATCACATCTGAGGCTTCCCAAACCGTATGTGCATCAAACTCCTACATGCACACTAGTCCATGAAACTTCCTTGGTGCGCGCCCCACCAACTCACGGGCATAGCTCGGAGTACCCATTTCAAAGCCTCGAACCGTTGTTATATTGGCACCTCCTTTTTGAATCTGTTCAGGAAGTCATCTACCTTGCTCAAACCATCATACATAGGTAGATCCCTTACTTCTATCGATACGCAGTGCAACGATCTCATCATCATGTTACAGTTTAGCATGGTTACCTCGTGTAACCGGTTCTTCCATCACTTTATCTCTTCATCAGAATCTTATGTACAAGAGATTTCATGCTTACATCAGATTCGTCCATCCGTGGTGGGATTCACCTAGTATTTGTCTCACGCGGTTATCTTGTAGATGCAGTCCAAGTCGTCATCGCTTTCATAGTCACACACTAGCTCTGTGTAGCGTGATCCTTCTGCAGGGTCCAATGGTATGACTATGCGCAAAGACTTTCTCTCGAAAAATCATCTTGTTCTTCTTCCGATTTATCACCCCATTCATGTCAGTGGCCCAATCTATTCCTAATAGCGTGGGGTAGGGATTGCTATCATCAACAATCTCTATCACTTCAAAATCTACCAGCAAACTTGCCCCTTCAATATCTATGGTGATTCCCTGCAATTTTCCCATAGGTAGGATCTTTCACCATTCACAGTTGGATAGGAGGCAATTGCAGAGTAGGCCTTCCAATGCGCTCCCATGTCTTCTTCGGCATAACTTTCACGTCCGACCCTAGGTCTAGAATCACTTGGTCCATTTCATATTCCCCAATCTGCATGGTCAATCTCATCTCTCTTCCCGTCCTCGTCATGTTCTTTCCAATCTTTCGGACTATGTGCTATTCTCCTAGCGCGGTCCTAGCACATCTATTTATGAGTCCTTGTAGTCCCTTTATAGCCTTGCTGTTGCACAACAAATTCATGCATGTTTCTAGGAATGTTGTAAGCATTGATGGGTCCATGTCTGACTCTGCTTTGTCTTTGCTCCCTGAAGTGGAGGCATCAGTGAAGCTCTTCCTAGCTTCCATGAAGGTTTCCTTAGGTTTCATTGGAGCCTTGTGAATCCAAGTACTATCTTCAGGTTGCTTGCCTTTGTCATTCCCTATCGTAATTCCACTTTGGAGCACAATGTTCACATTAGGGTCTTCCTTGCGCGGCTCAGACCTCATCATTTGTAGGTTCTGAGTCGGGGGAGGTTGGAGTGCTCCCTTGTCGCGCAGCCTTGCTATCAGTGTGGGACAATCCTCTATCTCATGATCAAACAATGTACAATACAAGCATGATGGCTGCATCAAATTCATACAATCGTGGGCATAATGTCTTGGCCCTCCGGAATTATAACATATCAGCTATCCATGACCTCTTCTAGGTCCTCCTCCACCTCAGCCTCATCCACTCCCTTGAAATCCGATTTGCACCATCCTTGCATTTTGGTCAAGGGGTCATGTTTTGACCTACACCTTGTAGGTGGGAGTCCTATCCATCATCAGCTCATAGCTTCTACAGGTGCACTCATCATGGCCCACTGATCTACAGAAATTACAGAACAACTGTTGCAAATTCTACGTGTACTTCTGCAATAAATGGCAGTTGTCCGTAGCATGCTCTCCTCCTATTTGAAAAAATGCTCACCATAATGCAGGTGTCGTGCTAGGTCCTGCTTGTGCCTCCAGTCTTAATTGCATTAGTCCTCCTCCTATGAGGTAATTCATGAACACTGGGGAGTGGTGCTTGTCATGACCCCGACCCTTACATTTAACACACCATACCTCGCCATGCACCTTTGGGTAAGCTATCCTATATTGTTTCAGACTCTGCATCTCAAGGAACAAGTTTTTCAACTGCACGTGGATTTGTTGAACTCCCAGGTTAGGATCCTGTACTAAGGTCTCATGCAACCTCATCATGATCTGCAAGGCCTCGGCCTGAGTTGTTAGCTGTTGTTGTGACAACGTGTTCCTTAAATGCGGCATTAGAGATGCTACAAACCATTCGCGGTGTTGTCCATCCGTCAATGTCATGTTAGCTTCATGAATTGTACACTTCAGTCTTTGATCCAACTCCCAAGGAGTCTCGCTTGGTAGCATCACGATCTCTTTGAACCCAATGATCGACTATGCCTCTGACTTCGGCTTGCTAAACTCTATGTTCAGTGCAGTTTGGATATCCGTGATCCACGCATTCAGATTTTCATTGGAATGGTTAATTTACTAGGTTAGGGCGCGATCCGAGAGAGCACTGACCAACGTTTCTTTCTTTATGTTTTCATCCATAACTCCCTGCACCTCCCATACAACCTTTATCATGAACCAAGACTAGTCCAGATCTTCATTTCCTACTCCCTTGAACACTGGCAATTTTATTGCGCTTGCCATATCGACTCATGGTGGTGGCGAAGGTGGCATGGGCGAAGATAGGGGTGAGGTCAGTGAAACTGGTGGTGGTGTGGGTGGGGGTGGTATGCGTGGAATCCTTTGTCTTATCTAATTGATCACACTCCTTGGTGAGACCTTCGCGAGCTCCTCCTCATCCCCTCGCAGAGGTGAAATCAAGAGGCTAGTTTCTAGTTCTACACTACTTCCGTTTCTATAAATTCTCCCACTTCGCGTAGCCCCAAACATCAATTTATTCACATAACCTGCTTTTCACACAGTAGCATTTTAATCCAAGTGTTCAAAGACTTAATGTACTTACCTCATGGTCCTTTGATGAAGTGTCACTCTGCCTCGTTGTAGCTAACTGAAGTATCTACTGTAAACTCAGTGATGAATCCTCCTATAATTCGATTAAGCCAATGATCAACAACACACACGATCTTATCCTCTAATGCTTCCAATCTGCACACCAATCCTAGAGTCCACACAGTAGGTCTATCGAGCTTTCACCTTCTTTGGCTATCTGCTAGCTCCGCAATCCACTCATACAACTCAGTAGGGAAAGATGTGAAGAAAATTTCATGGATCTCCATGTATAGGTAGTAGTCTAACCACTCTTCTTTTGATAGCCATGGGTTCCTATTCTCCTGCACCATGAACTCATGAATCTTCCTATCCAACCAATATTCAATTACTTTCTTAGTTGGATTCCAATGATGCGACATCAGGCATCTCTATGTAGATCCTGGTCCCGACAACAGAACCATTTGTTGGCTTGTTGGGGCCTGACCCAGGTTCAGAGTTAATTAGCCAAACAAATCCCTGTACTGCTGGCCCTTTCGACAACAATCCATGGAGCATGGTCTGAGGTCTCACCCAAAGTAGTATGGGGGGGTGCTGGAACCAGGTTTCCGCACCCTTCAGATGTCTAAGGGGTTGACTTGGTTCAACTGAAGTCTCTTCATGCAAGTTACTTCGCATACCTCCCTAGCCTTCATGCCCTGATATATTCGCCTTTGCGCAGCCCTAACTAGGGGCTGTGGGGCTTTTGCACTGTTGGAGCAGCAATCTGCATTATTGCCCTAAGTCGCACCCGATATCTTTACCTATCTTCTTATAAAAATTAGTTATCTTCGCGTAAATAGGTGCATGGTATTATATTTACTTATTTAGCACATTCATATGAGTTCATGCAGTAAATAAATAGTAAACTTGCAATTCATACCCAATAATACATAAAACAGGAAAATATACACAAAAATATGGTAAAAATTCTCTTTATTAATTCTTCCTAGAGTTACAGACTTGACCTGCCCTGCGGACTCAGTTGCAGGGGTCCGCGCACTCAGCTGCGGACTACTAGGCCTTTGCGCACTCAGATGCAGACCCTTCTCCTACTCTACGACCCAAAGACACGACTTACACTTCGACTAAATCAATTCCTTAGACTCATCTTGCTTTCTTTTCCATTAACTATTTTCTACACTTAGAGCCTCACTCTATTTATACAATCCCATGGTCCACGGACCATGGGTAGATCTTTCAGACCAACATTACATTACAAAGACAAGGGCGAAAAACCCTGTGACTCTATTATGACTTTGTGCTTTGCGCCCACAAATCGTGGAGTATTTACAATGGAATTAGTCAAAACTTGGGCTTTGAGTCCAAAACATGCCTTGGGGGGATTCCACGCCCAACAGAAAGAGCCCATGACTGAAAGGAATTACAAATGTTAAATGATCCAACATGCTTGGCTGCTATGAAACAATGCAATTTGCTCAAATATGCTAGACTTGATCTAATGAAGGCCCAAGAGGATCTCTTGGTTTGGATAATCTAACAGTGGGATGGACATCAAGGCATGTTTAGGATTAGGGATCATGATCTCTCAATTGAGTGAGATGAAATTTATTTCTTCACTGGCTTGTCGTGTAGAGGTGCATGAGAAAATTTGACATGAGGGAGAGAAGATCCGAGAACCACCATGGATTGATCATCATCCATTGCACACCAGGTAGTCATCTGGTCGGTAATATAATTCCAATGGAATGAGTGACAACAAGAAAATTGAGGTCTATACTATGGATTATAGTCTGACTGGGAGGGGCTAAGAGCCAACATGTGGCTACTAAAGCCCAAATATTACTAGCATTATACTACCTACAACTGTACATGTTTAACTAGTGTGAGAGTGTTCTTCGTCGAGTGAAGGCAGAGTTAACAATTCGAAAGACTTAGGCCCAAAGAGAATTTGTGTATGGTACACTGATTGTATCCTTCATGCTAGAGAGGGTGCCCATTCTAAGGCTAAGGGTGAGTCTTGCCAGAACAGGTCCAAGGGAGCCCAAGTTGGATATATGGGTAGCCTTAGTACCTTAGATAGGAGGTGTACCTCTCAGACAATATTTTGATGATGACTTCTTTGATTGCCTACAAGGATAGATTCCTATGATTAAGGACTTCCCATATGCTCTGATGGACTATTAAAGGGATGTGGAGTTTATTTTTCCACCTGACGCACAGTGGGGAACAATGGGTAACAAGAAGAATCAGTGACAAAAGTATTTTTTTACGTTTGAATCTTATGAAATTTCTTTGTTTATTGGATACAATGGCTTCCAAAGAGGGAACTAAAGCACAAAGTCTTCATGAGGTTTCTAGGAACCTCGAAGGTCTTAGAACAAGTGTGTTTCCTCTTCCCATGAGAGAGATACATGTCCATTTGTAGTGGCACACAATGGGTGTACCAGAGATATTTTTGGTGCCTTTGAGGAGGTTATCTAGGGTTGCGATATGTTACCATGATCAACAAGAACAGTAGGAATAGATGATAGATGATAGCCATAGGGTGTCAGTGTGAGGCTTAGTGAAGCCATTTTGTATAAAACACCCAAGTTTTGGGAATTTTTGGATGTAAAATACTGGAAAACAACATACATACATAAATACATACACACACACACACATATATATATATATATATATATATATATATATATATATATATATATATATATATATATATATATATATATATATATATATGTTACCATGAGCAACATGCTAAGTAGGAGTAGATGATAGATGATAGCCATAGGGTGTCAGTGTGAGGCTTAGTGAAGCCATTTTGTATAAAACACCCAAGTTTTGGGAATTTTTGGATGTAAAAGACTAGAAAACAATATATGTGTGTGTGTGTGTGTGTGTGTACACACACACACACATATATAGATAGATAGATAGATATTTGGTGATTTTTGGTGTATTTGATGTTTTTTATATAGATTTTGCAATGAAAATGTACATACATGCATGAAATAAAAAAGAATGTGAAAGATGTCAATATAATACATAATTTGATAATGAATCAGATAAAGCATTAGATTCTCTTGGAATGTGTTCATACGATACTCAAAATGATGCTCCAACAACTGAACTATTAAAAAATGACATAATAAACTCATATTATGAATGTGATAATGATTGTTCAAATGCATAAAATCCAGCTGAGAGTCTAACGTGATGTTGATAGGATGGAATGTACTGCCAATAGCTAGGGGGTCTCCCTGGTGTGGAGTTCCAATTAGACCTCACACTGTTTGGGATAGGATCCCCATCCTATATGTGGGCCCGACTACCACCATGGATATTTTCACTCTTCGTTGTCAAATGAAAAGGTGTCAGAGTGAGGGCAAGAATGAAATGCCCAGAAAATGAAACAAAATCAACCCAATGTTGACAAACTATAGATTGAGGTACAAACAAGTCACAACAACAATAAGAAAGAGTACACCATGAGAAGGATCAATGAGCCAAAACCAAATCAAACATACATGAACAAGAAAGAGTTAATTGAAAATTAGTTCACAATAGATCACCAGCATAGCGAGAAATAGTTAAGGACACATTCGAAAGAAAGCATACATGAAAAAACTATGAATCGGTCCATAACATATTGCGTATATGAAAGCACACATACAAGTACAATGAGAATATAATACAACCACCATGAGTAAGCATGTGAATCAGTGCCAAACATGAAGAACATCTTATTAATTCTGCCGCAAATTCAAGTACATATCTTGAAATTTGTTAAAGCCCAAATATGGAACATGGGTTGTTAATACTATTTCCCAATGAAAAATCCTATCATCACTACATCTCACTCTACTACCTCTCAAGACTTGAGTGCCTCTAGCTCTCAAGCACAAATAAGCTATCTAATCCTAGCCTAAACTCAAGTGCTAAAGTCCCCTACAGTGATGCATGAGGGCATATTTATAGAAATGAGGGTGCCTTTTCACCTCCTCCTATTACCTTTCACTTAACCTCATGACTCCTGAACTTTATCACTATTCTCTCAAGCCTATCGTCTTATTAACGATGTTAGAACTGCTAACATGTTAGGGGATATCCCCGGTAATAAGTCCCAACTAGACCTCATACCATTTGGAGTAGGAGTCCTAGTAGTGGGTAGTAAAGCTATTCCTTGATTGTGATCATGCATAAAGATAAGAAATATATCCTTGTCGGAAGCAAGTGTGTGGCCTTGCAGCGAGTCAAGAGAGATGCATGGGGAGGTTCTAACACATAGAGGGGGAAAAGGAAGTGTGCCCCTTAGAAGCCTCTTATAGTATGCAGCCTGAAAGGAACACATGAGCTGACTGACATCACAAATTGGAAAGAAGAATAGTCGACAATCCAAAGTGATGAGTTAAACCAACAACACATCTCAATAAGATTCATACAATCAAATACATAATAGTCCATACATAAATGTGTAGGTAAAAACTACATACATTGTTAAAGTAACTAGAATAATTGAACTACAATAACAATACATGCATGAAATGTGTTGGCTCTCTTATATATATAAAGTGAAAGTTCCATCCATACATACAACCATGACGACCACTAGCCCCAATAGTGGAATGTTACAGTCAACATCACTTGCTCTTCCCAAAGAGATGTACTCACTCTGCACTGTGGAGTAGCCAAGGCTCGTCACAATACTCTCCAAGCCCTCTCTAAGAAATGCCTAGCAAATGCTTAGCTCCCAAAAGCTTGTTCTATGAGTTATGAGGTTCTGTATATAGAAAAGGGTGGAGTTTGACATTACCCTTTGACTCTTGGACTACCCTCGTGACTCTTCAACTTCATTAAATATAAGTCTTTAGATTACATATGACTGTTTGCATTCCACTAATGACACTTGGAATTCACTTTACACTACGTCTGATTACAATAGTTACGACTCATAGTGGTGAGGTGACCGAGACAACTCATAACACAACTTGACATGAAACTATTGACATGTATTGGCTAACTATGGTGTCCATGTAAGGTTAATGTGTTGTTAAGTGATGGATGTGTCCTTGAATTTACTTTTTCTTCATCTCTGCATAGCTTGGTGCTATGGGATCTTCAATGATCTTGGTCTTCGCAAGATGGTTCCATGTATGTGCTTCTTTCGCTTGCTTCCCGATCCGCCTCATTCGTTCATTCAACTGCGAGCAAGTCTTTTAGCATGCGCTCCTTCTTCATCCTATTTGTAGTTGTGCCATGTTTCGTCAATGTACCTATTCCTGCAATCACACATGACGAGATGGCATCAAATCCAAAACCTCCTAGTCTAGCATGATGCATTGTTCACATGTTTCGGGTTGAGGTGATCGCAAGGGAGGACAAGATACTTAAACTATGCAGAGTAAAGCTCAAGCCAGGATGAGGGGCTTTAAAGAACTATCTAGAAAAATTGCACAAGTGTTATTGGGAGACAGATTTGCACAATCTGGGACAGTAGTGACAACTGCAATGTGGAACCCAGTTGGGCAGGACTACGTAGTTCTTGGGAGGAAGACAAGGCAGGGTGTCTGGGGGAATTGCTGGATAGTTCTTCACAATTTTCAGGATGAGGGTTGGGAAAGTCATCTGGGGTCCAGCTGGGAATATGTGCAGTTTCTTCGAGAAAGACAAAGAGAGCATTAGGAAGCACTGGCAGACATTTATGTGCAATTTTCCATAGCAAGGTTGGATCAGGCTGCAAGGAGCTTCTGGACACAACTACGCAATTCTGAGGGACAGTCTGGGACAAGCAATAGGGGACTTCCCAACATGATTACACAGTTTCCATGATGAGTGTAGAGCAAGGAAACATGTAGAGTACTAGTCAAAACTGTGCAATTTTCATAGGGAGAGAAAAGCAAGCTAGTAGGGGGCCTGCTAGTCATATCTACACAATTTCCTGGGACAGTGCAGTGACGAGCGGAAGAGGCCTATCTCACATGTCTATGCAGTTTTTGTAGGTAGTGCAGGGTAGGTAGCTGGGAAACTTCTACATAGTTTTGGGGATGTGTGCAACCCCAGATCACAGTGAAATTTAGGCTTTCTGGTTGACCATAGGGAGGCTTGATGAGTGATCTTGCGGGAAGCAAAAACTGGATTGATCATGGGGACACTTCTGCACTGTTTTGGGAGACAGTTAGCTTGCTTACTTCCAGGATTACTTAGTGTAGGTTTCCCTAGAAGAAAACCTTAAGCTCTATGTAGTTCTGGGCAACAGAGTAGGGTCACTTAGAGTTGAGGCTGCGCAGTGCAACTCAATTGGTGTCTGGTTGAAGGAGGGTTGTCTGGTCGACATATTTTCAAGAAAAATGGGTAAGTGCAAGAGCAAGTGAACTTGTGCACACATGACATTGTGATCACATAGTTAGCATATTTCGACAACACGAAAAAACTAACCACTGGGACAACATAACAAAGAATGACCTTATGTGGGACTGTTTGTAGGTGAGAGTGACAAGTGTGACACTTGGGATAGACCTTGGGATGACTGTGACGACACTTGCACAAAATTTTTTACAACTTTGTGTGTGAGTGCATGATGAGCACTAGTATTGCAACAAGAATGCTGGAACTCCTAGGCTACCAGCTTTATTTTATCAACCTGGGGTTCGTACAAACTTGGAGGTGACAATGCTATATACACAAGTAAAAGTAATGGTTCTGCCTTTTGTCACAGTTCAGCTAGTGAGAGACCACTGGGGTTTTCAAGCCATACCTCGATGGACTCAGAAGAAGCTTGGTTTCTTGATGGAAGAAAGGGAAATCTAATTTAAGGGGGAGCTACTTTACTGCAATACGAAAAAAGACCAAGATTCAATTCTAAATCACACCATTTCCTAATTAACTGTCAAGAAACTATGCTTTGCAATAATGCTAAATTAACTTGAACCAGATGCTATTATCTAACCATGGAAGTAAAAAGCATCAAACATCAGTAATGTGCAAGTAAAGGGAGTGAAATAACTCTGTTTTTGTCTTTTGTCTTTTCATGCAAAATCAAGTATGCAAACTAATTTCTTTTGGTGATGTGGTAGGTGAATTAAGGATGTTGGGGGATGGATGGAAGGGTTAGGAGATGGTAGGAAGGTGTGGGATACCCTTGGGATACCTTTGGTGACTTCCTATAGGTTTTCTCTTAATTTGGCCTCAAAATAGGCCATTTCAGGAAAACCTACAGGACGTACTAGAAACCTACATGATTCCCTATAAACCTACAGGATACAACTGAGAGAAAAATGGAATGTGTTGGACATGATGGAAGGCTTAGGGAAGGTGGTAGATGGGTGGAATGAAGTGAGGAAAGGTCTAGGATCACTTAGAAGTCAACAACAAGGATAGAGGATGGTTGGATTCGCTCAATGTGCTTGGAAGAATTTTTATGTAAAATGATGAAAACTAGTGAAGGCAATGGTGAAAACAAGGAATGACTATGGTGGATGAAGTGGAAGGTGGTTGCTCGCTATGAAGTCTTTGTCTACTACTGAAGCACCTGCTCTGCATAAAACATTTATAATCTCCAAAAAGCTATGTGAACAAGAAGCATTCTCGTAGGCTAGAAAAGCAGAATCAATGAACTGACTACCTACATTATGCATGAGGAAAGTTGCTGAAAGGAATGAAAGCATGGATGGGATCAAATGAAAGAATTAAGATAGAAGATATTTCAATGAAATCCTACTTTGCAAAACTGATCAAATGCTAACTTAAATACAATAAACTCTAATTCTCATGCAAGAAATAGAAATCGGTAATTTTGGGGCTGCATAAGGGTCCCTTCCTCAAATCATGATCCCAAAGGGAGGAAACGAGGCCAACACACCTAATGATAGCCTTGTGGTACTCCTTTTATCCCTACTAACCTACTACAGAAGTAAGGCACAAATGGAAGCAAACTAATAAACAACCAATCCAATCTACACTACTTGCAATGAAAATACATATAAAGGCAAATTAACAATGAAGCTATGAGACTATTCTAAACATACATATACAAGAAAGAGGAGCCTTGGCTGCTAGGGTTGGGCCCTAACCTAAGAGCTTCAACCCTCTGAGTTAACTCAGTGCTATCTCAAAACAAAACTCATTCTTATTACCAAAACAGAAAATTACATCAACAAAACTTTCACAAGTGTGGAACTCAAAAGTAGCTTAGAGTTTTACAAAACAAATTCAAAACGTAATGAGGCTCCATGCCTCTCTACTTATACAACTGAAGTCCCCAATTACTACCTTAAAATTAGGGAGGCTTAGCTCCCAAACTCAAGATAAACTAGCTCTTTGTCTCTCACTTGGTTGGCTGCCTTCTAATCCTCATGACTTGGCTACTTGCACTCCAAGCTGGCATGATAAATGGAGAAATATTCGAATGGGGGAGAAGCAAATGAGGAGGATTTACCTCCCACAATCCCTCTCCCTTGTCCCATTCTATTTTTAACCTTAGTATTTTCCAAAATTCCTTGATTTTCTCCTTCAATCCTGCATTCAGTGCATATTAGTCCACTAGGCATAATATCCAACTCTAACTCATCTCATAAAAAAAATATAATAAAAAACATGTAATAAGTTGTGAGAAAAGTTGGTTTGACTAAGCTAGGAGGTGAATTAAGGCCCATATAATTACCCACTAATGAGGCTCGTCATCACCCCCTACTGAAAGTGCTGCTCATCCTCTGAGAAACTCAATCAATATCCATATCCTTCATATCTCTAGTGGCCTCCCTGACATCCCATGCCTCTGTTGTGGTTTATTCTTCTTATTCATAGAAGCATGCTTTATTTTCTACCTCCTCCCACAGCTTCTTTTCTTCTTCTTCCTTCCTTCCTTCTAGCATTCCTAAGAGTAGTGGTGGACTAAGTTTCAGGCCAATCCAATTGACTTTCAGCCTTTGCATAGATTTCTTGTACATGGATGTCATGTTTAGTGCTTCTCTTAATCTTTGAGGAGAGTGGTACTCTCTCATCTTTAAGTTGTATGGTAATGTGTTCCATCTCCTCAAGCAATAATGTATGCTATCATCCCATAACAACCTGAACATGTCCTCAAAATGTGAAATTGCTTGCTCTTGGGCAGCAAGATACCTAGGTGCAAGCTGAGGATCATTTGGAATCAAATTATGGGTACTGATGAGGGCCATGCGATCTGACTGTTCAACTCTGATAATAAAAGGTTCAGTTTGTTCTCTTGCCAATATCTTCTCCATCTCTGCAGCCCTTAATTCCTCATGGTTCATCCATGATGACAAATCCATCAACTGTAAATATCCTAGCTTGGCATTAGGGTCCCATACATTCATGTTTGTTAAGGCCATGTTGCGCAAATAAAACTCGGACATCTTGGCCCTATCTTCTAGTGTGCTCTGATCACAAAGATCAATGAATTTCCACTATTCCTTGAGGTATAGGGCAGAGGATTTAGCTGGCATCCTAGACTAGATTGCTTCCAAAGAGAGGCTGGCCATACATGCCAATTGATTCCCTCTTTCTTTCAATTGTCCTCTCAACCATGCATTTTTTGTTTCTAGTTGATTTTTCATTATGGCCTCTCTATCTCTCATGCTACTTAGCTCTTTGCCCATCTCCTTGAGTTTCTCCTCCATGTGCCCAATGTCTTCCACCCCCTTGGATTTGGTGATCTGCATCCATCGGTGAGCTCTGGCTCTCTCCTTCTCAAGCTCGAAGAACAATGGAATAGAATGTTTTTGAGGAATGACCCTGCCTCCTTCAATAAACCTGTAGTAGGAGTCAAGGTTAGGTTGGGAGCTAGGTTCTTTTGACTCTGGGTCCTCTTCTTTAGTTTCTTAATCAATATCATCATCACTATCATCGTCATGCACTGATTCAGTGTATCGCTCTCCTTCGGCTAGATCTAGTGGTACTACTACACGTAGTAACTTTTTTTCAAAAATCATTTTGTTCTTCTTCGAATTTATGACTCCGTTCATATCGATGGCCTAGTCTATTCCTAGTAGCGCAGGATAGGTATTACTTTCATCGATAATCTCTGTCACTTCAAAATCTGCTTGTGCACTCGCACCTTCAATATCTATTGTTACCCCTTGCAACCTTCCCATGGGAAAGATCTTCTGTTGGTTCGCCATTCGTAACTGAATAGGAGACCACTGTAACGTGGGTTTGCCCATGTGTTCCCATGTTTGTTTTGGCAGTACATTCACTTCTAATCCAAGATCTAGGATTATCTGATCCATTTCATGCTCATCGATTTGCGTAGTCAACCTCATTTCCCTTCCTATGCACAATACATGCTTTCCAAGTTTCAGGACCACATGCAGTTCTCCTGACCCCGTGCACCTAGTGGTAATTTCCTATAGTCCTTTTACTACCTTACTGTCACGTAGTAGTTTCATGCATGTCTCCAGAAAGGTAGTGAGCATTTAAGGATCCATCCTTGGTTCTAGTTGATCCTTACTACCTGAAGTGGAGGCCTCCGTGAAGCTCTTCTTAGCTTCCATGAATGTCTCCTTCGCACGTTCTAAATCAAATTTGGGTTCCTTTGTAGGAGCTTTGCGAACCCACGCACTTTCTTCCAACTACTTACCTTTATCATCGCTAGTGGTCATACACTCCTGAGCATCATGTTTACATTTGGGTCTTCTTCGTGCAGCTCAGACCTCATCATCTGCAAATTCTGAGTCAGAGTGGGCTAAAGTACCCCTTTTTTCGCGTAGTCTCACTATCAATGTAGGCAATATTCTGCCTCATGATCAAAATGAGTACATTACAAACATGATGTCCTTGTCGGGTTTGTACAACCATGGGAATAATTCCCTGGCCCTCTACAATTGTAACAAATTAGTTGTCCCCAACCCCTTCCTGGTCCCATTCCACCTATACCTCGACCGTGTCCATGAAATCCAGTGCACGCCATTCCTGCATTTGGGTCAAGGGCTCACATTTCGGTCTACACCCTGTAGGTAGGAGATGGTCCATCATTAGTTCGTAGCTTCTGCAGGTGTGTTCATCATGGCCTACTGACCTACAGAAATTACAAAACAATTGTTGGGACATTTGTGTATTCTTCTACAATAGATGACAATTATCCATAGTGTGTTTTCCTCATATCTAACAGATCGCGCACCATAATGTAGGTGTCGCGCTTTGTCCTACCTATGCCTTAGGAATTAATGGCATCAGCCCTCCTCTTGCCAAGTAATTCATGAACATTGGACAATGGTCCTTGTCATGCCCCCGGCCTTTGCATTTTATGCACCATACCTCCTCGTGCACCTTGGCCGAGGTGTCTTGTGCTGTTTCAAACTCTACATCTCTAGACACAGATTTTTTAGTTGTTCATGGATTTGTTGGACTTCCAAACTAGGGTCTTGTATATGGGTCTCATGCAATTTTATTTCCATCTCCAAAGCTTCGGCCTGGGTGGAAAGCTTTTGTTGTGACAGTGTCGTCCTTAAGTGCAGTGTTAGTGATGCTACAAACCATGTGCGGTGTTGTCCATCAGTCATCGTCATCTTGGCTTCACAAATCATACCCTTCAATCTTTGGTTTAGATCCCAAGGGGTCTCGCCCAGGAACATCGCGATCTCCTTAAACCCGATGATTGATTGTGTTTCTAACTTTGGCCTGGTAAATTCCCTATTCAGCACAGTCTAGATTTCTGCGATTCCTACGTTTGGATGGTCATTAGAATGCTTGATGTACCATTTTAATGCGTGATCCTGCAACACGATTACCAGCGTAGCCTTTTTTATATTGTCATCCACGACTCCTTATGCTTCCCATACCGCTCTTACCACAAAACAAAATTGGTTTGGACCTTCATTCCCTACTCCTCTGAATACCGCTAGTTTTATCACACTCGCCATAATAAACCATGGTGGTGGCGGAGGTGGGGTGGGTGTAGGTGGAGGTAAGGATGGTGAGATAGGTGGTGGTGTAGGTGGAGGTGGTAAGCGTGGAATTCGATGCCTTATCAAACTGACTGCGCTTCTCGAAGAAACTTTCGCGAGCTCTTCCTCGCTTTCCCACAAGGGGGAAATTAAGGGACTAGTTTCTAATTCTTCACTACTTCCACTTATGTAGATCTTCCCACTTCCCATAGTCCCAAACATTAATTTATTCGCATAACTTGCTTTTCACACAATAGCATCTTAATCCAAGTGTTCAAAGATTTAATATACTTACCTCGTGGTCCCTTAAGGAAACGTCGCTCCGCCTCAATGTACCTGACAGTCGTATCTACCATGAACTCGGTGATAAATCCTCCTATAATTCAGTCGGGCCAATGGTCCACATCTCACGCGATCTTATTTCCTGACGCTTCTAGTCTACACACTAATTCCGGAGTCCACACGATTGGTTTGTTGAGCCTACACCTTCCCTAACTGTCTACTAGCTTCGCGATCCACTCATACGACTCAGAAAGAAAGGATGCAAAGAAAATTTCATTGATTTCTTTATACAAGTGGTGCTCCAACCACTCTTCCTTAGATACTCGCGAATTTTTTTTTCCTGCGCCGCGAACTCGTGAATCTTCTTGTCCAACAACCCTTCAATTTCTTTCTTTGCTGGATTCCAATGGCACGACATCAAAAATCCCTTATGCAGATCTCGGTCCTGGCAACGGAACCATTTTTGGGCTTGTATGGGCCTGACCTAGGTTCAGAGGTGATTTATCCAAACAAATCCTGGTACTACTAGCCCTTTCGGCAACAGTCCGTGGAGCACAGAATGAGGTCTCACATGAAGTAGTATGGGTGGATTCTAGAACCAAGTTTCTGCAGCTTAGAGATGTTTGATGGTTTGTCGTTGCCGCAGTTTGACCCTGCACGTACGTCACAATGCACACCTATCAGTACCTCCCAACCTGCAATGTTGCCTTCGTGCAGCTCTGTTCGAGGTGTGATCTGTATTATTACCCAAGTTCTTAACCCGATATTATCTGATTACTTAAATTATCTGTATGAGCCCAATTATACTTAACAATGTTCAATATTCATATAAGTGCACGTAATAAATGACACAGTATAAATGCATAGAAAATCTTACAAAACCAGATACATAGTATTTAGAATCAAACTTCTCTTTATTACTCTTCTTCTTGGGTTACAGACTCAACTTCGCCAAATACACTCAACTGCAGAGCCGCTTCCTACTACTATGACCCAATACACTTAGACTTATTCTCTATCCGCTACTAGATCATTACATTAATCCATCTCTCGTTATCTCAAATTAGCTATCTTTACAACTTAGAGCCTCGCTCTATTTATACAATCCCATGGTCCATGGACCATGGGTAGGCCGACATGACATTACATTACATTACAACTCTTGGCGTGGACAACCCTATGACTCAATATACATTTCACGCCCCGCCCCCGCAATTCACGGAGTCTTACAACATATTTGACCAAAACTTGGGCTTTGAGCCCCAAAACATGATGTGGGGGGATTCCATGCCCAAAACAGTGGTAAGTAGGTGTTTCAATTTCTCAAATATTTATTGACATTTAGTAGTACACCGAAAATTTATTCCATTCTTTTGTAATGAAGTGATGGGAAAGGCAATTTTTGAAAATGCTTCAATGAACCGATGATAATACTTAGTTAGGCTCAAGAAGGGCCTAATATTAGCGACATTCTTTGGGGTATTCCACTCCATAATGGTCTTAATCTTCTTCAAATCTACTACTATACTTTCTGCTCATATAACATGACCAAGATATTGTATATGACTTTTGTAAAAATAACACTTGTTGTACTTAGCGTATAGTTGATTGTCACGTAAGGTTTGAAACACAATTCTTAGATCCTTTTCGTGCTGCTCTTAATTCTTAGAGTAGATTAATATGTCATCAATGAAAATCAGCACAAACTTATCTAAATATGGCTGAAAAATATTGTTCATTAGAATCATAAAATTCGCAGGGGCAGTCGTAAGACCAAAAGGTAGCACTACAAACTCATAATGACCATAACAAGTTCGAAAAAAAGTTTTAAAAATATCTTCTTCCTTAATCCTTATCTAATGATACCCAGATCATAAGTCAATCTTGGAGAACACCCATGCACACCAAACTTGATCGAATAAATCGTCAATTCGAGGTAAAGGATATTTATTTTTTATAGTCAATTTATTCAATTGACGATAATCAATACATAATATTAGAGTTCCATCCTTTTTTCGTACAAAAAATACAGGAGCTCCCCAAGGAGACACACTGGAGTAGATATATCCTTTGTTAAGCATATCCTACAACTGCATTTTGAGTTCAGTTAATTCAAGTATACTCATATGATAAGGAGTTTTGGAAATAGGAGTTGCACCCAAAACCAACTCAATTGTAAAATTAATATCTCACTTGGTTGGTAGCCCAGATATGGATTAAGGAAACACATCAACAAATTCATGGATGACAGGAATATCTTCCAGAGAAGTCATCTTGTTCTTGGAATTTTTATATCCCACTTGTACAACATAAATTTTACAACCTTTCCTAATGCATTTTCCTAGTTGGTTAGTAGTAATAGGGTGTAACTTAATATTTTTCTTAATTCCTTGAATTTCCTTTCTCTATCCTAATTCAGTGAGGTAACTAACAGATTTTCCCTTACAATCTACCAAGGACGAGTGACCTTCCAACCAATCCATCCCTATTAGTACATCATATGATCCCAATGGAAGTATGTTTAAATTAACATAAATTTGTTGTCCCGAGATATCCACTGACAATTTTTTGTTTTTGCAACTACCCTTCACTTTGCCCCTATAGCTAATTGAACTAGCTAGGTTTTTTAAAATTTACTACTTTGCAATTGGAATTCCTCTACAATCTTAGGACTAACATAGCTTAAGCTAGCACCTAGGTCAAACAAAATAGAGACAGGTGGATTAGCGATCATACCTTCACATTCAATCATGGTGGGCAGGTATTCTTATTGATAATCGTGTAGTGCAGCATTAATCCTCGGCATGCTCCTTTACACCTCCATAACCATAGAGGCTTCTTGCATGTTTGAAAGTTGCTACGTTCTTGATCTATGCAGATAGTTTTTGTAATAATGGGTTTCTCTATACCCCCAACGCTGCAGAGGTTTTTTTTTTCTGGTGTTCATTAGCAGGCTTATTAACTCCCTTGGTCTACCTACTTTCAGTAGAAGCCGGAACCTTTGGTTGATTCTTTATCAGAAATTTATTAAAGGTTATTAGATGTGAATTCCTTCCACTAGCAATTTTTTTCTGTGTATTTGGGGGGAACTTCCTTCCCCTCCGATCCAATCCTCCTTTTGAACCTTAATTTTTTTGTTTCATTTGTTGATAACAGATGTGGGCTTTTTGCACAGTGTCATCCATTATTTTTGGATAATCAAATTTCATATTTTCCTTCATGAAATTAAGTAGACTACTAATGAAAAATTGAATCTTAGCTTTTTCTTCCTGCATATACGATACATATCATAGTAAAGAGGTAAATCGTTTTACATATTCATCCATAGTTAAGGCTCCCTGCCTTAAATCATGGAATTCCTTTGCTTTTTCATCATAATAGTTCTCTCTCAAATATTTATCTTTGAAATGTTTCTGAAATTCTTTCCATGTGACCTACTGTTCATCAAATTTCCTTACATTTTTTCTTTCTTCCCACCATAGGGTGGCATTATTTCTTAGTTGATAAATTGCTAGCCTAGCCTTCAATTTATCTTTATATTCATAGATCTTAAAATAGTTATTCATATCTATTAACCAAGCTTCTGTTGCTTCCTCAGTTTTACCTTCAAAATTTGTGGGTTTTACCTTTTCAAATTCCCTTTATAAATCAGTTTTCTGTCTTTTTTACTTTCGTTGATCAGAGACATTATCGAAATGTACTTCATCATCAGCATATCTTTCCTCTTATTCAGCATTATCTTCCCTTTGATGGACAGTTGGGGTTTTCTCTCCTTTACCATCACTAAGGTCTTGCCCATGTTGATTTTGTCAATTGGACAGGCTTTTCATAATTCTCTCTTCTTCTTGTCATAATCTCTCATTATCAATTCTCAAGTTAGTCATATCAGCATGTAACTGTTAAACAGTTTCGAGTAGGGTAGCATTGACTTGACGAGATTCTTCTCCCAATCATATCCACATTTCTCGATTGGCCCCTACATACGTTGCATCTGACTGATTTGGTGGTCTAGATCTCCTCTACATTTTGTCCTTGCGGCTCCCTGCCTTTCTTCTCTGTGTTCAATCATTCACACTCAATTCCACTTAGTTTATTTTATATATATATATATATATATATATATATATATATATATATATATATTTATATTTATATATTTATATATCGGAAGCCTCAGTGTCATAATCCATATGTAACATGCATGAGTACCATATACTAAAAGAAACATTATTGTTATTACACCACTCATTACACAACTCACTTTTAATTCATTTGCAAAAGTACTAAGGGTTAAGTTAAGTCGAGGCATAATATATGTGTGTCAATATTTTAATTCCTTCCCAAGCATAAAAACATTAGAAACATATTATTACATCTTCTTCCCTTCAATGATCATTATCACACTTAAGGTGATTGACAGGATTTAGCTGTCATCCAATGTGGTATTAATAACGAGCCTACACCTCTCCAGATATTTCCTTATCCCTAATAGATGTTAGACTTACCACCATTGATCTGCAAGATGTTGATCCAACGAATGAGATATGGTTAGAGGGTTTGAGGTAAATGCCTACCCCTCCCATCTAACATTCCACAACATTCGAGTATGGATTTTCTCAAGGAAGAGGATCTGCAACAGGTGAGGCTTGATCACCATATGGTTTCAAATGCTGGTGCATTTATCCTTGGTTGCTTAGACCCAAGACTCCATTAATGTCGTGGTTTGTTTCCTTCATAGGACTGACAACATTGTGGCAGTCTTTCCAGTTGGATTTTTTCATTCTGATGGTGTTATGACTATGGCAAGGTTACTTCCACCTTACCATAGATCCTTCAAGGGTTATCCTGTTACCCAATGGTTTCAAGGAAGTTTGACTCATAGGCAAAGTTTCTGGTTAAGCCTGGGAAGGTTTTGTTTGGTTCATAGCTTAATACTAGCTAATTAATGTTCAATCCTATTGTCAGATATTTCACCATAACTATGCTTCAAAGTTCCTCTATCATTACAAGTAAGGAACTACTTCCACCGTTCCTGTCTTTCTAAATTTGAGGGTTTGCCTTATTTGTATTTTCTAACTCTCTGCAGTTGTTTTTTGCAGGTAAGGAGGAGTCCTGAAAATTCTTTCGCTTACGAAATTTGTTTCCAAGCACTCCTAACCTACAGGTCGTGCCTTATATTGGTCCAGGTTGGTCTTTTCCTTATGCCATTTTGAGTCCTCTACTTCGAGTTGAGAATGTCGATGCCCAAAACTACTAGAAGTAGTTTAGGATTCCATATTTGAGGATGACTGAGCCTCTATAGTCCGAGGCCTCAGTCCGGTTGTTAGAATAGAGGATAAAGATGAAATTTGTGTTTCAAACTAGAATGATTTTGCTAGGTGTTATTTGGTTGTTTTTTGTACTGGACTTATGCAATCAAATTCAAAATAGTTTTTTAACTTTTCCAATATAGTTAACGGCTTTGAAAATTTATTATGGGCTCTTATCTAAGTACAATTTTTTCTCTTAATGATATAAAATTTTTCTTTTCACATACTGAGAAAGTAATAATTATTATTATGACTATGGTGTTAGCATGCAATGTGTATAATTTCCTTGTTTTGGGTTTTAAGCTCTACTCTCAGTCCTTCCGGGGATTCATGTATTATAGTCACATAAAGATTCTTCTCAGACATTCTGGGTTTTGTTATTATAACATTTTAGCAGTGAAAGAAAAATAATGTCTCCTATATCCTGCTATGATGCATGACATTTTTTTTAAATCTAGTTATTTAAGAATTTCATCATGCTTAGGTTCTAGCCATTTGTTTTCGAAATCAACAGTACACATCATTCATATTTTCTAAACACAATTTAGAAGTTTATATTTAATATCTATATTCGTCAGAAGCACATGATTTTTATTTTCATAACTTACCTATTCATACTTTATGTATAAATTAAACCATAGTCTTATGTTTACTGTTGTAGCATCCAAGTTCCTTTTCTATATTTATCTACAAACATGTATATTGAATTTAAATAAGTTTAACAAATTGAGTTCAGTACTTATCTATTTTCCTTTTGTCTGAATAACCACAACTCTGTGGAAGATCTCACCACCTAGCCTCGAGTTTGGCATTGACGTCCAAACCATCCCCCGAGCTCTTCCCCTCCAAACAGTATTTATAAAATTTGTATTCAATTTGGGTATCTTGAAGCGTCAAGACCAATATTCCAGCCTCAAGTCACATTGTTATAGGACAAATTGACCTCCTAATCAACTCAGAGGATAAGGACAAGATGACTGAAAGATTGACCACAGTTGCAAGCCCAAAATCCACACTAACACTCTCTGTACTTTAATAACCTGCTTTATAAAGCTTGTTTACAAGCATAAAGGAGCGTTAGTCAAGCTGATAATTCATGTTGTTAGACCAGAGGGAGCGTTAGTGAACTTTAGTGGTGCTCAAGTGGTTATGCCAATGAATCTGCCATAAAATATCTAGATATCATTTCCTTAAATTTGTGCAAGAAAAGCAGGGAAACTCCAAAAATCAAGATATTTGGAGTAATTCTATTCCGGAAATAGAGGCAAATGGGAAAAAGATGGTAAAAGAGGCGAGTTCATGGTTTTTACCCAAAAGAACTACAAGTGGAGTTGGGAAGCCCTAATTTGATTGCTATTTAAGCAACGAGAGGGCCATTGCACAAGGGTCAGAGCATAGAAGGATAGTACATGGTGCTGTTGTGATATTGCCATATTCTTGAAGGGGCTAGCTAAAAGAAGGAGAGAGAGAGAGGAAGAAGGGATAAGGAGGGCTGATGCAACATGGTTGTTGTAATCACTCTTTTGTTCTTAATATAGGACTGCAGTTGTGTTCCACTACTCGAAGTGTGAGTGATATTGTGCATTTATTTGTCCATTCTGATGCTTGTTGTGTTGAGCAGATAAGTTACACATTTATACATGTTTGTTACAGATTATTTCATTAATTGTCAGAAGTATATGATATGATTGGTTTGCTTCGTTCTTTTGTGCAAGAATCATCTTGGAGCCGATCAGGAGGATTTCTTCTTACCGCACAGAGATTCCCAAGCGAATCTAGAAAGAACCAAAGGTGATCCTTTCTCCATATCCTGTCAATATATGTCAGATAGATGAACATATGTGTAACAGGTACCTTTTTCAGATAACCTTACGATTTGTCGGAAGTCTCGGGAAGACTTTTGAGGGTAGTTTTCATCCCGTGCATTTTACCCCATAGCAGAACTGGCGACTCTGCTGGGGACTATACTTTAGTTCTCAGTTATCCGGACTCCTCTCAAATCTCTTCTCTCTTCTATGAGCTTCCCACTTCTTCACATCCTTCTCTAATCCACCATCTAGTTTCTTGCATCCTGCAAAGTTGCTTTCTCTTTAGAAACTGATCCCAAAAACCCACTTTTTGAGCTCTTTCCCTCACTAACGCAGGTTGCTGGTCTACACAGAGCTTTATAAATCTATTTGGTTGTGCACAAGGATCGTTAGTGGCCAAACTAAAGCTCTGTTTACACATAGACAGAGCGTTAGTGACCCATTTCCATGTTTTTCAAGAGATTTTGTGGACCAAAAGGGGGGGAACTTGTCCCAAGGGCTGAATTAAGATCTACAACAGTATCATGCTAACAAATTTGGTGTCTTAAAATTTATTTTTTAAGAAAATGCTTTAGTTTTTCTCTCATAAAATAAATTTTTATTGAAAGAATCGCTAATAGACTGTACATCTCCTTCTGTCAAATTAGTTGTAGGCTGCTTTGTTTTGGTTCAATAGTTGTTAGGGAATATTGAGAAAAGGAACTTTCGATTATGCAAAGTGTTGAATGATTTTTAGATGCACTGACGAATACATGAATATGTGAAATAATACATGTGTAGAATAAAACTTGCTTGCATAAGAAATTGAAAAAAAAAAATTCAAAGCATTGTTCTGCACGGTTTATCGAGTCGAGAGTCTCATAATATTCATACGTCAACACCCCCTCTGAAGACAAATAAAAAAGTACACTAAAAGTTACACTAAAATCAATGAATACTCTTTTGTAGAGAAAACCAACATTAGATAGATTAGAACCTTGGGATAAGAGAGTGAGTCAACTACCCAAGGTTGAAAATCAAACTAGTGTCATTAAAGAGTGAAAAATCCTTCTGCACTCATATTACCAGGACCACTCCACTCACAACGGAGGTAAATATGAGATAACATTGGATTGTAATCGAAGGTATCCCGCATTCTTTTACAACTGCTTTGGGCATTCTGTGTAACAGTGGTCCCTTCGGGTATTTCAGAACTGAGTCGGGGACTCAAGCATCCTGCCCACACAGCATGTTGTCTGCGACTATGTCCCCCCCGGTAATGTCTATGATTTTAGGTATCTCTAGTGGCTAATACTTCTAGGTACTTACCTAAGGTGACTGGGACAGGCTGTCCTGGTACCTCAAATGGACAAACCTACTTTGTCTTCATTTTTTGGGAGGGTGCTCGTCTTCACGAGAGTACTTGGCCCCTTAATCTGAGGTTTGGGCGAAGCTCAAAAGTAACTGTAACCGTACATTTGGCCATCCTTCTCTGTTACTCATTGAGAGACTGAGTTTCATCTCCAGTAATCGGTGTTTATCAGACAAGGTAATTTCACTTTGTTTGCTAATTGTCATTTTTAGTGTATTTTTTCTTTTTAGGTACCTGGGTGCTATCGTTTTTTAGACTTAAAGAATATCACCTTAAAAATTTATCTGATAAAATTTACCAGTCATTGTGGCTACATATGGCCCTCACCTTCAATCCAGACGGTTGTTAGGACTTCCTCCACTCACTGTGGAGGATCTACCAAGATCTACTAACTCGGATTCCTCATCTTCGAGGAATTGGTCTCCTAAATCACACACGGGATCGTTCTGGACGACCAACGATTTTGATTTGCTAGAGAATTTCTTAACGGAAGGATTTCTTCCTCATTTTAACACTCTGCTTACAAATCTGTCGGATCCTGTTATTGATCCCATCATACCAGTACTTCAGTCTTCACTGGGAGGAACTCTCCCATCTATTTAGTCAGCACCTCAAGGGTTGTGGAATTATAGAGACACTGTGAGTCCTCTACCACTTCCCCAGTCAACGGTCATCACAACACTAGCAATGTGGAACCCCACAATCCCATTTGTCCCAGGTACTACAACTCACATCACACCCTCTATCAACAGAACCCAGCAGATGTCAGGTTCCACTCCTATGGTACACCAAAGCATACCTTCGACTAGTGCCACATATAGTGCTCCATATAACACTCAATGTGGCACTATGGGCGCGGTTCCAATTTACCAAAACCAAGGTCGGCCACCAATGTATGGTTATAACCCCCAGATTCAGATATCTGGGGCGGTCCCCAATATGCACATGGCGGCAGGGAATGTCACAGTTCCCCCACCATTCTCAGGCATGCATGGATAGTCACTGATTGACATGAGTTTTCCCTCTATCAATCAAAGCCATATGGTCAGTTTAGTGTTGGTTGGGAATCCACAAGGGATCCCCACCCAATCCATGGGGGCACCCTACTCACAAGCTCATATGAGTCAAGGGGGCACTGCTTATATTGGGGGAAAATTCATACCCCAGTATCAAAATCCTCATGGTAATCCACTTTACAACACTGTACCGCAAAGCAACTGCTACACCTCACAGCCCATGTACAACATAGGGAACCAAACGATGGGCAGAGCGCAGAGCTCCCCAGGTCATCCGTCATCACAATGGTCCAAGTCGGGAGGCACCCAACAATTTTCCTTTTTTGGCAACATTTGATATCCCCAACTTATACAAGTTGACTAATGACCCCATCTACCATAACCTACAGTGACCGCCGATCCTACATAAAATACCGATGGATATTCCTAAGTTCGATGGAAAACAAGGGGAGGATCCGGGCACTCACGTCACCACCTACCATCTATGGTGTGTTTCTAACTCCATGGTGGGTGACAGTGTCTAGCTGTGTCTATTTCCCCGCATCCTCACTGGAAATGCTACAAAGTGGTATATTGAGTTACCACATGCATCAGTGAATACCTTTAACGCTTTAGTAATGGAGTTCCTAAAGCACTTTCAGTTACTTATTTGTTATGAGACAGGGACGGAGCTCCTTACTTTATTTCATCAAGATACCACCACCCATATCTCCAATCATATCCATGAATGTAGACGTAGGCGGAGGTTAGTCAAAGCCCCCATCCCTGAATTTCTCTTAACACACTGGTTCTGTAAGTCGCTACTCCCGCAAATCGCTAGAGATGTCACTCTAGGTGGTGCGGTCATGGAGGACCAATCCATACATCGTGCCTAGCACTTGGATTTAATTTATTCATAGTTTGGCACTCTCTATGACATTATCCCCTATGCTCCCAGTAACCCCAATCCCCCCACCACTCAGTGCCCTAGAGCGCATGCCGACGGGATCGTCGGCACAACCTCCACGGGCGTTGTAAAACAACTTAGTGGCTCCGTTGCCAAGTTGGAAGTGGACCCCTCTACCAAAACGACTGCTCTTCCTGCCACTACGATTAACTCTATGTAGTCTACATAGAAATCTAGTAGTAAGAACAAGAAGAAATAGAACAAGACCGCTCCTTTTGAGGAGCAGTCATCTAAGTAGCCCAACCTAAAACAAAAGGCCGCTACACCTACTGATATGGAGAAGGATAAAGGCACCAAATATTCATGCAAACTTTGCCTTGAAGGTCATGAAACCTGGTGTTGTCTGTGTCTTCAAGAGTGCACGGATTACCTTGCCAAAAGAGATTCTGGTAAGGCACCTGTTGTCCTTAGAAATCCTTTTCCTACTCAACCGCAGTAAAATCTCATTGCCAACCAACCACAACCCACGTCAGGGGGTAGTGACGGTTCACAACATCCTTCTGTTGGAGAAGGATCTTCTGTCGTTTACACATTTGGAACGGTAGATCTCACCACAAGAGCCAAATCTTATGGAGCTCCTGTCGCTCCGGCAACAGAACCATCCGCAAGTCAAAACCCATCGCCACCCAATGATTTGCGAATTGAAAGGCTGATTGAGGACTTTGTAATTTGACCCCCCAAGGGGGCACTTTGACGCACAACGCAGAACACATTTGCACGTGCCACCCAACACTACAACATTGTAGACGATTTGGCACAAGCGCCATCGACCATGTCGGTGCTCGAAGTATTACAAACATGCCCAAGCCAAAGGAAAGATTTGCTTTCGACTATCAGGGGTATTGACCCTGTAGATTCCATGCTTGCCATTTTTGACATGGACAAGTGTAAACCTCCCCTTTCCCACCAGCTTGCATTTCAGGTGCATATCAATTCGAAAGGGAAAGGTATACACTGAACTGTCATCAATGAAGGTGCTTCAACCTACATCATATCGGCTTCATGTTGGCTCGCCCTAGGTTCCCAAACCCTATCCCCACCATCGAACTCCCTTAAAGATTTCGGTGGCCACACCTTTGTCCCAAAAGGATACTTAGCCAGTTTTCCCATCACTTTGGCTGGGAAAACCATAACGGTGGATGTAGAAGTCGTAGACAGCAAACTCAACTATAATATGTTGTTGGGTCACAGTTGGACATATGCCATGACAGTCATTGTATCTACTATCTTTCGCATCATCCAATTCCCATTGGATAGAAAGGTTATTACAGTAGATCAATTGTGTTTCTGCACCCCTGATTATTCACCATTACCAAGTGGCTCTGTACCCCTAGTAGGAGGTGGAACTGACAGTTACGTCAGTTTAGGTACCGGTCTACTGAAGGCTTCTTCCCTCATGGTTTGTTTCCCTCTTCAGCCGTCGAAGGTTTCACAATCGATCAACATGCTTTCATCTTTTCCTCATGAACAGATCGATCCATGGATCCTACCAGCTCCTTCAGACATTGACACTTATGGAGAACAAATTCCATTGTCACTAGCTGAATTGGCCTGCGAAGCCATTCAAATTACATCCGAATCTCCGGTCGCTTTGGTTTCGGCCAATAGTACCACTGCCCCTCCCATAACCGCTCCTTCTTTTGATCCACTCAATCAACTCTTATCAGTGGACGAAGCTATTAGAGAGATCACGAGGTTAGAAGGCCGACCTTGGGAGGATTCACACCATCATGTTTTGATATTTGATTCGGACATGATGCCTCTTTAAATCCTGTCACCTGACGCACATGAAATCGTTTCCTCACCATATATGACTATCCAACTTTTGGACTCGGAAGGAAATAGGGGCAATATTTCACAAACATTGCTCCCCGATATTTCTGTCATGACAGGCACCATGTAAAACATACAGAGTGGAGCCAATCACAATCTTGAGGAAATTGTGAGCTTCACCTACCCGTTTAGTGACTTTCGCGATGTTTTTCCTTGGTCTTATGAGGAAATGCATAGCATAGACCCTTCTAATGTCAAGAATGAGATCGAGAAAGATTGAACATTCTTTTTATGGTATTTTTCTTGCTCGTTAATCCGAAAAACCTCGAGTCTTCTTCTTTGGGCTCGTTAAACTACAAACGAAGATAATAAAGCACTGTTAGGGATATTTTATTACTCTTTAAAAAATATAAACATCCTCGAGCTTTTGTCCTTGCACTCATTAAATCTATGCAATGATAAATAGAGCACTGTTAGGGATATTTTATTACTCTTTAAAAAATACAAACATCCCCGAGTTTTCATCGTTAAGCTCGTTAAACACTTTCTAAATATGGTACAGCACTTTTGGAGACATTTTATTGCTCTTTAAAAACTATAAACACCTCTGAGTTTTTGTAGTAGGGCTCATTAAATATATATACAACAAACCCGTAAAGCACTTTTAGGGATATTTTATCACTCTTTAAACAATATAAAATTCCTCGAGTTTTTCATCATTTGCACTTGTTAAATATATGCAAACGATGCTCTGAGCACCTCTTTTTTTTTATCTAGTTCCAGCTCATAAACTGAAAAAGACCAATGGAGCATCCTTTTTAGGCACTTTTTTCTCGCTCTTTAAACTGAAAAAATCCCGAGCTGTGTCTTTCTGCTCATTAAACATGCTAAAGATGACCTGAGCATTCTTTCAAGTACTTTTTTCAAGCTCATTAAAAAATGAAAAATTCCGAGTTTTTGTTATTGAGCTCATTAAAGTGTCACGACAAAACACAATTTTAGTCCGTTGCCTCGTACTCATAACCAAATGAGGTCGACATATATTAGAAAAAGGTTTCTCTTTATCCGGGTCTAGTAGATTAAATACGGAAAAGTAACCAATACGGGTATACTATTAACCTATTGTCGCACCCTTTTAACAACTATGACAAAGGGACCACCATGGAGTCTCTCTCTACAATATTTTCAGACTCTCTAAAGATGAAAAGATCACCTAGTTTTCTAGTATGGACTCTTTAAATACACAAACAAGATATAGAGTCGTTCTTTTTACGATTCTTTTCAGACTCTTAAAAGATGAAAAAATCGACAAGTTTTCCTGTCTGGAATCATTAAACTAGCTATATAGGGAAAAGATTCGTTCTTTTTTGTGATCCTTTTCAGACTCTCTAAACATGAAAAGATCGATGAGTTTACCCATCTGGACTCATTAAAAATCAGATGGGGAAAAGTGGAAATACAACCATATTCTGAAGCGTGGTTTGGCAGCAAAAGTTCCCTTGAAAATGGCACTCCCTTAGATAAACCGTCATTTGGATAACCTCTCAATATGAACCCTACCAACCTATGAGGTTTTAGCCTATATACCCCGATGCCATTGCATCTCTGTATCTTAAACACTCTGTAGTGTTCATGAGTCTAGTGTTGTCGGTTAAAACCATTGTCATGCCTTCTATTTTTCAAGGGTCCCTACTTGTTTCCTCGATCAACTGACCCTACATATCCTTTCATCATGCCCTCCGTCATTTAGACCCAAAAGCTCAAACGTTTCTTCAGAAAACAAAACCATCCTTGTCCAATTTCGTGTCGACTGATGTAGGACACGTCATTGCCTACCTTTTGACAGGTTCCTTCTTATTGACTTCAACACTCTATCTAGGAAGATAACCCAGAAACACATTCAATGCCTTGGTGCTTGCAGACATTAGTGGCAAGTTACCTTATGCTTGATCATGGGTTTTCACCATTGGCTCCTGGTTAAGTGATTCTACGAGTGTTCGACGACAAAAAATCTTTCACACTCACTAGTTTTCACTATGCATCTTGGAGACCATCACCATAATCGGTGGCCTTCCTTGCATCTATTAATAGTCTCCATTATTGGCTGGTAATCAGATGATTTCGTGCATGTTCGACGTCAACTCATTTTATCACATGTACCGATCTTTGCTGTTCGATGAAGCAGGAATCAAGACCTTGGGTAGAGGCTTACATCATTGAGCCTTGTTTCCTCTCCCAAGCTACGATATTGTTCTTTGAAGACAACCATTTCAGGATAATCTATTATCACACTGGATCCACCCTATGCCATATTAGCGGCCAGCATTGTTATATCTCTGAGGAGAAAGTTACTCTGACATAGCTACTAAGCATGGGAATGCCCGACTCAGGACATGATTTTATCAGTTCATATATATGTACTTTTGTTGTATCATGTTTTCCTTATCGCCCGAAACTTCTCTCTCTCTCTCTACAAAGATTTTGATAGGAAACTACAGTATTTTCATAAAGTATTTTGGCCATCATCTCTGCCTCTGATCTCATACTTTAGGGGGCATCTATTATAGGACAAATTTACCTCCTAATCAACTCAGATGAGAAGGACAAGATAACTAAAAGATTGACTACAGTTGCAGGCCCAGAATCCACACTAACGCTCTATGTACATTGATAACCTACTTTATAAAGCTTGTTTACAAGCATAAAGGAGCATTAGTCAAGCTGCTAACTCATGTTGTTAGACCAGAGGGAGCATTAGTGAACTTTAGGGATGCTCAAGTGGTTATGCCATCGAATCTACCATAAAATATCTAGATATCATTTCCCTAAATTTGTGCAAGAAAAGCAGGGAAACTCTAAAAATCAAGATATTTGGAGAAATTCTATTCCAGAAACAGAGGCAAATGGGAAAAAGCTAGTAAAATAGGCGGGTTCATGGTTTTTACCCAAAATAACTACAGGTGGAGTTGGGAAGCCCTAATTTGATTGCTATTTAAGCAATGAGAGGGTCATTACACAAGGGTCAGAGCATTTAGAAGGATAGTACATGGTTCTGTTGTGATATTGTCATATTCTTGAAGGAGCTAGCTAAAAGAAGGAGAGAGAGAGAGAGGAAGAAGGGATAAGGAAGGCTGATGCAACAGGGTTGTTGTAATCACTCTTCTGTTCTGAATATAGGACTGCGGTTGTGTTCCACTACTCGAAGTGTCGGTGATATTGTGCATTTATTTGTCCATTCTGATGCTTGTTGTGTTGAGTAGATAAGTTACACATTTATACATGTTTGTTACGAATTCTTTCATTAATTGTCAAAAGTATATGATGTGATTGGTTTTCTTCATTCTTTTGTGCATGAATCGTCTTGGAGCCTGTCAGGAGGAGTTCTTCTTACCGCACGGAGATCCCCAAGAAAATCTAGAAAGAATCAAAGGTGATCCTTTCTCCATATCCTGTCAATATATGTCAGATAGATGAACATGTGTGTAACAGGTACCTTTTGCAGATAACCTTACGGTCTATCAGAATTCCTGAGAAGACGTTCGAAGGTAGTTTTCATCCTGTGCAGTTTACCCCATAGCACACATACCCTCATAGATTCTCTCCAGATCTCCCATTGGTTTATCTCACCCAGCTCAAGGATTTTCTGGTGGCAGCATTCTGCTTTTGACCAAATTTATTACTTTCCTCTCTCAACTTCTCCAGCCCCCTAGACCTTCCTCAAATACTTCTTTTGAGTAAAAAGGTGAGTAATCACCTTAAGTGTCTTAGGAGGTTTAACAATTATTTCCTGCTCTTGAAAATACTTTAATTCTTATTATGTATTACTCATAAATTGTTTTGGCCAAGTCAGTCACAGTTCTTTGGTGTTTCCATCGAACATATGACACAGTAGTACGGTAAAAGTAAAAGTAAAAGCAGTAGAATAATTTAATTGTTCATGTAACGTGGGGTGTCACATCAAGATTAAAGCAATCATAAAAATAATTGAATTATAACTTTATTTTACACCTCTTTTAAGAATATAAGACTTGATTTTTAAGAACGAAAAACTTAAGAAAAGTTTGCATCTCAAGAAATTTGATTTTTCTAAGTGCATGGTAAATCTGTATTTAAGATGGATTTTACTTAAAACATTTCAATTGCAAGTTTCTTAGTATCACAGAAATGTATAAATTATTCCATGTTCAACATGGAGTTGATACATGGCATATATATACAACATTTCAATACATGTTTCTCAATATAAGGGGTAATTGTAATCCATTGAATATTCAATATAGAGTTGATATGTGGTGCATATATATATATAAAGAAACACTTAACTCATGATACATCTCCTATTATTAAAATAAAATAAAATAAAAATAACCATTAAAATTAACTAAATTATAACTTTATTAATATTGTTATTATTATTTAATCTAATATCAAGGGTAGCCCTAATTAGAAATCGACATAATTATTATGTATAAACAAAATATAGATACAACATTAGGTTGACGAAATTATTCTACTTGTGAGAAAGGGTGAAATAATTAAGTAAAATAAACAGTAGATTTTGAATATAATATTTTTGTTTTAAAATATAATAATATTTTTTTAATAAAATTACTCATTTTTTATTTGGTGCTCTCCCACCCATGATGCTAGAGATTGTAATGTTAATGTAAACATTTTGATTCAATAAAAATAAAAATAAAATATGGTAGACATGTGTAACTTAATATAATGTAATATAATGTAAACATTTTAACTTGGTGAAAATAGAATAAAAATAACCCTATAAAAATTAACAATAATAAAAAATAAAAATAACTCATGGTATTGACCCATGGTATTCTTGTGGAACATAACATATTTAAGGGGGAAATTAAACTAACCAATATCCATATTTGTTTGATGTTATATTTAGATACATAATTAGTAGTAGAAAATGATGACATTGAATCTATGTGGTATTGACCCATGGTATTCATGTGGAACATATCATATTTAAGGGGGAAATTAAACTAACCTATATCCATATTTGTTTGATGTTATATTTAGATACATAATTAGTAATAGAAAATGATGGCATTGAATATATGTAGCTTGTAAAGGTAAAACTTTTTATGGATATGTTCGCACTTGCCATTTGTATGGATTTGTGGCCCTTTGTCTTTTTGTATGTTTTTCTAGTTGAATGGATGATGTTGTTATGTTATTGTTAGAGCTTCATGAGTGAACCACGATTAGAAGACCTTATATAGGAGAAAGGAAGTAATAGCACGTTATGGAATGGGTCAAAGTTAAATAAATTGAATCATGAAAAATAATTGAGTTTTGACCAATTCTACTGAGAAATGGTTGAAGATAGATATATAAAATTAATAAATAATTACTTAAGACTTAAAATATTGAGAAAGGGTTGAAAAAAAATTAAGAATAAAAACAAGTAGAATTGGAGATAATTAATAATGTAGCCAAACAACCGCTATTAGTTAAATACTAGAAATTAAAATTCAAAATTTTCCAAAATTAAGAATTAAGAACTAGTAATTATTTGGAAATCAATAATTATTAAAAATATAATAATGCAGGCAAATGAAGGATTAGTTTAAAAAATCAATTAAATAATTTTGAATTAATTATACAATTTTGAAAAAATAATTAAAAGGAAAAAAAATTAGATATTTGAATTAAAATTGAAATTTGAAAAATTAATTAAAAGGAAAAAATATTAGATATTTGAATTAGAATTGAAATAAATCTTTAATTAACTAAAACCTAAAATAGTGATAAACAAGATTGGAAATTTTAAAATTTTAACTACAATAAGGAATTATTCAAGTTGACCAAAAGAGAGAGAAATTTGAAGATTTGGTCAACTTGATTCCTATTCATATATATCTATATATATATATATATATATATATATATATATATATAAGTTAAATAAATAAATAGATTAGAAATTGATGAAATAAATAAATAGATTAGCAATTGATGAAATAAATATCATTGATTAAACGACCAATAGGGTCTAAAAGAATAATGAAAAAAGGAGGATGGAGGTCAAATTATCAGTGCGCAAAATGGTAGATGATGGACTTTCTTTATTGGCTAAGTCTATAGCCATCCTCTCTATTTAAATTATTAGGGTTCTTCTTGATTTCTAGGGCCTCTCAGATAACCCTAGAGTTATAATAACGAATCAAAGCTAGGATTTTTTACTGATCAAATTGAATTAGATGTTTGGACTTAAAATATTTCTCAGTGATGATTGATTTTGATAGACAATTGTGGTTAGTATCAGCAATATGCTCTTTTAGCCTAGCTTTGAAAGGGCGACCAGTTTGGACAATATAGGACTTCCGGCATGAACATGAAATTTCATAAACCCTTGATCCTAAAATCGGGTTTGATTTGTCCTTGGTCGATCAGAATAATTGCTTGAGGTTTTATGGGGTTTCAAAATGGTTTTAATGCTCCTTTTAGCCAATATCTTTGCTATAAGATTTGTGGTTCCTTTAATTCAAGGAAGTGTGATTTGGCCACATGATGGAGAGGGATTACTCTCAGTGGATCTAGGGCAAGAAACAACTTTAAATTATTTTTTTATTTGAGCAGTGGAGTAGCCATTAGATTTGAAGGCTTGGATTAAATGGAAATTTTTAGCTAAAAGGAATTGGGGGAAAAGATTTTCAAAGCCCTAGAAATGAGGGTTTTAAGAACACCCGAATTTTGGGAACACTTTGAAGCAAGGACCCTAAACTCTCGGAATCTCAAGCCTAAGTGTTGGTTCTAATTTGTTAACAACACATTTTTCATCTGGAAACAAATTGACCCACGCTCGATGCTTTTCATTCTCATCTCAATAGCAGTTCTCCTTATATTCAATTCACGATGGAAATCGAATCAAATAAATACCTACCTTTATTGGATGTCCTTGTTACTTTTCTCCCAAATGGATATCTATCCCATTAGGTTTATAGGAAAAAGACTCACACTGACCGTTATCTTCACTCCCTTTCTCATCACCACCCTGCCCAAAAGTCAAGTGTTCTTAAAACCCTTATTTCTAGGGCTTTGAAAATATCTTCCCCCAAATTCCTTTTAGCTGAAAATGCCCATTTGATCCAAGCCTTCAAATCTAATGGCTACTCCACTGCTCAAATCAAAAAAGCCTTTCAAGTTGTTTCTCACCCTAGATCCACTAAAACTGAACCCTCTCCATCATGTCACCAAGTCACACTTCCTTACATTAATGGAACCACAAATCTTATAGTGGATATCTTAGCTAAAAATAACATTAAAACTGTTTTCAAACCCATAAAACCCTCAAGCAATTATTCCAATCAACCAAGGACAAATTAGATTCGATGCTAGGATTAGGGGTTTATGAAATTCCCTGTTCATGTAGGAAGTCCTATATTGGCCAAATTGGTCGTCCTTTCAAAGCTAGGCTAAACGAGCACACTGTTAATACTAACCATAATGGTCTATCAAAATCATCCATCATTGAGCACACTTTTAATTTCAAACATCTAATTCAATTCAACCACAGAGGTTGGTTCGAAACGTCGATATAATAAAAATCATGAATGCAATGACTCCAGAAAATAACACTACACAAAATGAAGATCGCAGAAGCCTCAAATCTACAGTCCAAAATCCTTCGTCGGTTCCTTATTATAACTCTAGGGTTATCCGAGAGGCCCTAGAAATTGAGAATAACCCTAGTAATTTTAATAGAGAAGATGGCTATAGACTTAAACAATCATGCAAGCCCGTCATCTACCATTTTCCCACTAATAATTTGACCTCCATCCTCCTTTTTTCATTATTCCTTTTTAACCTATTGGTTTTTTAAGAAGTCATATTTATTTCATCAATTGCTAATCTATTTATTTATTTAACTAATATATGTGTGTGCATGTGTAGTGTCCCTTCCTGGTGAGATAACTTTCATGGCAGGAGTGGGTGATTTTGATGCAGTGTTATAAATATTATGCATGTTAGATTTATGTATATGCTTATATGATATAGACTTGGTTTAGGTCACACAATTTTTATGTGGTTATGATAATATCTATGGTGGTGTGTATAAGAACTTAGTTTGGTTAATAACATATTATCGGTGTTTTCTCTTTTGGTATCCTAGTTTGGACATAGGTGTATGACATGGATGGTGATCCAAGATTGAGATACATAGATACATGGATGATCATGTTTATGTAGAACATATGGTTAATTATGATTTATGGATAATTTATGATCTGTATAATTATATATGCATAATCTTGTACTAAGAAGGATGTGGCAGGGGACATGGTTATTTGTAAACAAGGATGCTTAAATTATAAATGAATGTCGAAGTCATGATACATGATTTTTACAATTATATATGCTTAATCTTATATTGAGCGAGATGTGATAGGGGGTATGGTTATTTTCAAACAAGGATGTTCAAAGTATAAATGGTTGCAGAATGTAGGAATTTACAAAGTAACTTCCTTAGATACAACACCAAAGGACACCGCTCATATACAGATCACAGATCAATACACCAGCATTCTTGACGTGGTTAAAACCCTCAAAGAGGGAAACAGTCCATGGCCTCAGCCAACACAACCACTTCAGGCAATTTATTAATGTAAAAGAAAGAAAATTTACATAAGCTTCTCTCATGAACAACCACCTTACAAGTGACCCTCCATGCTCTTTAAATAGAGATCATTGACCAATTGAGCGTTAAGCTATGGATCAAATGTCAGTAATATCGACAAGAGAATGAACCATCGGATCACTTCATGTCTAGGACATATCACGACTGTTGGATTGTAAGTTACAAAAGTAGATAGTAAAGATACACACTTTACCTAACTCTACATTAGACCAAGTTATACTTAATTATTTCCTATGTGTCGGAATATCCTAACATCCCCCCTTAAGAACAACTTCGGATATGATTGAAGGATGTACAAATATGACACAATAGGAGAAGGAAGGGGGAATTAGAGCATATACCCCCTTAGTGACAACTTCCTGAGCTCCAACCATAAATCAAAGTTTAGTAAACTTCGCCTCTGTGAGAGCCTTTGTAAAGATGTCTGCAACTTGATCATCGGTTGAACAATATCACTTCAAGAACATGGTCATGAATGGCTCATTGATTCTGGAGCTTCTTATCAAATTGCCAAAAACAAAGCCATGTTTTTTTCTTTAAATGATTGTAAAACCAAAAATATATATGTTGGTGATGATAGATCTTTTAGTGTTGTAGGGTCTGGAACTATTCGTTTAAACAATGGTCAATTTAATGATGTATTATGTGTTCCTACCTTATCCTGCAACCTTCTATCTGTATATCAAGTAACTCATTCAGGTGAAGGTAAAACCATTGAATTTTCACCTCATGATGTTGTAATTAAGGACCTAAGAGATCCTAGACAAATTTTAGCTACTGACATTGCTGATGATTCTACAAAGTTGTATACTTTTAGCAACTTTGGGTCATCAACTCTTCCCTCGGTATTTGTTTCTCATAATGATGAAGTAAGAAAACTTTGGCATGAGCAATTTGGTATCTTAAACTATCGATCCCTTCAAAATCTATGTGATGAAAATATGGTGACAGGTCTTCCTATGGTATCTTGCAGAGATGGTGTTTGTTCCGGATGTGTACTCGAAAAACATCATTGGGATAGTTTTGAAAAACGTTCCCCTTGGCACGCCTCAGCCCCTTTACAACTTATGCACAATGATTTACAGTGTCCTTTGGTGTTCTATCTAAGGAACTTACCCTGTATTCTTGACGTGGTTAAAACCCTTAAACAGGAAAATAGTCCACGACTTGAGCCAACACGGCCACTTCAGGAAATTGATTAATGTAAAAGAAAGAAAATTTATATAAGCTTCTCTCATGAACAGTCACCTTACAAATGACTCTCCATGCTCTTTAAATAGATATCATGGACCAATCGGGTGTTAAGCCATAGATTAAGTGTCGGTAATACCGAGGAGAGAATGAACCGTCGAATCACTTCATGTCTAGAACATATCATGGCCATCAAATTATAAGTTACAAAAGTACATAATAAAGAAACACACTTTACCTAACTCTACACTAGACCAAGTTATACTTAACTATTTCTCTAGAACCAAAATGATTGTGGAAGTCATACACAATCTTTGGTAAAATATGAATAAGTTAATTATGAAATTCATTTGATCTATGACATTGTGATGTGTGCAGATCTTGGAACAAGGCCTTACAAATGAACTTGGGTATGATCTCACAATTAGTTCCTTAAGGTGACGTGTGTAGTTTCAAAGTAGAGTAGATGAAAAGCCATGGAAATTAGGGCGCGCAGTCCTAAATCCATGAAAGATAAAGATGTGGAGTCTTGGATATATAATAAAAGGATTAGGGAATGGAGTCCTTGGTGTACTAAGCCATGAAGATGTATGAAACAGGGATGTGGAATCCCTATTCTCCAGAAGAAAAAATACCACTCATGGTCAACTCAAGGATGAATTTCCTTAATAAAATATCAGTTCTGACAATTCTAGAGTGACTTTCTAAAAATAGAAAGTCATGTCTAGCTACTCAAGTATTGTTGGAAATAATACTGAGGGGGGGGGGGGGTGAATCAGTATTATCAGATCAATAAAAAATTTTCATTTCCATACTTAGATACATATACGCTACTTCATTCAAGGGAACCCGTGTGTATATGCAACTGAGTCTAAAGCGACTAGTGTAGATCCAAAATACTTATGATTCAGTTAATCCATTAAATATTGATCTCTAGTTAGTGCATCAGAACTTCATTAACCATATGAACGGTAAGCAGGAGCAGTAAAACAGAACAGACCATCACACACAAGAAGCACACATGAACACCATGATATAAGGTGGAAACCAAATGTGGGTGAAAGCCACCTGCTGCAAGTCATCTCTATCTTCTTTCAATAAGATAATTCATTTACAATATTTTGTACTAGTGCAGTCCTTTACCAGTACACAGGCTTCTACTGCAGAGGGCTACAACCATCTCTCGTTTTCCAGACTCTCCTGGATGGGAGCTACAACCCCCTTAGCTCTTGTACTAGCTGATCCATTTACTAGTACATAGGTGCCTACCTACTGAATGCTCCAATCTTCACTTGTTCTCCAGCTGCTACCAGAAGGGAGCTACTACCCCCTTTGCTCTTGTACTAGTTGATGTACTAGTACGTAGGCGCCGGCCTACAATCTCCTTTCACCCTCCAGGGACCACATTTCATACATTTTCATACTGGATACTCCTGAAGCACAACACTATAATCTGAAGGCCACGTTTCATTAGATTTTCATACTGGACCCATAAATATCATTGAAGCACAAAACAATCAATACTAGCATCATCAATCTCTGAATCACTGAAACACTGAAACCCTGTCAACAACACAGTCACTAGAACACAGAGTAGACAATAGAACTCTGCAGCAACAATCAGAACCAGCTGTACCATCAAAATCATGCGTCAAAGTGCATACACTACTTGGAAGTGTCGAACTAGCATGTATACGCAACTTCACCAAAGCGAACCAGCGTATATGTCATTAATTACTTATTCATAACTTCGTTGCACTTCTTGACTTCAGACATACCCAGATCATTACATATACAAAGGTAATATATGTGTTAGCACCCAGATCTAGTCCATCAGATCACATAAATGTGAGCCATTATGATCCTGATCCAATATTAGTTCTCATCCATCAATACTGGAGCTAAACACAATCAACCAAACAGGATATGTAGAATACTAACACCTTTAAATTGTCATTAGAATTCATCAACAACTAGAACCACCTACAACTTCAAACATCATAGCTCAAATGGTATACGCTACTACAATGAACCAAACCTGCGTACATACGCGCTTGTACCAAATCCAACCCGTGTACAGATCTAAAAATATTCAATCATGACTTGCAGTGATTTCAAATCTTAAGTTATACCCAGTTCAGATCATTACATGCGTCAGTATACAGATCTAGAATAAACATAATCAATCATATAGAGATAGTTCATTCCAAATCATTTGATCCCGATCTATCCTTAGATCTTGTACTCCATCATCCGGTGAGATCCCTCCTTAGCTCAGATCAAGCAATGCATCATCAACCCATAACCTGCATACTGGATCTCATACTTCATCAGATATTCAAGAATTTTTCGATACACTTGCCTAATGATCTTCTTCTCCTTTTATAGTCTTAGGCCTTTCTCAATACCATGGTCCAAAACCATAGCAAACCAATACCATGGACCCAATACTTGGGGTCAGCACATCTGACGAGATACTATGGTCCAAAACCATAGGTTCAAATACCAAGGACTAACTACCACGGACCAAAAGTAAGTTCTCCAACATATACGCGCTTTTCCTTTCATGAAAGTGCGTGTATATGCATACGCGCCTTTGTAACGTCTAACCAGCATGTATACGTGGCTTGGTCACGATGAACCTGCGTATATATATTTTCTCTTCATTCTTGTAGTCTGATCATCAAATCCTTACTGCTGACCTGCTGCACTATGATCTGTCATCTGTGTGATTTGTCATCAAGGACAACACTTGTCTCACAATGCCAAAAATCTCCCCCTTTGGACTTGATGGCAAAGCTAACTTGTCACACTTAGGACTATCATCTGATTCCTTTGAGCTTGTCCTGCATCTCATGCATTCAATCACATCTGATATCTCTTCTGAAGATTCATCTAGTTAAAACTAAGTGAGATGTTCTTCTATGAGTTGGTTGCCATCAAGTACAACACATGCATCATAATGCCAACAATCTCCCCCTTTGGACTTGATGGCAACAACACCAAATCACTCTCCCCCTTTGACATCAAGGGCAAAGGGTGGACCAAGATATTCACTTTCTGTGATAAACATCCCGCTGACCATTCTCCCCCTGAGTACCTGCCGAAATTTCTGAATGAGCTCCCCCTTTATATATGCCAAGGTGTACCTATCTGACCATGCTCCCTCTAAGTACATGCTAAAGTCTCTGCTCTGCTGAAGTGTGTTGTTCATGCTCCCCCTGACTGTAAGCAAGGTCTGTAAAAAGATGTTCTACAAGAAAGAACATGACTCTATACATCATAAGTGACCTTTCTAGCACCAAGGACAAAAGTTTACATATGATAACATAAGAGAATAACATCATTCATCCCAGGCATAGTGGGGAAACCAAAATAGGTTGTTACATGACCTTGATAGAAGGAAGATATACATGACATAGAGACAAAATATCAAGACTATGTAAGTCACCAATAACTACTATCAGCAACATCAGTCAATCAATGTATAGACCAACAACCATGTTCTCCTTCTGTTCTCCTTTCTGCAGCTGAGCCACCTGAACCAAAAACAGCTTGAGTACTTGAACCAAGAGCTTCTAAAGATATGCGAACAATGCATTATTAGAAGATTATCTGCTCCCCCTGAATCCTATACCAGATGGTCTCTGACAAACCCATATCAGACTCTTCTCATCCAGAGTCTGGCCCACTGATTTCATTCAAATCAACATATACGTGACTGTATCCACAGAAACATGCGTATATACGCGGATACTACTCATAGAACTCGCGTACAGCCACTTCGATATCAGCAACCTGTAAATGTCTTGTAGAGTATAATTCATCAACCTATGACAAAGTATGTATGCATCAATTCATCCCTTTGAACAGAGTCATTATATCATGTGTTAAACCACCATAGCCATCAAGATCTACATGATCGAAGTATCTGCATCAATCAACATATGTAAGTATCAACCTATCATCATATAGATAAGAACTCATCATCATGTCTCCAACAAAGCAACTTTGAGTAGTCATCCATGTATCAGCACTATGTCAAGGCTTCTTTATATCATCCACTTCAACAATCCTTATCCATATGAGCATCAAGAACTATAGGAATTCTGCATCATAACTGTATTATATGATCTTTATGCATATGACAACAGTAGCATATGAGAGACTCATCATCAAGTAATGAAGTTTTGTATTCAAGCTTTGTACTTCTCCTTATCCTTATGAAGATCACCATGTAAGCATCATATATGCACCATCTAAGAATCAATCCACAAATAAGATATGAACATCAACTATGTAACCCCAAGAATCATATGAGATTTTATCATGGACAACTCATAACCACATCATAGAAAGATATATCATTTAGCCATATAAGCATCATCACCAAGGACTATTAACCATAATGCCAACAATGCATTACTAAAGGCATATGCTCCCCCTCAACCTGTGCCATCTGTTTACTGTTAGATCTGATCATGCATATATCAGCAATAAGCATCAAGACATCATCATCATCAAGTTAGGATCAAAACACTTCTAAACATCTTACAAGTGTCAAGACATTTCCACACATCCTCAGCAGACTGTAACTATTAACCGATAGAGCAAATGAATCATATCAGACCCTTTTTCTGAGCCTGTCCCCACTGCTTTTCCTCAGACTGACATATACGCGATTTTGTAGTGTCTAACTCGCGTATATACGCGACTTCCCTTTAATAAACTTGCGTATGAGATTCAGGGCACTGAAGTTTTACACTTTCAGGTCCCTCTGAGTCTGTTATGTCTGTGTTGTGTTGTATCTGAGTACATTGTGCTGTGCCACATCTTTCTGACTGTACTTCCTTCTTCTTCCATATCTTCAAGTGTGATGATGTTTTCTCCTTTTGGTGTGATGTCCATACTTTGTTCCTGCATTCCTTTGCTATATGTCCAAGCTTGTTACATGCATAACATCTCACATGTTTCATATTCCTCTTGTAACAATCAGCAGCTTTGTGACCAAACATATTGCAAGAAAAACAATATCCATTGAAGTACCTGGAATGTGATGATATTTGTGCGTGATGATATTGAACCATCCTTCTTCTACATCTAGCTGCAACATGTCCAAGATTATGACATTCATAACATTCAATATTATTCATCTGAGTAAATGGCCGACCATAGTTAGGAGTAAGATATTTTCTTTGAAGAATCTCTTTCCTTGATTGTTGATGAGGTTAAACTCTCATCTCCTTGCTAATAATTTTGGATTTCTCTTTAGAGTTCCTTGCCTCACCTTGTGAACTAGATTCACCTTCAATAGATTCATGAAAACCAAGACCAATCTTGATAGCAGGAGACCTTTGACTACTAAGAATATCATCCAAGGCTTTAGTACTATCTTGAAATCGTAACAGTTTATCCTTTTCTTCTAATTTACCTTTCAAGATATTTACCTCAACTTGAAGTTGTTCTTCCTTTTCTAGACATTTCTTCTTCATGTCTTCTTCAGCTTTCCTTCCTTCTTCCAACTGATGCCTCAGTTTGAGAATCTCCTTTTCTTGTTCTTCATTCAGATCCTGCTGCATTTGACGAATTCTGAAGGCACATTCCAGCTGAGATTTTAAGCTGATAACTTCGTTTTCCTGTTTTTCAATAGCTTGGAGTAGATCTTTATTCTGCTTCTTTGATTCTTCAAGATCTTCCTTTAGCGAGCGGATCGTGGCTTCAAGACTTTCATAGTAACTGAATCTATCTTTGAGTTTCATGATGGTTGTGCTTCTTTCATCGACTTCATCTCTTAGTGATGTTACTTCATCCTGCAACTTTCGATATTTGTCCTTGAATAACTTCCTTACCTTGTTTCCTTCTTCTAGTTGGGCCTTTAGTTTGGTAGCTTCTTCTTTGAAGTCACATTCCCTTTTGTTCAATAGATCTTGTTGATCTCTGGTTTTATCTGAAAGCCTTTTTAAATTCTGCCTCTATTTGATATCTTTCTTGTTCACCCATAAGAGAAAATTCAGTTGTTTCGCTATCGCTTTCATCTTTTCCAAATGGATAAATAGCTGGAACATCAGATAATAGCAAATTCATACCTGATAGTTCATCTTCATTCTGAAATGATTCTGAATCTGATTCTGAATCTGAAGAGCTTCTTACACCTAATCCCCAATCAATTCTCCCACTGTCATAGTTCTTCTGAGATGTCTTCTTCTTCTTAGGTGCTTTCTTCTTAAGATTCTTTCCCACAGTTCCACGAATCTCCTTCAAGCGATCAAGCTTCTACAAAAGGACCTGCTCTGATACCAATTTTTGGAAATAATACTGAGAGGGGGGTGAATCAGTATTATCAGATCAATAAAACTTTTTCATTTCCATACTTAGATACATATACGCTACTTCATTCAAGGGAACTCGTGTGTATACGCAACTGAGTCTAAAGAAACTAGCGTATATCCAAAATACTTATGATTCAGTTAATCCATTAAATGTTGATATCTAGTTAGTGCATCAGAACTTCATTAACCATATGAATAGTAAGCAGGAGTAGTAAAACAGAACAGATCATCACACACAAGAAGCACACATAACACCATGATATAAGGTGGAAACCCAATGTGGGTGAAAACCACCTGCTGCAAGTCGTCTCTATCTTCTTTCAATAAGATAATTCATTTTACAATATTTTGTACTGGCGCAGTCCTTTACCAGTACGCAGGCTTCTACCTGCAGAGGACTACAACCCTCTCTCGTTTTCCAGACTCTCCTGGATGGGAGATACAACCCCCTTAGTTCTTGTACTAGCTGATCCATTTACTAGCACATAGGTGCCTACCTACTGAATGCTCCAATCTTCACTCGTTCTCCAGTTGCTACCGGAAGGGAGCTACTACCCCCTTTGCTCTTGTACTAGTTGATGTACTAGTACGTAGGCGTCGGCTTACAATCTCCTTTCACCCTCCAGGGACCACATTTCATACATTTTAATACTGGATACTCCTGAAGCACAACACTATAATCTGAAGGCCACGTTTCATCAAATTTTCATACTAGACCCATAAATATCATTGAAGCACAAAACAATCAATACTAGCATCATCAATCTCTGAATCACTGAAACACTGAAACCCTGTCAACAACACAGTCACCAGAACACAGAGTAGACAACAGAACTCTGCAACAACAATCAGAACTAGTTGTACCATCAAAATCATGCATCAAAGTGCATACGCTACTTGGAAGTGCAACTTCACCAAAGAGAACCAACGTATATGTCATTAATTACTTATTCATAACTTCGCTGCACTTCCTGACTTCAGACATACCCAGATAATTACATATACAAAGGTAATATATGTGTTAGCACCCAGATCTAGTCCATCAGATCACATAAATATGAGTCATTATGATCCTGATCCAATATTAGTTCTCATCCATCAATACTGAAGCTAAACACAATCAACCAAACAGGATATGCAGAATACTAACACCTTTAAACTGTCATCAGAACTCATCAACAACCAAAACCACTTATAACTTCAAACATCATAGCTCAAATGGTATACGCTACTACAATGAACCAAACCTGCGTACATACGCGCTTATACTAAAGCCAACCCGCGTACAGATCTAAAAATATTCAATCATGACTTGCAGCGATTTCAAACATTAAGTTATACCAGTTCAGATCATTACATGCGTCAGTATACAAATCTAGAATAAACATAATCAATCATATAGAGATAGTTCATTTCAAACCATTTGATCCCAATCTATCCTTAGATCTTGTACTCCACCATCCGGTGAGATCCCTCCTTACCTCAGATCAAGCAATGCATCATCAACCCATAACCTGCATACTGGATCTCATACTTCATCAGATATTCAAGACTTTTTCGATACACTTGCCTAATGATCTTCTTCTCCTTTTATAGTCTTAGGCCTTGCTCAATACCATGGTCCAAAACCATAACAAACCAATACCATGGACCCAATACTTCGGGTCAACACATCTGACGAGATACTATGGTCCAAAACCATAGGTTCAAATACCAAGGACTAACTACCACGGACCAAAAGTAAGTTCTCCAACATATACGTGCTTTTCCTTGCATGAAAGTGCGTGTATACGCATACGCACCTTTGTAATGTCTAACCCGCGTGTATACGCGGCTTGGTCACGATGAACCTGCATATATATATTTTCTCTTCATTCTTGTAGTCTGATCATCAAATCCTTGCTGCTAACTTGCTGCAATATGATTTGTCATCTATGTGATTTGTCATCAAGGACAACACTTGTCTCGTAATGCCAACAATCTCCCCCTTTGGACTTGATGGCAAAGCTAACTTGTCACACTTAGGACTATCATCTAATTCCTTTGAGCTTGTCCTGCATCTCATGCATTCAATCACATCTGATATCTCTTATGAAGATTCATCTAGTTAAAACTAAGTGAGATGTTCTTCTATGAGTTGGTTGCCATCAAGTACAACACATGCATCATAATGCCAACAAGTATGACTTTCCAAAAATAGTAAATCACCTTCAATCAATGGGTAATCAAGCATAGTTGAAGGAAAATCACTTAAATTATCATTAATCAATCCTAATAGTTCAATCTCGACTTAATCCTCAATATTATTATTATTATTATTATTATTATCTTTTATGAGACTATGATATTATTACTAAAAAATGAATTATAAGTCACCTTGATCTCCTCAATCACTTCACACCTCTCTCCTTGATGATTATCATGGATCTATGTAACTCACTCTCTCTTTTAATAATACATTACACTCTCTTTTATGCACTCATCAAATAATGTCATATTACTCTTACACTCATTAAAGACATTTCATAAAAGATTCCTCTTATTCTCTCTTTATTGCATATGTTACACTCTCCTTAACTAAGGCATGCATACCTCTCCTTAATGGCATGAGTTACACTCTTCTAAATGGAATACAAGGCATGCATATTACTCCTCCTTTATGACAAGAATTTTTTTCTCCTCTTCTATATGTGTCTCATGTATTCTCACTTGGGGGGTGCATCATGATACCAAGCGTTTGAGAGAGTTGAAGAAGATTGTGAGAGAGAGATATTTGGAGAGGAGCTAAATGCTAATATAAATTACTAAGTATCTCTACCCAATGGAGTTGAACAAGACTGGTATTGAGAGTAAGTAAAACTTATCTTCCCTAACTTGCCTTGTAAATCCGTATATTGCTATATTTTGGTACTGCTCGTGAGCTCTTACAGCTCGGGGGTTCTAGGGAGAGAAGTTATCCCTGGATATGGTTGGGTGGAAAACTAGATGGTTCAAATGATTTGGTTAAGGGATCAAAGATGTATCATATTCTCAGCAATTCGAGTTAAATATATCTTCAAGTATAATTTTTATTGTCCTAAAATTATAGTATAACTTTAGCATAATATAAAAAGTAGAAATTTAAATTGTTGTAAGAATCTCATTTGGTTTAAGCTTATGTTATTTGGAATCTTATAGGATAGTTGAAAATGAAGACTAATAGTTTTCTATATGAATGGATATTTAGATCTCAAGATGTTATGGAATTATTATTGGTGTAGTCTATTATACTAACATTGGTATTGTAGGATTTGATAGGAAAGACAAATATTGCAAAAGGTAATTGTGATAAAGAAATTCCAAAGGAATTGGGTAATAGTTTCATGAGTATTGGTTTTGTTTCGGATAATCAGAGGCATGTTTAAAAAAGGGTTTAAGAATATTTTGTAAAGTGTTTGAAAAAATTCGTGAATGGGAAATGCTATTATTTTTTTAATCATTGTGCATGAATAAGTGTTAAATTGCATCCTACCCGAGCAGGAAATGGATGCATACCCAAAATATACTTGGAGGATTCACTAGATTGGTCGTTAAAATAAAAATGCTAAAAAAAGGATGGAAGACAAGAGTTTCAAAGAGAATCATTGAGGTTGTTGGAAATACTGAGGGGGGGGTGAATCAGTATTTCTTACTTTTTTATTCTAGTGATTTCCAAAAGCATATATAGATATGTATATGTATACACAGAACACAGAAACCAGCAGCTGGAATAAATGCTTTTACTAAAACTCAACACAGTACAATGAAATAAATACAATATAAGTATATATCTGACTGTGAATAGTTGCCAAGCTCCAACTTGGACTTCTGTGACGCTCCAACCTCCAGAGCACAAACTCTGTTTAACAATGGTTCTGTAATTAGAAGCACCTACCCTTAATGACTTTAGTCTTGTTCAGTTCTGAGGCTCCAACCTCTTGGGCTCCAACCCAATCTTGGTATACACTAGTATGTTGTTGCACTCTATTCAACCGAGGTTCTCTCACTCCTACTCTCTTACCTCTGCTGCTTCTACAGCCTCCACTGCTTCTGTTTCCTCTTCTGCCTCTGCTGCTTCTGCTACCTCACGCTCTGGTTCTTCACCACAATAACAACACCAACAGTTCTCTATTTTTATTGTTTTATACATTCTCATGCCTTTGTCCATTCGTTTTTGCTTACTTGATGGCTCTTTGGCTTCCTCCTTGCTCGCTTGAGCTTTGGCTTCCTCAACACTCACTCGACCTTGTAGCTTCCCTCCTCCATTCGCTTTAGCTTCCTCTGTGCTCAAATTAACCAATGCTTCACGAGACACGTTCAAGAGGAAGAGGGGCTGAATTACAATAGAAATGATGCTTATTGAAAAAATATCAGAGAGGTCCTTTTTTTTCAAGTTCACAAGTCATGAACTGTTATTTTTTTGTAATATAGATGCCCGAGATCAATTCCAGAAATGAGGCGTTTCAACATACATACATATATATATATATATATATATATATATATATATATAGATAGATAGATATATGACTTCTTCCTATCAAATGAAAAATATATATGTCGGAGAACCTTTTATTCACAGACTTATTACTTCACGGAAACCATATAAACAAGGCTATAGCCAGATAGAGGTCCCACATGCCACGTCATCCTTTTATCACAATCACCGCTTCCGGAGGTTCACACATAACATAGTCGATTGCCGATGGCCGATTCCCCTGCTGGACGTGATATTATATAAACTGTTTTTGATGAGTCCATCGGGTCCATACCTCTATTGCAATCGGCACTCAGGAGAGTGTAATTCCTTTGTGTATTGTTGCGATGGGTGGATGCGATAAAGCATTCAACCATAACACAATGCCACATCGGGTCTGCATACATTCTCGCAATCAGAGGTTTCGCCGATATACATATATATGCCAATGTATATATATATAAACTTCTCTGCCGATCTCCTGTCACATCAGTCAAAAAACACGTGAAGTTAAACTTGCAATCCAATCATTCATCAGGCGATCCGACAACATTCACTCCTCTTGATCCCATGAACCGCCCGCGCGTTAACTCGCAATAAATCGGTTTTTTGCCCTGTCCCATCTGCCATGCGTCACCCATTGACTGTGATCGCTCGCCCACATACGATTACCGTGCACCCTCCAAAGGCAGTGCGAAAAATACCATTTACCGCTGTCAACGCTCGCTATCTCCCGTGCATCTTTATCGCCCGGTAGCCATCGGATCTTTTCGCTGGAAATCTTACGACTCATGTTTGTTTGCTATTAAACACGTTCACTACTCCTCCAATATCTCCTGATATCTCTATCTGCTTCCTCTATGGCTCCAATGGCTCTGTGTGCTCCTCTTCTTTGGCTCTGTCTGCTCCTCTCGTCTCCATCTGCTCCTCTAGTGGCTATGTCTACTACTTGAATATTGCCATATTGACATCAACGACAATGCGTGTCCAACAGAGGTAATTTTCAATCATTATGTATTGCAATAATTCAAAATGCTTTCCATGTGTTTGTAGGAATGATTGAATGAAAATAATGCTTGGTGAATCTCAAAGCCCTTCAATTCACTTACAGTGGATGAAATGATTTTTAAAGGCATTTATAAAATACATAAGTAATTATAATTTAATTATAGGTTGTTATTTGTTTTTCATAGTTGTAGATTCAAGCCTTCATGCCATCTATTTGACAAAATTTGTAAATGAAATTCCTGAAGTCGACATATTTGTTAGTTTTTAAAAATGCATCTATGTGTGGTTTTATACTGATTCAGGACAACATCAAGTGGTATATGTGCCTTGAGGACCTGTAACTGCAGATTTTATTCCAAAAAAATATTTTTCAAAACCTGGATTGTAAATCAGGGCAATTTTACAAATTGTTGTTGTTATTTATGTGCGCCTGTTATCAAGTCTTTGATGAAACACTAAGATTATTTAGTCCCTATTTCAAGATGCCAACATTTGAAGTTTCAATTTCTAAATTTTATGAGATAAATAAGTTGAAGAATAATCTCAAATTCATTGTTGCCAAGTGTTTGACAAAATGCCTCAATGGATATTTATTGCATGCTTCCAAAATATTTGTCAAAAGGCCTCAATGGTTGTAGATTCCATGTTTTCTAAGTGTTTGTCAAAAGGCATGAATGGTTGTAGCTTTTGTGCATATAAATTTTTAGAGTAAAAGTTTTACTATCGTAGTTTTTTTTATGTACTAGAAATTTATGATTATATTATTTAATGGATGTAGCTTCCTACGTCTGCAAGTTTTTGGTATGAATATGAAAAATGAATTCAATAATTTTCTGAAGTGTAAATAGAGAATGGGTAGTTGTTACTTTTATTATCTAAATATTTCATGAAAAAAAGGGAGTGGTTGTTGGAAACAATTTTATAGTGACTAATTCTGTAGGATTTTGTTCAAGTGAGCATAATAAGTTTTGTCTGAGATGCATGTATTCATGGGCGCATTCTTGTGCTTCAATGATTGTAGAAAAAAACTACTTGTGCCTAATTTATGCAGGTCCATTATTTTACTTGGCAATTTTTGAAGAATAATATGATTTTGGATTGGTAGAAGTAGTTGTTCTTGCTGCAACATTCATTATACAAATCATGATTGAACCATTTCCTTAATAATTGAGATTGAGAATTTTTAAATGATGAATTTGGAAATGTTGTTGGGTCAACATATTTTGTGATTCCATTTCATAAACATATCATATTTATTAGATTTACTAAAGAAGAGAGGCATATTATTCCCTCGGTTACCTTTCTATAGGTATGTAGAAATTTTGAATAATATAACACTTATTCACAGAGATTATCCTGATTATACACTATTTCCGGAATGCATGCATAATGCATAACCTCCTCTACGTTGATCATCAATTTGCAGAATTAAAGAAACAATCGCATGCACACATTGAAACATCAATCACACATATCAACACAGTATGTACTGGGGAAAGAGACCAGCTGAAAACCCCCAACTATCTGTATATTATAATGATAGAGAACATGTAACAATACATAGTACAATACCCCTCACAAGTACTCAGTACTATCTCCACCTGTTACACATGAACTAGCTCAGATCTGAATCAATCGCAGGTTCAAATCTCCTCCACTGCTTGCCTGCCTCCACTGTGCAATCCTGCATGAGAATAGATGAGAATGGCTGATCCAAACTCATATTTTACTTGGCTGAACCATGCAATCCTCATTGGCAATACTCAATCCATTGATTGTGAAAATCTCATGCACAACTATAGTCACAACTGACAGCTGTCTTGCCCTTTCACTCACCTCTAACACTTGTCTCCACTGAACTGTTCATGCACTGAGTTAACTGATGTATTCTTTAGTTGATTTATGAGTTAATAATTAGTGAATTAATTAATAATTAATTCACATCACTCATCACTAGTGTATTCTGCAGTTACACTAAATACAACTAGTTCAACCAAGTCAAATTGAACACAACTCCATCAACTCCTCAGTCAACTCAACCAAACTCAATCACTTGAGTTCTAACTAAAGTCCATCATGCAATAGCTCAACTGATCCATAAGAAAAGCGCATTTCCTTCTGACAGTTGCATGTGCCACATCCGTAGCTCGAACTGAAGTTCTCCAAGAGGATAGGATAATGTTTATAATCCAAATATTATTAAGAGCTAATAATATTCGCCTAAGTCTAAAAATAGACTCCACCCATATGTCTAAAAATAGAAGTCCATCTATTTTTACCAACATGAAAAATCATCCACAAATAGCATCCTGCAACTCATAGACCATGATCCATATGTCTAAAAATAGACATAGTCTAAAAATAGACTTTGCGCCAAAAATAGCCTGCGAGCCCACTTAGTGAAGGCAACTCCTTTCCACTAAGCTCCATCATCTTGTTGCATTTTCAACACTCCCTCTCAACAAGATATGGATTATCAGCAACCCCTATCCTGCCTCTGGAAGGTTCTCCATGCAACACATTTGCCCGATCCACTTGCTCCAACAACACTTGGAACAAAAACACTCCCAACTGACCACTCTGTTGGGCTAGGAACATACTCTGATGCTGAAGCTCTACCTGTTGCTGACAAGTGCTCCCTCTCTAACATCTGCACTACTGCAACATCTCCATGCATCTCACACCATTTCACACTTCTCTGTGCCACCTAGCACTGTGCAAAACACTTGTGCCTCTCGCATTGCTACAGCCTGCTAGCTATGCACTGTCCTGGGGTTCCCTACACTGTCGCTCTCTCTGCCGCTCCATCTGCATCTGTCTCTACCCAATCAGTCAGTTCCTACTACTCCACATCGGGGCTCCCGTAGCAAGGTCTCATCCAAGAGGTTGGGTACCTCAAGGATCCTGCCCCTCCTCCTTGGGACGATCAATCCACATCACCCCACCTCCTACCTGGAGGTATGGCTGCATGCGATCCCTCTACCCACCTAGCTCGAAGTCTCCCCCTACTGGAGGTCTTTGCATGAGTAGATGTCTCTACTTGATCTCCTCTCAGCTTCCCTTGTTGTGGCTGCTCCACAACCTCCTGAAGCTGCTGCACCAATCGTGGCTCCTCCACAATCGTCTAAGACTTCTTCTGGCTTTGCATGTTGAGAGGTAATATACGCTCCCTCTCAACCACCAAGTCTCCATCAGTTGCCTTTCTGCTCAAGGCTTTGCATGCATCTTGAACCTCAAGAGCATATATGTTCTTAACCCATGAACCAATCTGCTTCAGCTGTCTAGTGATGATGTGTCTAAGGAAAACTTTTCCCTTACTAAAGACTACATCATAGCCTCCATCTTCTAGCATCATGATTGACACCAAGTTTCTCTTCAGTCCTGGTACATACTTAACATCGGTCAAGGTAAGGCAAGCTCCATGCTCCCTCTAAAAAATAACTGTGCTTACACCTGAGACACTATACTGCTCATCATTACCCATCGCTATGAGTATCTAGAGATCTTTCTCCTCCAACGTACTGAACAAACTCTTGTCACCGGTCATGTGGAAAGAAGCTCCACTGTCAAGAAACCAACCACTTCCCACCATGGATGAAACCATGCATGCGAAGAGTGTGAAATCCAACTCAAATTGTGAAGCAAGTGCCTAACCTTCAAATCCTTCCCCGGATCCCTTCTTGGATTTCCTCCGTGGACAATTTGTAGCATAATGGCCCACCTTATGACAACAAAAGCATTGCACTTTTGATTTGTCAACCTTCTTCCCATCATTGGAAGAACTGGATTCGGAAAGAGAACCCTTCTCCTTCCCCTTCTTTGCTTTGGCAGCCAAAGCGCAATTTTCTTCATCAGATGCCTTTCATGAAGATCTGTCCCTGGTATTCCGCCTGATCTCCTCTTGCACAAGATCTGACCAAAGTCTCTCCCATCCTGGTAATTTCTCCCGACCATTGACAGAGTCCTAATAGGAATACCAACTCTTCGGAAGATCAAGGAGAGCCAAGCTCACCAAGTCCTCATCATTGATAGTCACTCCCACACTTCCCAGCTCATCCCAGCGTTGGGTGAACTTCGTGAGATACTTGGGCATACTGTCTCCATTCTCATACTTAATGTTTCTGAGTTTATCCTTGAGTGCTAACTTCCTCTGGTCGCTCTTGCTTTGTAATAAATCTATCAACGCTTTCCACATCAAGTATGGAGAAGCCTTTCCATGCAGCCTGGATACAATGTGATCCTTCATGTCCTCCAACAGAATCCTTCGACACTTTGCTGTCTTCTTTTGCCAAGCCTCAACATGAGCAGTATCAGTAGGCTTTGGGACCTCAGCTTCTATGAACTCCTTTAGCCCATTGTCATCTAACACTGCCTCCATCCTGTCTTTCCATGCAATATAATTTGAGTTGCCTTCAAGAGCATACTCCAATCGCAAACCGTTGAAAGACATTTCAACTTCGACACCAAGAAAACACTACTGCAAATTCGAATTCCACCAGCTCAAAACTCAATCGCTTCTGATTCGTGAGAACAAAGTATTTCTCATACAGAGATTGACTCTATGGGATTTTACCGGATATCTCACCTTCCAAAATAAGGATGAATCTAGAGGCTACCTGGCCTGATTACAGACTCTGCCTGAAGAAATAAAATGTAAACACTTCCTGAATAATAGATCTGATGATCAACTTTGCTCTGATACCATGTAGAAATTTTGAATAATATAACACTTATTCACAAATATTATCCTGATTATACACTATTTGTGGAATGCATGCATAATACATAACCTCCTCTACGTTGATCATCAATTTGCAGAATTAAAGAAACAATCACATGCGCACATTGAAACATCAATCACACATATCAACACAGATGTATTGGGGAAATCATACAGCTGAAAACCCCCAAATATACATATATTAAAATGATAGAGAACATGTAACAATACATAGTTTAATACTCCTCACAAGTACTCAGTACTATCTCCACCTGTTACACACAAACTAGCTCAGATCTGAATCAATCACAGGTTCAAATCTCCTCCGCTGCTTGCCTACCTCCACTGCACAATCCTGCATGAGAATATATTAGAATGGCTGATCCAAACTTGTATTTTACTTGGTTGAACCACACAATCCTCATTGGCAATACTCAATCCATTGATTGTGCAAATCTCATGCACAACTATAGTCACAACTGACAGCTGTCTTGCCCTTTCACTCACCTCTAACACTTGTCTCCACTGAACTGTCCATGCACTGAGTTAACTGATGTATTCTTTATTTGATTTATGAGTTAATAATTAGTGAATTAATTAATAACTAATTCACATCACTCATCACTAGTGTATTCTGCAGTTAGACTAAATACAACTAGTTCAACCAAGTCAAACTGAACACAACTCCATCAACTCCTCAATCAACTCCACCAAACTCAATCACTTGAGTTCTAACTGAAGTCCATCATGCAATAGCTCAAATGACCCATAAGAAAAGCATATTTCCTTCTGACAGTTGCATGTGCCACATCCGTAGCTCGAACTGAAGTGCTCCAAGAGGATAGGATAATGTTTATAGTCCAAATATTATTAAGAGCTAATAATATTCGACTGTTCTATTTTTAGCCCGGCAGTCTAAAAATAGACTCCGCCCATATGTCTAAAAATAGAAGTCCATCTATTTTCACCAACATGACCAATCATCCACAAATAGCATCCTGCAACTCATAGACCATGATCCATATGTCTAAAAATATACATAGTCTAAAAATAGACTTTGCGCCAAAAATAGCATGCGGTCCCACTTAGTGAAGGCGACTCCTTTCCACTAAGCTCCATCATCTTGTTGCATTTTCAACAAGGTATGTTAATACTCATACACTTATATGTGATTTTTTTAATAGAAGCATGATATTTTTGTAGCTATGATATCAACAGTCAATTGGTGGATCTTATTTAACATAATCTAGTAAATCAAGTACGTTGATCTAACTTAATGCTCACACATGTCATTATGGTGGAATTTATTTCCAGTCTTACATAGAGCTCATGTATAAGTATGAAAAGAGCACATGCTATCAACTTTTAAACTTGAGAGGAAATGTGTTTTGGAATTGGTTTTAAGAGAAAGTTATCCCTGATTTTGTATGTGATATTCTTATATTGCAATAGATGAAGGGACATGATTACATAATAACTAAGTTCGTAATGCATTAAAAAGAATTGAGTATTAGTGATTAATGTGACCTCTAATTCTCTATATTATTGATGGTTGATAAGGAGTAATAAATATTTAAAAGATCAAGGTCTAGAATCTTGGATCCTTGGAGTAGATCAGGGCGTGGAGTCCTTAATCTACTAAGACACAAAGATGTATGCAATAGGGATGAAAAATTGCTATTCTCCAAAAGAAAGATACCACTCATGGGCAAGTCAAGGATGAAACTCCTCAATAAAATCTCATTTCTGACAATTTTGGAGTGACTTTCTAAAAATAGAAAGTCATGTCTAGCAACTCAAGTATGGTTTTCCAAATATAGTAAATCACCTTCAATCAATGGGTAATCAAGTGTGGTTGAAGGAAAATCATTTAACTTATTTTTATAGACGTTTTTGGGCACTGCAAATCCAAACATAAATGTCCATAAACCAAGGGCTCTTAAGTCCCTAAAAGTGTTGTTCCAACCTCTAAAAGAACAAGGTCAACTGATTACATCTTCTCCCAGAAGTTCTCCATGAAAAGCTACCCAGAGCTGGTCAACACTGGACCATCTCACCTGCTCCATGGACAAAGTGTGCTGCATCCCACCTAAATACACACGGGAGGTGCAATGCATACTTAAAAGCCCTTCTAAGCGGTGCGATGGGCGAGAGTGGACAAATGGCAGGGTCAATCTGCAAGGTGGAGGATCATGGAATCTTCCAGAAACTTCTCCTGTGACACTTGTCTCTCTACATTCTCCGAGGGATGAGTAAGAGATCATCAATCTCCAAGTGGAATCAAGAACTATCAGAGAGAGGGCACTAATCAAATCTCAAAAGCTGACTCACCCCCCTTGCAAACATCTATATATGAATCCCTCATCCCAGAGATCCAGAGGCTGGAATTTTGTATCTTGTAAGGAAGTGCTGCTGGTTTCTTGGTGTAACATCATAGTGTTGGGTGATCTAAGCTTTTCATGAGGTGAAGAAGGGATTTCTTGTTGAGAGGATGTTGTTGGGTCAGAACAATTGGTTGTAATCCTCTTTGCTATTCTTGATTATTAATAAAGCTATTCAAGTTTTCCTCCACATTCTTGTATGATTGATGATATATGAATTTGTGTGGTCAATATATATCTGGTCCTATATTGTTTATGATAGTAGATCTATGTTCTTGGATAGTGTTATGCTACTTTGATTCTACAGGTGCTCTTTGAAGCTGGGTAGACGAGGAAGCGAGTGGCAAAGATCTATCAGAAGGGAGAGGAATCAAGCAAGGAACCAAGCGCAAGACAGAGATTGGTCTCCTTATTTCCCCTCTTATCTACTTCTCATAAAGGAAAACGAAAGTGGTTTTAGTTTGTTTGTTTCTAAGGTAGCTACCAGCCTTAGTGGGACTAGCAGCTCTACATAGACACTAGATTTCTTGATAACAAAATGGCGACTCCGCTGGGGAGCGAATAGATTGTTTGTTTGTCTATATTTGTTTGCTTTATAAACTTACAGACGGAGCCTGAAGTCAAGCCAGCTAGCCTTCGAACTGCATTTGCTATGCAAGTGCAAAGTAGATCAATGTTGCTTCAGTCTATCTCTGGGTTTTGTTTATGAATTGAAAAATTGATTTACAAGCTCTCTAATTGCCCTTGTGGTGGCTCTAGTAACCTCCTTAGATCTACACCTATGATTTATTAACTGATTACCACTTGCTCGGCCTAAATCCCTGAACTGAGCTGCAAACTGTGACCCAGAACCCAGTTGAAGTCTCGTCCCTGGACCATCGCACTGTCTCTTCTTTGGAAGCTGGATGCATCACACTTCCCGTGTGTAGTAGGTGCGCTGCATCTCACTTTCCCTGTGTTACAAGTGTGTTGATCAGACAAGACCTCTTCTTCTCTTAGATTTTGGTTTCTGTGTTCACTCTTTTCAGCTCTATTCAGGAATTTTGCTGTCTGTAGTCAGTATACCTCTGTTGAAACCCCCTTCCTTGCCATTATTCCACCTCCATTGTGCAATGAACTGTAAATGTTTTTATGTATTGTGATCCATTTTCAGTTCTCTTTACAAATAAGTAGCGTAATTGGACTGTCGTTTCTTGATTTGAAAGTGTCGCAAGTGTCGTTTTTAGTCATAGAAGAGAATCTGATTGTTCTTGATAGTCGATTACACTATTACTCTTGTATTTGATTTGAATTAATAGTTTTTCAAGTGTCGAAAGCAAGTTTTCAATTCCAAATCACAAAGTGTCCTCATTGTCTTCATTTTGTTTTTGAAAAGAAACTTGTTAGTAATGTCGCTTTGAAAAATAATTCAGATTTGCGCTTAGCTTTCTTTTTATCATTCACACATTAAGAAGGCTGAAAACAAATACATGCATGTGCATTTTCATTTAGCTGTTTGTTGGTTTGATTTAGGACAGTGCATATAGTGTGTGCTCTCTGCTCTATGTTGAAAGAATATCGTCCCTCTTTCCTTAGTAGCTAGGATTTTCATTGCAAAAAGAAGATTAAATGATTATTTATCATCTTAGATCGCATTTTAGGAATTGTACATATACATCACGCGATGAACCTGAAAGGCAAATTTCTTAAGAAAGATCAACTGTAAAATAAATTTAATGAATCTAAAAACGCTTTGGAACCTAACGCACAACATTTAGAAGTCTAGGCTAGAGACTATTCCGGCGTCGTAAAGCCTGGTAAATGTTGTTTTCATTGCTGGTTGGGTGATTCCTCCACTTTGAGACAATAAGTGCCAGTACGGACTTGTGCTCCCACGTACCATCGAGTATATATTGGGAGACCACAATAGGCTTTATCCTTTGTCCATAGGAGGCCGTGTCTACCGCCCTATCAATCGCAATGCACTGAACACAACATTCGAGAAGATTGACTGTCGTACCGTAAAAAGTATTCTGCAGTTTTGCGATTGGTTTGGTAATCCCTCTGTCTAGATTTCCATAGTAGTCTCCTTCGTTCCTTTTCAGACTCCTTAAAGGAAAAGGTCCATTTGAGCACTTGTCACTTCAAGCTCATTAAAAATCGAAGGCGACTAGAGTCATCTTTTGTTTTTCTCGACTCTTAAAAATTGAAAAAACAAGTTGTGTCAAAGCGTCTAAAATTTATTTTAATCGGAATAAACATCACCTTTCCTACGTTGGTCTTAGGTTGAGAAAGATGGAGTCCACCAACTAAGGATTTCCCCTTGGAGGAAATCCTAGTCCTTTCTCCTCTTGGGGAGATGTTGGTGCACCCCATATGGCCACATTGTCGCTTCTAGGATTGACAATCGGCTTGCCCGTATGGCTCTTCTCAACCTCCGTCATTTAGAACACCGTTATTCCTGAACAATCAAGTCACGATACCAAAGTTACCCCCCAACCTTCTACTTCGTCCAGTTCTCCCTCTCCTCCTTCCTCTTCGCTTGATCAAGCTGGTAGAGCAAAAAATCAAGTAACTGAGAAGAAGAAGGAGAAGAAGAAGAAAGAGAAGAAGAAGAAGGAGCCAAAGGTGAAAAGGGGCGACCAGGCATCATTTAGTGAAAATCCACACACCGCACCGTCCAAGCCTAAATCGCCATGTGTCATTTGCAAAGTAGACCACTATCATCGAGATTGTCCTTGCATCCCTCAGATCTTAAGGGACTGGTCTCCTCGTTTGCACATTCCGGTGTCATCAACCTCTGATGATCATGTTGAAAATACACCGTCGACTAGTGAAAGTGAAGCCCCTGGACAAAAAGGAAAATGTAAATTTACTTGTAAACTATGTGAAGGCGATCACGTCGTCCACCGTTGTCCCTTATTAGACGAGGCTAAAAGAGTTTTGGACGACCATCCGGTCTCACCGTTACGACTTCCTCCTGGATATAAGAAGCTCTTGCCGAGTTCATCACTAGTTTAAAATTCGGCTGACAAGCCATTGTGGTCGGCTGAAGCGTCTATCATTGAAGATAAACCATCTGAATCCACACCAAACGAAAGTCAAAAGGTCGAGGCGACAATTGACCCGGTCTTGCCTTTAGAGGATCCATATTCAGATGATACAGTCACCGGAGAGAATAAGAACGACACCGTCCAAATTATCTTCGTAAGCACAGACTCTGATGAACATGGGGGCAGTTTACCCGTTCCTTTATCGCAGGAAGGAATTTCGTTAGAGTCGTATCCGACCGTCTATTCGGTCCCACCTCCAAGCAACCTAGTTGTTTCCTTCGATTGGAATCTACTAGGCAGACCCCGCTTACTGGCTAGTGTTCCATTTCGAATCATTGCTCAAATATATAGAATGGTCATGGCCGGCACCATCATAGATGAAGGGGCTTCTGTGAGTATCCTTTCCTCAACTACTTGGAAAGCGCTTGGTTCGCCATCGCTTTTACCTGAAATGAGAAATCTAACAGGTTTTGACAAAGGAAGCAGTCGACCATTAGGGATCCTTCCCAATGTGCCGATAACATTGAGAAGGAAAACCGTTCACATGAACGTAATGGTAGTCCAAGGACCCCTGGATTATAATCTACTCCTTGGACGTGACTATATTTATTGCATGGGAGCCATTAGAGTAATGTGTTTTCCACATGAAGGAAGAGTGGTCAAGCTCATAGACCAGCTTTCATTCCCCGGTTCACACATCGAAAATACTCAAATACCATCCCTAAATGGTCTTTTCATGGAAGGTATGTCTCATCAATCCCCAGTTCGTCCACCTGATGAGCGCGAGTGATTCATGAGGACATGATTGAAACCCAGGGGGCATGCACCCTGGTCTGTTTCGGCAGGAAAACCTTGGGCATAGAGTAGGTTTCTACCAAGGGATGACTAGTTGACACACCCGTCCATTTAGGAAAATGGGGTCAGACCAGAATAAGATACCTCTGTTAAAAGGTAAGCCTTTCCAGATAAAACAAATGTTTTGTCTGCAAATTGAGGGGCAACCTGGAAACTCTACTTCACTATACCTGGGGGCATGCAAACTTTTTGGCATGAAAGCGAAGAGCAACCATTTATTTTTTTAAATTTGTAGGTCCTCTAACCCTTTAAACTCGTAGGATTGGTCATTTCCTAACCTGCATAAAGAAAGGATGCGGGGAAAAGCTTTGAAAAAATTCCATTTTTAAACGTGACATCCTTATTATACGACTGGATCGAGCAGTTTTAACGCGGAATTCAAGCTCGTTAAAAAATAAACATAAGCAATGAGCAAATGTTCCCCCAGAGTTTAAGCTCATTAAAAAATGAACCAATTTCCGGTAAATAACCACCGTGAATGTATTATCATCAGCGTTTGAAGCCTTGGTCGTGTTCTCATCATCACCTCCACTCTATTTTGGCCAATCATTCACCTCCATTTGATTGTTTACCCTTTTTGAGGAACAGTTGCAAAGAGTTATCCTGTTAGCCATCCTTATGACACTGCCGTGATTGGAAAATTCCAAACCTTACCTGGAATTAGCTGCTACCCAAAATTATCACTCGTTCCTCAAAAAACTAGTCTCCTTTAAGCTCTTTTCAACTAACTCTTAAAATATGAAAAGATTGCCGAGCAATTGGCCTCTCCAGCTCGTTAAAGTGACCGGGAGTGCTATCCCTCCTTTAGATTTTAATATTTTTGGACTTGAGGGATTATTACACAAAAAGATCGAGCGCTTGTTTTGTTCGACTCGTTAAAAGTACCGAAAATTCATCCCTTTTGTATTGTTTTATACTTTTTCGGACCCAAGGGATTATATGACGAAAAAGGATTATTGGAGTTTTCTTTACGTCCCTTTTTCAGACTCTCTAAAATTGAAAAGGACCGAGTTATCTTTGTCGTTAAACTCGTTAAAACTCAATAGCGACAAACTTGTCCATACAGACAAGAACGAGTTTCACTATCGCTAGGCTCATTAAAACATAGCGATGGGTTTTCCTGAAGGGAAAATTATAGAACAAGCATATGTTATCCTCCTCAAGCTTGACAAAAATAAAGAGGTACTGGTCAGCAATGACTGGGGAAAAATTGGGAAGAAAACTTGAAGAAACTTTATTGGTAGCAAGTCGCCCTTGAACATGACACTTTCACTCTGCATCCGAGTCGGGTTGGGTTGTTCCGTTCACTGGTCATATCACCATTGGTCCGTCACACCATCCATATTTGGGATTAACACTACCAATCCATCATGTCAGTGTCGCTGATATGTTCAAGAGAATTCGCTCAAAGAATTCACCTATGTATCATCCATTGCAATACATTTACATTCCATCCTTTCATGACCGCCACCCTGAACCTTATATCATCAGATCGTTTTCACCTCCATTAAAATCATTTGCTCAATTTTGTGTCATTGATGTGGGATTCGCTAAGGCCCTCCTATGATGGATCGCTTCTTGTTGACATCAACTAATTATCTAGGAAGTCGATCTAGGAACAACCCTTTCAGTACTTTGAAGCTTGCATGCCTCAATGGCAAGTTTCTCACTTTCGGCGACAGGTTTACATCAATGGCCTTCGACCGAAAGATTTTGCATGGTGTTCGACGCCAAGTCCCTTTATTCAAACCATGCAAATTATACTGTAGTACCTTGAGGGTCATCATCATTATCGGTGATTCCTCTCGCACCTGTTAACAACTTACATCATTGGCTGGTAATCAGGGGATGTCTTTCCATGTTCGAATCTCGAACATCTCTCACATGGATCAACTTGTACTTGAGTGAAGATCGGACGAGATTGAAGACCCCGGATCTAGTTTCATCCATCCGGGCTGCGATATATATTCAAGAAAATAAAGACATCAAATGCACATCATTACTGCACAGATAATCATCCAACCTACGGGATGATGGCTCTACCAGAATCAGCAGTCTACACACAGATGACTGTCTGTCTTATGTACATGAAAATGAATTTATAAAGCTGAGCATGGGAATGCCCACCTCAGCTAGATCATGAAAATATTATGAAGATAATGTATTGCATTGTATCTTATTACAGGTCGCCTTCCAGCATGAAAAAACTTCAGATCCTCATGATAAAGCATTTCACCCGACATCAACAGATTAACGACCTCATGCTTTAGGGGGCAACTGTTATAGACATTTTTGGGCACTGCAACCCCAAACATAAATGTCCATAAACCAAGGGCTCTTAAGTCCCTAAAAGTGTTGTTCCAACCTCTAAAAGAACAAGGTCAACTGATTACATCTTCTCCCAGAACGTCTCCATGAAAAACTACTCAGAACTGGTCAAAACTAGACCATCTCACTTGCTCCATGGTCAAAGTGCGCTGCATCCCACCTAAACACACATGGGAGGTGTGATGCATACTGAAAAGCCCTTCTATGGGGTGCGATGGGTGAGAGTGGACAAATGGTAGGGTCAATCTACAAAGTGGAGGATCATGGAATCTTCCAGAAACTTCTCCTGTGACACTTGCCTCTCTGCATTCGCCCAGGGATGAGTAAGAGATCATCAATCTCCAAGTGGAATCAAGAACTATCAGAGAAAGGACACTAATCAAATCTCAAAAGCTGACTCACCCCCTTGAAAACATCTATATATGGATCCTCATCCCAGAGATCCAGAGGCTGGAATTTTGTATCTTGTAAGGAAGTGTTGCTGGTTTATTGGTGTAACATCATAGTGTTGGGTGATCTAAGATTTTCATGAGTTGAAGAAGGGCTTTCTTGCTGAGAGGATGATGCTAGGTCAGAACAATTGGTTGTAATCCTCTTTGCTATTCTTGATTATTAATAAAGCTATTCAAGTTTTCCTCCACATTCTTGTATGATTGATGATATATGCATTTGTGTGGTCAATATATATCTGGTCCTATATTGTTTATGATAGTAAATCTATGTTCTTGGATAGTGTTATGCTTCTTTGATTCTACAGGTTCTCTTTAAAGCTAGGTAGACGAGGAAGCGAGTGGAAAAGATCTATCAGAAGGGAGAGGAATCAAGCAAGGAACCAAGCACAAACCAGAGGTTGGTCTCCTTCTTTCCCCTCTTATCTACTTCTCATAAAGGAAAACGAAAGTGGTTTTAGTTTGTTTGTTTCTAAGGTAGCTACCAGCCTTAGTGGGACTAGCAGCTCTACATAGACACTAGATTTCCCAATAACACTTATCATTAATCAATCCTAATAGTTCAATCTCGACTTAATCCAATTATCTTTTATGAGACTATGATATTATTATTAAAAATGAATTATAAGTCACCTTCATCTCCTCAATCACTTCACACCTCTCTCTTTTGATGATTCTCATGGCTCTATGTAAATCTCTCTCTCTTTTAATAATACATTACACTCTTTTTTATGCACTCACCAAAGAATGTCATATCTCTTACACTCATTAAAGACATGTCATCAAATATTCCTCTTACACTCTCTTTATTTCATATGTTACACTCTCCTTAACTAAGGCATGCATACCTCTCCTTAATGGAATGAGTTACACTCTTCTAAATGGAATATAAGGCATGCATATTACTCCTCCTTTATGACAAGAATTTGTTGCTCCTCCTATATATGTGTCTCATGTATTCTCACTTGGGGGGTGCATGGTGATACCAAGAGTTTGATAGATTTGAAGAAGATTGTGAGAGAGAGAGATTTGGAGAGTAGCCAAATGCTAATCTAAATTACTAAGTATCTCTATCCAATGGATTTTAACATGAGTGGTATTGAGAGGAACTAAAACTTATCTTCCTCATCTTGCCTTGTGTATCTCTCTATTATTATATTTTGGTACTGCTTGTGAGCTCTTATCGCTCGGGGGTTTAGGGGGAAAAGTTCTCCCTCAATATGGTTAGGTGGAAAATTGGATGTTTCAAATGAGTTGGTTAAGGGATCAAAGATGGATCATATTCTCAGCGATTAGAGTTGAATATCCCTTCAGGTATAATTTTAATTTTCCTAAAATTATAGTATAGCTTTAGCAAAAAATAAAAAGCAAAAATTGAAATTATTGTAAGAATCTCATTTTGGTTTAAGCTTATGTTATTTGGAACCTTATTGGATAGTTGAAAATGAAGACTAATAGTGGTCTATATGAATGGATGTTTAGATCTCAATATGTTATTGAATTATTATTGGTGTAGTCTATTGTACTAACATTGGTATTATAACATTTGAGAAAGGAAATCCAAATATTGCAAAAGGTAATTGCAATAAAGAAATTCCAAAGGACTTGGGTAAGAGTTTCATGAGTTTTGGTTTTGTTTCAGGTAATTAGAGGCATTTTCTAAAAAGTGTTCTAGGATATTTTGCAAAGTGTTTGACAAAATTTGTGAATGGGAAATGTTATTATTTTTTTAATCATTATGCATGAATAAATGTTAACTTGCAGCGTACCAGAGAAGGAAATGAATGCATACCCGAAATATACCTGGAGGATTCACTCGATCAATCGTTAAAATAAAAAAGCTTTAAAAAATGGAAGACAAGAGTTTCAAAGAGAATCATTGAGGCAATTTTCAATCATTATGTATTGCAATAGTTTAGGATGCTTGCCATGTGTTTGTAGGAATGACTGAATGAAAATAATGCTTGATGGATCTCAAAGCCCTTCAATTCACTTACAGTGGATGAAATTATTTTTAAAGGAATTTAGAAATTACATAAGTAATTATAATTTAATTTTAGGTTTTTATTTGTTTTGCATAGCTGTAGATTCAAGCTTGCATGCCAACTGTTTGACAAAATTTGTAAATGAAATTTCTGGAGTCAGCATATTTGTTAGTTTTTAAAAATGCCTCTATGCGTGGTTTCTGATTCAGGACAACATCAAGGTGTCTCCATGCCTTTTCAACCTGTAACCCCTGATTTGATTCCAAAAAAAAACATTATTCAAAACCTGGAATGTAAATCTGGGAAATTTTATAGATTGTTGCTGTTAGTTATGTGTGCTTGTTATCGAGTCTTTGATGAAAGACTAAGATTATTTAGTCCCTATTTCAAGATGACAACATTTGAAGTTTCAATTTCTGAATTTTATGAGATAAATAGGTTGAAGAAGAATCTCAAATTCATTGGTTCCAAGTGTTTGATAAAATGCCTCAATGGCTTTTGATTGCATGCTTGCAAAATGTTTGTCAAAAGGCCTCAATGGTTGTAGATTGCATGTTTTCTAAGTGTTTTTCAAAAGGCATGATGGTTGTAGATTATGTGCATATAAATTGTTAGAGTAAAATTTTTACTACCGTAGTTTTTTTACGTACTAGAAATTTATGATTAGACTATTTAATTGATGTAGCTTCCAATGTCTGCAAGTTTTTGGTGTGAATGTGAAAAATGAATTTAATAAATTGTTGAAGTGTGAATAGAGAATGGGACATTTGTTACTTTTATTATCTAAATCTTTTGTGAAAAAAGGGGGTTGTTGGAAACAATTTTATAGTGACTCATTTTGTAGGATTTTGTGCAAGTGAGCATAATAATTTCATTTGAGATGCATGTATTCATGGGTGCATTCTTGTGCTTCAATGACTGTAGAAACAAGTACTTGTGCCCAATTTATGCAAGTCCATTATTTTACTTAGCACTTTTTGAAGAATAATATGCTTCTGGATTGGTAATAGTAGTTTCTCTTGTTGCAACATTCATTATACAAATAATTATTGAAGCATTGCCTTAATAATTGAGATTGAGAATTTTAAATGATGAATTTGGAAATGTTGTTGGGTTAACATATTGTTTTATTCCATTTCATAAACATATCATATTTATTATATTTACTGATGAAGAGAGGCATATTCTTCCCTTGATTACCTTTCTATAGGTTGGTTACTACTCATACACTTATATGTGATTTTTTGTAATAGAAGCATGATATTTTTGTAGCTTTTATATCAACGGTCAATTGGTGGATCTTATTTAACATAATCTAGGAAATAAAATAGGTTGATCTAACTTAATGTTAACACATGGCATTATGGTGGAATTTATTTCCAGTCTTACGTAAAGCTCATGTATAAGTATGAAAAGAGCACATGCTATCATCTTTTAAACTTGAGAGGAAATGTGTTTTGGAATTGGTTTTAAGAGAAAGTTATCCCTGACTTCTTATATGATATTCTTATATTGAAATAGATGAAGGGACATGGTTACATAATAACTAAGTTCGTAATGCTTAAAAAAAGTTGAGTATTAGTGATTAATGTGACCTCTAATTCTCTATATTATTGATGGTTGGTAAGGTGGGACCTTATATACTACATTTCAAATTTCTCTCGTTTGGTCAACTTGACTCGAAATCCTTATTGTAATTGAAATTTTAAAATTTCAAATCTTGTTATCGCTATTTTAGGTTTTGGCTTAATTAAAAATTTATTTCTATTCTAATTCAAATACCTAATATCTTTTTCCTTTGAATTAATTTTCAAATTTCAATTTTAATTCAAATATCTAATATTTTTTTCCTTTTAATTAATTTTTCAAATTTCTACAATTAATTCAAAATTATTTAGTTAAAAAAATTTAATAATCTTTAATTTGACTACAATATTATGTTTTTGAATAATTATGATTTCTAAATAATTCTTAATTCTTAATTCCTAATTCTGAAAATTTTTGAATTATAATTTATAATCTTTAACTATTAATTATCTCCAATTCGAGAAAAATTACTCTTAAAAAAATTCATCCATTCTCAATATTTTAAGTCCTAATTAATTCTTTATTAGTTTTATATGTCAATCTTCCACCATTTATTCATTTCTTATTTAATTCCTCAATAGAATTGGTCAAAACTCAATTATTATTTATGATTCAATTTATTTAACTTTGACACATGCTAATACTTCCTCTCTCCTATATAAAGTGCCCTTGTTCGCTCATGAAGCTCTCTCTGGTCCCTGGTGATGGACGGATTATAAATCCATTACTCATTTCTAATATTTTGTCTTGCCATGTTTAATATTTTTACATGGTCAAGTTAAGTAATTATTATTATTATTATTTTCACAATCCATGTTTTTCCCACAGTATTCTTAACCCATGATTTTTCCCATGATATTATTCTCTAATGTAGCCTATTTAATGGTTGCATAGTGTTTTTTTTTTTAAATTACAATTCTCCAATTTTATGAGTCTATGATTAATATTAGTTTCTTCAATTTTTTTATATTGCTTTAAACATTTTTCAATTTATAAGTTCTTCCATAGTGATGTTGCAGGAAATTGCAAGGGTTTTAATTATTGCAATACATAACAAGGTATTTCAACTAAATATGGGTTGTTTTTAATGTCTTTTGTAGTTATTCTTTTTTATTCAATTTTGTTTTATTGATTTAAACATTTTTCAATTATAAGTTCTTCCATAGTGATGTTGCAAGAAATTTCAAGGGTTTTAACTATTGCAATACATAACAAGGTATTTCAACTAAATATGGGTTGTTTTTAATGTCTTTTGTAGTTATTCCAATGTATTTCAACTAAATATGGGTTGTCTTTAATGTCCTTTGTAGTTATTCCTTACTAGCATTTGCAATACGTTTAAAAGGAGGGTTATTGAATCAAATTAGTAGGTTGTCCCTTTCCTCACAAAATAATATGTTTTTTCTTTGTAGGTAAGACCCATGGGGGATTTGAACCAGTGACCTATCACATGGAGTGCCTTAACAATGCACCCATTGACCATCAATCCAAAGCCCCATGGGGCACAAAATAATATGATTGATTTCACATAAAATTTGAATTTATTTATCAAATAAGTGTTAATTAAATTTTGTATTTGAAAATAACATAAAGAAATCAATAGACTAAATAGTAAGCAAACATCATTATTAATCACAATATTTAAAAATTAACAAAGAAGAAATCCCAACTAACAAAACAGGTTTCATTTATCAAATAAATAAAACATTTTTAATTGCTAAAATTACATTTAAAAATAATAATTATTATAGTTAATAATTAAACCAGCTAAGATCCATCTTAACTCTGGATCTACCAAGCATAGGGAGGTATCAAGTCTCTTTTTACTCTAAATCAGTTTGCTCCTGAAGACTCTTTTTACTCTAAAAATGTGTGCTCCTCAAGTCTCTTTTTACTCTAAAAGGGTTTTCTCCTCATGAGATTTGATCCCTCTCGAGCTTGGTAGATTCAGAGTTAAGATGGATCTACACCGGTTATAAAAAGAATTGATATATGAGTTAAACATATTTAAGAAAACCAATAACAAGAAAAGTAAAAGCAACAATAAAAAATAAGAGTTCAATTTCATGTAACACTTACCTCATGGTACATCTCACATTAAAAATATTTTAAAAAATCATAAAAAGTAGCTAAATTATAACTTTGTATTATTATTATTATTATTATTATTATTATTATTATAAATATAATTAATATAAGAGTTATACAACTTGAGTGGGCCTAATGATCAAGAGCATGTGTTTCTTCCTAAGAGGTCACAGGTTCAAAACTAGAGGGGGTTAGAGTATGTATGACTTTGTAGAATTAGTAGTCAAATCCTACATAGAGGTGGGTACTTTGTCCCACAAACAAGGGGGTATCGTACACCAATATGGTGTTTGGATTGGTGGTGACACTTGTAGTCATGATATTTTTTTAATTAAATTGAAAAGAAAAAGAAGCATAATTAACTTTGAGATAATGTCAATCCTCTATCTATGACTAACACTTGTGGTCATAATATTTTTTTAATTAAATTGAAAAGTAAAAGAAGCATAATTAACTTTGAGATCATTTCAATCCTCTATCTATGAATAATACTAAAATTATTTGATGGATATTTTGTAGAGAAAAAAATATCTTCCCTCTGAACTAGATTGTTATTAACATCATTATGCATAATTCTACAATTATATAACACCCATTTATATCTATTTATATAAAACTTTTACACCTTAAATGCATTTCGATCAAGGATATGTGTAAGTTAATCGATGCTCAACATGAAATTCACATATGGTGTTGTCACCTTATGAAAACAAAGTTCGAGTTGTAAAAAGAGTACCAAAGAACAGAGAAGTTTTCAACCATCTTCCAAGCCATAGAGGCTCTCAAAAATAAACTATACCCTCTCCAATGGATAGTTCTCGGAATAAGATTTATAACGGTAGGTGGAAGTCCAAAAATGGACTCCTGGATCAGAAGTTAGATCAAATTGAAGATACCCTTTGAAAGTCAGAAAACAAAGAAAAAATGGCTAAGGTTCAGGCTCATTGCAAATCACAATCAAGGCTTTTTTGAAGTAGCGATAGCGGAAAATAGTAAAATATGTTATCGGCCAATCGTTGTGAACATCACAAATCGGCAGGTCCAAGGCATAGCATATCGGCTCATTGACAATCAGCGGGTCCAAGGAAAGGAAAATCGACAATCAGAGGGTCCTCGGGCACAATATATTGGCTTATCGGCACTTGGAGGTCCCACATGTTGGACTTCCCACAATATTATGTCCCAGAACTAGGACTAGAAACTCATGATTTACTCCTTTTTGAGGCCTCGAAAATCATTGCCACAACATTTGGATAACCACCCAGTCCAAAGCTCTGCCATCCTTGCTAGTATTCCTGAGCCGGAAGGCCCTCCATCCTCGATTCAGCAGAAGGAATTCCTTATTAAAGAAGGTATTCCTTGGGCTTTCTTTGACGGGGCAGCACAAAACAACTACACTGGAGCTGGAATCATTATTCATCTTAGTCCCTCGCACTCTTTAAAAGCCTCAGTGGGTCTCGGGATGGGCACAAATAATTTTGCCGAGCTATCAGCCTTAAAACTTCTCCTTTGCTGGCTCATTCATAGACAAGTCCTCACAGTTCAGATTTATGGAGACTCTTCAAATGTTGTAAACTGGGTCAATGGAAAATATAGATGCCGGAATTATATGTTGATGCCTCTGTTAGAAGAAGTTCAAAATCTAAAATCTCTTTTTACTGTTTTCTCTCTTGGACATATTTACAGGGACAAAAATGATGAAGCAGACAGGTATTCTAAAGCAGGTTTACAACAGGCTGTGGGTTCGTGGCGGATAACAGAGCAGGTCCAGGATCAGATCCGTGAGACGGATCTGGCCCCTTACACATAATGGTTTTTTGTTTCATGGCTGTAAAGTGCTCCAGGATCAAATGGACATATTTTTTGGTACTGGCTGCACATGATATTTTTGTTTTTCTTATACTATCGCATCTCTCTCTTTCAAGTATGAAGAAACTCGACAGAAACTCTTGTTTTTATTATGCGGGTTGTTTTCCTTATAACAAGGAGACCCAGACACTATAGACAGCATTAAATATTTTTTTGATATGGCTGTTCAGGCCGAGCTCAGAAGAGCTTATGGTTTCTTTTTTTGTAAAAGACATGCTTGCTGACAACATGGAGAAGGATTGCTTATCTTTCTGCCACAAGCAGTTTTCTGCTGAATGTTCATTCATCTGATTGTAACTTTTTTATTATCATTAATAGAAAAGTTCGGCTTTTTTCTTCGGAAAAAAAAATGAATATCAAGCTAATGAAATAGTTCAATTAACTGACATTATGAATACTAGAACATATTCTATTAAGAGACCTCTTAATTGAAATAATCAACCGATAACATTTAGGAAGTACTTCACAAAATGATATTGATTGTTAAATCAATAATTTGAATAATTAAACAAGAATAAGAGGAAATAGTTCACAGCATATCATTATTTGTTAAATCGATATTAAAAGACAGATTCCTGAGTAAATAGTTTCTCAAAAATCAAAATTCAACACATAAGAGTAGAGATAAATAATAATATATGATTGAGACAAATTACTCATATGACAATAGTGCACAAATATGAATAAAATGACACAGTCCTGCCATTATAAAATGAAACTAGTATTTATAACATTAGTATTAAAAATACCAACTTATTAAATGCAATTATTTAGCTCTGGTCTCCAATAGTATTTTACAGTGCTTGAACTTCTTCTTTAAAACTTGAGTTGTAATAGTATAAACTCATATGCACATTGCTCAACTCATAAAAGAAATAGCAGCAGTTTAGTCTTTCTCACAAAGATGATTCCAGGAGTATTGTAGTGAAACTTCTCAAAATTCTTTATGAAAAATTCTAAAACAATGTTCCATTCATTCTATTGAGAAAAGTGTGAAAGTACAATAGTCGAGCTTTTGTTAGCCTTTCTTCATAAAATTCTGAACCTTTGTTTCATACAACAAGTAATCTTACATAGTAGAAAACAACTGGATCTATTGTGTAGAGCATTGAGGGAATTTAAACAGAGCCCTTCAACAACGCTTAAAGGAAAACAATTTTTGGTGGAAATTTTTGAATCTGATTTGTTGTCTTCATTAGCTTTGTTTGTTCCATCAAATTATCTGCATGCTTGTTGTATGTTTGAACTGAACTGCTTCCTGTCAGCATAGTTGTCCTCTTCTATCATGAACCTGAATAGGAAAAACAAGAATCGATAAGCTGGAAATAAATGAAACTGATAAGCGAGTTTTATTTGAAACAAATCACTTTTGCAAGAAATGAAGAAAAATGTAGAGTTTCCATAAATTTTGAATACAACCATCATGGAGAGGAATGTGAAGTGATGCCTATGATAAGACAAGTCAGACTTTATTGTTTTAATGTAAATCGCAATCGCTTTTAGACCAAGGGTAGAACTCACAATAATCGCAATTGTTTTAAAGCTTGGAGTATTCTTAAACAAAATAAAAAAGGGGCTTTCTTAAAACATATCGTAATCGGAGTTCAGAAAGGTAGATGTGATGTTATAAACCATGTCCTTTTAAAACTTCTAATTTCGAAGTGCAGGATGACGTCATGGTGACATGGCAGATGACGTGGAGGATCAACGTGGTAGATGATGTGGTGGGATGATATGTTATCATAGATCGTAAAACAGGCAATGGGATTAGTGGTTTATTCGGATGGGGTTCAAAGTGGTAAGTCATTTGTGAAGGGGGGAGTGTGAAAGAATGGAGGAGTGACATGTAGAGATAGGGCTTAGACGAGAAAACCACTTTTCAGACCCTCCTTTGAGAAACTTAAAATTGAGCATAGGGGGGTCATAAGCCATTATCAATATTTGATCTGAGCGGATAGATATGGGTTGTTCATTTTAGTAGATAAGTCTAGCTTTGGTTATATCATAATCGGAGTTAAGGAGTGGTAGAAAAGCAATATGGTTAAGTCTCGAATATTTTCAATTTGCGATTTGCGGGATGATGTGGAGGATGACGTCACAGGTGATGTCGATCTGACATCACTGCTGATGTGGTGGATGACATGACAGATGACATGGCATAATAGGTCTTATCGCAAAATCGTAATCGGCATAATGTAGGAGATAGGTAGAAATGATCCTTTGGTATTTGCGATAGCCGCAGACACGGGGATTTATGCAATGGATTTTATAATCCCATCGAGTCTGGGTTTAATCTCATATCGCAATTGGTTAAGGTATGAGACTTAATTTCTTTGGTTTATTGCAATGGCCACGGATGTGGGGAGAATCATAGAATTGTGTTAATCTTGTCATCAAGTCCGGGGTTAATCGCATTTCATAATTCGAAGTTAGCGGAGGAGTATTTGCTTCTAGAACTTTGTTTATTTACGATGCAGGGAAATCTTAGCCTTTAGAAACTTTCTGATGTGGGATTTGGATGAGTTGGAGTTTAGAAACAATTTAACCTTTGGGAATTAAAAACTACGACTATTTTGTTTTTATTTAAATAACCCATATTTTAAATACTTGTGGTTTTTTAAAACCTAAGTATAGTTTTGGTCTCGGGGGCTATTTGAAATTTGGTTTTTTTGGATAATCAAGGTTTAATACTTGGGTTTTAATTAAAAAGCCTAAGTATTAAACTTTGACTATAGGATTTTATTAACAATTTTTTTATATTGATTTTCTATTTTTTTAATTTTTTGTTTTTTAAAGAGATAAAAAAATCAATGGCTTTCTAAAACTAAATGGTCCATATTTTAAATAATAAATTTCATAGGAAATTTATAATATTTAAGTATGGGGGATTTACGCAGTGCATTATATTAGATATCATTTTTGGGATTCAACTGCGTTAAGTAAGTCATTCAAACGTATGACCATTTCCATGAGAGGTAGTCGTAACTGACTAATTTCTCATGATTTTTGAATAGTTCACTTAGCACTCATTGCATCGGGTGATGCTCACATGATTTTTGAATAGTTCACTTAGCACTCATTGCATCGGGTGATGCTCACAGGGGTGAAGAAGTGGGATTGAAACTAGTGAAATGTGGAGAACGAATCACATAGCATCAATCATCACTTCCGGGGCTTGCACCCGGTAACCAGGACTTCCCAGGAGGTCACCCATCCCAGAACTCCTCTGGCTCAAGCGCGCTTAACTGTGGAGTTTTCCCCACAATCAAGCCCACTTAGCTTGCTACCCCATTTGCAAAACCTTAGCAAGTATTGTGCCTCATGAACCATTCAAGTAGAGATCCCTTGACTCCTTTTGAATTTAAGTATGGGGGATTTACGTAGTGCATTATATTAGATATCATTTTTGGGATTCAACTGCGTTAAGTAAGTCATTCAAACGTATGACCATTTCCATGAGAGGTAGTCGTAACTAACTAATTTCTCATGATTTTTGAATAGTTCACTTAGCACTCATTATTAAAATGGGGTTTGTTGAATAGTAAAACAATTGGCGATTCACTGGAAGAACCAATTATCTCTGATAATAATGAAATTTTCCAAAAATTTAGTAAAAATAATTTAAGAAGTGAAAACTATTTTTCGAAATATCTAAATAAATAAAATTACTCTAGCTATAAAACTCATTAAATTGCAATTTATTTTAAAAATATTTTTGTGAATGAAAAACTCCTATTTACTTGTATCAGTCATAAATTAGTGGTGAAAATAAAATAGGGGGCCTTTTACAACTTAGCTTATAATGTACTCGTTATGATCCAAGCGGATGTTGGTGGCCACCCACCTATCCCACTTGGACCCCCACAACAGTCTCTTTCAGTTTTTCAGTTTCTTTAATTGTAGCACAATTTACTATTTTTGGCAGTTTTTCGGGTCCTGAACTTCCAGAGTTATTTTGAGGCCCTAAATGACATTTGTTTGGAAAATGGGGGCCATCAAGGGTAAACTCTGATTGTTGGACACTCAAAAGTTGTAGTCCTCAGATAGATATTTCTAACGAGGTATTGAGCGCGTCAAACAAGATCGTATGCCAAAGTTACAACCCCGGGAAGTTGATGGACCAATTTACCCAAACAGGCCCCATAGTTTGGCACTTCATCTCCTAGGGTTAGGTTTTTGGATGTTTAGGGTTTTCCATTGTTTCTCAACAATAAATATGCCTTAGAGACTCATTGTAACATGGTTCAAAGGCATGTAGCTACCATATCTCTCCTTAGAGATAAGCTAGCATCACCCGAGCTAGTTTATTTCCATTTCTGTTTGTAAGCATATTTTAGTATTTTACATCAATGAAATGAAGTATTATTTCTGTTGCATCTCTTTTTTTATGGTTATTTCTGTACTTTATTCCATTCCTGCATAAATCAGGATCAGTGGTATCAGAGCAGTCTGCTATTTCTCTATTTTTCTTTGCATGTCCCCCATGAGGTCGAGATATAAAGAGTCAGGGCTTGAACTGGTTGAACCTTGGCAAGGCCAACCTCGCAAATCCCAAAGGCCTCTCATGACAGAAGAGAAGAAAGACGAGGGGGTAGGAGATCCTATAAAAATGTTGCTTGAAGAATCCCTTGAGTGACAAAGGAACGCGATGATGGACAACTTTGCCCAGATCCTTCAGCGACTACCTAGGGGTGACACATATACTTCTAGCAGCTACTCTGGAAACCTCACACCCTTTAAGGTACAAGTTAACTTTGAAATCCCCATATTCGAGGGTTAAATATATACAGATGTCATAGATAAATGGTTAAACCTCCTAGAAGGGTATTTTTTTGTTCATGATTTTTCCAGCTAGGAAAAGATTACTTTCGCTCTTCTCAAAGCCGCCCCCCACATTAAGGACCGGTGGGAAACCTATTACAAGTAGAAGGATGAAAGTACGGCCTCACTGTTTTCAGCTGCACCCACTTCGAATTCATTTTGGGATGTCATCAAGGAGAAGTACTACCCTCTCTGAAGCTATGAGGATAAATACATAAAGTGGACCACACTGCAGTAGGGAAGGGACCAAGACATGCCGAAGTTTACCAATATTTTTCATACCCTTTGAACAAATTTGGATACGGTCATGAAAGAATGCAGGAACATCTTCTCCTCACCCATAGGGGTACCGTTGCACTGTCAGGTCAAGCATTCATTCGATCTGACTCCCAGAGCACCTCTACCCAACGGGATGATATATCGTCGCTCCATTATGGAAAATTTTAAAGTACAAGTAGTGACATGATCAACATCGGGTTCCACACAAGTTTCAAGTGGGTGACAAAGTCTAGTTGCATTTGCAGAAAGAACATCTTACAAGAGCCCATCAGAAGCTCAGACCACTCTAATATGGTCCTTACACCATTACCAAGGTTGTTGAAAACAATGCTTTGGAGCACAATATTCCCCGATACCTTGGCTTGCACCAAGTGCTTAATGTGGACTGCCCTCGACCATGCTTCCCACCATTACTGGACACATCAAAGATTGCAAAACAGCTTACCAGGGACCAAGTTTCAGCAAACATTTCCCCATCTCATGGAGGCACTCGACACAATGGGGACCATTGCTTCCTAAGGGGGGAGGAATGATCTAGGTGCATGTTGCTGGCCACCCGCCTATCCCACTTGGACCCCCAAGACTGTCTCTTTCAGCTTTTCATTTTCCTTAATCGTAGCACAATTTAATATTTTTGGAAGTTTTTCGGGTCCTGAACTTCTGGCGCCGTTTTGAGGCCCTAAACGACGTTTTTTGGGAAAACGGGGGCCAACATGGCCCTTATAATATTTCTCTCCACTTAAATGTTGTATTCCTTGGATAGATATTTCTAACGAGGTATTGAGTGCATCAAATGGAGATCGTATGCCAAAGTTACGACCCCGAGAAGTTGATGTACCAATTTACCCAAATGGGGCCCATATTTTGGCGTTTCATCTCCTAGGGTTAGGTTTTTGAATGTTTAGGGTTTTTCATTGTTTATCAATAATAAATAGGCCTTCGAGCCTCATTGTAACACAATTCAAAGGCATGTAGCCACCAGATCCCTCCTCATAGATAATCTACCATCGCCCGAGCTAGTTTATTTCCATTTCTATTTGTAAGCATATTTCAGTATTTTACATCAATGAAATGAAGTATTATTTCTGTTGCATCTTTGTATTTATGGTTTTTTTTTACTTTATTTCATTCCTACATAAATCCAGATCAGTGGTATCAGGGCGATCTTCTCTTTCTCTATTTTTCTTTGCATGTCCCTAATGAGGTCAGGATATAAGGATTTAGGACTTGAACTAGTCGAACCTTAGCAAGACCATCCTCGCAAATCCTGACAGCCTCCCATGGCAAAAGAAAATAAAGATGAGGGGGCAGGAGATCCTATCAAAATCTTGCTCGAGGAAGCCCGCAAGCTACAAAGGAATGCGATGATGGACAACTTTTCTCAAATCCTTATGCGACTACCCAAGGGAAACACATATACTTCCAGCAGCTACTCTAAAAATGCCATACCCTTTAAGTTACAAGTTAACTTTGAAATCCCCATATTCGAGGGTCAGATAGATGCAGATGCCATAGATAAATGGTTAAATCTGCTAGAAGGGTGTTTTCTGTTCATGATTTTTCCAGCCTGGAAAATATTACCTTCGCTCTTCTCAAAGCCACCCCCACGTCAAGGACTGGTTGGAAACCTACTGTGAGCAGAAGGATGAAAGTACGACCTCACTATTTTCAGCCACGCCCAGTTGGAATTCATTCCGGGATTCCATCAAGGAGAAGTACTACCGTGTCGGCAGCTATGAGGATAAATACGTAAAGTGGACCACACTGCGGTAGGGAAGGAACCAAGATGTGCCAGAGCTTACCAATATTTTTCATACCCTTCACACAAAGGTGGATACTATCATGAAAGAATACAGGAACATCTTCTCCTCACCCACAGGGGTACCGTTGCACTATCAGGTCAAGCATTTAGTCAATTTGACTTCCAGAGCACCTCTACCCAACAAGGCCATATATCGCTACTCCATTCTGGAAAATTCCAAGTATAAGCAGTGTTGGATAGGTAAATCCCCTCTGCGGACAGAGGCGATCCCACTAGCCTAAAACAGAACTAGCCACAATCAATTCACGCTGCCACGCAAGTTCCTAGTTGTACATTAAAGTTGAATTAAGAAGACCAACCTGGAATCCAACGCTATAGTCGAGGCAGAGTTGGTATTCCCGCTCCCTCGCTCCGGCAGGTCACAATCCTTGCGATCCTTGCAAACGGACACCTGCACATGCAAAGGAAGAAACAAATACAAGCATAAAATCCACCAAGGCACAACTATATTTCAGTCAGAAAGGAAATAAATCAAACATCACTATAATAGACAATGAGATTGGAACTATAATAGCAGTCGTTCATTAATGAATAATAGACAAGAAAAGTTACAACCAAGGTTCTTACGTTGAACCTCTCCTCTGGCTGGGCGAGCAACTATATGTGTCTTGCAATATACCTCCTCTCTGGCAGCATAACCTCTCTATGCTTCACTATCACTCACGACAAGCGTAATCACAACTAGCATTCCTCCAAAAACTAGCTTGTCTAATGCATGAGGACAGATATTTATAGATGGAGAAGGGAGAAAGATTCGATGAACCAGGACACCCATTGTGGATTGGCATTATCTCTGAAAAGCCACTGTGGATAGATGTCAAGGATAGATGATGACTCTCGACCTCTATCAGATGGATTTTACCCTCAAAAGACTTCGTGATCTGAAGGGAAAAAACAGATGGGCGTGTGTTTGTCAAAAATCATTACCAAACTGGGCTGGCGCGGGTGTTGTTCTGTGACAGAGCGCCAATGGTCATGCCCTCTTTTGAGGATCTCAGTGATTGGCGCAGGTAAGATACTGTGGACCTGCGCCAATGGAAAAAGAGTACTTTTCAGGGAGAATTTGCAGAAGGTGTCTTCAGGGAACATGAAGTACATACTCAGGGGAACATAATGCAAGTGTTTTTGGGTTATGTCACTGCTCACAGGTCCCGGAATGTGTCCTCCAATGTATGGAAACAGGGCGATAGGGACGGTGACCAATGGTGACAAATTACTGTGTAACAGATGCCCCCTAAAGCATGAAGTCCAAGAGGGAGAGAGAGGGGTGAAATGATTTATAGGAACACACAAGAAAACATATAGCTGCTGCCGAGGATCTGCATTGAGAGACACGACTGATAGTTCAATTACATGATGTACGTGGTATGGTTGCAGCCATCCATAAGAGAGTACATAAATAATCTAGATCCATAGTATGGACGCAGCCATCTGGTTAGGATCAATGAATAGACTCAGGCATGGTCGCAGCCATCCAGTGAATGAGTCATGTATCAAGAATCACGCCTGGATTACAACAGACACAATCCAAGGTCTTGCGCTCCATCTCGACGCGAACAAGAGTACAAGTTCAAGCATGCGAATATATGAGCTGAAGTCAAACATGCATGAACATCGTCTGATTACCAGTCAATAGTGGAAACTGTTAACAGACGCGAGAGGTACCACCAATGATGACAATGGCCCTCAAGGTACTATAGGTACAATCTATGGCATGCGAATTAATGAGCTGGCGTCGAACACCCGTAGAATCATTCGATCGGAGGCCAATGATGAAAACCTCACGTCGAACACGAAGAACCTGCCATTGAGGCATGCAGGCTCCAAGGCACCGGAAGGGAGTCTCTAGATCAGCTTCCTGGATAATGAGTTGAAGTCGACAACAAGTGACCTTGATCGAAGGTGGGCCATAATGTTTCCCACATCATCGACACGAGACAGAGAGATAATGTTGTGAATCAAGATCATGTGAACTATCAGATGGAGGTTGTTTCTTTTCAGAGGTCAACTTCTCTTGAACATATCGGCGGCACGATAGTGGAATTGGCAGTATTTGACATCGATGGATCAAAGGTCATGATGACGAGGCAATGAGTAGATGAGAGGTCAAATAGGGTACCCAAGTCCATGGAAGCAAGTGAAAAATATGAGATGAGATATCCCCACCCTGGACACGAAAGCAGATAAGTGCCATGTTCAAGAGCGACATACTGCCGACACGACGGTAATTATGGTTCTTTTTTCCCCCCCGCCATTTCTGGCGAGTACCCCAATTATTTTTAACAAGCTTGATGGGGATAGCATATGCTTGTGGTATGTCATTTCGACAAAATCTGATGTCATTAGGTTTTAACGAGTCTGACAAAGGAAGAACTCGGCGTATTTTCATGTTTAGAGAGTTTGAAAAGATAGCAGAAAAGGAAACTCCAGGGGTGTCCTTTTTCGTAAAGTTGTGTCTCTCGGGCCCGAAAAAGCATAAAATAATGCCCGAAAGAACCGCCCGACCATTACGATCGAGGAGTACTTTTCATAAATAGTGATTTCGACCTGAAAAAGTAAAAAAGTGATCAAAATCACGTCGTTTCATGACCATTAACGAGTTTGAAATGACAAAACCCGGTAATATTTTTATGTTTTAACAGTCGACAAAAAGAACTTAAAACGACCGCCCCTTATTAACGTTTAACGAGTCAAGAGGAGCGACTCGGCAATCTTTTCTTCTTTAAATGGTCAGAAAAGAGCTAAAAGCGGACCTTAGAGTAACCTTTTCATTTGTTTTACTGAGCCTGAAAAAGTGGGAAAATGAGCTCATTACGTTGCTTGAGTTGCACCAAACTCTGTCATCATTCAAAAAACAACGTAAAACCCACTTTGACATAAAAATATCCAAACAAAACATTATTTTAATGTATTTTTAAGCTAAAAGAAGCTATAAATAGTGAAATGGTAAAAAATAAAATTACTTTTCACTTTTTACCTTGTGAGTTTACCATTGAAGGGTTTTGGGTACAAAATTCAATTACTGATTACGGTCGATCCAAGAGACCATTCGAGCCGCCGTCTGAAGCAGGTAAGAGGCCTCCTCCTTAGCTCCATTTTTATTCCATTTATTTAGTTTTCCTTCCACAGAATGATCCTCTGCAAGGGGGATTGCAAAAACTAGGGTTGCGCCCATTGGCGCGAGTTTCCCGCGCGGGTCCGCGCCAATGGGCAATTTTCCTAAAAGGAGTCGCGCCAATTGCGCGAACCAAGTTTTTACACAATTTTGACCGTTGAACCTGCAATTTATCTTGATTTTTGGTTTCACCATCGATTTATTGATGACATCTTCGGTTTTTTGGTTGCAGGTATTGGTCAGAATGGCGATAGAATGGAGAGAAAGGGAACATGAGGCCATAGATGCCATGGCAATGGAAGATGACGCATGCATGGATTCTTTGCGAGATTGCGGCTTGAAAGAATTCTTTCTTACCTCATACTTACGTGCACAGCCTGAGTTACTAAGGTTCATTGTGGATGCTTGGGATATTGAGGATCAGGTATTCCGCCTGAAGGACCAGACATTGGAGTTGAATGTCTCTGATGTCTATTGTATTACTAGACTATCTCGGCGGGGTGCACGACCCATCTTGACCAGTAGCAGGCCTTCCGGGGAAAAGATGGGGGAGGTAATGGAAAGGGTTTGTCCTGGGGCACAGACTGGATCCAACAGTGCCAAAGTAGATATCGTCACTATCCCAGATCTGGTGCTACGAGTGGTACTATTCACTATCACCCGGACGGCTGGGGTACAGGCACCCCACGAGGCCAGCAAGAATCACTTGCTGCTGGCGACTGAGTGTCTGCAGCCTATACTGTTTGATTGGGCAACGGCAGTGACAACAAATATAAAGAGGCAGCTTACCAAGTGTAAGCGTGATGGCAATAAGCAGTTTGGATATGGATCCATCATAGTATCAGTTTTCCTGGAGCGGCTACCGATATTCCGGATCCCGGGAGGTATTGTGGCAGATCCAGTGCCACGGGAGCCGAGGTTGGCTCGATGGGCACCACTTATGCCGAGAGGGGGTGGGGGCCAGCAGATGGCCTGGAGGCCCGAGTTCTTCATTTGGCTCCAACACCAGATGATCGTCGTGGAGGACTGGCCCTATGTAGGCACTGATTTTACTGGAGATCCAGACCTTCCATTTCCTGAGGGAGAGGACTGGGACAAGGAGCTAGGTAAGAACTCTTTATGTTTTTAATGTTTTTACATATTCAAGTTTTTTGCAATACATGTCCGTCTCTGACAACCTATATATATATGTATGCAGATGCTGGTGCAGAGCAACCAGCTGACTTGCCTCATAACGTACAGAGAGCACAACCTGCAGCAGACCCTCAGGTAGAGGGTGAGGATGATCTAGTTCAGAACCTTGAGGCACTTACTCGAGGAATTCCAGATTATGGCAGATTGGCTGACGTGCCTAGAGCATATCAGAGGCACACGGTGGGAGTATCTACTCGCGTCCATCATCTGTTGAGACGTTTGGTGCGGGCGGTGACATGCTATCATGAGCATCACCGTGCTTAGACGCCTAGGTTTCATTTTTGTACATTTTTGAGAGACATGTTGTCAGCGGCTGTATGGGACTTGGACATGTATTATTTTTGGGTTATGTAATGCGTGCGGCGCAAACATTATGACACACACGTATATATATCCATATGTTTATGGTTCATTATTGTGTTTTCATGTGCTTGCTTATATACTGTTTTAATTACAAATTATGCAAATGTCTATCTAATACATGATTGGCCAAGGCATCAGATAATGTGTTTAATTGTCTTGGAACATGTTGATATGTGATAAAATCAAAATGCCTTTCTAACAATCTTACACGTAAATATAACCTTAGAATATGATGGTTTCTGACGGAATATTGCTCGTTGAGCTGGTGGACAACAAGTTGAGAGTCCAGGTTCACTACCAATGCGCGAATACCGAAATTAATTGCTCTAGCAAGTAGCTCGATTACAGCACCGTATTCGGCGACATTGTTAGTAGTACGGCCTAAACACACACCCTGACAATCTATTAGCTCGCCATGAGGATCGTAGACCATCCATGCCGCAGAAGACAAATCGCGGGTACTGCGGCAGGCACCATCAGTGAAACCAACATAAGGTGCATCCGACATCTGCACAAGAAGCGAAAAACACAATAAGTGGTAACTATGTCTTGAAAACTGACACACACACACACAACACACTAAAGTACATGTATGTACACAATAAAATGTACCAGCATCACGCATAGTACTTTTTCAAATAAAGCCCATTTCAGGGCTTCCCAAGAGGGTTTCCTTCATAATCAATCAGCTCGTAGGCCCCTTTCTGCAGAACTTTCTTGACAATGTAAGGGCCTAGCCACATAGACTCGAGCTTTCCTGTGCCTAGCTTATCTTTTTCCTGATCATAGAGCAGGACTAAGTCTCCCTCAATGAAAGAACGTGGACGGATGGTCTGATCGAAGTGAGTCTTGACTCGCTTCTTTTGCGTTTCGATGGCCAAAGAGGCCATGCGACGAGTCTCATATAACCGTTCTAAGTAAAGAAGGTGTTCTTCCAACGGAGTGGTGTTGGGAAGTAGCTCGACAACTAATTTCAATGAAGGGATCTCACATTCAATTGGAAGGGTAGCCTCTAGTCCGTAAACTAGTTGAAATGGTGTGAAACCAGTGGCATCCTTCACGGAAGTTCGGTAAGCCCACAAGGCAGGGAATAACATCAAATGCCAGTTAGACTTATGCACACCAACGATATGTTGAAGCATTGTAACCAAGATCTTATTGACAGCTTCAACTTGACCATTGGACTGAGGGTAGTATGGAGTTGAACTATCGTGTTGCAAGCCTAGCTGGGTTGTTAATTCTGACATCATATGATTACGGAAATGCTTTCCGTGATCAGTGACAATGGCTTGAGGGACGCCGAATCGCGAAATAACATGATTGAATAAAAATTGCGCCACTGTGTGACCGTCTTCAGTTAATGTAGGCATCGCCTCGGCCCATTTAGTAAAGTAATCGACGACAACAATGATAAACCCATGCCCCCCGGCCGAGCGAGGGTTACAGGTCATATAATCAATGCCCCACTTTGCAAAAGGGCCGACGGAAACAACAGGGTGCAACGGAGCAGGAGGCGCTCGCATTTTCCGCTGGTATATCTGGCACTCATGACAAGAGCGGACAACAAGAAAGAAATCCTTGAAAATAGAGGGCCAAAAATAGCCAGCACGAAGGATTTTTTGGGCGGTAGCATATCCGGACATATGTCCGCCACAGGCACCGGAGTGGCAGTCATTTAGAACCCGTTCAGCTTCCTCGAGAGTAAGACAACAACGGAGAACAGAGTCTGCACCGAGACGATATAATGTATCTCCAATGATACGGTATGGTTGAGATTGATGACGAATCCTTCGCCGAGCGTCTTTAGACACACCCAGGTGAAAGGAGGACGTTTACAGATATGTGATTATATCTTCGTACCATGGATCGAGGGTGCTAATGAGGAACAGGGTCTCATCCAGAATTTGATCCTCTACAGGCGAGGTCGAGGAAGAAGATGGAAAAGAGCAAATCAACTCAGCAAACACAAGGGATTTCTTAGACTTGGCAGTGGTAAATTCCAAGTCAAACTCTTGGAGGATAACAATCCACTTCGAGTATTTGCCCCCTAGCAACTGGCATGACAATATATATGTCATGGGATTGCAATCAGAAATCACGGTGGTTGTTCGCAGCAGGATATAATGACGGAAACGTTGGATAGCACAAACCACGGCTAAAGCCAACTTCTCGACATAAGCATATCGAGTTTCCGTATCTAGAAGGTTGCGGCTGAGATAATAAATAATGTGTTCAGTGCCATCATCATCAGTTTGGACAAGAACCATGCCAATAGTGGTATCGGCGGCAGCCAAATACAAGGTATAGTCACGATAATAATTTGGAGGACGGAGCATTGGAGCAGAAACAAGGAGGCCCTTGAGACGCTCAAAAGATTCCTGAGTTGTGGCATCCCAATGAAAAGGGACATCACGCTTTAGTAATCGTGTAAAACCTTTGGCCACCTCGGCATAGTTGGGAACAAAACGACGTAAAAAATTGGCTTTTCCCTGCAAACTCTGCAACTGATGCAAAGAAGCTGGGGGAGGGAGATTCACGATAGCCTCGACTTTAAGGGGATCCAAACGGATGCCCTCTCGGGAAACGATAAACCCGAGAAGTCGGCCAGATTCAACGCAGAAGACAGATTTGTGAGGATTAAGCCTAATTCGATAGTATCGACAGCGAAGAAAGATTTCGCGAAGGTGCGTAGGGTGGTCCTGACGTTTAACTGAATGAGCAGGGAGATCATCCAGGTAAGGCTGTACAATATGTCGAATGTGATGAAATGCATAAGACATTGCACGCTGGAAGGTAGCACCGGCATTTTTAAGACCGAAAGGGAGCTTCTTATAGGCAAAAGTCCCCCATGGGCAAATAAAGGCATTTTTGTGTTGATCAGCGGGAGCAATATTGATCTGGTTATAACCAGAGAAACCGTCCATAAAAGAATACATTTCACTTCCGGCACACTCGTCAATAATTTGATCAATGAATGGTGTGGGAAAATTATCTTTAGGATAGGCTCTGTTTATATCACAATAATCGACACAAACCCGGATTGTACCTTGTTTTTTGGTTACAGGTACAATATTAGAAACCCAATCTGTGAGAGGAATAGGATAAATAAAACCGGCGTTAAGAATCTTCTCTACCTCGGCCTTAATCGCTGCAGCCTTTCGGGGGTTTATAGGGCGTAAACGTTGACAAACAAGCTTAGCACCTGGGTACGTGATTATCTCATGCACCACTATACTAGGATCAATGCTGGGCATTTCTTCATAGGACCATGCGAAGACATCACGAAATTCGCGAAAAAGTTTGGAATAAAGTTGAATCTCCTCTGGAGTACAAGTGACTCCAATGTGAAGATGCTCGACAATCCCTGGTTTGACAGAGATGTCGATGGGTTGGGTTTGCGTAATGTTCGCCATATTCCCTTCAGAAAACACCTGATCAATCTGAATAGGCGTTTGAAGGATTTGTGAGGGGAGACAAGGAGCAAACCGCTCGAGGCATGTCAGAAAATTCTGCTGGGCAGGTAGAAATGAGGAACGATGGTGAGAATCATGCCAAGGAGGTTCCTCTAGAGACATGGTCTCAATAATAGCTTCGTCGGAGAGAAATGTTTCTCTTAAGGAATCCGAAGAAGCCTCGTCTAGAAGCCCTGAGGATGGAGTAAGCGTAGAAGAGGGAGCCGAGGCAGCAATGATTTCAACATAATTAAGCTCGGCAGGACTCAACGGCATCCGGTCGCCCCAGGAATCTATTTGGTCTGTGGGAGGTATGATCCACGGGTCAGAACCAGTAGTGATCATATTGACAGAGGCGATATTTGGAGGAGGGAGCGGAAAAACACCCATAAGAGCGGGATCTTTGAAAAGTCCAGCTCCCAAACTCTTAGATAATTTGGAGGTATGCTCCACAAACGGAATGGTGCCTTCGGAAGAAGAAGCAAAGAAGGATAGCTGGTCAACGGTAACGATCTTCCCTTGATGAGGGAAATGAATGATTCGAAAGAAAGATGAAGCAACAGCTTGCATCGCGTATATCCAGCTACGTCTGAGAAGGAGGTTGTAGGTTAGAGTAGCATCAACGACTTCAACTTCCATCTCGACCGTCTTCCCTTCCAAAGAGATTGGTAAACGTTGGAGTATACCGTAAGGATGGGACACTCTTCCATCAAAAGCTTCCAAGGTAGTAGGAGACTGGCTTAGTGTTGGAGATCCAATAGCTTTCCAACAGGCAACAGACATGATGCAAGTTGAGGCACCTTCATCAATGACTGTACGATGAATCGTCTTGGAATCAATAATCACCTGTATGAGGAAGGCGATTTGGGGAGGCAGTCTCTGAGTATGGCATTCTAAGTCAAAAGTGATTAAATCCGAATCAGCCGGGTCTATGCCACCAATGGCAGATAGCATGGACTTCCTCTGAGAAGGGCAACTCTGGAGAACCTCTAACGCGGACATAGCCGACGGAGTCTGTGCTAAGTCCTCAACGATATTGTAGTGCTGTGTAGCACGAGCATTCGGATTATAAGAGGATTTCCGGAGTACTCCTTTTGGAGGGGGTCGAAGAGGCGTCTCAGTGGTAGGTCTCTCAATGTGGAGTGGACCTGAACTGAACGGAGGAGCACTAGAGGGAACCTCAGGCTCCTTCCCGGCAGATGGCAGATAATCTTTCGTTCGAGTACTGATATTAATGGGTACTGTACCAGCCATAAACACTTGAGAACCAAAGGAAGAGGGAGGCTGAGAAGGGTCAGCCACCATTTGAGTTTTTTGAGTGTGTTGGGTGGGAAAGGGCTCTTTGAGCACTGCAGGAGTCCCAGGGGCGCCTTTTAACAAACGACTAACTTCGGACCGCCTCGGCAGTCCTTGGTATAGTGATCCTCATCACAGATAAGACAAGGGTACTTGGGTTTGCATTTAGTGTCGTCCTCGGGTTGAGGTTTTGGGCTTCCTGTTTGGGTTGTTCTGGCTTATTTTTCGCTTTCCCTTTCTTCTTCTCTTTCGAGGCCTTGTTTGCCGTATTGGATTGGACGGCATTAACCTCAGAAGTAACATTTGAAACAGGTGGTGCCTGGGAAGGTTGTTCATTCGAAGCAATCGATTTTTGCTTCCCAGGGTTTGCGGGATCTTTCTTTGAGGATGAACTAACCGAACCAATGATACCGTCAACAGTGGGTGTTGGCGGGGCTTTAGACGTTCCTGGTCTTGGGGCATCAGGCAAATAATCATATAATGTACCTGATTGAGAATAAACTAAATCGAGGTACTGAGCGCGCGCAATAGCTTGCTCTTAAGTAACACACGCTCCCATGGCAATATCCCGGGTTATTGGAGGAACAAACGAAGTCGTAAACCAATCGGTAAGAAGCTGGTCGGGAATCCAAAATTTGATCATACGTCTACGCCGTCTCCATTCACGGATATGATCAGAGATATGCGTAGCCGTCGTTTGTCTTAAGGAAGTGAGGAGGTGCGTACCTGTTTCATATCGAATGGGTAACTGGAAATGAGTGAGAAATGCCATAGCCAAAGAATTGAAATCCTGAAAGGACCCGCGATTAAGTTCGATATACCACTTAGCGGCAGAGCCAGTGAGAGTCCTTTGAAAAAGGCGAAGCCGAATTGAATCATCAAGCCATGAATTAGATGAACACCACAAATGATAAGTCATGACATGGGCTTGTGGGTCTTCATTGGCTTTACCATCGAATTTTGGACAGTCACCAGGAATTTTAGTTGGAACCGGAGGCCAATAAGGATTATGAAGAATAGGATCATTGGTTAATTTGGACACATACGGTAATTCTAAAGTCGCTAAGAATGGTAATTGAGGATTGAAAGACATCTAGGGCTGCTGGTAGGATGGAGCACCAGGGTTCCAACCAGGTGGTGGTTGCCCCCATGGGTTTTGTCCGGACGGATTTGGCCCCATAGTGTATTGGCCATAGGGATTTGTATTTTTCCCCCCAGCATAAGGATTACCAAACGATGCTGCAGATGCGCCATATGGCTGTTGATAAGTCTACGAAGGATTCGCCTGCAGTTGTTGGTAGTTCTGGTATGGGGCGAACAAAGGTTGCCCTTGAGGTTGGTGGTAGCCATACGGTGGTGGGGCTCCAAATTGAGTTTGAGCACCAGGCTGGGTTTGATAAAAAGTTTGTGATTGAGCCCCAGCCTGCGTTTGAAGACCAGATGGGTTTTGGGGTCCCGTTTGGGGCCACGGACCGGATTGAGCAGCGCCAGTAGGCTGTCCTGTAGGTTGGGCTATCTGGCCAGAAGGAAAACCTTGTTGATACTGAGGTTGGCTGACCTGTCCAGAAGGTTGTACCTGCTGATACTGAGGTTGGCCTACCTGTTGGGATTGGAACTGTTGTTGCGCAGCTGAAGGTTGTTCTAACAGACTAGATGGCTGAGAGGGATGGGCAGTTGGTTGGCCCAACTGTGTTTGAGGCTGACCAGCTTGCCCAGAGGGTTGTGAATACTGGACAGTAGGCTGACCAAGTGGTTGAGTAAATTGTCCAGATATTAGACCATACTGGACATTGGATTGGTTTGGGTTAATAGTTTGTTGAATTTGTCCAGTGGGATAACTTGCTGGATACCAGGTTGGGCTTGTTGAAAAGATGACTGACCTGAGTTACCAGAAGGTTGCATATAAGAAGAGAAAAAGGGACCACCAGCAGCAAAAGGGTTTCCATGAAAGGATTGTCCTTGTTGGTCTTGGGGGGGTTGTCTTGGAGACTGCGCAGATGAAACTTGACCACCATGAAAAGTGGTGGAGGTCAAATCAATTGACAATGGGACTGATACCTCAACAACCGGTTGAGACAACAAATACAGATCGTATGGCCCCTGTATTGGGACATTTGTCATGGGATCAAAGACTCTGAACAAGGAAGCCGAGGGATTACTAAAAATAGGAGTCGAAGAGGCTGCACAGACCGTTGGAGCGGTTGTGACTGAGGTAACAGATGGACTCCGACTTTGCGGAGTAAAAGGCTCCGTAGTAGGAAAAGTGTGTGGTGACCAAATGGAACCCGTGAACGGAGTTCCAGAGGGCATAGTATCTCTTAAAGCTTTATAGCCTGGTGGTAAATTTGTAGTAGTGGGAGTACTACTAACATGTATAGGGTCCGTTGCGGTGGGAATTTCACCGCTCGTCACAACGGACTCATCAGTCGTTGTAGGGGACAAATCATCCATGTCAGAGGAAACAGGTGGGACTGACACACGAGGAGAAGTATAGTCCCAAAAAGGGACACTGTCCTCAAAAGGTTCCCACGTAGGGTTCCAATGAAACTGGTAATTCTCGTCACCTGGGGCACGAGAACTAAGTGGTTGTATACTTGGAACAACAGGAAGACTCACAACCGGTATCTCGGCAGAAGACGAAATTGGTAATTCCACCAGGATGAAACTTCACAAACCTAGGGAATCTACCGAGACAACCCCTACTCAAACTAACGCAAACAAAATCTAATTGGGTAAATGTTATCGTGGCCAATAAATTTTAGGACGCAAAGACACAACTTGACCTTTTCATGTTTTAAGAGTCGAGAAAAGGAAAAAAGATGACTCTAGTCTCCTTCGAATGTTTAATGAGCACGAAGTGACAAGAAGCTCACAGACACCTTTTCTTTTAAGGAGTCCGAAAAGGATCAAAAGTGACTACTCTGGAGACTCTAGGCAAAAAGGTTTACCAAACAATCCGTAAAACTGCTTATACACCTCGGCCATCAGATGAAAACCAAGGACTTCCCGTACTGCAGTCAATCTTCCCGAATGTTGTGTTCAGTGCATTATGGCTTGTAAGGCGGCAGACTCAGCTTCCTATGGATAAAAGGTTTTAATCCTATAGGGGTCCCCCAATATATACGCGACGGTACGTGGGAGCACAGTCCGTATTGGCAACTATCGTTTCACCGTGGAGGAATCACCCAACCACTCGACGATAATCTACCAGGTTTAAAGACGCCGGAACACGTCTCTAACCTAGACCTCTAGAATGTTTGCGTTAGATTCCAATGCGTTGTTATGTTCATTGAGTTTATTTTAAAGTTTATCTTCAATTATGTTTCAGTTTTTTGGTCCTACCGTATGTGATATCTCAAAAACTTCTTAAATGCGAACTACATGCCAAAACTATATCATTTCATTCAATGAATTCTATCTATAGGAAGGTTGAGATCTTTTACACAAACGAAATGATCACTCAGCAAACAACAAAGATCCTAATGCAGCTAATAACAAGAAATGAAAATTTTTTCTTTTTCTTTTTAATAGCAACAAATAACAATAAACACTAACTAATATGATGCAAAAGATCTTTTGTTTTTCTTTCCTTTAAGATGGCATGATGCATTTAAACAAATCTTAAGAGATATTCACAAGTATAAACAAACCAAGTTCACTCGATGAAATGGAACCAATTCTGAAACACCAAGATGAACTATCCAAGCAAGGAGAAACACCAAGACTTTCAATGAACCATGTAATCTAAGTTCAAATGAGGTCGAGCAAAATCCAGAGAAGCTAGAAGTGAATCACCCAAACCATAGAAGACTAAGCTTTACCAAACCACTAGATAGGTGCGGAACACAACCAACAAGTTGACTGGAAAATCAAAAGACCGAAACTTCCCACAGAAGGCTAGACACGCGAAGCCACTAGATGTTCTAGGGCTAGGACAAAAATCAATAGAAATAAGCAAACAACTAAAGGATAAAGGCAAAACCAGTCAAACAGAGGTTCAACACACTTCCAAAGGCTGTAAAAGATATAAAAAGATAAAAATTTGAGTTGAAAGAGCTTCCAACCAACACACAGGCAAAATTCATAGGGCTGGCGCGACTGTCAGCCTGCAACTTGCGCTACCAAAATATTGGCGCGGGTTGCTGTTGGGCAACATGCGCCAACTGGCGCGACTGTCAGAATAAAAACCGCGCCAACAAAGCTTGCCGGCTTAAAAAATAAATAACACGACCCCAGGTCGGGCTGACAGTGTTCAGATGGATCAAAAAGTAAAGAACAATCTCAAAACTGACCCAGAAAGCTCATTCACTCAAGCAAGCAAGAGAAAATGAACATGCAAGACAAGTTCCAAATAGCTTCTCCCCAGTGGAGTCGCCAAATTGTTGGATATGTAAATCCCCTCTGCGGACAGAGGCGATTCCACTAGCCTAAAACAGAACTAGCCACAATCAATTCACGCTGCCACGCAAGTTCCTAGTTGTACATTAAAGGTGAATTAAGAAGACCAACCTGGAATCCAACGCTATAGTCGAGGCAGAGTTGGTATTCCCGCTCCCTCGCTCCAGCAGGTCACAATCCTTGCGATCCTTGCAAACGGACACCTGCACATGCAAAGGAAGAAACAAATACAAGCATAAAATCCACCAAGGCACAACTATATTTCAGTCAGAAAGGAAATAAATCAAACATCACTATAATAGACAATGAGATTGGAACTATAATAGCAGTCGTTCATTAATGAATAATAGACAGGAAAAGTTACAACCAAGGTTCTTACGTTGAACCTCTCCTCTGGCTGGGCGAGCAACTATATGTGTCTTGCAATGTACCTCCTCTCCGGCAGCATAACCTCTCTATGCTTCACTATCACTCACGACAAGCGTAATCACAACTAGCATTCCTCCAAAAAGTAGCTTGTCTAATGCATGAGGATAGATATTTATAGATGGAGAAGGGAGAAAGATTCGATGAACCAGGACACCCATTGTGGATTGGCATTATCTCTGAAAAGCCACTGTGGATAGATGTCAAGGATATATGATGACTCTCGACCTCTATCAGATGGATTTTACCCTCAAAAGACTTCGTGATCTGAAGGGAAAAAACAGATGGGCGTGCGTTTGTCAAAAATCATTACCAAACTAGGCTGGCACAGGTGTTGTTCTGTGACAGAGCGCCAATGGTCGCGCCCTCTTTTGAGGATCTCAGTGATTGGCGCGGGTAAGATACTGTGGACCTGCGCCAATGGAAAAAGAGTACTTTTCAGGGAGAATTTGCAAAAGGTGTCTTCAGGGAACATGAAGTACATACTCAGGGGAACATAATGCAAGTGTTTTTGGGTTATGTCACTGCTCACAGGTCCCGGAATGCGTCCTCCAATGTATGGAAACAGGGCGATAGGGACGGTGACCAATGGTGACAAATTACTGTGTAACAAGCAGTGACATGATCAACATTGGGTTCCACACAAGTTTCAAGTGGGTGACAAAGTCTGGTTGCATTTGCAGAAAGAATGCCTTACAAGAGCCCATCAGAAGCTCAGACAACTCTGATCTAGTCCTTACACCATTACCAAGGTTATGGGAAACAATTCTTTGGAGCATATCATTCCCCCATTCCTTGGCTTGCACTGAGTGTTCAATGTGGACTACCCTCAACCATTCTTCCCACCATTACTGGACACATCAGAGATTGCAAAACAACTCAAGAGGGACCAAGTTCAGTAGAAGTTTCCCATATCATGGAGGCACGCAACGCAATGGGGACCATTGCTTCCTAAGGAAAGAGGGATGATCTAGGTGGATGTTTTTGGCCACCCACCTATCCCACTTGGATCCCCACAACTATCTCTTTCAATTTTTCAGTTTCCTTAATTGTAGCACAATTTACTATTTTTGGCACTTTTTCAGGTCCTGAACTTCCGAGACCGTTTTAAGGCCCTAAACGATGTTTTTTGGGAAAATCGGGGCCAACATGGATATTGACCAATGTTGGCCACTCGAAATTTGTAGTCCTCGGATAGATATTTCCAATGAGGTATTGAGAACATCAAACAGAGATTGTATGCCAAAGTTACGACCCCGAGAAGTTGATGTACCAAATTACCCAAACGGGGCCCATAGTTTGGCACTTCATCTCCTAGGGTTAGGTTTTTGGATGTTTAGGGTTTTCCATTGTTGCTCAACAATAAATAGGCCTTCAAGCCTCATTGTAACACATTTCAGAGGCATGTAGCCGCCACATCTCTCCTTAGAGATAAGCTACCATCGCCCGAGCTAGTTTATTTCCATTTCTGTTTGTAAGCATAATTCAATATTTTACATCAATAAAATGAAGTATTATTTCTATTGCATCTCTGCATTAATGGTTATTTTTGTACTTTATTATGTTCTTGCATAAATCTGAATCACGTTCGTCACAAGTAGAGCCACTGCTGCTAGCAAGCATTCATAGCCTCGATAGGGTTACCTTTTAACCAACAACAATCCAGTATCCCATTCATTTAATAGTGCAATAATTAGGGGTAAAATTTATTTTTCTTTTCTTTTCTTTTTTGATGCTAAAAAGCCATTGTCCTGGTTTGGTGGTTAGATAATGAAAATTCCATTCACCGGTAACAACCAAACTAAACAAGTTGGCTCGTGATGAGACTCCTTGTCTTATAATTAAAAATCATAAGCCATTACCCTGATTTGGTGTTTAGTGTGGTAATGTCAGTTTAATTGGTTCCCTATGATCATGTTGTAGCGGCTACAACCACCCTCATAAATTTTGGCCTGCACTAATTTCAAAGCCTCCTTTAAGAGTTTCACTTGATGACTACACACACTCGGGTTCACTCCATGAGCTCATGTGAGTCTTTGCATCTGCCTTGCTTTTTCATTTCATTCAAGTTTCTGCATGCTAGTGTCTAAGTCATGCTTGTGACCATGTTCTGGTTATGCTCAAAGTCTTTGCTTCATATGTGCTTGTTGTGTTCGTTATGAAAGCATCTGTCGCACTCACACATGGAGTCACATTCACTGTTGAGAAAGCATTGTCTCGTTCAATGAATGGTTAATCACAAGTATAGCATTTCTCACTTGCACCGTCGGTCAGTCATGTTGAACATGTGTGTCTAGATGGTTTGGGTCATTTCGTCGTTGAGTCGTGTGAGTGTGTGTTTGTATGATCACCTATGCATCTTTCAATCATTCAAACACTTAGTCATTTTTGCTGAAGTTTTGATGACTAGACTCACCTCTGAGATCTGGACCATCATCGTGCCATAGACACAATCGACTATCCACTAGAACAGTGCATAAGCACCAAGCTAGTCTTTTCAAGATGCACTACCCATAAGCAATTCAATCAACTCTCATACTCGCCACCCGAACAGTCGGACCCGGCAGACACCCCGAGACTGACTCCCCTCAAAAACTGCACAGAGGCCACTGACCTTACTCACTTAGCTGACTGAGGAAATTGCACAGACAGGCTGTACAAACACTAAGTGCTCATCCCTATCTCCCTCAGAAAATTGCAGTTTTCCCAGTTAGTCATCTCGATAGTCGACCAATTGTTCATCTCATAAATTGCACAATTTTCATGAGTAGACCTTCTACTGCCCAACAATCATCTCATCTTAGAAATTGCGCAAATATGGTCAGTAGGTCGGCCTCCCAGCCTCAGTGCAGTTTCCCCTACTAGTAGCTCCTCGCAGCAGACTGTCGGTTCCCTCCAGGAATTGTGCAATTTCTATTGCTAGTGACTAGGCAGCCAACTACCAGTTCCCTCCAGGAAATTGCACAGTTTTGGCTGCCAGTGACCTCAGTAGCCAACTGTTAGTTCCCTCTGGAAATTGTGTAGTTTTGGCTACCAGTCTCTCGGGCAGTTCCTCCCAAAAACTGAAATCCCTGCCTGCTAACCCTCTTCATAGCCCGACCTGTTCCTCCATAAAATTGCACAATTTTGGCCTTCCAACCCTTGATGTCTGCTCGTTCCGCAAACTACGCAAATCCTACCAACCTTTCCTTCCTACAGCCTAGACTGTCCCTCCCAAAATTTGCGCAATTTTTCCTCCCTGTTGAGCAAGACCTCACAGATAGTCATTATTGGCTTAGATTGCCCATCTCCATCACTGAGTGACTCTTGTGCAGTTTTCATCAACAGTGCCTAGAGCCATCATCTCGCTTCGCAACCTTGTTGCCTCTCTTGGTCACTTGCATTCGAAATGATCATGTGTCATGGTAGACTAGGAGGTTTTGTATTTGATGTCATGATTGATGTCGTCTTGTCATGAGTGACTTCAGGTACATATACACCAACAAACATGGCAAGACCACAAACGGGATGAACGAAGGGAGCACATGGATAAGGACAAGCTGACCAACAGATGAATGAATGATGCATGCCAAGGGATGTGCTTGCGAACAAATGATCATGCAAATATGTGTTCGCAAACGAACAGACGAGAAAACATGCAATATGTGCTCACCAACAGACGAATGGACGAACATGCACCTTTGCGAACAAATGAGCCTGTCAAACCTTCCAACATGCAAGCAAGGAACAACATGCCAAAGCTTCATCAAGCGAACCAAAGGCCATCGAAGACTCTGCACACTTTTCCATGCAGAGCTGAAGCTATGATACACCATGAAGACATTCATCACCCAGCAGCACTGTATCTCGACATGCACTCCATCAGCATCATGGATGTACCAACATTGTCATGTCGTGAGTCATGTCTCCCACATCTCTACTATGGGCTATGTTGTCAATCAATGTGATGTAATGTGGAAGTCCAAGAGACCCACTTGTTGACAAAGAGTCATGTAAGTCAAAAATTCATGGAATTCAAATGGTCATGAGGGTATTCGAACAGCCACAAGGGTCAATTTCACCCTTGGCTTTAAATACCCCCTCATTTGTACATACAAAGGAATTTTCACCTCATCTCCTCCCACATAGCCAAGATAATCTGTAATATTTTCTTTGAGGAGTAAGTAGTGGCTCCAACGCCCCGCACTTGGGGTTAGTGATGTATGGTGTAATGATGTTTCATGGAATTTTCTCTTAATTCAGAAGCTTGCTAACAGGCCAACACATTTTCACACATCTGTTGTATCTGTTGTAAGACTAATATTTAACACTTGTGATGCATGTTGCTTTAATATGTGTTCTACATTTGAACTATTTCACTTCTTGTAATTCATAATCTATTAATGGAAATGCATTGTATATGTTGTTAACATTGTCTCACCCATGTAGACTACTCTCCCAGACATCAGACAAACCTTTCACATGAAGATTGCTGTAACAATCATTGTACTCGTTCAGACTAATCTGTTGAGTGGTGTATGTGTTATCTTACCTTGTATGTTGTGACTGATGCATCCATGTGGACTGCTCCTCCAAAAATCTATGCATGTCTGGTTGTGTTTTGTGTTCCTAGCCAAGTTGGGACTACATCCAAACCAACTTGGGACTCACTCTCACCCTCTCCCTTTACAGTGAAAACCCCATTGACACTAGTACACTAACACTCACCAAGCACGCAAACCTCACTTCTCGAAGGCAAAGCAGAATGCTCTCTTGTGTTGACAAGCAAGAGTTGAGGAAAATCCTTAAGACAATGGCAACTAGGCCATCATACCAGATGGGACTCCCACACCAAATGGTGTGAGGTCTAGTTGGGACTTCATACCGAGGTGATCCCTTGAATTTTGGTGGGTCCAACACCGTCAACATTTCTGGTGCTAGAAGGAGGGCAACTAATTGTACATGGTTGAAATTCTCCTCACACACATTCATCAACCATCTGGTCAAGGCAGTAACTCACACTCCCTCTCACCTACACATGACTTTGTAGTTGGTTACTACCACCTCCCAAAATTGAACACGGTATTTCATATTAACACCTTCGCTCCATCCATTCCATCACTCTCTAGTTCACGAAAGCAGTTAGACTAATCCCAAGCATATAACATCTTCCACACACATCTAGGAAGCCAAAAGCCACTCCCACGGGAGTTGTTGTATCATCGGTGGAAGAAGTAGTCCTTGCCACGCTTGAAGTTCTAAAAGAAGCTATTGAAGATGGAGAGGAACCTTAAATATTCCGACAAGATGAACAAGGCACTCTTGTGATATTAGGATCAAACTTTGGTATAGAAAGCGGAGGGGAAGGTAGTAGAAGAGGTGGAGGCGGAGATGAACCGACAGACTCAGATCTGGAACCATCAAACTCAGAAGGAGAGGAAGAGGATGAAGAAGAAGAAGAGATGGCTGACCCAATTCTTGAATGGATGACTCAGGGACCATTGGCTCTCCTGGCTTTTCTGCAATAGATGTCGAAGCGAGTGGAGAGAATGAACATCAATTTCAACCCTGATAACACGGTGAAGGAAGAAGACCACTTAGACAACTTCTACCTATAGCTGCAGACCCTTGAGGTACATTATGACGATGTAGCATGTAAATTGTTCACATGTACCTTGGACAGCCATGTAGCTACTTTGTATCACAGCCTTATACCCCATCCATGTTACTCAAAGAATTGGGAAGCCTCAAGATGGAGGGAAGAGAGAAAGTGAAAGACTTCAATCAGAGGTTTATGTGTATTTTGAACAAGTTTGTAGCAGATAGTAAACCTCATGACTCCATCACTGTTGACTATTACACGTCCGCACTGCCAACCGCCATTGTGCATTTCGTCAAGCGAGTTGTGAAGCCAACACTTTTGGAAAGTCGTGAAGAGGCTATTACTATTGAAAAGTACTTGTGTGTAATCGGAGTCATCAAGGATGACGAATCAATGAAAGACTCTAAGGATGTGAGTAGGAAGCCCCAAGCAATGGCGAGCAAGGGTAGAGAAAAGGAAGCAACTGATATTGAGACCCTCACTTGCCTTGTCAATAACTTGACTACCAAAATGTTTGAACTCAAGCAATGGAAAATAGACACATTTTCTAGTATCCATACACCCAAAAAAAAGATAGGAAAATATTTCATCAACCAACTTAGCAAGCAACAACTGACTCATCAAAAATTGTGCAGAAGCCTGTGTTGCAACTCGATCACTGTGCAGATACTAAGTTTTGTTCCTTCCACGAAGAGTATCACCACGAGAACTCTTGTTCGGATTGGAAGTGAGTCATTAGCTTTGTCTGCAGTCATACACTCGATGTGGAAGGTGATATGCAGGTGCATTCAGAAGACACTAATGATGACAAATAGGTTGCACTTGATGAAACACCAAGTTCTGGGCATCCGGTGAACGCCTATCAGTGCTCGCAAGTAATATCAAATACGAACACCGAGAAGAAGCCCCAAAATCAAAATGATCATTACAATCTTAGGAGTAAAGGGGCTCCCCCTACACTTTGGGAAATGCAAGAGAAGGTGAGATTGCTGATAAAGAAGGTTGATCCATTGCCCGCCTCAAAGAATTAAACAAAAAGCAAGTCTAGGAAGATAGCATTGGATAACAGTACATCCATGAGCAGCAAGTTGTAAGACACTCAGTTGGATAACACGAACATCCATTCCACCCTAAACACCTCGGTGAGTCTACCACCTCTGGACTACAACATAGTTGATGACATGAAGAAAACTCGAGCAAACATCAGTTTGTTCGAGTTAGCCAAATTCCATAGCTAGTGAGATATCCTGCTGTGTGCATTGGGACAGACGGCAACAAATAATGCAACCTCTACCAGAAAGGGAGCAATCACACCTCCCAGGTCACTGTCCACTGTGCTCAATACACTCCGGATGGAAGAAGCAAACTTAGGTTGCCCCCCATTCTTGCTTTCATTTGAAGTTTTCAACTACAATGTTCACAACTTCTTGGTTGATTCTGGCACGGCAGCCAATGTCAGGCGCTCTCCATTGCTAAGAAGATTGATGTGCAATGGAGCAAAACATCCGCAAGAATCATTCAACTTGATAGAACATCAGTACCACCCATTGGTGAACTGTGAGATGTGATCATTCGACTATCTCATGACAGTCAAATCCACCAATGCATCAACATAGTTTTTGTGGACATAATGAAAGCATATGGCCTTCTACTCAACAGAGACTGGTCCAACAAGCTAGATGGATATTTTGCTACAAACTGGTCTCACATGTGGCTTTCATACAAGGGAAAATGCAGCCAAATCCGAATGTTATCCAAAAGGTATATGAAACACAATGTCACTCCCCTTAACGGTGAGAACAAACTATTTGCCTTCACAGAACTCATGTTTGACAACTGCCTCCTGTAAATAACATTGGAGTGTTATCCTGCATGGCCAGCTCCAACCTCATTAGACACACAGTTGGGACTCCTTCCTTACCCAACTGATGGTAATGAAACTTGTACAGTTTATTTTTCTGATAGTAACAGTAGTACTAGCATGCCAAACGGTCCATGTACAAACAAGATGTGGGCCATGAGTCTTGACAAATCTAAAACACATGATGGCTCAAGGACCGAGTGTATCTCAGTTGTCCGAAACAAAAAACAATGCATGATTTCGAGTTGTTTGAAGTTCGAATGCACAAACAATGATGCTAAGTATGAAGCTATCATGTTGAACATACAAAGGACCACCGCTACAAATGAAAAAATAATGTTGTGAACCTATCATGATCCGAAGATGGCCAATCTCGGTGCAAGCTACACACAACAGTAGCAACAAATCTTTAACTGCTTGACCAAACAATACCAGGATTGGTCTTCACAGGTAGATGATGACCTGAGTACACACTACATGCGAGAAATTCAAAATGAGATCCCAGGTAAAGGAGGAAACAAGCCATTGTAGCAAAGATCGGGTAACACACACATGTTATTTGCACTCCTTTTACAAAAAAAATTGACTAGCACGTAATAAATCTGGGAAAATTTTCTTATGAATTGACTTCAGAAACTTGAACCCTTCCCAAAATAAAAACAACTACCCAGTGCCATCATCCGAGCCCATGTTTCACGCAATACCTAAAACAGTGGCGTTTTCTTCACTTGAAGGTCTTCTGGAATGCCACCAAGTTTCATTAGCGGAGCCTGGTGGACTTGCATTGGTCTATGAGAAGCTTGGCCCACATACATATAATTTACAATCACTTGAAGGGAGGATTGAGAACTTTCTTGTCAATGGCCAAGATCTCAAGCATTATTTTCAGTATGTCGGGTCACGTCATTCCATGTACATAGTCTTCTCACTGCTTGTTGTTGTCATCTTGTTTGTTTTTCTTATTATCTTTGTTCTTGCTTTGTTTTATTCTACTTACAATTTTTGTTCACATTCATTTTGTTTGTTTGATATATTACTATTTTTTTCTGAAAATAAGTGTTGCCAACTATTACATCCTGGCTTATAAATAGAGTATGTGGCTAAAATTTGAGGAAACTCGTGACACTGCAACACTTGGCCAGTCTTGTGTCCACCTTCTATGTGCTTGGTTGTAACCTTTGGCCGATGAAGTCTTGACGAAAAATAAAAACCATATGCAAGGGGAGTTTTGGTCCAACCGTGAACCTGTGTCCACACTGGGAAGCCCCATGCCTATACTCATTCTTCTTCTCTGTGTGTTCAAGCTCATCCAACTAGTAGAAACGGAGAAGGGGAAAATCTAAACGAGCAAACCTGTGTCAAAGGTCTTACATGCTTCTCTAAAGCAACAACCTCTTATGCTCTCATTAAGTCAGGATCCCTCTTTTACCCCAAAAATAAATAAGTTCCTATGCACAGTCCTCTTGAAAAATACAAAGGCGAAAGAAGAGAAAGGCTTCTTGCGTAGAGAGGTGAAGCTTGCAACTCCACCAGGGTACTGACTGGGCTCACTGGAAGTGGAGAAATGTGTGTGTTCATGTGTGACTCCATCGAGGTACTATCCAAGCCTACTAGGAGTGGAGAAACACCAGATATGAAAATTTATACTCTGAAAATCTTCAACTCGTAAGCTAAATTACCCTTCCCAGATTTGAAACACTAAGATCTAAGCTGAACTTTTGATTGTGTTTGACTGAGTTGGAAAAGGGTGAACCATGTATGTCCATGGGGTAAGTGGGGAAGCTGAAGTAACCCGCACAGTGATTTAATACTCCCCAAAAGACGAAGGCCCTGTTCTAGCAATGAACCAAAATAGAGAAGCTGGAGTTCTGCCAGTGTGTAGCCAAGTGTTGTAGCAACTACAACCACCCTCCAAAAGTTTGGCCTGCACCAATTTCAGAGCCTCCCTTGAGAGTTTCACTTGATGACTGCACACGCTCAGCTTCACTCTGTGAGCTCATGTGATTCTTTGTATCCACCTTTCTTATTCATTTCATTCAAGTTTCTGCATGCTAGTGTCTAAGTCATGCTTGTGACCATGTTCTGGTTATGCTCAAAGTCTTCACTTTGCATGTACTTGTTGTGTTCACTATGAAATCATCTGTAGCACTCACACACAGAGTCACATTCACTTGTCATGCAAGCATTATCTCGATCAATGAACAGTTTATCACAAGTGTCGCGCTTGTCACTTGCACCATCAGTCAGTCATGTTGAACATGTGTGTCTGGATGGTTTGGGTCATTTCATCATCGAGTCATGTGAGTGTGTGTTTGTATGATCACCTATGCATATTTCAATCGTTCACGCACTTAGTCATTTTTGCTAAAGTTTTGATGACTAAACTCACATCTGATAGTCAGACCATCACCCTGCCATCGACTCAATTGACTGTCAACCAGAACAACACAGAAGCACCGAGCTAGTCTTTTCAAGTTGCGCTACCTGCAAGGAATTCAATCAACTCTCATGTTGGCCACCCGATAGTCAGACCCTGGGACTGACTCCCCTCAAAAATTGCGCAAAGGCCACTGGCATTACTTGCTCAGTTGACTGAGGAAATTGCGTAGACATGTCAAACAGACACCAAGTTCTCGTCCCTATCTCCCTCAGAAAATTATGCAGTTTCCCCAGTCATTCATTCCGACAGTCAATTGATTGTTCATCTCAAAAATTGTGCAGTTTTCATGAGCATGCCTTCTGCTGCACAACAGTCATCTCAACTTAGAAATTGCACAGAGATGATCAGCAGGCTGGCCTCTCGGCCTCATTATAGTTTCCCCTACCAGTAGCTCCTAGCAGGAGACTGCCAGTTCCCTCCAAGAATTGTGTATTTTCTGCTGCTAGTGACTAGGAAACCAACTGCCAGTTCCCTCTGGGAAATTGTGAAATTTTGGCTTCTAGTGACCTGAGCAACCAACTGCTAGTTCCCTTTGGGAATTGCATAGTTTTGGCTGCCAGTCTCCGGGGCAAGTGTCAGGCGGAAAGAGTCGATTGTGCGGACACAACCAACCTCCCTAGGAGCCTAAGACTCTCTAGTGACAAACAAGACAAACAATAGCAATCCTTCTCTAAACATGCATTTACTATATAAGAAATCAAGTGTTTAGATCCTACCTGTAGTCCAACGCTGTTGTAGCAGTCCAGCTCCGCTGATCCGGATGAGCTCCTCCTTCACTTTGAAACCTGCATTCACTAACAAACAAACGATTAAATAGCACTTGATAATCTCATAGAATAAAACATATTTAACACATAGACCAAGGAGTACATGAAACAACTCATAAATAACAAGTTATTGAGAAGAATGGACTCATTTGCATTAATAGGTAACAAAAGGAACAAATACAACCTGAGCCTTGGTGTTGTGCAAGTCCCTCCCAGGGTCCATCAAGAGTTCTCCTTTACTTTGACAAAGCTCACCCACTTCCAAATAGAACAAGCAAAGATGGCAATCTCTCCTCACAAGCTTCTAAATGGGAGTCCTAATTCCTGCAGCATTTACCCTTAGAAATGTATAGCTTCCAACCTCCTCTCCTTCTGGCCCAATGCCTGTATTTATAGTGCTCAAGAGGAAGTTAATCAGGTCCACCATCAATGGGATAATCCCCTCTTTGGATGGGATAGCTCCCTTATTGATGGGATAAGTTCCTCTTTGGTAGGGGTGCATGAACCATCTGGAGGCGCTCAATACACGTCGAACAACCTTCTAGAATGCTCTAGAAATGACCACAAGTAACTTTTTAAAGATGAAACTTGCGCATTTTGACCTTTACAGGGGGACACACCTGCCCCTTTACATACAGAGCGTCCAAAGACGCAGCTTTTGTGAACATTGGGTGCGTACCCGCAGGTAAGGTTGAGAGAACCTGCGTACCCAGAGATAAATACATTTATAAAGACTTTCTCTCTTTTTGGAGTTTGACATGGAGAGCAGAGGTATAAGACTTGCCTAAGAGGATAGCATGACTGTTGATAGAGCCATACTAACTGTAAATAGTCATGGTGACATTTTTTAGTGTAACAGATTGCCCCCTAAAGTGCGAAGCCTGTAATAGATTAGGGTTTTGTATCATCTAGGAAGGGTGAAGCGCTTTATCATTTCAAGGATTATCTCGTGGAGAACCTGGTCAGAACCTGCAATTTTCAACACAAAATACATGTATAAGATTATATCATCACTGAGGTAGGCATTCCCATACTCAGATCAAAACTTTAACTAACAGACTAACTACTCTGATACAAGAATGATCTTGTAATACATCATAATCATAGACTTTTGTAGACACAGTATGGGCGCAGCCATCTGTTTATGATTAGTCTACTTAAATAATGAATACAAAACTCCTCGCAGCCTGGATGGTGGAAACTAGATCCAGGGTCTTCATTTCCGCTTCCCGAATTGGTACGATTCTAGCCATGCGAATAAATGAGTTGATGTCGAACATGGTAGAAACCACTTGATTACCAGTCGATGATGAAAACTGTTAACAAGTGTGAGAGAGACCACCAGTAATGTCAATGGTTCTCAAAGTACCCAGTACAATCCATGAGATGTGAATGAATGAGTTGATGTCGAACATTTCACGGAATCCTTCGATCGAAAGTCAATGATGTAAACTGTCGTCAAAGGTGAGAAACCTGCCATTGATGCATGCAGACTTCAAGGTACTGACGATTTCTAAGTCATCTCTCTAGATAATGTGCTGATGTCGATAGAAAGCGACCCGTTGCAGGCAAGCCCACAACACGAAATCATTGTTCAAGTTGAAGAAATGTTGCTGTAAGGACTGACTCAGGGATGGTCAAATAGATGACAAGTATTTTGCAGATGAAAGTTTTGCTTGCAGACCTCTTGAACACATAACGACACAACAGATGGCTTGGTGATAAACGACTCAAAGTTAATCTCCGGAACCCGGTTGAAGTCTTTCAAAGTGGTTTGATCAACTGTGAGGTAAAGGATTTCCCAACCCAGGTGAATGAAAAGTGTCGTGTCCAAGAGTGGTAATAAAGTTTCTTCTGAGACGAAGGATAACAAATAGGCTCATTCTTCTCTCTTTTCCCCCACCATTTCTGGCAAGTACCTCTTTATTTTTAACAAGCTTGAGGAGGATAACATATGCTTGATTATAAGCTCATCCTTCGGATGAGTCCAACCTAGTTTTGATTCGAACCCTAGGAAGGAGTGGTTCGTTCCTGTTTGTAATTGAACAGGTCCTTTACTGTGAAATGTTTAACGAGTCCAGTATAGGAGAAACTCGGCATTTTTCAATTTTAGAGAGTCTGAAAAACTTAAGAAGACTCCAAGTTGAACTTTTTCGTAGATTTGTGTCCCTCAAGCCCGAAAAAGTATAAAATAATACCTGGGGGAACCGCTTGATCTTGCGACCAAGGAGTACTTTCATAATTAGTGCCACTGACCTAAAAAGTAAAAAGCGATCAAAGACACGTCGTTTTATTTCCATATCAAGTTTGAAACGACAAAAACCCGGCAATCTTTTCCTGATTTTACGGTCAGAAAAGAGCTATAAGGGGACCGTCTTTTAATTCCGTTTTAACGAGTGTAAAAGAAACGCTCGGCAATCTTTTCATATTTTAGGAGTCAGAAAAGGGCTTAAAAGATGACTCTGATATTTTGGTTCGTGAAAAATGACAATTTTCCCTCTAAATCCCTTTGTCCTGCACAAAAACGACATATTACTCATACCTGTTTAAGATAGGCAAAAATACATTGAAAAATATCCTTCCATGGTAAAAAATGAACAAACCTAGCATTCATTCATCCAAAAATCTATAAAAAGACTTTTTACCATGTCATTTTTACCATTTTACTGTTGAGGTTGAAAAAAGGGCTTTTGGCAAGAAACTTCCCGTGGTCGCTGCGGAGAATCCGACCGTCAGAATCGAACGCCGTCTCTTCCAGGTATTTCACAACATCCTCCTCTTCAATTTCATCCGATTAAAAGTTTGTTTTAGGTTTTAGTTTTGATTTTTGGGGGGTTTTGGGTTTCAAAGTTCGCTCAGCGGGGTACGCAGGTGCCCTTAGGGTGACCTGCGTCCCCCGACTTTTTCCTGTACAGGAAAAAGGTCGGGGGACGCAGCCCACCTTCATGCCAGCTGCGTCCCGACGCTCTGTGTCCTAAACGCGGGGTGCGTCCCCCGCGAAAGGCAGAATTTGAAACCCCAAACTCCACCAAGAACCATTTAAATTTTCCCAAATCAATTCTAATCATTGTTTCTTGGTGTGTAGGGCACTCACCATGTTGGATTGGAGAGAAACAGAGCACGAGGACATTGATTTAGCCGCAATTAATCATCAACCTTCCATTGATGCCCTAAAAGCATGCAGACTATATAAATATTGGGCCATACCTGGCATGAGGGCTCAGGTGAGATTCTTGGAGTGGCTGGTTGAGAGATGGAACATTCATGAGCAATGCTTTTACATCGGAGGGCATCAGCTTGAGATAGAGCCCTCTAACATATACTTTCTCACAGGCTTGCCAAATAGAGGCGAGCAACTCAATCTAGCCGGGACTAGGCCGGGTGGCCAATCCCTTGCCAGTCTCCGGGCAGATTGGTGCACACCCAATGCACACCATGCGAAAGGCGTAGAAATCAAACACATCTCTCTGCATGAAATTAAGGTTATAGCTTTCACGGTTACCAGAATTTGCGGCGCAGCCGCTTTACATATTGCCACCGGGTCCCAAATGTGGATGGCGATTGACTGTTTCCAAGGCACCATTTTCAACTGGTGTGAAGCTGTGTCGGCCAATATGAAGGGCCAACTGACTAGGGCAAAGAACGGACAACTGAAGACCTTTGGATATGGGCCTCTAGTTGTGAGCTTTGCCTTAGAGAGAGTTCCGATGCTGATCCCTCAGCAACTCACTGTTGAAGTCTTGGGTCCTCGGGAGCCAAAGCTGATACGATGGGTTACGGTGATGGCCCGGCATCCTGACGAGGGCACGGCGGTTGTTCGATTCCCTGATAGTTACTTTCACTGGTTAGAGGACCAGGTTTTCTCGATCCAGGACTTTCCGTATGCCGGAGTAGATTTTCGAGGTGATCCGGACATGGTTCTTCCACAGGGAGAACAATGGGATGACAGAGGTACTTTATTTTTCACACGTTTTCAAATTATGTATTTTTTTGTTTTCTATATATATCGTCTTAAAACTGACAGTAAAAATTTTCAAAATGCAGATGTTGGTCCACGGCGCCTAGCCAACCTCCGGCCTTTTGAGAGGAGACATCCAGTTGCACCGGTACCGGCCCCACAGGACGCGGCTGCAGAGTCACTAGCTGAGTTGGAGCAGGATCTAGAGCGTCTGACGGTGGATATACCTGAGACTACCATAGATGATATTCCTATCAGACTTCAGCGCTATGTAGTCACAGTCCCTGGGCCGTTTAGGAGATTTTTGTGTAAGGTAGCCCGTGCAGTGGTGTCTTATAGAGAGCACCACCAGTGATTGGCTAGTCACTTTTGTAGACACATGTGACATTTTTGACTTTTTGTACTTATCATTTTGCCGAATTACCGGCTTATCTTGTTTAACATATGTGATGAAATGTTTTTAAATTTACTTGCATGATTATCGTAAATGTCTGTCCAACATTCGAGAAGCAATTGCATCTGCTAATGTATTTAAAGACCTCGGAATATGCTGATATTCAATGTAATCAAATTCACGTTCCAAGAGACGTACTCTCAAAAACAACCTTAATAACACAGGATTTCTAATGGCATATACTCTATTAAGCTGTAATACAACAAGTTCAGAATCTAACCTCACTATCAAACGTCGAATTCCAAATGAAATAGATTCGGATAATAATTCAACCACTGCACTGTATTCTGCAATGTTGTTCGTTGTTTGACCGAGGCTTACCCCATGCATAGAAACTAACTCGTCAGAGGGCGAATAGATAACCCAAGTTGAAGAAGAGATATTCCGTGTACTACGACAAGCACCATCAGCAAATCCGATGTATGTTTGGAGAGGCGTCGACATCTGCAATATCAAGAGTAAAACCAAGATAAGCCAGAATAACGACAAAAAACACACTCTCTAAGTTAAGTACACTAACCAAACTAACAAACACACTAGCTAGAAAGAAAACCTAACCTAACTAAAAATTCTCCATACCCACCATTTAAGCATAATACCTCTTAAGGTAAAGTCCATTTCTGGGTTTACCCAAAGAGTCCCCATCAAAATCTACCAACTCATAAGCCCCTTTTGCTAGCTTTCGCTTTACAATGTAGGGTCCATGCCACATAGGAACGAATTTTCCAGCACCTAGCTTATCGTTAGCTTGATCATATAATATCACTAGGTCTCCCTCTGAAAAACTTCGAGGGGTCACATTTCTATCATACTAAGCTTTCATTCGCTTCGCGTGAGTCTCGATTGCCAATGCAGCGTCACGTCGAGTCTCATCTAATTTAGCTAAGTATAATAAACGTTTCTCCTCTTCGGAAGTAGCTGGAAGTAATTCGACAGCCATTTGAAGTGATGGGATTTCGCATTCAATGGGTAACACAGCTTCCAAGCCATAAACTAGCTGGAAAGGAGTGAACCTTGTTGAAGTTTTCACTGAGGTTCGGTATGCCCATAGTGCTGAAAATAACATGTTGTGCCAATTCGACCGATGAATACCAATGGTTCGTCGGATCATGATAACCAGAACTTTGTTGATAGACTCAACCAAACCGTTGGCTTGCGGATAATAAGGAGTAGAGCTATCGTGGCGCAAACCAAGCTGGCTTGTAAGCTCAGTCATCATGATGTTTCGAAAATGGCTCCCATGGTCAGTAATGATTGCTTGTGGGACACCAAACCTAGTTATAATATGATTGAATACGAAAACTGCAGCTGTTTTGCCGCTTGCGTCGAATGTAGGCATCGCCTCGGCCCATTTAGTAAAATAATCAACCGCGAGGATGATATACGCATGCCCCCCGGCCGAGTGAGGGTTACAAGTAATAAAATCGATACCCCATTTGGCGAATGGACCAACGGCAATTATAGGGTGGAGAGGAGCAGGTGGTGCACGCATCTTGCAATCAAACACTTGACAGTTGTGGCACTTCCGGACTGCAATGATACAATCTTTAAACATAGATGGCCAGAAGTAGCCAGCGCGCAACACCTTCTGAGCTGTGGCATACCCAGACATATGACCGCCACATGCTCCAGAGTGACAATCATTCAAAACCCTCTCAGCCTCTTCGTGAGTTAAACAACGTCGAAAAACTAAGTCTGCCCCCGGCGATAAAGTGTATCTCCAATAATTTTGTATTGCTGGGATTGAAACCGAATTTTTCGACGTTCCGCCTTTGAAGCTTCAGGCCGAAAGGTTTGGGTTTGGAGATAGATGATTATATCCCCGTACCACGGATCTAAAGTACTGATAAGAAACAAAGATTCGTCCGCAATGGACTCCTCTGCCACAGTTTCTGTGTCAGCACGCGGGAAATCACACATCAATTCCGCAAAAACTAAGGATTTCTTAGACTTGGACTTCTCGAACTCCAAGTCGAACTCTTGCAGGATAACGATCCATTTAGAGTACTTGCCCCCTAGCAGTTGTTTTGTCAAAATATAAATCATAGGGTTGCAATCCGAAATAACTGTAGTTTTACGGAGAAGAATGTAGTGACGAAAACGCTGGACAGCTTGAACGGCTGCCAGGGCCAATTTATCTACATGCGAATATTTTAACTCAGTGGGATTTAAGGTCCTACTAAGGTAATATATCACATGTTCCGCTCCGAATTCATCTTCTTGAACTAACACCATTCCAATGGTGGAATGCGAAGCTGCGAGGTATAAGAAGTAGTCCTGGTTGTAGTTGGGAGGATGCAACAACGGTGCATGGGTCAACGCATGCTTAAGTGCATCAAAAGATTGTTGGGAAATCTCGTCCCAAAAGAATTGAGCATTCTGTTTCAACAACCGTGTAAAACCTTTAGTGACCTCGGCGTAGTTTGGAATGAATCGGCGTAAAAAGTTCGCTTTCCCTTGCAAACTTTGGAGTTGGCGCAAACTCGAAGGGGAGGTAATTTGATGATAGCTTCGACCTTCGAGGGATCGACACGAATGCCGGCTTTTGAAACAACAAATCCCAGCAATCGACCCGTCTCTATACAGAAAACACACTTGTGGGGATTCAACCGAATTCGATAATGCCTACACCTCATAAAGATGGCTCGTAAGTGGACAAGGTGATCAACTCGATGTAAAGAATGAGCAGGCAAATCATCGACGTACGGTTGCACAATGTGCTTGATGTCATGAAATGCATAAGACATCGCCCGTTGAAAAGTGGCTCCGGCATTCTTAAGCCCAAAGGGTAATTTACAATAAGCAAACGTCCCCCATGGACAAATGAATGCCGTTTTTGGTTGGTCGGCAGGTAGAATATTGATTTGATTATAGCCCGAAAAACCATCCATAAAGGAAAACATTTCACTTCCGGCACAATCATCAATAATTTGATCGATATAAGGCGTAGGATAGTTGTCTTTTGGACAAGCTCGATTTATATCCCTATAGTCGATACAGATTCTTATTGTTCCTTGTTTCTTGTTGACCGGAACAATATTCGATACCCAATCCGTTAACGGGATCGGATAAATGAAACCTGCTTTCAACAGATTTTCGACTTCTGCTTTAATCGCAGCCGCTTTCCGAGGGTGAATCTGACGCAACCGTTGCCGGACGGGTTTAGCATCCGGGTAGGTCTTGATTTCATGAACAACAATGGCAGGGTCGATTCCCGGCATTTCCTCGTAAGACCAGGCAAACACATCGCGGAATTTTTGGAATAGGGCCTTGTAAGTTTGGATTTCATCTTCTGTACATGCGGCACCTATATGAATGTTCTCCTCAATTCCGGGCTTCACTGAAATATCAATGGGGATAGTACGAGAAATATTCCCTAAATTCAACTCTGAATCAGAATGTTTCGTTGGATTCTGAGCATCTTTGACATATTCAGCGGTAAAGATAGATGAAAAATCATTTTCAAAAGCATCATCCTTAGGTAAAAACGAAGATCTGTGATGGAGATCTTCCCATGGTAGATCGTCTACACTGAGGATTTCACGAAGTTGTTCGTCAGATGACACGACTTCGGGAAACGCTATCCGTTCTAAGGTTGAGGTGAAAAGTGATTCTTCACTGACCACATTCATTTGGTCGACTTGGGTTGAACGTGAGTCGGTAAAAGACATGACAGCTTCATAAGCAATTTCATATGGACTCAAAGGCATATCATCACCGAATGAGTCTATCTCAGATTCAGATGGGACAATCCAAGGATCATCATAAATTATGTTTTCTGATGTAATCATATGAATTGATGCAAATGAAGGGTCTGCATTGATTGGAGGGAAAGGAAAAGTTCCCAGTAAACCGGAATCTTTAACTAAACCTACGCCAACGTCCCTATAAGGGATTGTCGTCTTACCGACATGCTGGATACTCTCTGAAGAGGCTAGGTCGGATGAAAAGTATGACAGCTGATCAATGGTCACGATCTTACCGTTATATGGAAACTTTATTACTCTGAAGACCGATGAAACGACTGCTGTCATAGCATATGACCAACTTCGACCCAAAAGAAGGTTGTAGTCTAGAGGGGCATCAACCACCTCCACATCCAGACTAACGGTTTTGCCTTCTACCCCTATAGGTAATTCCTGTAGAATACCAAACGGACGGAACCCACGGCCATCAAAGGCCTTAAGGATGGTCGGGGATTGGTTCAACGAAGGAGAACCAAGTGATCTCCAACATTGAATCGACATAATACACATAGAAGCTCCCTCATCAATCACAGTCCGATGAATAGGCCTGTTTTTTACTATCACTGGAATTTGGAAAGCCATTTGATGGGGTAGACACGGTGTACTATTTTCTAGATCGAAGATTATCAGGTTCGGGTCCTGAACATCAACAGCTCCGATAGCCGACAAAAGTAATTTTCGTTGTGCTGGGCATGATTGCAGCACTTCTAACGCCGACATTGCTGAGGGTGAAACAACTAAGTCCTCAACAATGTTGTAATTCTGGGCTGCTCTCGCATGTGGATTGAAAGCAGACCTTCGAAGTACACCCTTGGCGGGCGGTTTAATTACTAGGTCCGGGTTAGGTTTCTCGATCTGTAGTGGATCGGAACCAGGAGTTGAGGTTGATGGGTTAGAATGAGAAGATTCTGCTTCCTTACCATCAACAGGAGCTTTACTACCATAATCTTGCGATCGAGTCGCAATCCTCACATGAGACATCATCAAAATGGGTTCTTCACTGGCATTCGAGGAAGAACCTATCATCTTATTCTCCTGCTCCGGAAATGGATTTTTTAACACAGCAGGAGTGGGAGAACCTTTGACTATTTTCACAACCTCGGCCCGATGAGGGCAATCTCTTGTAAAATGATCCTCTTCACAAATAAGACAAGGATATCGAGGTTTGCGCTTTTCGTCATTGGTTTTCGACTTTTCCGTTTTATCCTTCGGAGCCTTGTCTGCTTTAGCCTTCTTCTTTCCTTTCTTCTTTCTACCATTTTTTGATTTGGCCGTAGATGACTCTACAGCGTGAATATCGGTGGTAAGTTCAGGAGAAGACTCTCCTGTCGGGGAATCAGGCAAAGTGATAATAGGAGTAGTTGAAGCCTTGGAAGACTTCTTCTTGCTCTTTGTATTCACGATACCAATCATACCATCAGCGGCATGAGATCCCGAAGGAGCAGCAACGATTTGATTCGATTTTGGAAGATCCGGAATCTTCTCGTGTAACGTACCCGACTGAGTGTAAACTAAGTCAAGGTATTGCGCCTGAGCAATGACTTGCTCCTCAGTAACTACTCCGGCCTTAGCTACATCTTCAGTAATCTTCGGTAATAATGATTTAACAAACCATTCAGCTAAGATTTGGTCCGGGATAAAAACTTTCACTAACCTTCTTCGACGTCTCCACTCATGAATGTGATCAGAAATATACGTGGACGTCGATTGTTTTAGTGAAGTTAATAACTTCGTGCCGTTATCGTATCTGACCGGCAACTGAAAGTGAGTTAAGAATGAGGTGGCTAACTGGCTAAAATTGTAAAAAGAGGCCCGTGGTAACTCAATGTACCACTTGGCCGTGAGACCAATGAGTGTACACTGGAAAAGACGTAAGCGGATCGAATCATCCGAGATAGAATTTGAAGCACACCAGAGGTGGTAAGTCATCACATGATTGGACGGATCCTCTCCAGACTTACCTTCGAACTTGGGTATATCACTGGGCAACTTATTTGGCATTGGCAGCCAGAACTGAAGATATTGAATTGGATCGTTCGTTAGGCGCGTCAAGTCAGGTAAATCCAAAGTTGCGATAAACGGTAACTGCCGGTTAGGATCTCTAAAAATCTGGGTCACAAGACCAGTCCCAGGAGGAGGATATCCAGGATAACTAGGAACAGGAGTTTCATTTGGGATATTATATCCTCCTGGAAAACCAGGATTAACCGGACCGTACTGGGGTTGTTGAGGTTGTTGATAAGTGTACCCAAGATACGGTTGATACTGGTAAATTGGCTGTTGGACAGCTTGCCCAGGTTGGTACTGTCCCTGGTACAGTTGTTGAACAAATTGAGGTTGAGTAGTGACAACCGTACTTATACCAGGCTGACCTGTAGGCATCTGGACCGTGGTTTGAATCGTAGATCCGGACAACGGTAAAGATGTCTGAGGAGTGGTTGCAGAGACAGTAGAAACCGGAGCTGTCGATACTCCAGAAGTAAGTGCGGCAGATGTAGCGGTAGTTGCAGCAGCCGTTTGAGATGGAGTACTAGGTGCAATTGGCGGCTGAGTAACTACTGAAGTTACAGAAGTTTGAACATTTGACTGGACAGGTTGCGGTTGCTGGGGTGGACCAGAAACTACGGGTTGTCCAGCTTGAGGTATCAACTGTAAACTTGGCTGCAACACCTGTTGACCCTGTGATGGATCCCACACTAACATTCCGGGGTATTGACCCGTAACAGGTTGAGGATACTGAGATCCATAACCGGATTGAGGATAGGGTTGATAATTGTAAGGTACAGTTCCCATACTTGGAACATATGACTGACCTTGAGGCGGTTGATAACCTTGACTCGAGTATTGACCTTGAGGTTGATAACCTTGAGGTAAATACGGGTACTGGGGTTGACCTTGACCTTGAGGTTGATACCCTTGGGGTTGATACCCTTGAGGTTGCCATCCTTGAGGTAAATATTGATACTGAGGTTGACCCTGGGGTACATATTGAGGCTGGGGTTATCCTTGAGGCATGTATTGCACCATGGGTACATATTGACCTTGAGGTTGCCCCCCAGACACGAATGGTGTACCTTGAGGTTTCCCCCCAGGCGTTAACTGAGGCTGCCCCCCAGGCGGTAATTGGCCACCTTGAGGTTGGGAAACGGGAACTGAACCTGACATCATGTAAATGTCACTTACACCCAATGGTATATTACCACTGTTTCCAGCTAATAACCCATGATCAACGGGTTGAGGAGATGCCCCCGCAAAGGTACCAGAAAGTGATTGATACCCGGTGGGAACAGAAGGACCGCCGTGTAAAAAAGATTCAGGACTTTGAGTAAACACGGACGACTGACCAGACATATTTACAGGAGTATAAATACCTCCAGGTGGAAAAGGAGTACGAGGTGTAGAAAAACCTACCCCTGAGTTGTCTAACAAATTGGTTAACGAAAGGTACCAAGTAGTACTTCTAGGAGGACTGTAAAAGATAGATTCACGCTCCCTTAGATCAATGGTAAGTTGATCTTCAAGGTTAGAGATGCCTATTTCTTCCTCTGGAGCAAGTTCTTCAATAGCAATCAAACCAGTAGGAAGATTTTCGGTGATAACTCGTTCTATTCTCGGTGAATCTGGAACACTAGAAGTCGGAGTAACAGGTTCAGATATTTCAGGTTCTTCGCCTGTATCACTAGCAGACGAAAAACTACCAACAAGCTCAGAAACTGTAACAGCTTCGGGATTATAACCTGCCTCTAAGCCTTGGTAATCTGAATGGACTACCAAGGAAGACTCTCCTTCTTCAGGTGAAACTACTCTACTGCCACTAGGAAGAGTTACAAGGACCTTTAAACCTTCTAGATTACCGGGGTCGTCTCGAGGAGGTGATCCCCTGAGTCTACGAGATCGTCTCAACAATTCGGCCACAGAAACAACTTCAGGAGACTGGCCCCGAAGTCTACGGGACTGTCTCGGTAATTCCGCCACAGCTAAAAACTTTTAACTACTACACACGAAAACAAAGTAAAATCTCAAATCAAACCACCTAAAGTCTCTAAAGAACCAAACAAATTTGAATCACACGCCTAAAGAATCTAGGGCGTCAAACCAAGCACAAACAGTAGCCTTCCAGACCGAAAACGCTAGTTGGTGATGAAGCCCAACATCGCCGGATTCAGTACAGAAGTGGCGGGTGGAACAGTTACCCCGGCAACCTGCTTAATGAATAGACCGGCACAAGTTCCTCCACTTTAACCGTCTCGAGTGAAGTGAACCCCCCGGAAAATCCAAGTGAGTCTAGCCGACGTCTGCTCCAGGTATAGTGGGATCTTCCCTCCACCGTCACCTCGGTAGAATCCTAAAGATAATGGTCACTAAGGTTACCAACCGCAACAAATGCACCTGGGGGAACAGTCTACACTCCGACAGCACGCAAGGGCAGAGTATCAAGCTCAATCCCCTTGCCGGTTCCTTGATAATAATCCAAGGTTTACCGACAAGTGACCCCTGGTTCCTCGACAATGGTTAATCCTAGGTTTACCGTTTGTAATACGTGCGTGTCTGGCGTCGTTCCCAACGAGGGGGGATTGATCCCCTCACTGGTTCGGACACGAGCTCGTGCTTCTCCTTTAAGAGGAGCTTTCCCAGAGTACAAATGAGACAATTGGATTTATTCTATCACAAGATAAGCTACTTGTTTGGTTTTGTTGTCTTGGAGAGTTAATTACTCACCTACTCCAAGACACTAGCCTGATCTAAATTGGTGTTTCAGAGCCCTAGTAAATAAAAGTTACTACGTCGATTTTACTTTAAGCGTTAATTTTATGGTTTTTCTTAAAGACAAAAGGTAGCGGAAGTGAAACCAATGGTGTGTAGACTCGACTCAAACCACTACAAAGATGCACCTAAGATGATTTACGCTATTTTTCTCTTTTCAATGAAATTCTTAACTAAGAGAGTTGAGAGATGCAAATTTTATAGAAAACAACTTTCTTAGTAAAGACAATCAAAGAAACAATTCTCTTTATCTTTCCAAGCATACAAACATGACCACTCCTTACGTGCACGAAAAAACTCTTTTTCTTTCAAAATTCTTCAAAGCTACTTGAAACAAAACTTTTCAAAGGAGATGTTTTTGTATTTTCTCTTTTTAATAAAGCATATAAATCTATTTTAACGAAAATCAATCTTAAAAGCTATAAGATCTATGAAAACTTCACTCACAAGAAAATCAAAAAGGAAATTACTCTAAGCAAACCTAACGAGGCAAAAGCCTACAAAGATGATTCCAGGTTGTTTTACTTGACCAAAATCAAATCAAGGACCAGCTAATGCAGAATCAAAAGACTAGTCAAAACAAAACTCAAATCTTTTTGTTCTTTTTGTAAAATGGAATTCAATACTCAATCAACAAGCACTTCGAAATTTTCCCAAGAGACCAATCAAAGGTATTTGCTCTCACAGGTAGACTTTATGACAGGTCTGACTTCTAAGAATGCTGACAAAACTAGAGAGATCTAAGGCTTGACAACTTCTACCGCCAAAATCACTACAAGACCTACTCAAAAATCAAACCCTAGGGCTTAAACTTCTATGAAATCCACTAAAACACTCAATGCTATCGAAACAAGTTCAGGTGAAGATCTTTGACAAGAGACTAATGAATCTGGGCAGTAAAAACTAAGAAAAAGCAAAATCTAAGAGAAAAAATGCAAAAAATGGAATTTTCTCAAATTTAAGCAGGGGACGCAGGCAACCAGTTAAACCAGGTGCGGGCCCGCTCTGTGCACACAGCAACAGTGCGTGCAGGGACGCACTGTGCAACACTCAGAGGGTGCGTCCTACTGGAAAATTCAAGAAAAACTAAAATGAAACTAACCCTAAGCTAGCCCACCCAAAAACAAAGTCACAGAGCCAAAAACCAGAAAAATAAACCAATTTTCTCAGAACAAAGTCCATACAAAGGAAAAGACTTTCACATCAATGGAGTCCCCAGTGGAGTCGCCAATTTGTCAGGCGGAAAGAGTCGATTGTGCGGACACAACCAACCTCCCTAGGAGCCTAAGACTCTCTAGTGACAAACAAGACAAACAAGAGCAATCCTTCTCTAAACATGCATTTACTATATAAGAAATCAAGTGTTTAGATCCTACCTGTAGTCCAATGCTGTTGTAGCAGTCCAGCTCCGCTGATCTGGATGAGCTCCTCCTTCACTTTGAAACCTGCATTCACTAACAAACAAACGATTAAATAGCACTTGATAATCTCATAGAATAAAACATATTTAACACATAGACCAAGGAGTACATGAAACAACTCATAAATAACAAGTTATTGAGAAGAATGGACTCATTTGCATTAATAGGTAACAAAAGGAACAAATACAACCTGAGCCTTGGTGTTGTGCAAGTCCCTCCCAGGGTCCATCAAGAGTTCTCCTTTACTTTGACAAAGCTCACCCACTTCCAAATAGAACAAGCAAAGATGGCAATCTCTCCTCACAAGCTTCTAAATGGGAGTCCTAATTCCTGCAGCATTTACCCTTAGAAATGTATAGCTTCCAACCTCCTCTCCTTCTGGCCCAATGCCTGTATTTATAGTGCTCAAGAGGAAGTTAATCAGGTCCACCATCAATGGGATAATCCCCTCTTTGGATGGGATAGCTCCCTTATTGATGGGATAAGTTCCTCTTTGGTAGGGGTGCATGAACCATCTGGAGGCGCTCAATACACGTTGAACAACCTTCTAGAATGCTCTAGAAATGACCACAAGTAACTTTTTAAAGATGAAACTTGCGCATTTTGACCTTTACAGGGGGACGCACCTGCCCCTTTACATACAGAGCGTCCAAAGACGCAGCTTTTGTGAACATTGGGTGCGTACCCGCAGGTAAGGTTGAGAGAACCTGCGTACCCAGAGATAAATACATTTATAAAGACTTTCTCTCTTTTTGGAGTTTGACATGGAGAGCAGAGGTATAAGACTTGCCTAAGAGGATAGCATGACTGTTGATAGAGCCATACTAACTGTAAATAGTCATGGTGACATTTTTTAGTGTAACAACAAGTCCTCCCAAAAAACTGTGCAATCCTTGCCTGCTGACCCTCCTCACAGCCCAGCCTGTTCCTCCATAAAATTACGCAATTTTGGCCTTCCAGCCGCTATTTCTTGCTCGTTCTGGAAACTGTGCAAATCCTGCCTACCTTGCCTTCTTGTAGCCCGGACTCTCCCTCCCAAATTTTACTCAAATTTTCCCACCAACCGAACCAAACCTCATAGACAATCACAGTCAACTCAGATTACCCATCTCCATCATTGAGTGACTCTTGCACAGTTTTCATGAGCAGTGCCTGGAGCCATCATCCCACTTTGTAAATTTTCTGCCTCTCTCGGTCACATGCATTTAAAATGACCATGTTTCATGACAGACTAGGAGGTTTTGGATTTGATGTCATCTCACCATGAGTGACTGTAGGTAGAGATACACCAACAAACATGGCAAGATGATGAATGAGGGGAGTACATGCAGAAGGACATGCTCACCAACGAATGAATGAATGATGCATGCGAAGAGATGTGCTCATGAACGGATGATCATGACAAGATGTGTTCGTGGAAGAACAGACAAGAAAACATGCAAGATGTGTTCACCAACAGATGAACGAACGAACATGCACCTTCATGAATAGATGAGACTATCAAGCCTTCCAACATGCAAGCAAGGAACAACATGCCAAAGCTTCATCAAGCAAACAAAAGACCATCAAAGACTCTATGCACTTCGCCATGCGGAGGTGAATCTATGATACACCATGAAGACATCCATCACCCAACAACATTGTAGCTCAACATGCACTCCAACAGCAGCATGAATGTACCAACACTATCATGTCAGGTCATGTCATGAGTCATGTTACCCACATCTCTACTATGGGCTATGTTGTCAATCAATGTGATGTAACGTGGAAGTCTAAGAGACCCACTTTTTGAACAAAGAGTCATGTAAGTTGAAAAGTCATGGAAGTCAAATGGTCATGAGGGTAGTCGAACAGCCAGAAGGGTCAGTTTCACCCTTGGCTATAAATACCCCATCATTTGCACATGCAAAGGACTTTTCACCTTAGCTCCTCCCACATAGCCAAGAGAGTATGTAATCTTTTCTTTGAGGAGTAAGTAGTGGCTCCAATGCCCCACACTCACAATTAGTGATGTATGGTGTAACAATGTGTCTTATAACTTTCGCTTAATTCAGAAGCATGCTAACAGGCTAGCTATGCATGTCCTGTTGTGTTGTGTGTTCCTAGCCGAATTGGGACTACATCCCAACCAACTTGGGACTCACTCTCACCCTCTCCCTTTATAGTGAAAGAACCATTGACACGAGTACACTAGCACTCACCAGGCACACGAACCTCACTTCTCGAAGGCAAAGAAGACCATTCTCATGTGCTGACAAGCAAGATTTGAGGAAAATCCTTAAGACAATGGAAATCAGGCCATCATACCGGATGGGACTCCCACACCAAACGATGTGAGGTCTAGTTGGGACTTCATACTGGGGTGATCCCCTGAATGTTGGCAAGTTCAACACCGTCAATAGAACATGGTAAGAAATCTCGAGATGAGATCTCTTATCTTTTTATATTTTTATATTTTAGCATTACACTCTAAAAATTTTCATTTTTAATGGATGGGGAGGATTGTTGACTCCTTAAGGGTTTTGTATGAAAAATCTAAGTTGAAAGTGTTTTAGTCATAAAACGGTCTTTACTTTTTAAGGATAACCTTTTTTTACTGATACTAGAGTAAAAGGATATAATTTTTGAGGTTTTTAAATATTTCACAACTTAATGAAAAAAATTTCAGAGCTAATAATTTTTATCTAATTTTCAATTTTCATAACCACTTACTAAAAAAATCCTACTTTCAAGTTGAAAAATCATAAAATTGTTTTCAAGAGATGTTGATGAAATGCCATGAGTATGTCATTTAACATTATTATTTCAAAAAAAAATGTGACATGATAACTGAATTCTCAGGATATAACCATTCACAAGTATGATGACAAAATCACTCAAAACCAAATCTAAAAGGAAACTTTACAAAATTGTTTATGAAAATTTCTTAACAAAACAAGAAAAAGATAATGAAGAAAACGTTCCTTCTTATGTCAAAATCTAGATAAATCAAATTTGCAAAGTTAAAAGCATTTAGTAATAATTCAGTTTGAATGAGGAAATTTTCTATTTATCTTTTTTTTTTAACAAAACTTTGAAAAAAAATGTTTTAACCATTTTCTAATCGGAGTAATGCTTTTGAAGAAAAAGGTTACAGTTTAGAACTTCCCCATTTTGGTTGATTCGATGAAATCACTACTTCTTCTTTGAGCTCGCAATTTGATTTGATGAAGGTGTGAAAATGCTTGTGAAGGGTTGCCAAAGAGAGTTACACATGAGCAAAAAATAAGAAAACAAAACTAAATCTAAAAAGTAAATAAATGAATGAAAGTGAGTATATGATACTTACCATTGAATAATTTCGTTTAATATTACTGGAAAGATATGACTTTCTCCAATACAAGGCAATTAACTCAAAATCATTATTTATTAAATCTTATCTAAACTAATTTTCTCCTAATTCTAACTTAATCAAGGAAACATGATTATGTATAATCATACTTCCAATGTAACCATTCTCTCATTTTGTTACCTACATGTATGTACAAGTCAAATGTTAGTAAAAATATGATAAGAATAACCGAAATAAAACAAAATTTATTATTTACATCTAATTTGAAATTATGTACAAAAATAAATTTATTTAAAACTAAACTGTTATTAAACCATCTCTTTTGGAAAGCATTCTCTAAGAAAATATCTATGGGATCATCAAAGAAATTATTAATATTTGTTAAAGAATGAAAACTTTCCAAAGGAGATGATGGAAAAGCATGTTGTGAAGGAAGAACACTCTCAAGATTTAAAATTGACTAATGATAAAATTATTGGAATGAATTTCTAAATGTTGAATTAAATTGGAAACAAAATCATTTTTGATATTCAAGATTATGAGAAATCAATTCATCATTTTCACTTAATAAATCTCGATGATATTCAATATTGAGATATTTAACACGCTTGCAGAAAGAAAAGAAAATAAAATAAAAGGATTATTGAGATTATTCTCTAAGCATTCTCTAAGTCTTGTAGATTGGATTTTATTGGAACTACTAATTGATCACATGCGTTATTAAAAAAAATTTCAATTGCATCTTCAAAAAGAAAATGAGAATTGAAATTTTCTAAAGAAGAACGTTGTGATTCAATTACAGTTTCAGGTTCAGGTTCCATAAAATCATTTAGTGATTCAAGACTAGTTAATGAATTAGATGTGTCTTGTTCTTCATTAATTGATTCATTATTTTCAGTATGGGAAGAAATAAGAGAAGTGAAACACTCAATTAAATCTTCAATTGAAGGAAAATCATCTAAATTAAATCTATAACAAAATTACCAAAATCTATGATAAATAACAACTAAAGATTCATTATCATACACATAAAGATTATCTAATTCTAAACACAAACTATTGCAACTGTAATTTTGATGTTCTTTGAGAAATACATCGCAAAACTGTTTCCATGAATGAATCAACTTCTCAGGAAGCACCAAGAACCATTTGTAGATCCATCCTCTGAATGTGAGAGTGAAAATCTTTCTGATCGCATTATCAAAGATTATATTAAAATATTTACATCTATTAACAAAACCAGAAATATGATTTAATGCAGAAATATTACACTCACCATCGAACTTTAACTGTGAGAAGGACTCGATTTGCATCTTGGGCATGCCTTGTGTAGACTTAGGTGAACTGAATGCATGACAAAGTGTAGGAATGCATATGGGAGCCATGATTAGTTAAAAATGATATAACAAAATTTAAACAAATAACTAATTAAGGGCCCTCCTTCTAGCGCCAAAAATGTTGAGGCCTCGAAAATCGTTGCCACATTGGGGATAACCATCCGGTCTGGACCTTAAAATAACTCCTTTTCCATTTGGGATAGTGGCTTCAACTAGCCCAATTAGGTCTGGTTACCTTCTCCCAACCACTATCAGCTCTAAATATATCTCTAATTGCTAATAAATAGGACTATAAAATCAATTCTTCGAGTTAATTAGGTAAGAAGAATGATCCTTAAGTTTTTTTTGTGGAACAACCAAACCAATCTAATTTTTTGCCTCAAAAGAGGGCTTCTAGAAATGTAGAATTAATATAAATGTAAAATAATTCTAAAATGCAAGAAAAAGGATCTAAATCCTAATCTTATCGCAATTAGGCAGATATAGATCTAACCCAACTGAGAGAAAGATATTTAAATGATTTTGGATTTAAATATGTTTGGTATATAATTAATATCAACCTAACAAAATAGTTCAATTAATTGACGTTATGAATACCAAAACATATTCTATTAAGAGGCCTCTTAATTGAAATAATCAAACGATAACATTTAAGAAGTAGTTCACAAAATGATATTGATTGTTAAATCAACAATTCGAATAATTAAAGGAAATAGTTCACAACATATCATTATTTGTTAAATCGATATTAAAAGACATATTTCTAACTAAAATAGTTACTCAGAAATAAAAATTCAACACATAAGAGAAGAGATAAATAATAGCATATGATTGAGACAAATTACTCATATCCACAATAGTGCACAAATATGAATAAAATGACACATTCCTGCCATTATAAAATGAAGCTAGTATTTAAAACAATAGTATTAAAATTACCATTTTATTAAATGCATTTCTTTGGCTCTGGTCTCCAACAGTATTTTACAATGCTTGAACTTATATTTTTTAAACTATAGTTGTAATAGTACAAACTCAGATGCACATTTCTCAAATCAGAAAAAAATAGTAGTACTTTAGTCTTTCTCACAAAGATGATTCCAAGAGTACAATAGTGCAACTTCTTAAAATTCTTTAGGAAAATTCCTTAAACAATGTTCCATTCATTCTATTGAGAAAAGTGTGAAAGTACAATAGTGTGAGCTTTCGTAAGCCTTTCTTCATAAAATTTCAAACCTTTATTTCATACAATGAGTAAGCTTAAATAGAAGAAAACAACTTAATCTATTTTGCAGAGCGTTGAGGGAATTTAAACATATCCCTTCAGCAAGGCTTAAAGGAAAATAGTTTTTGGTGGAAATTTCTGAATGTGATTTGTTGTCTTCATCCGTTTTTTTTGTTCCATTGGATTATCTGGATGCTTGTCTGTCTGTTTGAACTGAACTGCTACTTGTCAGCACAGTTGTCCTCTTTTGTCATGAACCTGAACAAGAAAAAAAAGAATCGATAAGCTAGAAATAAATGAAACTGATAAGTGAGTTTTATTCAAAACAAATCACTTTTGCAGGAAATCAATAAAAACGTAGAGTTGCAATAAATCCTGAATACAACCATCATGGGGAAGAATGAGGAGCGATTCATGTGATAAGACAAGTTAGACTTTACTGTTTTAATGTAAATCACAACCACTTTTAGCTCGGGGGTAGAACTCAGAATAATCACAATCATTTTAAAGCCTAGAGTATTCTTAAATAAAATAAAAAAGGGGCTTTCTTAAAACATATTGCAATCGAATTTCGGAAAGGTGGATGTGATGTTATAAACTATTTCTTTTTAAGACTTGGAATTGTGAAGTGTGGGATGACATCATGGTGATGTGGCAGATGACATGGCAGAATGATGTGTTATCACAATTCACAAAACATGCAGGAGGCTTAGTGGTTTATTCAAAGGGGGTTTGAAGTGGTAAGTGGTTTATGAAGGGGGGAGTCTGAAAGAATGGAGGAGTTACATGTAGAGATAGGGCTTAGATGAGAAAACCACTCTTAAGACCCCCCCCGTGAGAAAGTTAAAATTGAGCGTAGGGTGGTCGAAAACCATTATATGTTGTTTATCTGAGTGGATAGATCTAGGTCGTTCATTTTAGTAGATAAGTTTGGCTTTGGTTATATCGCAATTCGTGTTAAGGAGTGGCAGCAAAGGAATATGGTTTAAGTCCCGAATATTTGTTATTTGAAATCTGCGTGATGATGTGGAGGATGATGTCGCGGGTGATGTGGATCTGACATCACTGCTGATGTGGTAGATGACATGGTAGATGACATGGCAGAATGGGTTTTATCGCAAAATCGTAATCGACATAACGCAAGAGACAGGTAGCAATGATCCTTTGGTATTCGTGATAGTTGCAAATGCGGGGAATTTATAACTTGACATGTAATTTTTATCGGGTCTGGGGCTTATCACAAATCGCAATCGCAATCGGTATGAGGCATCATATTGCAATTGAACTTGGCGGTGCGGAAGGATTAAGACTATGATTCTTGTGATTGTCCGGACGTGGGGGTATTTATGAACTGGAGTGAATAATCCTAGCGGGTTTGGCTATACCACATATCATAATCAGGAAAGGGAGGATTTCTTGGCCTTTGGATTTTTACGATAGCCTACAGACGCGAGATTTTATGGATTGGCATGTATAATCCCATCAAGTCCAAGTTTAATCACAATCGCAAATCAGCATAGATAATGGGGTATGACTTTTGGAAATCGTGACAACTCCAAACACAGGGATTTATGGAATGGATTTTATAATCTCGTCGGGTCTGGGATTAATCACATTTCACAATTGGTAAAGGTATGAGACTTAAGTTCTGTGGTTTATTGTGATGGTCATGAATGCAGGGAGAATCATAGAATTGTATTAATCTTGCCATCAGGTTCAGGGTTAATCACATTTCTCAATTCGGAGTTAGCGGAGGGGTATTTCCTTTTATAAATTTGTTTATTTGTGATGTCGGGAAGTCCTAGCCTTTAGAAACTTTGCAAAAGAATTTAACATTTGGGAATTAAAAACTCCAATTATTTTGTTTTTTATTTAAATAACCCATATTATAAATACTTCAGCTTTTTTAAAGCCTAAGTATATAAGTCTTGGTCTAGGGGGCTATTTAAAATTTGGTTTTTTGGATAATCAAGGTTTAATACTTGGGTTTTAATTAAAAATTCTAAGTATTAAACTTTGATTGTAGGATTTTATTAACAATTTTTTTTATGTCAATTTTTTTTTTTTTTTTTTTTTTTAAAGAGATAAAAAAAATTAAAGGCTTTCTAAAACTAAAGGGTCCCTATTTTAGTATAATAAATTTCATAGTAAATTTATAATATATTAAAATGGGGTTTGTTGAATAGTACAACACTCATTTAGATGAATGAACCAACCCATTTTGTTTAATATATGTGTGTGTGTGTGTGTGTGTGATGTCTCTGTTTTCCTGAGAATCATACAAGACACACAAAATCTAGATGTGCCCAGGCACTGGTCTTGTAAGAAATATGAGATTGTCTCTAGGAGCAACAACATCTTCTGGCGTCATTTTTGGGGAATGTATTGAAGGGTTTTCCCCCTAGGATACAACAAGTTGAGCACTCTTTATGTAGGTGAGCAAAGGTGTTTTGATTGCATCCACATCACCTTGGTGACTCCACAAACCCCATTATCATTTATCATCCTGGGTTTTAAACAACCTCACACTCACTCAGATACCTCTCAGTAGAAAACCCCATTTGTATATGACCCAAAGAAATTAATTTTCAGGAAATTCTAGAAGGAGAAAACTCCTACTAACTATGCTACTATCTCATCCTTATTTGAAGCTTCCTCATCCAACTCCCAACCCATTATTACTCACTACTTACGATTTACTCCTAATACCTTTACATACCCTACTTTCAGTTAGCCACTCCAACCACTATGGTTTTGGCCCAAGTTCCTCAAGAAAATCTTAACCCCCCTCCATTAATCCAGATGGTTGTTCTGGATTTTTTGTTGAATAAATATGCCCTTCTTTATTTACCTCGGCCCCTAAGTTCTATGCCTGAGTACTACCTAAATATTCTACCTAGGTTCAATGGGGAGGATGAAAACACTACACAAATACACATTGAAACCTTATGTGCTTTTCTAAGAATCTAAATGTAGAACAATTGGATGCGGTCCTAAGACTCTTCAAACAATCGCTTGATGGAGAAGCCATAAAATGGTTTAAATCCCTACCTAATGCCTCCATCACTACTTGGGAGGAACTTGAAAACTCTTTCACAAAAAAATGGGGTGAAAAGAGAAATCATGAGTACCTCCTCAAAGAGTTTAACGCGAAGAAGCCAAAAGAGTACACTTCAGAATTTATAAAAAGGTTCTATAAGCAGTATAATAACCTGCCTAGTGAGATAAAGCCTCCTCTAGCTGTTGCTCATGTAGATTTTTTGGGAGACTTTGAATCCAACTTTGGTTTTACCCTAAGGGAAATGAAGTCTCTCACTTTAGATCAACTCCAAGTCGATGCTCTGGAGGTGGAAGAAAATTTCACCTCGGCAAGGAAGTCAAGAGGAAAGCAAGAACCTACTAAGAATAAAAGGGGGAAATAAGAAGCATCCTCCTCTACTCAAGCTAAAGAATCACCACATCTGAACTGGGATATACTGGATAAACTCATCAGGAGTTTATCACATAAGGTTGGAAATATTGAACTTGAGAACAAGATTCTCTCTAAACAGAATGCTCAAGGCAACAACCAGGGTTATAACCCATAGTATAGAAGGCATCCATTACAAATACTTCCAAGGGAAAGAAAGGAAAAACTCAATCAGATCCCTCATCCTCCATATTTAGAATATTATCTCAATGATCAATCGTCGGATACACATGAGATGTAGGGAAACTTGTATTCCACTTTCTCTGAAGAAGAACATGAAAATATGGCTCACCAAGAGACCCATCATGATAGAGAAGCAACAAAAAATGAGGAGAATATAGATTATTATTGTAAACAATTTGCGGATTTCATGCAAGAATAGATACACCAAAGGTATGATTTAAGATCTTCAAGAAAGAAGTCAAGGGAACCAGAACAACAAGAGGGATCTTCTCCCCAAGATATTCCCTTAGTACCAGATAACGGGAAGGGTAAGATGAATATTAAAGTCTCCTTATATAAGGAAAGCAATAGTTCTGAGGAACACACAGAAAATAAGGCACCTGTTCTGCTAAAAATTTCCAGTGGTAAGGAAGGAGAAGCAGAGCTAGGAGGTATATAAAAAGGCCAACCTATGTTCAATATTTAGAAAGAGCTTGAAAAGGTAAAGATTCTTGTTCCTTTGATTAATCTTCTAAATCGGCCTACTTATAAATCTCAAGTCTCTCAATCCATGCATCCATCCACCTCTTCACCCACCCATGATTATTTAAACCTTCAAGAAGAAAGGCCAATGGTTGTTTTTGGGCTTCATGTGGAAGAACTACATCCTTCTATTACACCCTTCTATGTGACCCTGGTAATCTATGACCTCTTATTGCATAATTGCATGTTGGACTCCAGAGCCTCACACAACCTCATGCCATTAGCAGTGATGGAATGGCTTGGCTTGCAAATCACTAGGCCCTACAAAGACCTATACTCCTTTGACTCTAAGAGGGTCAAATTCTTAGGAATGATAAAAGATCTAGTGGTAAACCTAGCTCAGTTCCTTATGGGGAGTGTGGTAATGGACATAGTAGTGGCAGATATTCCCCCTCAGTTCAGCATGCTCCTATCTAGATCTTGGGGTTCCAAGGTGGGGAGATATATCAAGTTATATCTAACTTATGCCACTATCCCCACTTTTGTAGGCACATAAAGGAGGATTTACAGAGAGTCCAATTTGTAAAAATTGTGACCCCAGCTAAAGGCTCAAAAAACTCCACAATGCATGGAAAAGAAACTGACCTCTCGTGCTTGTTCCTATAAGAATATGAGACCATCTTAGAATAAACATCAGTACACAAAAAAAGGTAGTTAGGACACCAGCATGCAAATATAACAAAGTATGGAAATTATACTTTGACAGAGAAAATTCCAAAGAGGGAAATGGAGCAGTAGTATTGTTGGTATCTCCGGAGGGCAGCCTAATACCCTTCTCATTCAAGCTTGAGCTTGAGGTATCCAACAACGTGGTAGAGTATGCAGCATTTCTCCTTGGTCTATAAACAATAAATAACATGAATATTGAATGCCTAACAATCTATGGAGACTCCGAGCTAGTTGTAAGGTAGATAAAAAATTAGTGCTAGGCCAAACACCCCAGATTGAGGACTTACCAGAATGAACTGTGGGATCTAATTGATAAATTCTTCCTAGCCTTTAATATCCAATTTCTGTGTAGAGAAGGAAGTAAAATGGTTGACTCCCTTGTTGTAGTAGCAAGAAGTTTCAAGCCCCCTCAAAACCCACTACTCAGGTATGAGGTGGAAGTAAGATACAAACCCATTATCCTTGATATTGTCAAGCACTGGCAAGTATTTGAGGATGACGAGCAGGTAAAATTATTTATAGAAGTCATTGGGGAGTTCGCTAACTCAACCATCGATCAAGAAGAGGAAAAATAGGTAGATAAAGAAACCACTTCGTGGGAAGATGCAATGGATGGACACAAAATTATACAACTGAAAGGGAGTAACATTCCTCGTGGACTAGTCCCACTAGAAAGACTTTTTAATAAGGATGGCATAACCTCCAAACCAATGGCTCCGGATATGGAAGATCAAGTATAATATTGCAATATCAACTCAGAGGATGAACCCTAAATGGTCAAGATATCAAAAGGAATCCCCTTGCAATATAAACAAAGGTACTTAAATCTATTCAAAATCTACAAGGATGTTTTTTCCTAGTCTTATGAGGATTTAAAAGTGTTTGATACTAACATCATACAACATAATATTCCTTTAAAGAGTGGAATAAAACCATGCAAGAAGAAACTCAGGGAGATAAATCCATTCTTACTCCCCTCCATTGAAAAAGAAGTGAGGAAACTTCTACAGGCAAAAATCATAGTGCCTTTAAGGTACTCGGAGTGGGTGGCCAACTTATTCTCAGTCCCGAAAAGAATGGAGAAATAAGGCTATGTGTATATTTTTGGAATTTGAACAGAGCATCATCGAAAGACAACTACCCACTGCCTAAGATGGATTATATATTGCAGAAGGTGGTTGGATCAGTCAAAATGTCCATGATGGATGGGTTCTCTAGTTACAACCAAGTGGCAATCCACCCTGATGATCATAAAAATACTACTTTCACCACCCCGTGGGGAACATTCATGTATGCTCACATGCCTTTCAGTCTTATTAGTGCAGGGGCCACGTCTTAGAGAGCTATGGATATAGCTTTTGTAGGTGAGAAAGAAAATTTTTTGATTGTTTATTTGGACGATATCATTGTATTCTCTCATATTAATGAAGAGCACATCCTCCACTTGAATCTCACCTTTGAGAAATGAAGGAGGTATAGTATTTCTTTGAATCCCAAGAAATCTCAGTTCATCCTGAGTGAGGGGAAGATACTAGGACACATAGTAGCATAGGAAGGAGTGGAGATCGATCATAAACGAGTTGAAGCCATCACTCATATTCCTCTACCCAGGAATAAGAAAGAGGTCCAAGCCTTTTTGGGGAGAATAAATTTCTTGAGGAGGTTCATACCCAACTATGTAGAAATAGTCAAGGGTATTATAGACATGCTTAAAAAGGAAAACGAAGTCAAGTGGAGCCCTCCCCCAAAGATTATTTCATTAAAATTAAGGAATCTTTGGCTGAAGCACTGGTACTAGTCATTCTCGACTGTTCAGTGCCTTTCTATATCTTTTCTTTTGCTTCTATCCATAATATTGTTGCAGTTATGCTACACAAGAATAAGTATGGTTATGAACAGCCCATCACCTTCTTCAGCCAAGTCCCGAAGGATGCTGAGCTGAAATATAACATCTTAGAGAAACAATCCTATACACTAGTCAAGGCTTTGAAGTAAATTCATATGTATGTGCTACAATTGGAAATCACAGCATTTTTCCCAACCATAGCAATCAAGGAAATCTTGGTGCAAGCAGATAGCAAAGGAAAAAGGGGTAGGTGGATAGGAAAGATACAAGAATATGAGTTAGACATCAAGCCTAATAAGCTCATAAAAGGCTAGGGGTTGGCCAAGATTTTATCAGAATCTAATTGCCAAGCTTTAGGGATAAACCTGATAATAGAGGAAGGTAGACTAGAGGTTCATCAGAATGGGATTAAAACATCTTAGCAGAAGATCTATGCTAAATATGAGGGATCACCCTGGTATAAGAATATCATCCATTATCTCTTATTCCTGAGGTGCCCGTTGGGGCTAGATAAATCCAAATACTGAACTCTGAGATTGCAAGCACAAAAGTATATCATATCCAATGGTCAACTCTACTGGAAGGACCTGGTGGGAGTTTTTCTCTTATGTTTGGTAGAGGGAAAAACCCATAAAGTGATTGAGGAATTTCATGGAGGAGTTTGTGGAGGTCATTACAGCTAGAAGACCAAAGCACACAAAATCCTCAAGGCAGGATTCTACTGGCCTACACTATTTGGAAATGTTCATTCCCAAGTCAGGTCATGCCAGAAGTGCCAAATGTTTGCTTAGAGGAAAAATCTTTCTCCTCTCCCCCTGATTCTAGTGCATGTGGAAGAACCTTTCAGATAATGGGACTTCATAGGAGAAATAAACCCACCATCTAATCGCCAACACAAGTGGATATTAATAGCCATGGATTATTCACCAAGTGGGTAGAGGCCATCCCAGCCAAAAACACTACAAACTCAATGGTAATTAAGTTTATGGAGGAGAACATGTTATCTCGCTTTGGTTTTCCTATCAAAATTATCACTGACAATGCTTAAGTCTTCAAATATGCCAAATTCATCAGCGTCTGCCAGAAATTAAATATCATCATCAACCACTCCATTACCTACTATCCTCAAGGCAATGGCTTGGCTGAGTCCTCAAACAAAACTGTGGTGAGGGTGCTGAAGAAGACCATCACCGAGAATCAGAGGAAGTGGGACTCCCAACTGAAGTTTTCCCTATGGGCCAACTGAGTAACTCCTAAATTATCCACAGGAAAATCACCTTTCGAGCTAGTGTATGGTAAGGCTATAGTCTTCCCAATCCAATTAGTGATGCCAGCAGAAAAATTATTACAAGAATCTAAGGAAGAGCCAAGTTCCTTGACACGAAGGATAAATCAGTTGGTTGAACTTCATGAAAATGGAGAATGGGTAGGTGCCAAATTGTCAAATTACCAATAGAAAATGAAATCTCTATTTGATAAGAAGGCAAAGGATCGACCTCTTCAACTAGGAGATTTAGTTCTCCGATGGGACGTCCGACAAGAAGAAAAAGGAAAACATGGAAAATTCGATCCATTATGGTTCGGCCCTTTCAAGATTGCAGAAGAGAGAGGAAATAACATGTACCTGCTTGAAAATATGGATGGTGAATCATTGGAACTGTCGATAAATGGTTAGTTCCTCAAACTCTATTTCCAACATTAGAGGTACCTGTCTTGCACTCATTGTAAATATCGGTGTGTGTGTGTGTGTTGTAATTATTATATGAAATTTCTAGTTTCTGTTGAAAATTCCACTTTCACAAAGCTATTGTTTTCTTAGAAAAGACTCCATGGCCAAATGAGAAGTTCACCGTTTTCAAGTTCTCGACACCTTGCTAGGAAGGCACTATCCCCAGGTGGAGCTAATGTTGTCACCTTCTGAAAATATATTTCCAGTTGTACAAAGAGTACCAAAGAACAAATACTTTTTCAGCCATCTTCCAAGATGAAAAGGCTCTCAAAGCTAAATTGGACCCTCTCTAATGGATATTGCTCAATAAGCTTTCCAATGGTAGGTGGAAGTCCAAAAATAGACTCCTAGATAAGAAGTTAGAGCTGGCTGAAGATACCCTTTGAAAGCTAGAAAACAAACAAAAAAAGGCTAAGGGTTAGGCTCATCGCAATCACAATCGAGGCTTTTTTGAAGCAGCGGCAGGGAAAAACAACGAAATTTGTGATCTGTCGATCACCGATATTTCACATCACAAATCAGCGGGTCAAAGGCACGAAAATTCAACTCATTGGTAATCGACGAGTCCAAGGTAAGGCAGATCGACAATCGGAGGGTCCTCGGGCACAATCTATCAGCTTATCGGCAGTTGGCAGTCCCACATGTCAGACTCCCCGCAATATCAGAGGTCCCACAATATCGATGGTCGGTGATTTTGGACCTCACTAGGGTTAAAAGATTACGAAGTGGAAAAGTCTCGATATTTCTCTCTCCCCCAAGGGACCACATGGAGGAATACCATTGGTCTCAATGAATCCACATAGCAATTGACGTCATAATGATGTGGCAATACGAAGGACACGTAGCATATTGATCTAGCATTTTTAGGTGTCCTATGGGGGTATTTCTGGGTGACACATGTCACCACTCACAAGGTGACACGTGGCAGTGATGATTTCACCCATTGCAAATCAAAAATTGGCGAGACAAGTCATCGTTCCATAGTGAAACTCCCGATTGTGATCATGCAATAAAGGGGCTCTAATAAGGGGTTTGGCCCACAATCACATGGAGGGTTGAAGAACCAAGGGCCAAGAACTAAAGGGGCCAATCCCACAAATCAGCGATCGCATAAAGCAGGGTCCCTCCTTCGCCGAAGTCCCTCCCAACCTGCAATTGCAATAGGTGAGACACCTCCCCAATGCAATATTTTATGCATCTTGATTTCTTCAAGTCTCTATGTAATATGGTAGGAAAGCCCTCTCTTATACTCCTATTGCAATATCCTAGGTGGGCCCAATCCTATGAATCAGCAATCGCAAGTGTCAAGGGGAGATACTAAAGGCAAGTGTTATAAGACGCTGATATTCGGGATTCGATGTAACAAAGGAAAAAGACCCTCGAAGGGCAGTCCAAAGGCCCTAGCGCCCGAGGACTAAGCACTTGATCACGACCCCCAGTCATTGTTGGGTGTGGAGCCTAATTATCCTCTTTATTCATAGGTATCACCGCATTGGACCCCAGTTCGTAATGTGGCAGCAACGTCCCTTGTCTATGTATGCCGCTGGGGGGGGCGACGGTGGTTATTTGGAGCCCCTCGTGGTGCGGGATCGGGGGTAGCACCCCCAAAGCTAAAAATAGATGTAAAATTTCCTTGTAAATTATTGTAATTTCGTAGTCAATCTGGGTCATTCATTAGGCAGAGATATGACAATAGAAGTTAAGTTTAATTTAGGGTTTTTTTTCCCTATAAGGCAACCCCTCGCTATATATGATGGAATTTTATTGCGTCTACGTATATCTATATTTTGAGCGAGAAAGAGAGAGGAGATTGTGTGAGAGAGAAGATGGAATTACAGTGGATCTATTGTAGGTTGTATCTCTTCATTTGTCTGGATAATATAAAAGGAAGGACTGGTTGTTTCTCCATGGATGTCGCCCAAATTGGGTGAACCACATATATATGTGTCTCTATTGTTTTTGTGTTTATATTTATGCAATAATTTATGTGTTCCATTTCTCTGTAATATATAATTTTCTAACAATCACATGAAGAAAAAGGGGAAAAAATGGATCGTAAGGCCCCATCCTGTTAAGACTTCTTAATGGAAATTCCCAATGTGATAACTCCGTGACCAAGTAGTGTAGAACTTTAAAGGCGTGATGGGTCAGCAGTTGTGGCATTTAAGAAAGGAGATGGAGCATTCAAACTCAGCATGGACTGACCCAGAAAGGCCCCTTGTGACACAAAACCAGGGTCGACGCTAACAGAAATAAACAAAGACTTGGAAGCCCGGGAGGACTTGATTATCCAGTATGGTGTCCCATATAGAGGGAAGATGAAGTACCGTCTAGGGGTCCTCTACTTCTATACTATAGCATGAAACTAGTAGTTGCCCATTCTCAGCTTTAAAGGATGAATTATTCAAGCAATAAAAGTAGAAGTGACGAGAATCAGTTAAGCGACACAAGAGGTCAGACTGTGGGAAAGCTACAACCTGAAACAAAGGTGATCATAGGGATGGGCATGAAGATATTTTGTTAGCATTCTATCAAACTGTTGACTTGTTTTATTACCCTGTAATGTGTCTCCATTAAATGAGGAAATTAATATTTTGTAATGTTTTTGGGCCATAGAGCCTTCCCTGGCCATGATAGCTAGTCAACCTGAGAGCTGAGAGAGGGCCGAAGATATTTTGTTGTAATTAGTGTTCAAACACTCATGTCTCCAGTTAAATAGAGGGAAGTGACACTTTACAAAGGTTCAGAAATCCTAAAGAAAAAGCTACATGTTATTTTTAGACTGTATGACTGGATATGCATCTTTCGGAATATAAATATAATGGTGGTGATTCCCCCTTTGAGTACTACAGTATGTTCCCCCCTGTTAAAATCCATTATGTTCATGTTTCTTCTCTAAATTCATGTAATAATAACTGCTAGAAATATTTCAAACTTTCTCACAGATTCATTTGTATTGACTTTTTAATGCATGTGCATGTATGGATTATTGAGATTATATCTTTAAAATTGCACTCCATGAATCATAGCACCCAGTCTCTCTTTTTTCCATTATATCTACTTGTAACTCAAATAAGTGTAGAAATTCTTGATGCTTCAAGCTCTATGTGTTAAGTGTAGAACTCTTGATGCTTTAAGCTCTATGTGATGAGTTACTCCTTCTCCTTATCCTCTCTCATTTCTTTGTCAAAGCTTATTAAACTGTAGGTCCTTGAACTATGTTGGTGTCCCAAATTTCTCTATTTTTACCCCATTCCCATAGAATTTAACCTCTGTTTATCTCTATTTAACCCTCTCATTCCTGCACTAGTCCAAGACAATCATCTATTCCTACATATGCTTCGTATTTCATAATTAAGATTTATTAAGTGCTTTATTAATTACTTTACATAGATTTCATGCCTATTAGTATCTCTTGTAACTTACGTTTAACTTTCCTAAAAGTAATTGAAAAACTAAGTGTTAATTATGATTTAGCATGATCAGTGCAGGCATATTCCTGCACTGCCAATGATGTTGCTCTGAGATCTCCATGATAGTTCGAATCCTTCCATGTGGGCGTTTTGATCCATGGCTCCTAGTTTGGTTGCAGACTAACTGAGGTTGTATAGTCAGGGATACTTGCCAAGGATGGTCTATAGCCAGTGAAGTTTGCATTCCATTATAACCATTGGTCAGTTTTGTAATATTGGTTGTTCAGCCGAAAGTCTTGAATAGGAAATGATTGTAATTAGCAGAATATGGTTAAGGCCAAAAGACTGTATATAATGTAGACTATAAGTAGAACAAATCTAGTGATCTCTGAGTTGTAATTTCATTTACTGTGTAATTTTGTATCGCCCTCAGCTCTGGGCTAGACTTGCACCATCATATATATTTGTTGATCAAGTTAATACAAGGAACATGCCATGCTATCTACACACTATGTCTAATTTACATTTTATGCATGGTTAAGTGTTGAATCGTTTTGTTTCCTAAACAGGAAACGAGCTGGTTGGCTAGGGCCCAGCCAACCCAACTCGTTTACCCTTGTGCTTTCACCATTTAAAAGGTCTATGTGAACATTTATTTATTTGCAGTTGCGTGGTTTGAATGGTTCTTATATTTATTTCAAAAGTTCTGAGTTAAATTCATTTTGTAGTTAAGTGTGAACGGATCCGTAGTTTGGAAGTTTGATTGAGCTTATTCCTTTTCTACAATTCTTGTCTTGGTTTTCTTTTGCTCAGGTCGTGGAGGAAGATTCTTCCTGTACCAGTGCATGTAGTTTCCTGCACTCTGGTTTATACATTTACTTCACAACAAATGTTACATTTCTTTTCCTGCTTATCATTTCATTGTTAATTCCAGTAATTGTCCTTAACATTAAGAGTAAACTTCTGAAGGATATGAGAATGTTTACATGAATTAAGAAAGAATGTTATTACAAACACCTTACATTGCATTTTATGACTTAAGAAAAAGGAACGGAAACATTACAAGCAAATTGCCGAAAGTTAGTTGATGCATGCAAATTACTTTTGTTGTTGCTTTGATTATTCTGAATTGTTTTCGCTTTATGAAAATTACTTTCATTGCAAGGTTTAGTTAATTAAAGAATTTCTTTTCCACATGTATTTTATCCCAGAATTTAGTTTTCAATTGCAATTCTTTTCAACATGTCTCTTAATTATTTCAAAAGTAAACTGGAAACTTTTGGTGAAGAAAGCTTTGCCTCGGTGGAAGAGCTGGTCTCTTTTCACAAGAACAGAGTGCTTTAAGCCCTGAGGCTTAGAGCACCTCCACAAAGACATAAACCTTCAGTAAAGAAGGTAAAATATACTTTTTTCACAGAAGTATTGTACCTGCACTAATGCAACTAGATTGCAATAGTACAAGAATAGGTTATTGTGTAGAAGGAAAATCAATTGGGAAACAAAGCTTTGCAAGGGCCCACTTGTCAAGCTGTTAACCATCTATACTAAAGATAAACATAGTATTTCATTTCAACATTTAATATTGCTTCCAGTTGTGTAAAAGTTCCTTTACTTGATTTCCCTACAAATTATTCCTTTACATTCTAGCACAAGAGTTGCTTTTGTGTTGATTGCCTTTAAGATTTTTTTTGTCTGATTCTACAACATTTCCTCTAAGAAATAGGATTAGGAATAGGAAAAGTTCATACCACTTTTGGCATTTCTTGTGCTTCGTCTCTAAGTTTACGAAACCCTCGCGTTGAAAATTAAGTGTTGAGGAGTTTTCTTAAGTGAAATTCCTACACCAAACAAACTACTCGGCCTCCACTATTTTATGCATGTATTTATGTGAGTTGTATATGTGAAGTACCAAAAATTCATGGCTTAATCCTTTGTATGAATGAACCAGCCCATTTCATTTAATATGTGTGTGTGTGTGTGTGTGTGTGATGTCTCCATTTTTTTTAGAATCATATGAGACACACAAAATATAGATGTGCCCAGGCATTGGTCTTGCAAGCAATCTGAGACTATCTCTGGGAGAGAAATCATATGGCATATATATACAACATTTCAATACATGATGTTCAATGTAAGGAATATGTGTAATTCTTTGAATATTCAACATAGAGTTGACATGTGGCCCGATGTGTGTGTGTGTGTGTGTGTATAATACTTACCTCATGATATTGAATTGTTAATATTAAAAAAAACGTGAAAATTAACTAAATTATAACTTTATATTATTATTATTATTATTATATGAGTTAAACATATTTAATAAAACAAGTAACAAGAAAAGTATAAGTAACAATAAACAATAAGAGTTCAATTCCATGTAACACTTATATCATGATACATCTCTCATTGCTAAGATTAAAAAACTCGTAAAAATTAACTAAATTATACTCCCTTAAGGTAGTTGGAGGGGAAATTTGTGTCATAACTAATATTTGTGTTATGTTAAATTATTTTTGTTTTTAATTGGGGAGATGTTACATATCAATTTTTCGCCATGACATTTGATCAGTTTATGGGTCTTTTTACCATCCATGAACATGTTTGAACCAGCTCCCTCAGAAGTCAAACAACCCAAAATATTTGAAGTAGATGAGAAATTTGGGGAAAATAACTATCACGCCTTGTTAAGTTCCACCTGCGTCAATTTCTCTAGATTTTCTCGTGCATGTGCTGGAATTAACTCTGAGAATGACACAAAGATTCACTCTGTCTTCCACTATAAACTTGTGCATGTTAATTCTATAAAGTAAAATAAAAAGTACATTCTAGAAACATAGTTGGTTGAATATTTCCCAACTAAAAGCTTCCAAGTGATGACTATTAGAACTATAACCCTCAAATGATGCATCTCCATCCCTTTTCTCATGGTAACTTAATCCCTGAATGAAGGAGTCTTGTCCTCCTCTTTTGGATCTGAAACTTCCTCCTCGTGGCCTATAAAATGAATAGAGGGTAGAGGGATTAAAGAGGTTAGAACTCAGAGAAGGCAAACTTATATTGTTGGTTTGATATTGGAAAGCTTGTCATCTAAGGACGAGATTGAAGGCATTTGGGAGGGACCTCACGGAATCAAGGCGAAGGTTGTAAGGCTCCTCTTAATATTTGATTAATACAAATGAACACTTTCTCCCATTGATTTGTCTTATTGGAATGATGAATGGTTTACAATTGTTGATCTGAATGTTGGGAAAACTTGTTAATGCTATGCAAGCTCCCTCATCAGTATTAAAAAGAAATGTGTTTAGGATCATCTCAAATTAACCAAAATGTGAGCAATTATGTGTCAAGTGTTGAGTTTGTTTTATGATATATTTATGAGGTTAATTAGATGTTTAAAACACATATGCAACAAGTAAATTGCAGAGAAGTAAAACACAAAAAGCTCATAACACAAAGCTGATAAAGGATTTCACCCCTCTTGGGCTACATCTCCTTGGACCTGCTTCAATGGCTAGGCCCTCTTTGGATTAATGGTCAATTCTCTGATTACATGAACCTGAAGTGTTCCAATGGCTTTGAAACCTACTCCATTGGATTCAGAAGACCCAAAAATGACTCTCTAAGCTCTGCAATTGGACTTCAGCTGATCTAGGCTTGACCTCCTCTCCTGTTGGCCCTAGGCTTCCTGAAACTTCAACATAGAAAAATCACGTACATAAACGTGTTTCTGCCTCTAAAACCTATTCCATTGTGTTCATAGCATCCAAATTATCTAGGAATGACTCTTTTTTAACCAAAATTGGTCTAAAATTGAAGAAGCTATGGTCTCTTCATTTTTCCCTAGGAAAACTCCACCAAATCTGGAGAAACTCCAATGAGCCATGCCAAATTTGGAGTAAATGCAAAATTTATTGGACTTGCCAAAATTGCTGCCAACTTAATCCATAGTTAATTAATAAATAATAATTCTTAGTTAGTGCTAATCTCCATGACTAGTGTTACCACTGGCCACCGGTTTGCAGTGGTGGTCACATGCAGAGGTTAAGGTTAGCGGTTACCTCCCAATCTGCCATGTGCATCACATTAAATAAAAAATGCGACCACCATATGTTAAGTGACATGGTTGTGGCATAACGGTAATGCATGGGGCTTGTGTGGGATACATCGTAGGTTCAATTCTCTGGCATGCCAAAACATTTTACATGACCTTTGAGAGGGCACGAGGCTGCCTCTAGGCTTGCCACATGTCAGCCTCTCATTGGTCCACCCAAAATGATCTAGACCAATAATATGTCGACATTTGTCAAATCTTGATTGATCCACCTTTAAGAATATTTTAGGAATATTCCTTAGAATATTCTTTTTCTGACTGGGCTGTACGGATGCCTAGTCAGTATCACAGTTAGCTCTGTACCCAAAATTTGTCTGTTTGACAAAATGGATAGTAAGCTCTATATTTCTCATACAAACTCTATTTTGAGTGAAACAAGTTGCACTCTGATCGTATCACTGAGATGGATGTGTTCATTTAGGTTTTGATCAATTCCGAGCACTTTTATTTTTGAGCAAATTTTTGCCCCTAATCCAAATTATGATCCCTCCTTCCTACTGAAAGGCTTTTGGACCCACAAAATTTGGTTATCTGATGAGAGTTGAATACTCTTCTCCTTCCCAAGTTCTATCAATTTATTCTACTTGGAAAAATTTCCATGACAACTACTTGGGTTCCCTGACATGCCTTGCCTTGTAAATGACTTGGCACTTCAACCAATGTTCTCCTTTTGTTGCTGACCCAATCCAACACTTGTTGGATGCTTGCTGATTAAACACCCTGCTTTACCAAAGATATCTCTCAGTGCTTGGAAAGTTGACTAATGGCCTTCCCATTAAGAATCATGTTCATCCTTTGTAACACATGCATTCGATGCAAGCTTCTCCTTGGAAACCACTTTTCCAAGTTAAGCCCATCTGAGTGAACTACAACAATGAGTTCCAATATCAGTAATAACAAGAAAAGAAATGACCATGAGCCTCTTTCTCAAACGTGGACCTTGAAAAATCCTACGACATCTTGTCACAAGAAACACCAGTAACCTTGAAAAACACTCATGCAAGAATATAACTTGACGACCTCTTCCTTTTGCTTCTTCAAAGCAACAAATGTTACATCATGCGAACGTCGCCATGTACTCTTAGATCTTGGTGTATAAACCATCAACTAAACACAAGTCGACAAAACATGCTTCTTCAAACAACTGACTCTCAAGTCAAGCAAAAGCATGTACACCAACTTTGATGATTTACAACAAGAATTCGACATTCTTATGAAACAATTCGTCACAACTCCCTTTCATCTTTGGAGACAAAATCAACTCTTCCAAGTTGATATAACATACATGTAACAATCAATCGACCACACAAGTTGACACTCATGCATGTGCAAATGATCAACATTCTCAAGTTGACAACATACATGTTAACAAATCAATCAACCAACACAAGTCAATCACTCATGCATGTTCAAGCACAATGAAACTATTAAAAATTCCATTGTTCACACACACAAACTCTCATGCATGTATAACAATTCTCAACTCTCTCACAAGTAAAATCACAAGTACAAGAATCCCATTGGTATGTACAAGTACTTAAAGAGCTGAAATGACCAAATTTGTTGCAATAAAGTGAGTCAACATACTCCACTTTCGAACACCTTCCTGGCGTAAACATGCAAGTTCAAGAATGCAACATGCATGAAAATTTGTAGTTGCAAATTGCCATATTTGTTGCATCTAAGTGAGTCAACATAACTCTACTTTTCCAACATCTTGCTTCATGCAATATGCAACATACTTTTAGGAGAAAATAAATGCATCCAAATAACAAGGAAATGCATCAATAAGGAAAAATTTGCATCAATTATCAAAAGAAATGCAAGGCCTTAATTGGTTAAGAAATATAACCATCTCTTTCCAAACCATTTCAATGGTGCTTCTTTCAGTTGCACTTCATCATGTGTATCATCCTGACCCACATCAATTATGGAATCCTCTTTTCCATTCTTGCCAAAATCTCTCTCCACCTTCTTCAAATGTCGTGGATGACTTGTTGGATGCAAAGTCCAACACTTGTCTACAAGATGACCCTGCTTATGGAAATTAGTGCAAAATAATTGCATCTTCTTTTCAACGTGGTTTCCATTATCCAATGGACCTTTGGCTTTCTGCCTCTTTTATTTTGAGAGTTTCCTATGTATGGTTATCCTCTTCCAACACCTCAAAATAGTATGGTTATTCAAACCACAAAAGGAACATGTAAATTTTCTCTAAATATTATGTGAAGATTTATCATGTTTATCATAATCAAAAGAAACTTTATTAAAGGCATATTTATACATTGCACATTCACCTTTTTCGCCTTCTTAAAGGGGTGAATTTCATGAGGTAGTGGCTCTTTTCAGAATACCAATAATGGTTTCAATGACCTTAGAGCTTTCAACATCCTCTTGTTTTCCATTTCCATTAGTTGCATGTTTATGAGCATATTCTTGCAAAGCGGGTATAAAACTTTTGCATTCATCATGAACACAAACTTCACAAGCTTGAGGTAATGAAAATGTAATGAAGGCCCTTCTTGGAACAACTTCATGTGCCTCCTTGGCTTTGGAGCATTCTCCATCATGTTGTCTTTAACCAAGACCCAAATACCTAGGCCTTTCCTCAACAACAATTGGATCAACTATGCCTTGTGCATGTTTTCCTAACCCTTTACCTTCATAATCCATATTCATCAATAATTTGGACCCTATTCCTCTAGTGTGTCCTTCAAAAGAACCAAAACATTCATTTTGAGAGGAAATTGAAGATAAACTTGAATTTCATACCTCATTTTCATGCATATACTTGGCTAGGGTTTCCTTGGCATCATGGAGTTGAAAATCCATCTCATGCATCTTTTCAAGAAGCTATTTCTTCTCCTCCTTTATGGCCATCAACTTCTCTTGAAGTATAGTGTTCTCCTTCCTATCTTCATTCATCTTTTGCACCATATCTCTCATGATGATAAGCTCTTGCAACATATCTTCATCAAAGAGTCTTGTTAAGGAATATCGATTAGAAACATCACTTGTTGAAGCTGGCATCACACTTGTAATGCACCAAAAAGCTTCACAAAGCTTCAAAAAAATTCTTAACAAAGAAGCATCTCAGTCTCCCTTATTTAACTTACACACATAAACTTGCACACAGTTAAATTCTCCTTGCACAAATACAAAACCAATAGCTAATTTTCTAGCTAACCTTGGCAAACCGTCTCAGGGTTAAAATGAGCTAACAATTCTTTGATACCATCTTGATCTAAATGTTGGGAAAAATTGTTAATGCTATGAAAGATCCCTCATCAGTATTAAAAACAAATGTGTTTAGGATCGTCTAAAATTTACCAAAATGTGAGGAATTATGAGTCAATTGTTGAGTGTGTTTTATGAGAAATTTATGAGGTTAATTAGTTGTTTAAAACACATATGCAACAAGTAAATTGCAAAGAAGTAAAATAAAACAAACTCATAACAAAAAGCTGATAAAGGAGTTCACCCATCATGGGCTACATCTCCTTGGACCTGCTTCAATGGCTAGGCCCTCTGTGGATTGATGGTAAATTCTTTGATTTCATGCACCTACAGTGCTCCAATGGCTTTGAAACGTACTCCATTGGATTTAGAGGACCCAAAAACCCCAAAAATAAGTGTCCATGCTCTGCAATCAAACTTCAGCTGATCTAGGCTTGACCTCCTCTCCTGGTGGCCCTAAGCTTCCTTAAATTTAAATGTATCAAAATCACATATATAAGTGCCTTTCTGCCTCTTCAACCTATTAAATTGTGTTTAGAGCAACCAAATCATTTAGGAATGACCCTTTTTGAGCCAAAATTGGTCAAAATTTGAAGAAGCTATGGTCTCTTTAGTTTTCCCTAGGAAAAATCCACTAAATCTAGAGAAACTCCAATTAACCCTGCCAAATTTGGAGTAAATGTGGAATTTATTGGACCTGCCAAAACCTTTGCCAACTTAATTCGCAGTTAATTAATGGATAAGTATGGTTAATTAGCGCTAATCTCTATGGTTAGTGTTAACATTGGCTGTCGATTTGTAGTGTTGGTCACATGAGAGATTAAGGTTAGTAGTTACCTCCCAATCTGCCACGTGCATTACATTAAATACAAACTGCGCCCACCACGTGTTGAGTGGCATGGTTGTGGCATAATGGTAATGCATGGGGATTGTGTCAGTGAGGTTGTGAGTTCGATTCCCTGGCTTGCCAAAACATTTTACATGGCCTTTAAGATGGCACATAGCGGCCTCCGAGATTGCCATGTGTCAACCTCTCATTGGTCCACCCAAAATTCTCTAGACCAATAATATGCCGACATTTGTCAAATTTTGATTGAGCCACTTGTGCGAATATTTTAGAAATATTCTAAGGAATATTATTTGGAATACTATTTTTGTTGACTGGGTGGTACGGATGCCTAGTTAGCATCCTAGTTAGCCTTGTACCCAAAATTTACCTATTTGAAAAAATGGACAACAGGCTCTGTCTTTCTCATATGAACTCCATTTTGAGTGAAACAAGTTGCGTTGGGATCATATCGCCAATACAGACACGTTATTTTAGTTTTTAAGATATTTTGAGCACTTTTATTTTTGAGGAAATTTTTTCCCCTAATCCAGATTTCGATCAATTGTTTATAATGTTTATTAAGAAAAACTCAATTCCTAATTTCCTTGATCATTAGGCTAATTTGTTTGGATTATTACATCACATGTGCTTTTGATTCTTTTATGGTCGATGTTTGTAGGTCTTATCAATCATTGAAGAGCTGCATCGAATCACAACAAAGGATCTTCATCGAGCATTTAATGAAAGAGGTAAGAGGCTCATCCATTAGCTTTAATTCTTATAATTCAAACAATTTTAACTTAGGGAAAGAGTCAGTTCAATTGTCTTTCTTGTTTCTAGTTTCTATCAAGGATCTAGGGAGATCGCTCTTGTCTACAAGAGGGATTGTCTGGTGTAACAAATTGGCAACCATACTGGGGGGAACGTCTTTGTTATCATCTTTTTCCTTAGTTTTGCTTCTAATTTTTCTAATTTACCCAGACCTGAGTCTTTATAAATTAATGGAAGTTTATATCTGAGTGGTTCATTTTATGAATTTTTTATTTTTTCTTATGTTTTTCCCCCCGCGTCAGTTATGTTTGCTAAAAGAGCGTAGTTCTATGCCATTTTTGTTGTAGTAGAAGAGTGCATGTGCTCTGTTTTCTACTATAAACCCGTGTAGACCTTGAGAATTTTTGAAAATGTAGCCTTTGCTTCAATCCAAACTTGAGTTTGTTTTTCTAGAAGTGTCATTATCTTTGTTTGGATGGTGTTGTGTCTCTTCTGAACTCAATTGATTGCTTTGCTAAAAATTTTTAGGAATTAGGTCTTTTTGAAAGAATTATTTAGGATTAGTCTTGGTTGATTTGTTGATTGATCAAAACAAGTTAGATTGTCCTTTTTTTAATGATATTCTTATTTTGTTCTATCAAATACACTGGTTAAGCCTGAGTTATTTCTTATTTTTAGTCAAATTCATGTTGAATTGCAAGTTAGGGTTTCTTAAGACCTGGTGCTTTTTTGAAGAAATTTTAGTCATTTTTGCTTGATAAAGGAAATTTTTGCTTTCATCTTGGAAATTTTTCGCAATTGCATTGTTATTATCATTAAATCATAGTTTTCATAGGAAAAAAATTGTTTTCTTAAACTCTCTTGATTGATTTTTGTGTGCTTGAAAGTTTTGAGTGATTAGAGATAAAGAGTATTTTGGCTTATTTGATGTTTAGGGAAATATGGAATTTGGTTTGTTGATTGCATTTTCATTACATTATAGTGAAATTGGTTGCTTTAGAAAATTGGAAAAGTTGTGAGTTTTTGCATTTCATTTCTCAAAAAATCAAAGAAACTCTTTCTTTTCTCTAAATAGGATTTCATCGAATTTGAAAGTTGCTATTGCATTTTAGAGTGCATTAAGATTTCGAGTCGTGTCATAACATCATAAGTTTCACCTTCATCACCCATTGAGTAAAGAACAACTTAATAATACAACGTTAATTAAAATTCATCTAGAATTTTACATTTTTTAGGGCTCTTATCACCTACAGTAGCTTAAGTGTAGGGATTTGGAATAGGGAAGGAATTAAACTTTCCAAAGCTACAAATGAACAATAGAATCTTGAATTAGGGAGAGAAAATCCAAGTATTTCCGTTTTTCTCTAGGAAGCTCTTCTAGTAAATGATTTAAGCACGAGATCGTGTCGAATTTGGTGAAGTGATCGTACCCACTTCATTGGCCTAGATATAGTGATTTGCACATATTACAACAGTATCGAAAGGTACTTGGGGTCACTTGAAAGTAAACCTCTAATTGATCATGTGGAGGAGCCTTCAAGGGGATTAAGCTTGTTACTCTGCACTTGTGTGTACGTCCGATCTATGATTGTTCCCCCAACTAAAGTTGTTGTATTTGGTAAACTTAGTAACTATAATCCTATGGTTGTACCTAAAGTGATGGAAAAGGGAAGGTCATGATGTACCTAGAACATACATTGACTACACTCACTTGGACTTTTTGGAGGGTAATCTTTGCTCGAGATCGTTTATAACAAATTTACTTGCACCATACTGTTTCATTAAGCAGGTTGTCAGGGTAACTGGTTCCAAACACTCATTTCTATAAATCTTTTCAATTTGATCACTACGATGTTGGATTTCATCACCAACTAGTAATTATTGATCTCTGTGAAGAGTTAGTTTGTATGGTTTGAACTCCTATATTTTTTAACGCATGTTACTTTTTGTGGTTTTTTTTTTACTTTTTAGAGACTTTACATGTAATTTAGATATTGTGTAATTGATCAATGGAAAAATTTTCATTGTGGTAGAATTACCAAGACAATCATGTGGGATACTCGAGGATCCCCCTAAGTATACACCGAGTTAGTTAGAAAATATTAAAGTCAAAAAATATAAATCATCAAGCTACGGAACTGTAGTAGAAACTAATGGACCAGGTATGGGCATTATGAGTTCATTTTTTGTTCCATTTGGCTTAACTAATTCTCTAGCTACATTTATGTGTTTGATTAATAGTGTGTTGCGTCCATATTTGGATAACTTTGTTATTGTGTTCATTGATGATATAATGGTATATTCAAAAAATGAGGAAGAACATGCCAAGAATTTAGCAGTAGTGTCGAGGTTGTTGAGGGAGCATCAGTTGTATGCTAAGCTCAGCAAGTGTAGTTACTTTCAAAGTGAGGTACACTAATTGGGACATGTTATCTCCAAGGAGTGTTATCGAGAAATCTAGTGTCCACTCGGAGCTGCTAGTCCCACTAAGACTGGTAGCTATCTTAGAAACAAACAAACTAAAACTACTTTCACTTTCCTTTATGAGAAGTAGATAAGAGGGGAACCAAAGACACCAACCTCAATCTTGCGCTTAGTTCCTTGCTTGGTTCCTCTCCCTTCTGACAGATCCTTGCCGCTTTTCCTTCGTCTACCTAGCTTCAAAGAGCACCTATGGAATCAAAGCAGCATAATAATATCAAAGAACAGAGATATACAATCATAAACAATATAGGACCAGATATATATTGACCACACAAATGCATATATCATCAAACACACAAGAATGTGGAGTAAAACTTGAATAGCTTTATTAATATCAAGAATATCAAAGAGGATTACAACCAATTGTTCTGACCCAGTGTCATCCTCCCAACATGAAAGCCCTTCTTCACCTCATGAAAAGCTTAGATCACCCAACACTATGATATTACACCAAGAAACCAACAACACTTCCTTACAGGATACAAAATTCCAGCCTCTGGATCTCTGTGATGAGGGATCCATATATAGATGATTGCATGGGGGTGAGTCAGCTTCTGGGATTTTTATTAGTTTCCTCTCTCTGATAGTTCTTGATTCCACTTGGATATTGATGATATCTTACTCATCCCTCGGTGAATTCAGAGAGGAAAGTGTCACAGGAGAAGTTTCTGGAAGATTCCATGATGATCCACCTTGCAAACTGTCTCTGCCATTTGTCTACTCTCGCCCATCACACCCTACAGAAGAGTTTTCCAGTATGCATCGCACCCTTTACATTGAGTAGGTGAGATGCATCACACCCTCTGCACTGGGCAACCTATATGGTCCAGCTTTGACCAGTTCTGAGCAGTTTTCTGTGGAGAACTTCTGGGAGATGATGTAATCAGATGACCTTGTTCTTTTAGGGTGTGAAGAAACACTTTTAGGGACTTAGGAGCCCTTGGTTTATGGACATGTATGATTGGGGTTGCAGTGCCCAAAAATGTCTATAATAGTTGCCCCCTAAAGCATGAGGTCGTTAATCTTTTGATGTCAGGTGAAATGCTTTATCATGAGAATCCGAAGTTTTTTCGAGTTGGAAGGCAACCTATAATAAGATACAATACAATACATTATCTTCATAATATTTTCATGATCTAGCTGAGGTGGGCATTCCCATGCTCAGTTTTATAAATTCATTTTCATGTACATAAGACAGAAAACCATCTGTGTGGTAGACTGATGATTCTAAAAGAGCCATCATCCTTTGATTCAGATGATCATCTGTGCAACAATGATGTACATTTGATGTATTTATTTCCTTGAATATATCGCAGCCCGGATGGATGATACTAGATCCAGGGTCTTCAAACTCGTCCAATCTTCACTCGGAGTACAAGTCGATCCATGTGAAAGATGTTCTAGAGTCAAACATGGAAATACATCACCTAATTACCAGCCAATGATGTAAGCTGTAAACAGGTGCGACAGGAATCACTGATAATGATGATGACCCTCAAGGTACTATAGTACAATTCGCATGGTGTGAAAAATGGACTTGGCGTCAAACACCACGCAAAATCTTTCAGTCGAAGGCCATTGATGTAAACCCGTCGCCGGAAGTGAGAAACTTTCCATTGAGGCATGCAAGCTTCAAAGTACTGAAAGGGTTGTTCCTAAGTCGAATTCTTGGATAATGAGCTGATTTCAACAAGAAGCGACCCATCGTAGGAGGGCCTTAATGAATCCCACATCTACGACATGGAATGGAGTAAATGATTTTGGAGGTGAAAACGATCTAATGATATAGGGTTCAGGGTGGCGGTCATGAAAGAATGGAGTGTGGATGTATTGCCGTGGATGAGACACAGGTGAATTCTCTGAGTGACTTCTCTTGAACATACCGGTGACACTGACATGGATTAGTAGCGTTAACCCCAAATATGGATGGTGCGATGGACCAATGGTGATATGACCGGTGAATGGAATAACCTAACCCAACTCGGACGCGGAGTGAAAGTGTCATGTTCAAGAGTGACTTGCTACCAATAAAGATTCTTCAAGTTTTCTTCCCAATTTTTCCCCAGTCATTGCTGACCAGTACCCCTTTATTTTTATCAAGCTTGAGGAGGATAACATATGCTTGTTCTATAATTTTCCCATCAGGCAAACCCGTCGCTATGGTTTTAACGAGCCTAGTGACAGTGAAACTCGTTCTTGTCTATATGGACAAGTTTGTCGATATTGGTTTTAACGAGTTTAACAACAAAGATAACTTGGTCCTTTTCAATTTTAGAGAGTCTGAAAGGGACGTAAAGGAAACTCCAATAATCCTTTTTCTTCATGTAATCCCTTAAGTCTGAAAAAGTATAAAATAATACAAAAGGGATGGATTTTCGATAATTTTAACGAGCCAAACGAAACAAGCGCTCGATCTTTTTGTGTAATAATCCCTCAGGTCCAAAAAGATTAAAATATAGAGGAGGGATAGCACTCCCGGTAGCTTTAACGAGCTGGAGAGGCCAACTGCTCAGCAATCTTTTCATATTTTACCAGTTAGATGAAAAGAGCTTAAAGGAGACTTGTCCTTTGAGGAACGAGTGATAATTTCAAGTAGCAGCTAATTCCAGGTAAGGTTTGGAATTTTCCAATCACAGCAGTGTCACAAGGCTGGCTAACAGGATCACTCTTTACAGTTGTTCCTCAAAAAGGGGTAAACAATAATGGAAGTGAATGATCGACTAAAACATAATGGAGGTGATGATGAGAACACGACCACGGCTTGGAAGCTGATGATAATGCATTCACAATGGTTATTTACCGGAAATTGGTTCATTTTTTAATGAGCTTAAACTCTGGGGGAAACATTTGCTCATTGCTTAGGTTTAATTTTTAAAGAGCTTGAACTTCACATAAAAACTGCTCGTGATAATGGTCATTGATTATTTGATTTTAATGTTAACCACTTTTTTCCTTCAATGGTTATACTGCCTGTTCAATTGCTTCATCAAACCAATTAGAAATGAACAATACATGCTTGAAAAATAAGTTAAAACACTAATACTTTACTCAAATTACGTGAAAAGTAATTTAAAAGTGGTTTTTACCCCTCATTTTACCATTTCATTTGAACTTTGGTTTGTTGGACCTCTGGAGGTGCGTTTCCCCTTTGATTTTCACTAGCTGATTCCGGGAGATTCTGTGGATGATTCTTGGCACCGTCTGGACCAGGTAGGAGATAAACTTGAGCTCTTCAGTTGGATTCCTTCCTTTTTGAATTCTGAGCATGTTTCCCTGTTTTTCTAAGCCCCCGGGGTTTGAAAAGTTCACCCTGGCTCCATCGCACCCTTCCTATATCGAAAGGTGTGATGCATACTGGCCTGTCCATTGGCCAGTCAGTATGCATCCCACCCAATACACTGCTGGGGTGCGATGGGCGCGAGAAGGGAAACTTTTGCACTGTTTTCTCATGGAAGTTTTGCCTGTTTTTGCCAAATCAAGACCCTGAATTTTCTCTTGTTTGTTTTGCAGAGATTCATTGGAGCAAAATGGTTGTTACATGGCAAGAAAGTGAGCATGAAGAAGAGGACATGGTTGCTTTACATGATCCAGGTACGGTAACTGCACTACGGAAATGTGGCATGCTCAAGTTTTTCCGCATCTCTAGCATGAGGCAACAAATCAACTTGTTGCAATATTTTCTCGATGCATGGGATCCTACCAACTACGTGTTTTAGATCAGAGGCAAATCCATCTCCTTGACTGTCATGGATATCTATTTTTTGACCAGTTTATCGAGGCGTGGTGCCCCTCTTTCATTATCAGGCTTCGCCCATGGGGGTGAATCCGTGAGAGATTATATTCGCTGGTATTGCAGAGAGGGATCTCAGCCGAGTAGTGACGACAAGATCAACATCTGAGATGTCACTGACTGGTCCTTGAGGACCATTCTGTTCACTTTTGCTAGACTGGCTAGTAGTACGGCTCTTCACGTGGCTAACGGGTCCTATATGCAATACACCTTGGAATGCCTTGAACCAAAGGTTTTCAACTAGTGTGACGTAGTACTCCCGATGATGAAAGAAAAACTTACCAAGGTAAAAAGCAGAAAATCCAAGAATTTCAGCTATGGTTCTATTTTGACCAATTTCGCCTTGGAAAAGATCCCACTGATGCAGCCGCAGTACATTTCACTTAGTTTACCTCCACCAACTGAGCCACGGATGCAAAGATGGGTCGACCTCATGGCCCAACATGCTGGTCAGTCCCAGGTTTCCTTCTCTGATATCTTCTTCGAGTGGTTCAACCATCAGGAGATGGTTTTTTCCGAGTGTCCATATGCTGGTATGGATTTCCGGGATGACCCGGATTTGGTGTTGTCGGCTGGCGAACAGTGGGATGCTATTGGTAAATTCTTTGACCATATCTCTATTTATCATTTTTATAATGTTCTCGTGCTTTCTTCTATCAAGACTAATCAAAACTCATGTGCTCATGCAGATATTGGACCAGTTCAGCCAACAGTACATCTGAGAGCACTAGATGTCGTTCTAGCAGGAGAGGCTGTGGGGAGGGCTATCCTTCGCGACCTTGATGTGGCCGAGACTCTTTCAGCATTGCAGGATTAGGTCGAGGGTCTCACTCTTGGTATTCTAGACATGAGGACCGACGAGCTTCCTCTGAGGTTGCAGCGACATACTACTGGTGTGCCGAGTCTATGGACTAGGCTTTTACACATGATTGCATAGGCGGTGACTTGTTATCACCAACATCATTAGACTAGGGTGCCCCCTAGCAGTTTGAGTTTTGGGTCATTTGACCGATTTTGTCTTGGTTGCAGTAAATTATGTATAAACCATAAATAGTTATATATATATATTTGATTTTCGGAGCTTTATTTTGTTTAAGTTACGTGATCTTGATGCAAATATTGATGAAATGCTTCTTTTATAAATGTTGCAAATGTCTATCTAACACATAATTTGCCAATGAGTTCGTTAGTGTGTTTAAGTTTCTGGAAATATGTTGATATTGAATAGAATCAAACTGCCTTTCCAAAATCTTGACCCTTAGGAACATGCGATAGATAGCTGGATTCCGTACGGAGTAGATACCGGTGAGCTGTAGGATGACGAATTGTGAGTCTATCCTGACGACGAGTCGGCGTATGCCACGTGTGATAGCATCAGAAAGGAGCTCTATCAATGCGTTATATTCAGCAATATTGTTTGTTGACCGACCAATACATACCCCTCTGAAACTCACTAACTCGCCGCTTGGATCGAAGATGGCCCAGGCCGCAGAAGATAGGTTCCGCGAACTACGACTCGCTCCGTCGGCATATCCAACAAATGATTCCAATAGGTCCGACATCTACAACAAATGTGAAAGTGGATCATTTAACCAAAATGATTACCCTTAGCAAAAAAAAAATGTAACAAAAGCATAGGGGTTACTATCTTGAGTCAAGCATAGTAACGCTTAAGGTACAACCCGTTACGGGGTTGCGCCAGTGGGATCCCATCATAATCCACTAACTTGTAGGTTCCTTTTGCTAATACACACTTAACAATATAGGGGCCTGTTGAGGGCCCTGAAATCGGGTCAACAACAAGGGGGATACCCACCCAGTCGGGAACCTGGTTGGCGGCTCCGTTTCCGTTTGGTATAGCGGGTCCGACTGGGGATAACGGGACCAGCTTCCCGTTCTATGGGGGGTGTGTGTGTATAGAGTTCGGTGATGTGTGTGTGTGTAAGATTAGATAATGAAAATATGGAATTATTTCTAAGCTAATCTAGTTCTAAACTCTGAGACTAAACTTTATACTACTTTAATCTATCAAGAACAACACATCTAATCTACGCTAACCCGGGATAGAACTTTTTCCATTATGCGATCTAGAAAGATTTCACACAATAACTGGTAATGAAGATTATTCAGTTATTATGAGAATATAAATCAATTAAGATGAACAATTCTGCATAAAAAGTTAAGCAAAACGGTTGTGAACAACATATCGCATAATCAGTTATTCATGTATTAAGCATAAATCAATGACTCCACCGTACAGAAGTGCCAAATGGTAGTCTACTCATTCATACATTAACATATAAACAACATCAACTGTATATTACTCTAAGAATGCAAGCAGAAACTCGCCAAGAGATAAAAGTACCATTTATGACTGACTTTATACTCATAGACCTGAAGCAATAATGATCTATTTCTACTTACTTCTAATGCCTACTAAGAGTACAGAAGTGCAACATCAGTAGCAGGTATTAAAATGCAAACATAAATAAATCTTGATCCGTCCATTCATCAAAAACCCCCTCCGAGGGTGCAGAAGTGCATGTTCTGAGGACAAGTTTTTTGACAAATTTCCGGACCCTTCTCCAATGCAACGAGAAGGGTTAAATACTACTAACCGGCTAATTTTAATTACACAAATTTAGGGAACGTCTTCAAATGACCGCCATTTTACTAAAACAAATTTATTTCTAAAAACTGAATCTAATTTCTAACCATTTCTGTATCTGCTCCTTAGTGCTGTAAGCGATGCGCTGTTCGCCGTGAAAGAGTCGGTTGCTTGTCCTTTCCTTTTGTTCAAGCTTGAAAATTAGAAATAACAAGAGCTAGCACCTCTTTCTGACAAACTAGAAGATTTTTTTGAAAGTGTTCTTCTGGAGGAGTGTCTTCACGGCGTGTACTCTTAGTACAACTCAGATTTCTTTCAAACTGATTGTGCTGTTGCTATTTCGGTTGCCGGCCGTGCGAATGACTCAATGAGCTGGGGATTTTGTTGCCTGAATGATTTTCTCAATTGAAACTTGTTTCCATTCTTTGTTCCAGGCTTTTCTGAGACGTCTTTCCCCTTAAGCATTTTTCTTTTTGCTTTACCCAATTTGGGACTCGGGATCTTTCATAAACGCTTTGCTTTTGTGCGCCTTTGACTCTGAGTCCTAGATAGCCTATTTCCATCAGCATTTGTTGAGTGATACTCTGGGATATGTGGTCCATGCTGTATGCGGTATCCATCTGCGACCTCATCTCCTCTCTTTTCTTCTAGTTCTGGCGCTTTTCCTTGGATGTTTCCTGCATATAGATTTATATCAGTTGCTGACTTACAGTTCACGTAAATGAAAAGAGACAGAAGAAAAGATTGACATGAAAGCAATTAAGTTCTAATGAATGCATAATCATGTCACCCATTATGACTTGACTATTCGAAAAACGCAACATAATCATCCTTGGATACACAGGCGTACAATCATTAATTTCCCGTAAGGTGCGCGCCTAACTTTAGGCTCCTAGATCATGCCGAGGAATGCCTGTGACGGTTGGCTTCTGTGATTTGCATCGCAGCATCGAAGATTGCGAGGTAAATAGGTGGCATCGCAGCGATTGATAGTCTCATTTGTCGCACACCATAGATCGCAGGTCGCAGTTTTGCATGGTCACAGATCGCATATCGCAATATCGCAAGGTTTTTCGCTTTGTCACTTTGTGCTGCTCATGCGACATTGCGAGGTGCGACGTCGCATATCGGCCGTCGGCTGCTCTTTAGGTTCTCCTCTTTTGAGCGCCTTTAACGCACACGATGCAATGAGTTCTCGCGTCGCTCTTCCTTGGTGTGTTTGTGTGCTTTGGGAAAGCGCTCCTTTTTCCTTTGCGACGCGATATAGCTCTTAGGGAGTTGATACAAAAGATTTTTTTCAGACAAAAATATTTTTTGGATTTTTTGGTTAAGGGTCCCCCTTTGCTTGATGTTATTACTAATATCAAACAAAGAAGGGGGGTTGTTGGTGACCACAACAATGGCGATTCACTGTGAAGAACTAGTTATCTCTGCATTTCTATTGACCGTTCACTTCTGAAACAACAAAAATTTTTATATGTCTAAATTTTGTTATGGACAGATAGAGTAGATTGCCCCTCACCTTGTCGACGATATTTTGTTTCAACCCGTTTTATATCTCAATTTCTTGCTTCCTCAGGTTTCTTCTTGCATTTGCATCAGACATTACTTGGTCTTGATAAAAGATAAAATAAGGTCTTCTCTACGTACTGGCTTAAAAGTAGGCTCATTTGCCGTAGGTAGAGCCTCTGCTGCCCGCAAGCGTCCATAGCCTCGACAGGGTTACCATATTATCTAGCAATGATCCTTTTTCCTGCTTGAGGTTACTCGCAACATTTCAGAGAAAAATCATTTTTAACACACTTTTCCTTTTTTAATTCTCTAAAGAACAATGTCTTGGTTTGGTGGCCAAATTATGACACAGTCATTCACCTGATTTACACTTGTGCTGAACAAGCCGGCTCGTGATGAGACCTCTTGTCTTTGGATTGCAACAATCTTAAGTCGTTGCCCTGTTTTGATAGACGGTATTGGCAAAGTCAGCAAGTTATAATATCTGTGATCATGATAAGCTGGCTCGTGATGAGACCTCTTATTCTTTGAGATATAGTGTTTTGCTTGGATTGTTTCTCTAGATGATGTAGTTTCCTTTTTGCAGGGAGGAAGTCATTGTTTTTCCTTAAGAAAGCTCTGGACGACAATAATAGAGTTTTTGAAAACAACAGCTTTGCAGAGAATGCTTATTTTATTATTGATGATACCCTTCATGGTGCTGATACAAAACAATTCTTTTACCAGAGGTTTCTTTTGTCAAAGTTTTTTAGAGGTTGAAACGAGTATCGTAATCAAAGTGAAGTTAACTCTATTTGTCAATAATAAAATTCAGATTTTCAAAAATTTTTGCTATTTGTACAAGCGAAATCAAAATCTGATAGAGAATTGGCGTGCTCTTTCATGAATCCTTTTTAAATGATCATCTACAACGGGTTTTATTCAAAAGAGAAAAGCAAAACAAAATAAAAACTAAAAACTAAATCTATCCTACAAAAATTAGAAGATTTCTCTTCTATGGAAAATATAATTTAAGAATCAGTACATTGACAGGTAAAGAATCTCTCCTTCCTGCCAGATCCTGCAACACGAATGTAGATGGGCCTACGACTTCCACAATCTGAAAAGGGCCAAGCCACAGCTTCTGAAATTTCGTATGTTTGCCCTTTTCTTCATGAGCCTTATCCCATTTCAAAACTAAATCACCCATCTGAAAGTTTTTTCTGGTTATGATGGCTGAGTCAAAAGAAGATTTTATTAGCGCTTGGTGATGAGCATGGGTTTTCCTAGCTTGTTCTCTTTGTTCATCTAGTTTGATTATTTCCATTTGTCTTAATTGTAAAGAGGAAGTAGATACTTCATCGATATATTGCACTAAAGACAAAGAGGGAATGACTAGGTGAGTTGGAAGAACCACTTCTCTCCCATAAACTAAATTAAAGGGAAAAGTGTCGATTGAAGCTTTCTTTGTGATTCTATCAGCCCATAAAGCATTTACCAGTGCTTTGTGCCAATTCCTTTGGTTTTGGTCGACTGTTATTTTGATAATTCTGATTAGGTTCTTGTTCGTTGATTCAGCCAATCCATTACCTTGCGGATAGTAGTTGGCAGAATATTTCAGTTTGAAACCTCTTTTAAGCGCAAACTCAGTCATAGTATTTCCATAAAAATATGAAGCGTTATCAAATATTAATGTTGTTGGCAATCCAAACCTGGTGATGATAAATTGATTTATGAATTCAATAATATTTTCAGAATGAACTTTCTTGAGAGGAACTGCTTCTACCCATTTGGTAAAATAATCAGTTGCCATAAGGATATACTTATGCTGCTTAGAAGAGTGAGGAACGATCTCACCTATTATGTCCAAGCCCCATTGACTAAATGGTTGGTCGATGATGACTGGTTGTAGCGGCATGGCAGGTTTCCTTTGTTTTCCTGCAGTAGTCTGGCAGACTTGGCATCTCCTCACGTGATTGTATGAGTCTTTGAATAGCGTGGGCCAATAATATCCTGCACGCAAGATTTTATGTGCAGTCACATCTCTGGCATAGTGTCCGCCTGCTGGTCCATCATGGAGTTCCTGCAAAACCTTTTCGGCTTCAGTTTTCTCAAGACACCTAAGAAGCACAGAATCGTAATTCCTTTTAAACAAGACATCATTTATGAGCTGGTATTGTTTAGCTTTTAATCTCAGAGCTCTTTTCTTGGTATGATCCAGACGTGATGGAGCATACCCATTTTTAAGAAAATAAATGGTGTCAGCATATGATGATTCTGCATCGTTTAGGCTTACCTCGTACGTTTGTACCTCTTTAGATGAGTTCTCCGGGATTTGCGATGCTCCGGCTAACATCTTGCAGAAGCCTTGACCTCTTACGATGTTTGCTGGTTTGATATCAAGATCATATTCTTGTAAAGCGGTAATCCAATTAGCTCTCTTTTCGCCCACGTCTTTCTGCACTAAAAGGTTTCTTACCGCCGAAAATGGTACTACGACTTTAGTGTGGGCTTTAAGCAAGAAAGGTCTGAAATATTTGATCACTTTGAAAATAGCGTATGCTTGTTTCTCTACGTCTGAGTAATTAAGTTCAGCACCTTGTAAGTTCGAGCTAAAGAATGCGATTGGAGCTTCCGCTTTCTCTTGATTTGTTTGGGTCAAAATCGCGGCATAGGATTTCTCTGAGGCAAAAGTGTATAAGGTAAAAGATTCTGAAAAATTTGGGGTGGCCAAAGATGGAGCATTGATGATAGATTGTTTGATTAAGTTGAACGCTTCGTGCTCATCTAGGCCCCATTTGAAATTTGAATTCTTTTTTATCATATTTTGTAAGGGAGAAATAATACGTGAAAAATCCGAGACAAATCTTTTGACAAAATTGATCTGTCCAAGGAAGTATTGCATGGCTTTCTTGTTATGACGTATGGATATTTCAGAAATTTCCTTGATTCTGTCAGGTTCTATATGAATACCAGATTTCAACACTACGAATCCGAGCAATTTACCTTCGCTTAATGCAAAGAAAGATTTCTTTGGGTTGAGCGAAATCCCATACCTCAAGCATCTTTGAAAGATTTTCTTCAAATCTTTGAGGTGGTTGTTTCGTTTTTTGGAGTACATTGTTATATCATCCAATTAAATCACTACTGATTTATTGACTAACCCTTTAAACGCGATGTCCATGGCTCTTTGAAGGGTAGCTCCGGCATTGATCAGACCAAATGGAATTTTCTGATATGCATAGGTACCCCATTTGGTTCGGAATGTAGTCTTTAACTGATCATCGAGATGCACCAGTACTTGATTGTATCCTGAAAATCCATCCAGGAATGACATTAATTCTGAGCCTGCTACCGCCTGTGATATTTGCTCCATAGGTGGGAGGGGAAAGTTATCTTTCTGACAGGCTTTGTTGAGATTTCGGAAATCGATACAGATTCTAATGTCTCCGTTTTTCTTCCTAACGGGCACCATATTGGATACCCATTTAGAATGCCTTACGGGGAAAATTATTCTGGCTCTCAACAACTTATTAAGCTCAGTTTTTATCTGATTTTCTAGGTTAGGGTGTATTTTTCTGAGCTTCTGTTGGACGGGTTTTTCATTGTCAATCATAGGGATAACATGTTGAATGATAGAAGTGTTGTATGTTTTTAGCTCATCGTAATTCCAGGAAAAAACGTTTTTGTATTGTCTCAGAAGATGGATATATGTTGATTTCTCCTCAGGGGCTAGGCCATGACCTAGGTTAACGTTTTGTGGCTTCTGATCGGTCCCTAGGTTTACCAATTCATAGTTCAGGGTAGAACTGCAAAGTTTAGCATTGGCAGGCCTTTTAAACCGACTTTTCAAATCATATAAATCTTCTAACTTGACCACCGACTTCGGTATAGCATTGTCGGAGCCATTTTGTTGTATTTGATGATCATTATGGTCTTCGTCGATTATCTAATTTGAGTAGGATCCTTCAGAAGTAAGGAAATTTACGATGTCAGGATCGCTGTTGAACACTCTCCAATTGGTGATATTGTCAGGGATGGATGGTCTAAAGATTAATTCTATTGAAAAACTATCAGGACTAAAATCTTCAGAAGGGATGAGTCTAGAGGCTACATTAGCTAACAGGTCTGCGCTCGCGTTTTGAATTCTTGGAATTGACGAGATGTTGAATGCTACGAAATGTGCAGTGAGATCTTGAACTAATGATTGATAATGCTTTAAATGACTTGACAGGCAATGTATGGTGTTACGTACCTGTTTTACGACGATCTCTGAATCTCCAAAGACTTGAAGATACTTAACGTTCAATCCGATTGCTTTGTATAGGCCTTGAACCAAGGCTTCGTACTCCGCTGTGTTGTTCGTGCAATCGAACTCAAGTCTGCATGTGAGCATAGTCTTATTCCCGTCTGGGTTAATCAGAACGCATCCTGCTCCCGCCCCCTCATTGGATTTTGATCCGTCAAAATATAATTTCCAAAATAAAGATGTATTTACAGAATTATCTAAAAAACTAAAACATTTTGAGTCATCAGTTTGGGAGAAATTTTCAACTTGGGATAAAACTGAATTCTCTAAGTATGGTGAAATATGAGCATTGAAATTACCTAGGAAAGAATCTGTTGCGTAATTTCCTACAATGCTGCTATTGTACGTTATGGCCTCATTTTCTCCTTCCAGTTCTGTTGAAAAATATCCGTGGAGTTTTTTTGACCAATCCCTGCTAAGAATCAAACCATAGAACTCAGGGATATCAACTACTAGAATGTCGATAACCTGACACACTTTTGGGTTAGACGACAATCTTATGGTCACCTGATTGAGTTCACCAATCACTTCGACTTGGGATCGATCAAGTTGAACTATACATACTGCGTATTTTTGAGGTTGCACATTCAATTTGGCACATATTGACCTGGGTAAAATGTTCGTTGAAGCACCAGAATCGACCAAGCAATTGTGCACGTTTTTGTTGAAGATTTCATATGTGAAAAGAAAAAGAGGAGTATGAGATCTTGATCTTCCTCCAATCAAGGCAATGTCATTTGGATCAATTTTATTGATCGCGTTGGTTGGAGGCCTTCCCAGATTGTGGGAAGCTACAGCTGTAGGTAAAGATGTAGTAGGCACAGCATGTAATTCTTTCATCATTATTTTCTGCTGGTGTTTCAATTTACTCAATTCATACAGAGTGATATTAGCCCTAGTCTTCTTCATGTCATCAATGATGTTATACTCCATTTCATCTGACACTATTAGTGTTCTTGATGGAGGCGTTTGATCAGATTGGATCGGGCTAATCTGGGTCGCTTTAGCAGTTGTTTTTTTTGTCGCGACCTTTTCTTTTGTTGCAGGGCTTGCGCCCTTTTGTTTTGGGGTAGTTAGGGAAGGATCAAGTTGATTTCTTCTTCTCGTGCTAACAGGAAATTCTTCTTGATCCTCTTCTTGTGGGAGGATGAAGTCCCACATTCCTTGTAGTTCTACGACCTCTTCCTCGTCGGTCTGCCCTTTAGTGGTATTCTCTTCTTCTTCGTCTTCCTCAGATTCAACGTTCGAGACAACACTAGGTGGTCTTACCTCCATGGGAGGATTTCTTTTAAAAGTTCTAAAAGGCTTTTTCGAAGAAGTCTCTGCTACTTGTTTCTTAATATCAATCATCTCATTTGACATGGCTTTCAACACTTTTTGTAATCCTTCCAAATCGAAAGGATCTTTCGTTTGCTTCTTCTTGGTGTCTTCTTTGAAAGAGATCTTCTTAGATTTGCGCTCTTCTATAGCGGATCTCTTTTCTAGGGCTACCACGCGTTTTTCCACTGCTAACGCTTTTGTCAAGTTGTCGACTAAAGTGGTATTGTTTGCCCTATCTACGAAGATAGCCAAGTTTGGAGGTAAAGCCGTGATGTACCATTAACATCTTACTTCCTCGCTGGGTTGTGAGGCAGCGGGATTTTGTTGAGGATCTTATTGAACCTTAAGTTAAAATATTTAATGGATTCTCTAGCCTCAGCCTTAAGATTAGATAGGTCATTGATCAATGTCGCCGTGGATCTGTCATCACCAAACTTGGTGAGGAACTGGCTTTGAAAAATGTCCCAGCTTGTGATGGATCCGGAAGGTAACGAAAAGTACCATGACCCGGTTGTTCCTTGCATTGTATAAGGGAAAAGCCGGACAACAGCGTCTTCGTTAGTGACTCCGTTAAGATTAACAGAAAGCATGAAAGTATTGATATGTTCCTCGGCTAGCATTCCTGCTTCCGGATTGAATTTAGGCAGCCATTTCTCAGGATGGGCCGGTATAGGGCTTAGGGGTGGAGGCATTAAAACCGCCCCAGGATTGTTCCATGGAGACTGAGCCATCGTTGAGCTGCTAGTTAATGGAAGCGCAGAAGATGATCTCTGATGTTGAGAAGATGAAGATATTAAGATCTTTGATGTTTCAAGAGGAAGGTTTGTAGAAGATGGGTGATTGAGTTGGAACGAAAGAGTGGGCGGTTGACTTCGCGGTGAGGGAGTTGATATGGACGAAGTGGATGAAGGAGTTTGACTGTCAGACTCTGGTGGTGTTTTCCTTGCTCTTTTCCTGGTGGGGAGAGGGAGTTCACTTGGTTGTATGCCAAATTTTTCACTCTTCGATCTGGTAAGGGGATGAGCAGGGTTGTACTGCGAAGTCACGCTGCTTTTAGATTTATCAGACTTCTGGTTAAAAATAGAGAATCCCTGGAGTTTACGAATCAAAGTTCGAATTTCAGGGGGATCAATGATGGATTGGTCTGATATGTTCGGATATGTAGCAGTGGTAGGTACTCGAGCGACTTCAAATTCCGGGTTTAACCGTGTTGGAGAAGTCGAGGGAGTTGATGAGGGTGTATTACTCTCAGAATGGTATTTTGATATTTCTTTATGTGCCATTCATAGTTCATGCCCTCCTTCTAGCGCCAAATATGTTGAGGGCCCTGAAATCGGGTCAACAACAAGGGGGATACCCACCCGGTCGGGAACCTGGTTGGCGGCTCCGTGTCCGTTTGGTATAGCGGGTCCGACTGGGGATAACGGGACCAGCTTCCCGTTCTATGGGGGGTGTGTGTGTATAGAGTTCGGTGATGTGTGTGTGTGTAAGATTAGATAATGAAAATATGGAATTATTTCTAAGCTAATCTAGTTCTAAACTCTGAGACTAAAATTTATACTACTTTAATCTATCCAGAACAACACATCTAATCTACGCTAACCCGGGATAGAACTTTTTCCATTATGCGATCTAGAAAGATTTCACACAATAACTGGTAATGAAGATTATTCAGCTATTTTGAGAATATAAATCAATTAAGATGAACAATTCTGCATAAAAAGTTAAGCAAAATGGTTGTGAACAGCATATCGCATAATCAGTTATTCATGTATTAAGCATAAATCAATGAATCCACCGTACAGAAGTGCCAAATGGTAGTCTACTCATTCATACGTTAACATATAAACAACATCAACTGTATATTACTCTAAGAATGCAAGCAGAAACTCGTCAAGAGATAAAAGTACCATTTATGACTGACTTTATACTCACAGACCTAAAGCAATAATGATCTATTTCTACTTACTTCTAATGCCTACTAAGAGTACAGAAGTGCAACATCAGTAGCAGGTATTAAAATGCAAACATAAATAAATCTTGATCCGTCCATTCATCAAAAACCCCCTCCGAGGGTGCAGAAGTGCATGTTTTGAGGACAAGTTTTTTGACAAATTTCCGGACCCTTCTCCAATGCAACGAGAAGGGTTAAATACTACTAACCGGCTAATTTTAATTACACAAATTTAGGGAATGGCTTCAAATGACCGCCCTTTTACTAAAACAAATTTATTTCTAAAAACTGAATCTAATTTCTAACCATTTTTGTATCTGCTCCTTAGTGCTGTAAGCGATGCGCTGTTCGCCGTGAAAGAGTCGGCTGCTTGTCCTTTCCTTTTGTTCAAGCTTGAAAATTAGAAATAACAAGATCTGGCACCTCTTTCTGACAAACTAGAAGATATTTTTGAAAGTGTTCTTCTGGAGGAGTGTCTTCACGGCGTGTACTCTTAGTACAAATCAGATTTCTTTCAAACTGATTGTGCTGTTGCTATTTCGGTTTCCGGCCGTGCGAATGACTCAATGAGCTGGGGATTTTGTTGCCTGAACGATTTTCTCAATTGAAACTTGTTTCCATTCTTTGTTCTAGGCTTTTCTGAGACGTCTTTCCCCTTAAGCGTTTTTCTTTTTGCTTTACCCAATTTTGGACTCAGGATCTTTCATAAATGCTTTGCTTTTGTGCGCCTTTGACTCTGAGTCCTAGATAGCCTATTTCCATCAGCATTTGTTGAGTGATACTCTGGGATCCGCGGTCCATGTTGTATGAGGTATCCATCTGCGACGTCATCTCCTCTCTTTTCTTCTAGTTCTGGCGCTTTTCCTTGGATGTTTCCTGCATATAGATTTATATCAGTTGCTGACTTACAGTTCACGTAAATGAAAAGAGACAGAAGAAAAGATTGACATGAAAGAAATTAAGTTCTAATGAATGCATAATCATGTCACCCATTATGACTTGACTCTTCGAAAAACGCAACATAATCATCCTTGGATACACAGGCGTACAATCATTAATTTCCCGTAAGGTGCGCGCCTAACTTTAGGCTCCTAGATCATGCCGAAGAATGCCTGCGACGGTTGGCTTCTGCGATTTGCATCGCAGCATCGAAGATTGCGAGGTAAATAGGTGGCATCGCAGCGATTGATAGTCTCATTTGTCGCACACCATAGATCGCAGGTCGCAGCTTTGCATGGTCGCAGATCGCATATCGCAATATCGCAAGGTTTTTTGCTTTGTCACTTTGTGTTGCTCATGCGACATTGCGACGTGCGACGTCGCATATCGACCGTCGGCTGCTCTTTAGGTTCTCCTCTTTTGAGCACCTTTAATGCACGCGATGTGATGAGTTCTCGCGTCGCTCTTCCTTGGTGTGTTTGTGTGCTTTGGGAAAGCGCTCCTTTTTCCTTTGCGACGCGATATAGCTCTTAGGGAGTTGATACAAAATATTTTTTTCAAACAAAATATTTTTTGGATTTTTTGGTTAAGGGTCCCCCTTTTCTTGATGTTATTACTAATATCAAACAAAGAAGGGGGGTTGTTGGTGACCACAACAGGGCCCATCCATAAAGACTTGAACTTGCATGCTCCCAATTTATCGGACTCCTGGTCGTAAAGTAAGACCAAGTCACCTTCTGAGAAGACACGAGGTTTGACATTCTTGTCGAACTATGCCTTGACTCATTTCTTATGGGCTTCATTAGCCAAAGTGGCATCACGACAGGTTTGAGGGACGAGATTTCACATTGAACTGGTAAGAATTCTTCCAGGCCATACACCAGTTGAAAGGGTGTAAACCCAGTTGCATTCCTCACCAATGTCTGGTATGCCCACAAGGATAAGTACAAGATTAGGTGCCAACTCCTTTTATGGACTCCAATCATCCTTTGCAGCGTCCTCTTTAGGACCTTGTTGATTGCCTCAACTTGTCCATTAGCCTATGGATAATACAGAGTAGAGCTGTCATGGGATAGCCCTAATTTGGCAGCCAACTCAACCATCATGTGATTGTGAAAATGCAATCCATGATCTGTGACTATGGCCTGTGGAACGCCGAATTTGGAGACTACATGATTGAAAAAGAATAGGGCAGCCGTTTCGCCACTGTTGTTTAATGTAGGCATCGCCTCGGCCCATTTGGTAAAATAGTCTACTGCAACTATGATATATCCATGCCCCCCAGCCAAGGTGGGGTTACATTTGAAGAAATATATACCCCATTTGGAAAATGGCCCAACAACAACTACTGGTTGCAGAGGTGCAGGTGGTATTTTGGTTTTGCGATAGAAGATTTGACAGGCATGGAAACTTCTGACTGCGGTTATGCAATATTTGAACATTGTTGGCCGGAATTATCCTACTCATAAAATATTTTGCACCGTAGCGTAACCAGATTGATGCCCCCCACACGCACCTGAATGGCAGTCATTCAGGACTTTTTCGGCCTCCTCGTGGGTGAGGCACCTCTGCAAAACTGTATCAAAACCACGACGGTAAAGCGTGTCATCGACAATCATGTAGTCTTTTGCTTGATATCAAATTTGTCTTTATTCCATGTGCAAGGTATTAGACCTATATGTTTGGGTTTGGAGATAGATTATTATGTCTCCATGCCATGGATTGCTTTAAGATATCAAAAACAAAGATTCGTCCACGATCGCTTCTTCTGAGGTTGCATCGTTGGACGATGATGGGAGATCGCATAGTAACTTCACGAAAACCAGGGATTTCTTCGATTTTGATTTTATAAATTCCAGATCAAACTCTTGTAGAATTGCTATCCATTTTGAATATTTTCCCCCCAGCAACTGTCGCGACAATATATAAGTCATGGGGTTGCAATTTGACAAAATGGTAGTTTCTCAAAAGAGGACGTAGTGTCGAAATCTCTGTATCGCTTGAACAGCTGCGAGAGCTATCTTTTCAATGTAGGAGTACTTGCTTTCCATATCATTTAAGTTTCTACTCAAATAATATATAGGATGTTCAATTCCATTGTCTTCTTGAACTAAAATCATTGCGATTGTCGTATCCATTGCAGCCAGATACAGGTTAAAGTCTTTTTTATAATTAGGAGCGTACATTAATGATGCTTTTATTATGGATTCATTTAAAGCATCAAAGGAAGATTGCATGACCTGATCCCAGATGAAGGGTACTTCTTTTTTCAATAGACGAGTATAACCTTTAGCAAGTTCGGCGTAATTTGGAATGAACCTCCTCAGAAAGTTTGCTTTCCATTGGAGTTTCTGAATATGAAGCAAATTTGAAGGTGGAGGCAAATTAATGATTGCCTAAAACTTACATGGGTCGAGATGAATCTTGTCCTTTGAGACCACAAAACCAAGTAAACGACCAGAACTGACACAGAACACACATTTGTGTGGATTGAGTCGTATCTTGTAGTGTCGGAAACGTAGAAATATCGCTCTCAAATGCTGCAGATGATCGGTCCACTTTCGCGAATGAGCTGGAAGATCGTCGACATATGGTTTAACGATGTTTTTGATGTCATGGAAGGCATAATTCATTGCCCTCTGAAAAGTTTCCCCTGCATTCTTTAAATCAAAGGGTAGCTTGCAATATGCAAATGTGCCCCACGGACAAATAAATGCAGTCTTTGACTGGTCCTGTGGGCGGATATTTATTTGATTATACCCAGAAAATCCATCCATAAATGAAAATATTTCACATTCGGCGCATTCATCAATTATTTGGTCAATGAAGGGTGTAGGGTAGTTGTCTTTTGGACAAGCTTGATTTACATCCCTATAATCGATGCACACTCTAATCGTTCCTTGTTTTTTCATTACAGGAACAATATTTGATACCCAATCGGTTAGAGGAACCGGGTAAATAAAACCAGCATGGAGAATTTTTTCAACTTCTGCCTTGATGGCAGCGGCTTTCTTGGGGTGGACCTACCGTAGCCATTGTCATACCGGTTTTACGTCTGGATACATCTTAATTTCGTGTTCAACTATGCTCGAGTCAATGCCTAGCATTTCATCATACGACCAAGTAAAGACATCTCTGAACTCATGAAAAAGAGTGTAATATATTTCTAGTTCTGAAGGAGAACAAGATTTACCTACATGAATATTCTCTACAACATCTGTTTTGGTCGAGATATTTATGGCGATAGTCTCTTCAATATTGGACAAGTTTCGTTCAGAATCCACCATGTTTATAGTATTTGATAGAAAATCAAAAACTGAGGGATGATGAAGGTCACTAGGAGTATCTTCCTTGTAATATGGAAGATGGGAAAGATGGTGGTAATCTTCCCATGGTTCCCTGTCAGTTATCATTAACTGAACAATTCCTTCATCTGTAGAATGTACTTGCGACCAAGGATCTAAAGGGGTACCATATTCCTTAGACCTATCTATCCAAACACTTGATGAGCATTGATTTGGGTTTGCCTCCCATGTTGAAAACATTGATTGCTACAATATTTCTATTGGGCTTGGAGGCAATACCTGCAGATGATCCATGTTAATATCATTTTCGGACATCCTTTGAATAGAAGATATCATATTGAAGGTTCCCACCATTTCCACTTCTGCCAGATTGATTGGAGGCAGTAGGGAAAAAGTCCCCATTAATATAGGGTCTTTTAGTAGGCCTAATCCGATATTTTGAAGCGAATGAGGGCTTCCATGGATCATCAGAATGCTTCCCGTAACTTGTAAACTGTTGGGGAGAAAAGTTTGTTGGTCGATGATTGTAATACTTCCTTGGAAGGGAAACGCAATGTTCCTGAAGTAGGTTGACACAACGACAGCCATAACATATATCCAGGGCCTTCCCAGTAGGATGTTGTAATCGAGGTTTCCGTCGATCACTTCAACATCAATTTCTACCATTTTTCCCCCCAGTTCGACTTGCAAGTTACTTAAAATACCATATGGGGTGTATGTTTGTCCATCAAATGCTTTTAATTTCGTCGAAGATTGCGACAAGGGTGGAGATCCTTAAGTTTTCCAGTAACTCATCGACATAATACATGTAGATGCCCCCTCATCAATAATTGTTTGATGAATAATTTTGTTGAGGGCTTTCACTTGAATAAGGAAAGCTAGTTGAGCTAGTAACTGAGGGTTATATCCTTTGTGATTAAAGGACGCAAGATTGAAATCTGTTGGATCAATCCCACCTATCACTGATAATAAAGCCTGCTTTTGGGAGGGGAAATTTTGTAGTACCTCAAGTGTCAACATAGCGGATGGCGATTGGGCTAGATCCTAATAATGTTGTGCTGCTCTAGCATGAGGATTAAATGTCGATTTGTGTACTGCTCCCTTTGTCAGCTTTATCGTTAGTTCAAGAATGGTGGGTGGCACAACTTCGGTCGAAGTTGTTGTCAAACTACTAGGTTGATCATTAGACTTGTTGTCTGATAGCTGTGGATTCCCGTAATCTTTATTCCTTGTCGATATCAAAGCATCATTTTGCTACTTCGAAACCAACAACATTATCACCTAGGACGGGGAAGCATTGTCACTAGCAACCAGATTTGTTCCTAGATTTGGAAACGGATCAGTCAATACCACCAAGGTTTTTGAATTCTTAAAGAATTTTCTAAGCTTAGCTTTATATGGACACTCTCTTGTCCAATGATCCTCATCACATATAATGAATGGACGATTTGGTTTCCTATCTCTAGAAGGGTTTGCAGAAGATTTTTCATGGGACGACTCCTCTTGTTTCTTCTTCTTCCCTTTCTTTTTCTTCTTGCCTCTTGGTTGCTTGGTTTCTTTGCCTTTTTCAGTCGATACAGCATTTAATTCAGAGGTGAGAAGTTCTTCATTTTCATTTTGACCTGAAACGGTACGGGCCTTATTCAACTTAGCCTTTACGATTTTCATGCTGGTCGTTCCTATCACGCCATCCCTAGCATGAGAGTCTTTGTTTGATTTAGGAGAGGGAGGAACGGAAAATTCCAGTCTAGGAGCATTAGGGATTTTATTGTAGAGCGTGCCAGACTGAGTATAGATCAAATATAAATATTGCGCACGAGCAATGACTTGCTCTTCAGTGACGACTCCTCCCTTTTCCACATCTTCTGTAATAGAAGGTAAAAATGACTTAATAAACCATTCATCCAACAATTGATCAGGAACATATGTTTTTACCACTCTACGACGACGTCACCACTCATGAATATGATCAGATATGTGAGTGGCCGTCATTTGCTTGAAATTGGTAAGAAGATCTATTCCCATTTCATACCTTATGGGTAATTGAAAATGGGTTATAAAGGTTGTGGCTAGGGTATTGAAGTTATCAAATGAAGCTCTAAGCAATTCTATATACCATGTTGCTTCCAGACCAGTTAACGTTCACTGAAAAAGGCGAAGCCTAATCGAATCATCATTTAGAGTGTTAGATGAACACCACAGATGAAAGGTCATCACATGATTCGACGGGTCTTCACCCAGATTTCCATTAAATTTAGGAATATCTGACGGAAGTTTATGAGGAATCACTGGCCACCAAGGGGCATAAGCGATTGGATCGTTTGTTAGCCGATTTAGATCTGGTAACTCTAAAGTTGCCACGAAGGGCAACTGTTGATTCAGGTTCGGCGAAGCATACCCAGGATAAGATGGGATTTCCTGAGAAGTGGGTCTTTATATACCAGCATAGTGCATTTGATGTTGATAACTTTGGTAAGGTTGATGGGCATAACCATTATGAAATGGTTGATGTTGACCATTTTGAATATACAGCTGCCCATTACTTGCAAAGCTTTGGTGTTCAGATCCTTGGTAAACTTGTTGGAATTGCGGTTGTTGATATTGCACCAGCCATGGTTGTGAGACCATTTGTTGTTGTCCAATACTGGTTGTTTGACCAAGATGAGGGGTAATGGTACCCATTTGAGCCTGGGTCACTCCAGTTAAGCAGCCACTAATCGATGATTATGGTGGCGTCGTAGAGACAAGAGGTTGTTGACTTGCAACCTGAGAGACTTGAGGTTGGCATACAACAGGCAACACTTGTACTTGTGACACCGTCACAATAGCCGGTGTAGTGGGGATATTTGACATAGGCAGACTTTGTTGCATTGAGTATATAACTCTTGGTTGTTGAGGCAGTATTGGCACCCAACCGCTAGATGTAATTCCAGCGTAACCTGAATTTTGTTGTGAACTCTCGTATGTTTGTTCTCCCGTAGGAGACAATGAAAGGGTATATTTTCCCCCATACGGCAGTAATCCAATACTTAAAGGAATTATCTGCCTTTGAGGACCGGACTGCCCAAATCGACATTGCGAAGGATCAATTTGCTGGGACTCAACATAAGAGATCCAGATATTATTCCAGACGAACAAACGGGAACAGACCATACTGTCGAAACAGCCCCTGGATGAATCCCACCTAGTGCTTGAGAGCTAGTTGCGACAGACAGTATGCCGATGAACATTGTTGGAGTGACAGCAGGAAGTTCTGTCATTGTTGTGTTAGATGACACAGTCCTAGATGTCGACGGTTGTTCAGACATATCTAGTCTATCCAAAAGATTTCCTAGCGATTCTACACGAACTTCCGATAACGGTAGACTAATTTCTAATGAAGAAGGATATAGGGTGATCCCAACTCCAAAATGCGATGGAGTACTAGATGGGGGATCCTCCACGATCTCTTCTATAGAAATCAACTCAGGTGGAAGAGGTAGACCATCAAGTCTGTAAAGTATTTCCGGTGCCGGAGAAGGTATATATTCTGCAACAACAGTTGTTTGGGTAATAACACCTTCCGAATCAGTTGTGGATGGAGTCGGTTCAGGAATAGATGTGTTCACCGTCACACTAGGATCAGTTGTAATGTCCTTTTGTGGCTATGGAACTTCTTCTGGAAAGGCAGGGATACCAGAAATGTTTGGAGTAATCGGAGTCTCCGAGGGTGTCGTAACACTTGTTCCAACCAAACCAGGGGACTTTGAACCGGTTAAACGAGTTCACTTTTTCCGAAATAGTTTTGTTTCCGGAGACAAAGACAGTTGACTCGTAAGCCTCCGCGAATTATGGGGTTTTGATTTACTTTCTTCCATGATTGCATGTTACTTGATCATCTAAAAATAGAGGGGGGGAAATGATTCTGAATTAAATGAATTTTAGACACTTTAACATATTGTTTTTTCAATTTTTAAGAGTCGAGAAAAAACAAAAGATGACTCTAGTCGCCTTCAATTTTTAATGAGCCCAAAGTGACAAGTGCTCAGATGGACCTTTTCCTTTAAGGAGTCTGAAAAGGAACAAAAGAGACTAATCTGGAAGTCTAGACAGAGGGATTACCAAACCAATCACAAAATTGCAGAATACTTTTTACAGTACGGCAGTCAATCTTCCCGAATGCTGTGTTCAGTGCATTGCGATCGATAGGGCAGAAAACACGGCTTCTTATGGATAAAGGATATAGCCTATTGTGGTCTCCCAATATATACTCGATGGTACATGGGAGCACAAGTTCGTACTGGCACTTTTCGTCTCAAAGAGGAGGAATCACCCAACCAACAATGAAAACGATAGTTACCAGGCTTTACGACGCCAGAATACATCTCTAGCCCAGACTTCTAGATGTTGTGCATTAGGTTCCAAAGCATTTTTATGTTCATTGAATTTATTTTACAATTGATCTTTCTTAAGAAATTTGCCTTTCAAGTTCACCGTGTGATGTAGATATACAATTCCTAAAATACAATCTAAGATGATAAACAATCGTTTAATCTTCTTTTTGCAATGAAAATCCTAGCTACTAAAGAAAGAGAGATGATATTCTTTCAACATAGAGCAGAGAGCACACACTAGATGCACTGTCCTAAATCAAACCAATAAGCAGTCTAAATGTAAATGCACATGCATGTATTTGTTTTCAGCTTTCTTAATGTGTGAATGACAAGAAGAATGCTAAGTACAAATCTGAATTATCTTTTCAAAGCGACAGTACTAACAAATTTCTCTTCAAAAACAAAAGGAAGATAATGACGACACTTTGCTATTTTGAATTGAAAACTGCTTTCGACACTTGAAAAAATACTAATTCAAATCAAATACAAGAGTAACTGTATAATCAACCATCAAGAACAATAGAATTCTTTTCTTTGACTGAAAACGACACTTGCGACACTTCCAAATCAAGAGACGACAGTTTTATTATGCTACTTTTTGTAAAAGAGAACCGTAAATGGCACACAATACATAAAAACATTCGCAATTATTTGTACTATGGAGGTGGAATAATGCAAAGGAAGTGAGTTTCCACAGTGGTATACTGATCACAGACAACAAAACTCCTGAATAAAGCTGAATAGAGTGAACACAAAAACCAAAATCTAAGAGCAGAAGAGGTCTTATCTGATCAGCACACCTACAGCACAGGGAAAGTGCGATGCAGTGCACCTACTGCACATGAGAGGTGCGATGCATCCAGATTCCCAAGAGGATAAAGTGCGATGATCCAGGGACGAGACTTCAACTTGGTTCTTAGTCACAGTTTGCAGCTTAGTTTAGGGATTTAGACCGAGCTAATGATAGTCAGTAAATAGAAATCACAGGGGCTGATATAATGAGGTTACTAGAGCCACCACTAGGGCAATTAGGATGTTTGCAAATCGATCGTTCAGTTGATAAACAAAACCTGGAGATAAACTGAAGCAGCATTGATCTACTTTGCACTTGGATAGCAAATGCAGTTCGAAGGCTAGCTGGCTTAACTTCAGGATCCATCTGTAAGTTTATAAAGCAAACAAATATAGATAAGCAAACAATCTATTCGCTCCCCAGCGGAGTCGCCATTTTTTTATTGGGAAATCTAATGTCCACTCGGAGCTGCTAGTCCCACTAAGACTGGTAGCTATCTTAAAAACAAACAAACTAAAGCTACTTTCACTTTCCTTTATGAGAAGTAGATAAGAGGGGAACAAAAGACACCAACCTCAGTCTTGCGTTTGGTTCCTTGCTTGGTTCCTCTCCCTTCTACAGATCCTTGCCGCTTTTCCTTCATCTACCCAGCTTCAAAGAGCACCTGTGGAAGCAAAGCAGCATAATACTATTGAAGAACATAGATCTACAATCATAAACAATATAGGACCAGATATATATTGACCACACAAATGCATATATCATCAGACATACAAGAATGTGGAGGAAAACTTGAATAGCTTTATTAATATCAAGAATAGCAAAGAGGATTACAACCAATTGTTCTGACCTAACGTCATCCTCCTAGCATGAAATCCCTTCTTCACCTCATGAAAAGCTTAGATCACCCAACACTATGATATTCCACCAAGAAACCAATAGTACTTCCTTACAAGATACAAAATTCCAGCCTCTGGATCTTTGTGATGAGGGATCCATATATAGATGATTACAGGGGAGTGAGTCAGCTTCTGGGATTTTGATTAGTGTCCTCTCTCTGATAGTTCTTGATTCCACTTGGAGATTGATGATCTCTTATTCATCCTTGGGCGAATTTAGAGAGGCAAGTGTCACAGGAGAAGTTTCTGGAAGATTCCATGACGATCCACCTTACAAACTGTCTCTGCCATTTGTCTACTCTCACCCATCACACCCTACAGAAGAGATTTCCAGTATGCATCGCTCCCTTTACACTAAGCAGGTGAGATGCATCGCACCCTCTGCACGGGGTAGCCTGTATGGTCCAGCTTTGACCAGTTCTGAGTAGTTTTCTGTGGAGATTCTGGGAGATGATGTAATCAGCTGACCTTGCTCTTTTAGGGTGTGAAGCAACACTTTTAGGGACTTAGGATCCCTTGGTTTATGGACATGTATGATTGGGGTTGCAGTGCCCAAAAATGTCTATAACAAGGAGGGAATTGCAGTAGATCTAGAGAAGATAAGGGCCATCATGGAGTGGGTCGCTCCTAAGAGTGTGGATGAGGTAAGATATTTCATGGGTCTTGAAGGCTATTATAGGAGGTTCATCAGGAAGTTCTCATAGATTACTTATCCTATCACATCATTGCAAAGGAAAGGTAAGAAGTTTCGAATGGACAGAGGAGTGTGAGGCTAGCTTTGAGAAGCTGAAGAAATTGTTGAAAATTTCACCAGTGCTATAGATTGAAGATTCAGACAAAGAGTTTTTGGTATGCATGGATGATTACAAGAGAGGGCTTGGTGGATTCCTTATGCAAGATCGATGGGTGGTGTGCTATGAGTCCCAGAAACTAAACGAGCATGAGGAGAACTACCCGACACATGATCTTGAGTTAGCAGTGATCATACATGCATTGAATATGTGGTGGAACTATCTTCTTTGAAGGAGGTTTGTACTTATGAGTGATCACATTGGGTTGAGGTATTTGTTTGAAAAACTGAATCTAAATGTCAGGCATGCTAGATGATTGGCCATGATCAATGAGTTTTATTTCAATATCAGGGACATCAAAGGTAAAGAGGACAAGGTGGAAGATGTTCTCAAGAGATAGGTATAGGTAAATCACTTGGAAACTATGAGCTCTTATGGGATGGATCTACAAGATATTATCTTGCAAGCAGGTCAGTAGGATATCGGGTATATGAAGATTTTGCACAGGTTGCAGCAAGGTTTTGGTACAAGTATAGGTACAGGGTGCACAGGGTATGGATTATTGTCTTACAATAGATGGTTGGCCAGGTTCCAAGACAAGATATATGTATCGGATAATAGTGAGCTAAAAAGGTGATATTGAGGGAGTTTCATGAAAAACCATATTCGAGTCACCTAGGTTATCATAAGACACTGATAGCAGTGAAGATATTTTACTATTGGTCGAATTTGAATAGGGATGTAGAAGATTTTTGGGCAAGGTGTTTTGACTGTCAACGAGTGAAACCAGAGTGTAAACATCCAAGTGGACTACTACAACTTATCATGATTCTAGAATGGAAATGGGGGGTTATTTCCATGGATTTCATGACAAGGTTGCTGAAGAAAGTGAGACAACATGATTCCATCATGGTTATCGTGGACAGGTTGACAAATGTTGCACATTTCATTCTAGTGAAATCTACATTCTCAGTTAGATATGTAGCACAACTATTCATTAGAGATGTGGTTAGGTTGCATGGTGTTCCAAAGAATATTGTGTCAGACAAGGATGAAGTGTTCACTTCCAAGTTTTGGAAGGAGTTACTTGTAGGTTTGGGCACAGAGTTGGCCTTGAGTACAACTTATCATCCTACAATAGATGGACAGACAAAGAGGGTCAATAGGAAATTGGAGGAAATGTTGAGGATGTATGTGATGCATCAATAGTGGAAGTGGGAAGCATATATTACTTTGGTAGAATTCACATAAAAAAATGGTTATCAAGAGTCATTGAGGATGAGTCCTTTTGAGGCATTGTATGGGTGGAGTTGTATACTCCTATCAGTTGGAGTGATCGGGTTAACAAGGTATTGATTGGATCAGATATGTTGGCAAACATGGAACAGGAAATGCAGTTGATCAAGAAGAATCTAAAGGTGTCACAAGATAGGCATAAGAGTTATGTATATAAGAAAAAGTTGTTCAAGGAGTTCCAGGTTGGGGAACAAGTGTACTTGCGCATTAAACCAAAGAAGAGCTCCTTGAGGATTGGATCTTCTACCAAGATGGCACCATGGTTTTGTGGACCCTTTAGTATCATTGAGAGGATTGGGGTAGTAGCTGATTAACTTGCACTATCTCTGATAGTGAAATTCCATGATGTTGTCCATGTCTCTTTGCTTAAGAAGTTTGTTAAGGATGTTGATCATGTGATTGACTAGTCTGTATTGCAAGTAGAACTAGATGGAGAATTCCAAGTAGATCCTCAATATATATTGCATAAAAAAGTGCTCATGCTCCGGAACTGAGAAATTGAGAAAATTAAGGTGCAATGGAAGCACTTTGGGCCTGATTAAGCTACATGGGAGATGGCGGATCAATTGCGGTTTATGTATCCTTCCTTGTTTTTTGGTTTAGGCAAACAAACTTTGATATGATGTTTTGGTTAATGCTTTGATATGGTGCTTTCGTATATGCTTAGATATGGTGTTTTGGCATATGCTTAGATATGATGTTTTGGTATATACTTTGATATAGTGTTTTGGTATATATTTTGGTATGATGTTCTGGTATATGCTTTGGTATATATTTTGGTGATATTTCTATATGTAAATATGTATATGGATGTAAATATTTCCATGAGCTATGTTATACAGCTCCACTAAGTGGCATGGGTGTCATGTCATTATGGTTATGTTTTCATGTTACTAAGTTATAATGTGGTTATGTTCTCATGATGTTATGATGTCATGTGGGTTGGCACTCAGCAGGATGATCATTGTAAATACCATAATGAGCTATATTATAAAGTTGTAGTATGCGGTATGTTGTCATGATGTTTTGCTTTTGAGTAGGCCCTTCATTATAAATATTGCATCGAGCTATGTTACAAAGCTCCATGAGTAGCATGTCTTCTTTCAGCGGGTTGCTGAGGTATATGTGTGATTGAACACCAAGGATGGTGTCCAACAAGTGGGAGGGTTTTGTAACAACCCTGGTGAAAATTCCATGTAATAAAAGTTAAAAATAATAACCACGGTTGATGGGGCACTTATTCCAAGCTAAATGTTGTGAAATACATCCTAGGGGGTGTTCACTTGGTTGTTTATGGCTATGGAAATTGGCAAAGGAAATGGCTAAGGCTTTGGAAAGACAAAATGGCATTTTTGGCATATTTATTTATGAAAATAATGGAAATTAGGAGAAAAGGGAGGTGAAAGGTCACAAATTTCATGTGAGGAGGAAAATGAACGAAAATAATGGAAAATGAAGAAAATAGAAGCCTCATTCATAAAAAGGCTTATGAGGATGAGCTGGTAAACTTTTTTCAGTTGAGTTTTGGGGCTCTCTCATCATTCTCTCTCTCTCTCTCACTCTTGGACGCTTATAGTTTCTTGGAGGCATTGGAGCAAGAAAGGAAAAGAAGATAAGAGGAAGCAAATATCAAGCAAGGAAAGGTAGGATCAAGTAACAAGCTTCATTGCAGGTATCAACATGCATGTGTATTTTCCTTGCTAGATTTGGCATGCATAGTATTGCATGTGGTTTTGTTATATCATGGCATGGGTTTTTCCAGGTGTGACAATGTTCTTTAGCTTAGCCTTTCCATTTCCTGATAACATTGATGAGATGGGTTTCCCATATTTGGCTAATGCAGCATGGCCAGATGGATTTGAAGCTAAGTGGGGTGTATCTCCGAACTGACAAACACATGGCCTAGTGGTCCTTGAATTGTACTATGGATCATGATAAATCCACTAGCCTAGTAACCCCTTAACCAGACTATGGGTTGTGGTAAACCCATATTGTGTACCTCAGTGGGCCTAGGAATCCTTGCCAGTGAATGGCGGGATATACAGTAAAGCCAAGAGGTAGATTTCTCTCCATTGGGCCTAGTAGTCTGGGGATGGGATGCACGGTAAATCCTAAAGAGTGTATCTCAGTGTAGGGTCTAGTGATCCTTGGATCACGCTATGGATTATGATAAAGCCTAAGAGACTAGGAGGCACTCAAATTCCTCATGGTGTAGGTGAAGAATTCCGTTGGAATACATACTTGTTCGTGCTTTTTTTGTGTTCTCTAGGAGTCCCACATTCATGCTTGGGATATGGTACAAGAGTGATTGGATGAAGAGAGACCTGGCTCAATCAAAATATGGTCGGGTGGAACATGGTAGTCCCATATCCGATTGGTTTATTGCATTAATTAATGACAAACTCATTCCCTTGATTTTCATGTGTAAATGTACTCATGTATATGTGGATTTTATGTCTGATATGTTTATGATATTTCTATCCCTATTATGTTGGTTATATGTATGTTTGATGACAAAAACTATGTATGGCTCTCAACATGTTTTTACTTGTAAATGAATGGATAATGTATCTATGGACTAATAGATGATAATGCAGCAAATGAAATTAATGGTTCATAGTGATTCTCATATAAGTATGAGATCCCTACACTTAAGTATTTTGTTTACACATGTAAGTTACATATTGATGATACGTTTGACGAAATTCCTGTCATGGCTAGTAGGCATTTGGTTAAGGTCTTGTTCAAGTTATTGGCTATCACTCCATTTGGAAATGGCCTACGCTCTAGGCCTGAAAAAGTGCTTAAATCCTGGGGTCACTAGCACAGAATTAGAAAATTGGGTCCCTAGACGCTAGCACATAAGCCTGTGAGAGTGAATTTGGGTTTATGGATGTTGTCATGCCTATGACATGAGAGAGGTTGAGTACTAAGATGGTCAAAACTTAAGTAGGATCCGAGGGAAAGTTGTCTAAAGTGTTGGATTGGTTTCTATGAGTCTTGAAGCAGATGTTGGATGCCTGTGTGTGATGTTTCTATTGATTCCACTTCCTTAAGGTCACATAGGAGGTCGAATCCAATCATAGCAGCCTCTCATCACATGTTTACCTTGATTGGATAGTTACTTGGGTAGATGTGGGAGGAGGGTGTTACAAGGACTGTGCATAGAAACTTATTCATTTCATGGGCGGAATAGGGATCCTGACTTATTGAGAGCAGAAGAGGTTGTTTATTTAGAGAAGCATATAAGACCTCTAATTTATGTTTTCTCATTTAGACTTTCCCCTTCTCATTCTAATCCACGTGGATCTTTAAAAAGTACCAATGGCATGGTAAAAAGGCGTAAAACTCAAAGTGGAAAAATCTTGATAAACTTAGCATTAGATAAAAGTGCTCGTCAGCCCAATTTCAATGATGTGAACGAAAATCGAATCCGAGCTCATATGAAGAAGTTAGAGCAAGTCAAAGTTTAGGTTTGACTTGGACAGGTGGTAGGAGAAAATGATGTGGTAGAACTCTTCAGCAAATGGTGAAGCACCAAGTGGAAAGCTTACACTGGCCCCGCATTTCACTGATCGCAAAAGGCAGAGGTCCGTGGTTAAGTAATCATCCCTAGCAGAGTAACATTGTGATTGCAATTTCGTAATCGCAGATCAGAGGCAGGTCAACAGTTTTACAAATCAACCCCAAGAAAGGAAGGGTGCGATGTGATTATCGTAATTGCACATCGCAAAGGGAAGTGCTCTACATAATCTACCCTTGGAAGTCAAGATTGGGATTGTGATATCACAATCAAATATCACACAATGCTATGTTCGTAAACAATAAGACCCACCGGTTCGTCTGATTATGATATGCTGATGTTCTCGGATGTGATATGGTATAGAGTATGGTTCTAAAAACTCGTTGGGTCTGCTGGATCGTACATCACACCTCACACAGTGCAGCAACCCATATAAAAGATCACTCCTTCTCTGACCGATTACGATGGGTTATCAACGCTAATAGACTATGGTCGCCAATGGTAAAGTCGCTGAGTTCAGGAGTACACCGATTTATCTGTCATTTGAGGTTTAATGTGAAATGGTCTGTGAACTGTGTTGATGGCAATTTTTCTATGTTTGTCAGGTTTGTTACCTGTGTACTATTCACAGCTTAAGAATCTCTGTTGTAAAATGCTTGCCTACTAAACTTGTCATCTGTTTGGAACTGCCTCGGGGTTGAGGAGTCGATCGGTCAAGGGTATATATGGGACAGTCCCCATGGGAAAAAGCCAGAGACTGGCATAGAAGTTTATAAACTATTGTGTGAAATAGTAACCCGACCTGGCAGAAGGCTAGAACCTCTCCTTGAGCAGCAGGGAGGTTCCAAGAGGGTGCAAAAGCTTCATTTCTCTGAATTGGGTGTTTAGATAGGCAATTCTGCATGGGTTTTCACCAGGATTTTAGTGGTACTGTGTGTTTCTAAAGATGGGCTCTCCATTCTTTGTCCATCTTCCATCTTGGAGATATAAGGATTGTAAATGAATTTTTCTTATACTTTTATCTCTTTTTATGCCACTTAATGAATGAAGGCCTCCCCACTATGGAGTAGGTCTTGGAAATGTAGTACAAATTAGATGAACTCTGTAATCAAATATTTGTGACACGGTTTCATGCTTATCTTGTTATTGCTACATTGTTTTATGTTATTTTAAGTTCCATGGTTAATAATATTTGTTACATGTAATTCTAATGCATCTATAAGTAAAATATTTGGGATCAAGTTTGGTATTAGAGCAGGTCTTTATCGATGCGAATTGCATGGGTATATTCTAACCTGAAACAAGCTGTGAAAAGGAAAAGGAAAGCTTGAGTAAATTGATCTTGAAGCAAGACGTGCACAATGAAGAAGAAACATGGAAATGAAGAAGCTCGTTGGGAAGAGGAACATAATTCCCGCAAGGTATTCTACAATATGGCAGAGAAAGTGGACAAGCTGTTTTCAGAGTATGAGAAGGAACTTGGGCACAAGAAGGAATATGTCAATGACAATAGATCAAAAAATCATGAAAGTGGTGGAGAAGACCCTCCTCCCTCTCCTTATTCAAGTGGTAGTTCTCATCATTCTAATCGAGATTCCAAACATACATCTAAGAGACCATTCTTTAAGCTAGATGTAAAGTTTGACCTTCCCAAGTACAATGGAGAGTGTAGTGTAGAAAAAATTAATAATTAGATAAGACAAATAGAGGTATACTGACAGATTTAGCAGATCAAAGAAGATGAGGCCAAGGTCTAGTTAGCATCTCTTGAGTTGAGTGGCACTACTCTCGTTTGGTGGGAGAGGAAGCTACAGAAGGGCAACAAAAAGTTGGGTAACCTGTTGTCTAGGTAAATCCTCTCTGTAGACAGAGACGATCCCTCTAGCCCAATGAGTGGGACTAGAAACCTACATGACAACCTACTAAACACATTCCTAAGTTACAATTGAAATAAGAGACGAAGAATATGGCCTACCTCGTTCTGATGCCATCACGTCATCCTTTATTGAAGACCTTGAATCAATTGTGTCACAGACTCGTTCTTACTGCTCACAACATTTATACACTTGCACAAGAGATCAAGACACAACAAGGCATGCAAATAAAAATAACATATTCAAAAGTGACCTACTTAAGAGATCAAGGAGCATTAAGACAAATGATACATAAACATACACCATTTTGGAAAATGAACCAGCAGTTGTATATTAATAGAATAAAGGACGAAGCATACAACCAAGCCTTGAGGTCAATAGGCTCTCCTTGAATGAATGTCCAAGTCCAAGATAATCTCTTCAAGCACTCCTTTTCCAAGCCAAATGAGTAGCATATAGTCACAATATTAGCATAAGGGTGCAAATAAACATAGACCAACCATTTGGGAATGGAGAGGATGAATATATAGGCTAGTAAAGGGCGTTAGGATCTCTCCAAAGATAGGATTAGGCCCTCATCGCAAGGAGATATCTCATAGGGATAAGACCAAGAGGCCAAGTTGGGAGAAATTGACCTCATCTACATTGAACAACCTCCAGCGCGCCGCTCTGGAAGCTTCTAGATCATGAAGCTTCTCATCCTCTTTGGGAAAATTTTCTTTTTAGGATCATCATGGGTATACAAGTAAACAGAGAGATGCCATCTCAGGTCGAGTATAATGCAATAGTTGACCACCGCGGTTTTTAGTCTAATAAGGGCGATGATTCTCAAATTAGGGTTTAAGAGTTATCTCCTTCAGGGGAAGCTCAAGGAATTTTCCAATCAATGTATTAGGAAGGATCTGAGTTTCATATATGAATGAGTACACTACATAATGGTCATGTTTTGGGCACTTTCGGGTATATCACAGGGAAGTACAAGAGGTGTGACAAAATATTGTGTAACAGATGCCCCTAAAGCATGGAGGAAGAACGACGAGTGATGGCTGAGATGATTTACGAGATTTGTCAAGGACGAGGACAAATATTGTTAGGAGACATGTGAATCAAGGATGCATATACATATACATATCTAATATCAAAACATGAATCCACGATTTGGACGCAACCATCAAGATGATAAGGACTATTGTTAGGACCTCATATTGTCTCTTTTTGACCATACATTTTGTTATGATGTCATCCTTTTTCAACTTATATTCAAAGTCCTTGTTACTGTTTTAACCTAATTATTCCAAAGGTACACAATATTTCTTCTCATCACTATACATTTAATTATTTTACATATAATTATGCTATCTTCATTGTTGATCATTGAATTGATAGTTGTTGAATGGTTAAAGAATGATGTGCAGTCCACGTTGCTGAAACTACCTGGAGATTGCAAGATTACTTCTACAATTGCTGAAACAGTAGGAACGATGCGCAAATCTCGTGATTGAACAGTTGTGATTTGTAGTCTAGATTTGAAAGCAATAGAAGAAGATCACCGAAGGAGTTGCTACACTGGATGTAATGATCATGATCTAAAGATAGTATTATTGTAACAACATTTTGTTGATGGGAAAACTGACTTCCCTATTTTTGTATAAAGGGTTAAAATAGGACTTAAAATGTAATCTATTGTAATAGATGTCTCCTCTTTAAAAAGAGGAGACATCTACATTAGAAGGGGATGAACAAACTACGGGGAAGGGCTTAGTTGAAGGAACAGAACTGGAATCCTTTTTTCTGTAACATGACACATTGATAGATGAATAAAATCTTGTTCTGAACATTTATTTCTAGTTTTCATCTCCTGGGGAATCTTGTGAGAAGGACAGGGCCCACCTTCATCACAAGATTCACCCACTATATTTCTGCAGTGTGTTAAGTGTGTCTTTTATCCATACCTTGTTAATAGTACTGTTTTCTGAATATTGTTTTCACATCATTGTTGAAACTCTGTTTTCTTTCCAATTGATTGTTGCACTATTTAGTTTATCCAGAGTTCATTCATGAGTGTTTCATTGGTAATTGAGTTTACAGAGTGAGTTGGCAGTGTGGTGATCACGAACAGGTTCTGAAGATTCCCATTCTGGGAATAAGGTCTTGTTCTCTATTACAGCATAGCTAGTGCTTTCCTTTGTAGATTGATTCTTTTTCATTAGATTACTTCTTTAATGAAATTAAGCCTTCTTTGGTAGTTGTTTGCAATAGATTGTTTTTGCTGTAACTCGGAGTGGAGCTTCAGTTTTCTTAAGCAAGGTGTGATCAATTTTTACTACAACTTTCATTTCTTTTAAGATTGAGTATATATAGTATGCAGTTGCCTTTGAAATAAATAGACTTCCCTGGGTTGACAATTTATGTAGCACTTGGTTGTTTGAATTAACAAGCAATTAAAGTGACCAACAACTATATAAAAGATTCATGGTATGGGCATAGCCATCCAAATGAGAAGGATCATCTTTAATCTAAGATATGAGGTATGGACATAGCCATCCGATATAGAAGGATCATCAGAAATGTAAATTCCCATGGTACGGTCACAACCATTCATATAAGAGAAACATGTGTACAATCATGAATTTCATCATATCAGACAAGACTTGGGGTCTCGCACTCAATCCTAACCTAATGAAAGTATTGATTCTAACATGTGAATCAATGTGTTGAAGTTGAACATGCTAGAAAACCACTTGATTACCAGCCAATGATGTGGACTGTTAACAGGCACGAGAGAAACCACCAATAATGACAATAGTTCTAAAGGTACGACAATACAATCCGTTAATGTGAAAATGAAGTTGAAGTTGAAATCTCATGGAATCATCCTATCTAAGGCCAATAGTGTGTTGGAAATAATACTGAGAGGGGGGGTGAATCAGTATCATTAAGTTCTTTTAATAAATCTTCCTTATTTATACTTTGAATTATTTTTGCATGTCAGTACCATAAAATAATGAGCATGAACAAGAAAAACAAATAGTCACACCAAAGAACACCAGATATAAGGTGGAAACCCAATGTGGGTGAAAACCACCTGCTGCAATATGTCTCTATCTTCTTTCAAATTAGAAACTCCTTTTACAATGGTTTTGTATTGGTGCAGTCCTTTACCAGTACGCAGGCTGCAACCTTCAAAGAGATACAACTCTCTCTCGTTTTCCAGTCTCTCCTGGAAGGGAGCTACAACCCCCTACTTATTTTCTTTCAAGGACCAATTTTCTTAAATTTTCAAACTGGATCCATAAACATCAAGAGATCATCAAGTACAAGTAAATCACCCAGTCAACTGCAATAAGCAGATCAACAATAATAGTAAACTAAACCCAGAACACCTTATCAACAGAAAAATTCAGCCAACAAAAGGTCTTAAGACAGATCCGCAGTTTTTCTTTATCTGGCCTGCGTGGCTCCGCACTTCACCTTCTGCTCCCCTGCATATACCCGCAGAGAGCCTTCTGCTGCACCGCGTACCCACGCACTGTTTCTTCAATCACGTCGTGTACTATTACTGTACGCACGCACCCACAGATGCTATCACGCCGCGTACTTCTACTGTATCCACGCACTCTGAGATGCTATCGCATCGCGTATGTACGCACCTGCGGCTTCTGAAGCGCCGCGTACTTTCACTGTGCCTATGCACCTGAACCTCTGTCACGCTGCGTACTCACGCACTGCGCCTTCTTCTGCTCTGCGTACCCACGCACCGCTCCTTCTTCTGCTCTGCGTACCCACGCACTTGCACCGTTAATCACCTGTGTACTTCTGATTAGGGCTGAATTAGCAGTCCACCAGTGTGCCACAGATAGTCAGATGCCCAGATCTGATCATGCGCCCGAGAGATCACGCTTCATAGATTCACTTTCAACCTCACTTTTATATAGATCAAGCTTTTAAACCGATAACCCAATATTTCAGATCTTAAGATATTCAATTTGCAAAATATGCATTAGCCAAGAGATCTCCTTCCCTATTTATAGTCAAGCCCTTATTCACACCATGGGGCAAAACCATCAATAACCAATACAAGGGATCCAAACCGGGGCTAAAATAGATCCTATACCACGGGCCAAAACCATAGAATCAATAATGGCGGGCTAAATACCATGGGCCAAACATAGGAAACCCCACGTGAACGCGCTGCTCTGCCTTAAAATAAGTGAACTGGGGGTACGCACCTCATGAACGGGTCACCTGCGGGTATGAACGCACTTCCTAGCCGGCGTACCTGCGGGTACGCACCTTTTGAACTATTCTCCTGCGTACCTCTTAATTTCCAACATTTTGAGAGCCTGATCAGAGCATTGCCACCTGTATGAGTTGCCATCAAGTACAACACATGAATCATAGAGCCATACCAGAAACATAATGCCAACATGGTGAAAACTTGTCATCGAATGTGAATAACTTGCCATTAAGGCATGCAAGCTTTAAGGTAATGAAAGGGAGTTTCTAAATCATTTTCCTGGATAATGAGCTGCAGTCGATGAGAAGTGACCCATAGAAGGAGGGAAATGATTAGTACCCCATCATTGACAAAAAACAAGGAATAAAGTGGAATGAAATGAATAAGATCCAAGACTGTAACAATGGGTTAGACAATGTATAGGTAAATAACTATAGATAGGACTTCTCTTGAACGTTGGTGACCCGACTCCAGAGTGTGGTAACATTTAAAGGTCATGATCAACTGAGGTAGACAAATGAGAGCCAAAAATGGTTCACCCAATCCCAGGAGGAAAAGTGGCTAAGTGAGGATATCCCAAACCTGACATGAAAGCAGAATAGTGTCATGTTCAAGAGCAACATACTTCCTATACAAAGGATGTTTCATTTTCATTTTTCCTCGCTAATTCTAGCAAGTACCCCAATTATTTTTATCACAAGCTTGAAGGGGATATCATATGCTCGTCATGTAAGTTCACTCTTCAAATGAAACCATCATAGTAAGCTTTACGAGTCCTAGGAAGGAGAAACTCAATCTCATTATGGTGACAAGTCTTTCGTCGTAAAATTTTAACAAATTCGACGTAAGAATAACTTGGTATATTTTTCACATTTAAAGAGTTTGAAAAAGAGATGAAAAAAGAAAACTCCATCATGTCCCTTTTCGTAATTTGTCCCTCGAACCCGAAAAGGTGGAAAAAAATAGTCGAGAGAACCTCTTGACCATGTCGACCAAGGTGTACCTTTTTCGTAAATAGTCAATCCCAGCCCGAAAAATGGGTAAACGCATTCTGAGACAACACCAATTCATTTATTCTAACGAGTTAGAAATGACAAGTACTCGACAATCTTTGCATGTTTCAAGAGTCAGAAAAGAGCTTAAAGATGACTCCAAGGGGGTTCCTTTTTCATTTATTTTTAACGAGTCTGAAAAAGAGACAAAACAAAAACTCGTTTGAATCAGTCACATGTTCACCAGAAACTAACTATAACTGCACAAAGAAATTCACCCACCACTGGTATCGAGAAATAATAATAAAATATTGACAAAAATGTACTCAAAATTTATAAATAGGCTATAAGTAAAAACATTTTTACCATTTCACCAAAGTAAGTTTTGAGAGTGCATTTGTGCCCTATTTTGCTCGATTTCAAATGAACAGTGTGGGATATCAAGTGCATCATTTATTGAACCGTCTTCAACAGGTAAGAGATTTGCCTATACTCTTGCAATTCATTGTATTTTTGTACTTTTTTATTTAGTTTTTTCTTGTTAGTAGGAGGATTTTCATTTTTAAATTACGTGGGCGATCATCGCGGGTTTGCTCATTGGACACATGATGATCGCTCCTGAGCCAAAAGGCCCTAGAGATGGCATCGATATGTTAATAAAATTAGGCGTGATGGTTCAGATGCATAGTTTTTTGAAGGAAAACCCCTCTTTAAAGAAAAAATGCTCAAATTTTGATCCATAAAAAAGTTTCTAACTTGTGTTTAATTATGTTTCACAGGAAATTTCTATCACCATGGTGCTAGAATGGAAAGAATGGGGCCATGAGGAAAAATACCATCAAGCAGCCCAATATCTTGAA